>JALNQA010000004.1:0-600000 GCA_028456235.1 Ophiosphaerella narmari | reverse complement strand
GATAGAGAACACACGTCATGGCAAAATTATTATCGGCGCCAACAGGGAATGCACTCGTAACCTGGCAGAAAGTGCCAACCTCGTGGACCTCACTAGGATCATCGATCACATCCTTGTCCGCAGCGTCGTCCTTGAACATGAAGGCGCCGATATATGGTTGTCCACGTTTGACCATGTCCGCAATTGCTTGGCCGACCTCCCGGTCTCTTATCGTGATAGCCTTGTAAAAGCCCGGGAATAGTGGGCGCCTGACTAACGGAATCGCCATGACCTGAGGAAAGACGTCCGGTATTGAAGGTTTTACTAGTGACCGATCAGAAGCCTTGCGCCTTTTCCCTCCACCATCACCTCCATCTCCACTAGCAGCACTTCCTTGTCCAGAACCCGTCCGTGTTGGTATTGGCTCGGGTTGTTTACTCTTCGCCTCGAGGTCCTCGGCCTTTTCCTGCTCCTTGATCTTCTTTGAGTCTTCCGTTTCCTTCTCGCCCTCTTCGGTTGGTTCTGGGGGTGTTTTGGAGTCCTTCTCTTTTGCATTTCTCAGTGATATCGAGAAGCTGCGATACGCGAGTAGCGCGGCGGGTGGCGAGGGGCAGCGAAGAGGATACCGTGACACGATAGATGCAGTGCATTGTGCAGGGAGAAAGGGAGCCGACGCCCTTGGTGCGGTTAATCGCGTGCTCTGTCGTGTAGCCTGGCGAAGAGCTGCCCGCCACGGCAGGTTCGAGCTATGTGGCATGGCAAGGGGAGGAAGGGGCGACTTCGGAAGGGACAGCCAACGAGGAAGGGGAGAGTAATTGCACGGTATACTACACTTCTGGCGTGCAGTGAAGATATTGCTGCAACTGAAAAGGGTAGACTACAAAAAGATAGGTGGTGGTGATATTGTGTTGTGGCCTTGTCAACTGAATTGATCGGCAACTTTTTGATCTCGACATCATCGAGCCCAAGCTCCGATTACCGTGCACGTCGGCGTAATGCGCGCCTCGGCGTAATGCGCCGCCAACACCAAAGTGAGCTCTGCAAAGATGAGGTTATTGAGCCACCTACAGTAGCTATTATCATGAGATCTTTTAGTGGAGTAGTAAACAGAGGCTTGCGATCAATTTGTACTATCTATATTTCTTTGGAACGTTGACGTTGCGGCCACGTGATGTGACCTTTGGCGGTGCAGCATCTTGAACTTTGCCGGCATCTTGAACTTGCCCAGCACTACGTACTCGTTTCTGACGCTTGTTACTTGCTAAGGCTGAGGCTGAGGCCTTTCTCTTCCCCTTCTGGGATAATTGGAGAGCTTTGGCAGAGTCTCTCTCTTCTTTCTGACGCGCACGTTTAGCAGCCTTGGCAGCCTTCTCCTTCTCTCTCATCTTTTTGAGCTTCTCTCTCTCTATACGCCTCTCTTCAGCCTCTTTCTTTTTAAGGAGCTGAGCAGCTTTTCTCAGCTCCTTTATCTCAGCTTTCCGGAGTTCTTCTTCTGCCTTTTCTCTCTGTTTGATGGTTTCTCGTACACGTGCTTCTCTCATCTTTCCAGGTGACCAGATTTGAGCGTTACTGTAGGTCTCTCGACGTTGTTGGAGGTCAAGGATCTTACTCTTTTTCTGATGCTTCTTTTTGATAGTAAGAGCTTCTCTTAGCCCCTCCATCTCAGAGTGAAGTAGCTCATTTTGAACTTGGAGATGGTGGAGTGACTGAGTAATCTTATTTGCCTGTTTCTCTTGTCCCTCTTTTGTAATTGACTGAACTATCTGTCTTATCTTTCTCCAATCAGCCTCATTAAGAGATGGTGAACTACTTGATAGTTTATCTTCATCTGGAGTTCGTGGATGGAATCTTTTAAGGATAATCTCAGAGTTCTTTGGCCAGATCCCAGTCGCTTCAAAAGCTTTTAAGATAGTTTCTTTTTTAAAAGAGGAGATCCAGGCAGGCCAGAATAAAAGAAAGAAGTCACCTTTAGTAATTGGTACAAGGCCTTGGCTACGGTGTAGGTAGTTAGTAAGTTCAGATGAGTAAGCAGATGAGAGAGGCTTAAACATTACTACATCGAGTGGTTGGAGAGTGTGAGTTGAATGAGGAGGAAAGATTGCTAGGAGAATCTTGTTCTGATAGCAATACTCAATAAAATCCATAGTAATATGAGATCCGTGGCCATCTAGGATTAGGAGTCGATAAGATCTCCGTGCACTCCTTTTAGTGTAGCGATCAAACACCTGTTCAAGCCATGCAAGGCCTATCTCATCGTTGGTCCATCCAGAGGGAGATGAAGTAACTAAGACTTGATGTTTTCCAGCCTTAATATCTTCAACCCAAGATGATTGAATGTTGCCCTGCTCAGCTTGGTAGATAAGGCTAGGTGGTAGAGCCTCTCCATCTGCCCTAATACAGGCTAGAACAGTTATCCATTCACGTGAGCCATCCTGAAGTGAATCTCTTACTTCTTTTCTCTCCCACTCCTGCTTACTAAAGATCCTCTTACTTCTGCCTATAATACCAATCAAGAAGCCCTTCTCATCCATATTGTATGTGTGCTGAGGCTCTATCCCGTACTGCTCCATCTTCTGGTAGAGGAGATCAAAGTAGAGTCTGTATTTGATCTCTGAATTAGCCTGGTGGCGTGTACGGTCCATACCCGACGTCCACTGAGAGATGAGATGGTCCTTGTTCCTGTTGAGAAAGCGCGTTACCCAGCCTTCTCCTACAGCCTCCTTTGCCACGCTTGAAGCAAAATTTTGTAACATCTTTCTTGTAGGTGGTAGGCCTCTCTTTGTAAGATCTTTGATATATTCAACAAGCTCCAGCTCTTGTTGTGGGCTGAGTTTCTGCTGGTTGGTTGCCTTGGTTTGTAGAGTGCCAGTCTGGCCCTTATGCCTTCGGATGAGAGTAGAGCGTACAACACCATGTTTGGCAGCAATTTTTGTATACGAGAAAGTTTCTCCTGGCTCATGCGATTCAATCTCTGCTAGCGCTTCCTCAATCGGGCCCATGGTGGTGGAGTTATTGCGTGTTGAAGTTAGTGGGGTAGACGCGTTTTGGTGGTTGGCGGCGCATTACGCCGAGGCGCGCATTACGCCGACGTGCACGGTACCACCGATGGCTAAACCTCGGCATCATCTGAGCTTCCCTTCCCCTGTATTTCCTCCAACGCATAGTCAACGACCTTCAAAGTCTTGGTGTATGCCGCGATGTTATACTGTGACACTTCATTATACCTAGGTGCTCCAGGCCTCCTTTCTCTTCTAATCATCAACAACGTGTCTGTCTACATCTCCAGATTCAAGTTCAGGGCAGCCAAACAATCCCAACCGCATCTTCAAGCACCAAAACGATAGGAGGCCTTTATTGAACCGGTTATGATTTGCACTTCGTACATCGAGCTGTCAACTTCCACGAATATCGGCATCCGAAGCAGAATGTGAAAGGTCTCTGCAGACTACCTGGAGCTTTCGATCACAAACTCAAAGAGAAACACCAAGCATTAGTAATGTGGCCACCATAGTTAATAGACCAGTCTTTGTAATATTCGCCTTAACCTGAGTATGCAAACCTTGGGACTGTTGGGATTGGCGAATAACTCCTTCATTCTCCATATTTGATCTGCAAATCTCGTCAACATTGCGGCAGGATAAATTAATTCGATGATTCACAACGTTCGCGCATGGCAAATTGCGTTGAGTTGTTTCGCAGCATTTGAATCGTAAGAAGCATCTAGTGCAACACCGTTGCTGTCTTAGTGAGACAATGGATAGCAGACGGCCTTGCCTTTCCATGAACTTCGGAGACTATAAAGTTTAATGGCCGCTTCGCATCACGCTAAAGTCATCATAATCGTTGATCGATATGTTCCGAATGGACCTGAGTATCAACACAAAATACTACTTTTCGATAAGAAGAGGAGAAGGCAAGGTGGCCATCAGCCTCGACCGCTAGTGAACATCACCAAACAAGTCGACCCTCACAACCAACAGACACTAGAACTCAAATCCGGAATGACAAGGCGGTTGAAGTGCATACATGGGGCCGCCCGGACGACTAGGACAACCCACACGCTTTCTTAAATTCTTCAATAATTCCGACATCCACAGCTTAGCCTGGCCCCCCACATACAAATGGTTTCTCACGATCACCGTATGCTTCATCTCCATCTTGACAAGATTACCAGCAGGTTTCTATGGCGCTGGCGACGAATACATGGCCGCGCAATTCAATGTGCCAATGAGCTATTTCTAACTCTGTACTGGTCGTTGTGCAGCTAGAATATAGGTGCACCGCTATTCCTCTTATTTTCGTTCCGTTGGCTGAAAATACTGGTCGCATGCCTTGCAGTTCCAGACTCTTAGTGTGAAATACTATCATCAAGTTGCAATGGAGTGTGACCTAGAAAAACTTTGAATGTTGTTGAATCTTATTGATGCCGTCCAGGCCGCAAGCACGCGGTATTCGCTTACGAGGATCGTGAAATAGTACATTGGTAGTGGCACTGAATGTAGAAGTTTTAGGGTAATGACATATTTCCACTAATATTTGGGTAGTCACTGCTTCCTAATTGGATAGCCAGTGAAGTGGGAGGTTTCTCACCGTTTGTTTACAACTTCGTGTAATCACTTGGGGTTCAGAAAATATCTTTACTCCCGCACATACCGCGACAGCTATATCAGCACTAAATCTTGACTCACCCTGCCTATTCTTACTTTCGTCGCCACACTAAACACGAACGATGCCTTCGATACTCTTGATCGTCGCCATTGTATTTATTCCGCTTCTTATAGGCGGGTGTCTTGCTGCTACGGCATTGAAAAAATACCGTGGACACGTTCTAGCTGATGACCTGGAGGGGGGAGAGAATGCTAACAGTGCACAACATGTCAATGGCCAGATCATCGCGATGACCAACGTTCCGGTTGACGGATACGATTATGGAAAGGCACCACCACATGCTCCACAAGATATAGTGGCTCCAAACAATGAGTTAGTTGCGAAGCCACTAAGCAAAGCCCATGCAGCGACCAAAGGAATAGAGAGAGGGCTCATGGGATACTTCACTTCAATTACAGGAACGGGAAAGAGAGCGAATAATGATATACAATCCCATGATCATTTTGAGAATGCAGACCTTTGCTCACGACCGGAGGATATACCGAAGCGGACAGAGCTGCAATATCCGGAACGACCGCACCGCCGTGAGTTTGTTAATATCCCAGTACCACAACCGGCATACAACGTTGGAAATAATGGAAGGTATAACTCTGCTAAAGATGGGGAGGGGGGTACGAATGTATGGGCGGAGGTTGGTCACGTCGCTCAGTCAGCATCATATTCGACAACAAATCGAGCGGAGCTGTGGTCTGAAGATGCCGAAGATGTCGACCTAGGAGCTGATGTAGCTCAGAAAACGTTAGCCGAACTCCCCGCCACACCAGTGATCCAACACTCACACAAAGCCGGGGTGTTGAACAACAACTTCAGTATTAGCGAGGACAGTGACGAGTATCGTGGAGGAGCACAATCAAGTTTTGTTCGACAACCTCTAAGTGACAATTATCTGGCACCGGTACACACAGACGCTAGAACCGAGTCATTACCAAATAAGTTTGCAAATGTCAAGCAGGGCGAAAACGAGAAGAAAGACCTTGAAGAAGAGAACATGACTCAAATCAACGCTGACGAAGAAAATGAGAGTACAGAGACAGCGAGCGCTTCGAATGAGAATAGCGACTGGAGTTCGGTTTGTTCTAACGACGAAGTATCACTTTCTGCAATGTCGGATCGGACAGCCAAATATGGTTCTGAAATCGTCTGTGATTGGCGTTTTGAGGCCAAACAATCACGGTAATACGCCCTAGCCGCGCTCTAATGCCTTTCACACAGGTATAGTGAAGGAATGGCCATTGACGAATCGAGAATCACGACTTCGAGTGTGAATTATGCGATGCATATGCGCCGACAAGAAGAATGTTGCAAAATTCAAGCTTCAGCAGTGATACCGCCAGCCGCGTTCTCAAAACCACGGTCTCGCGACAGGGTGGGGGAGGGTAGGTGCAAAGTTCTAGGGGGAATGGAGGTTTTATATAAAGTTTTTGTGACAATGGTGTCCTCTTATGTAAATGAATCAATGGCATATTTTCGTTGCTTAGTGTTACATCAGCCAGTTAATTGTCTTATTTGAACGTTAATATATGTGAAGTCTTCAAATCCATGGTGCTTGTAGCGATTGTTGTACTTTCTCCGGCCTCTAGTCTTGAGCGATCATCCTAAACTCCGAGAATAGTTTTGCGCAATAAGATATGCTCATGGGGTTTCCGCACAAGGAGTTCTGAATTTAAATGCCTGGAATGTTAAAAAGTACAAGGACGGAGTACAAAGATAGCGCTGGTAGTGCGCAAGGTGATCCAACTTCAGGAGGAGCCAGAAAACCAAGATTTCATGATATTTTGTAAACTTGGCAATGTTTTCGTTTCTAGAATTTCTTGGTTGGTGTCGTGACAGCGCGACAGGGTTCATTCGCTTAGGCACAGCGTGAACCCTGTTTCGTTCCCTAGCAACACGCATTCGCATCGTCATTGCCCGTGCCCCCCCTAGACCATCACTACCACGACTCGAAAGGAACATTCACTTAAACCAGCGAGATACGTGTCGCGACGCGACCGTATTCGGTCACGATGCAAAGCCAACACCAGAATCATACGCCCGCTGGAGGCATTAGCACTCCAAGAGCGGCGCGACAAACAAACAATGACGCGAACCTCCTTTCACACCCACTGAAAAGACTTTCCCTGCACACGCCTACAAACACGCCTCTCCCGCAATCGCCTGGTCTTAGGTCGCCCAGGAACCCCGCAGAGACTCGTCGAACGTCTTCCTCGCCCAGCCTCCCCCCCAACTCGATCCGCCGCAGTTCCAGCGTCGTCAGCTTGAGCCGCTCATCCTCCCCCGCATTGGTGAGAAAATCCTCGACTTCCTCATTACGCGGCGACGTGCCCGGGAGCCCACGCCCTGGCCCTTCGCGCCGGTCGTCTTTCGTTCCAAACATGCCGTCGCCCATCGGAGCTAAGAGCCCACTGCATCCCCCGCCACTGGAGGAGAAGCCGCCCCTGCGCGCATGCGATGTCGCCGACGAATATTTCAAGAAGGAATTGGCTCGCCATGAGTGTATGACTGGCCCTATCGATGCGGGCACTATCGTCTTCGTCCACGACCAATGTTACGGGCATCGCTTCTCGAGACCAAAGACACCCAAGACCACCCTAAGCCTTATCATGGAGAGACCAGAGCGGATCCTCGCGAGCGTGCTCGGTATATCAGCTGCCTACGTGCGACTGGGTGACCGCCATAGCGAGGGCAATCACCCACCGCATCCCTATTACGAACCCCCTCAGCGCATACCTTTCAAGATTCGCAAAACATCTCGCATGGTGGACATTACCTCGCAGGTCGTGACCAACGTACACGGTACAAAATGGATGGGTGAGCTTAAGTCTCTGTGCAACAATGCCGAGCGCAAACTAGCATCAACTGGTAAGGAGTTGGCACGGGATGCACCGAGTATCTCTGGACAGGCTTCGAAGAGAGAATTGCATGCTGGAGATCTCTACTTGTGTTCTGAGTCGATGAATGCGTTTCAAGGTGCGCTTGGAGGTGTGCTTGATGCAGTAGACGCAGTTTTCCAGAGCACAGGCACGAACAACGGTCCCTCGCGCGCATTCGTATGCATTCGCCCCCCAGGCCATCATTGCTCCGACGACTATCCTTCCGGTTTTTGCTGGTTGAACAACGTGCATGTTGGTATTGAGCACGCTATGATGCAGTATGGCGTAACACATGCAGCTATCATCGACTTCGATTTGCATCATGGAGACGGTTCTCAGGCCATCACATGGGCGCGCAATAAGAAAGTACAAAATATGTCTCGGAACACGCCTAACTCGAAAAAGACCTCAATCGGCTACTTCAGCTTGCACGATATCAACTCTTATCCTTGCGAAGATGGCGACGATGACAAGGTTCAGGCGGCGAGTTTGTGTATTGACAATGCCCACGGTCAATCCGTCTGGAACGTACATTTGCAATCATGGAAAACGATAGAAGAGTTTTGGACTATTTACGAAGAAAAATATCTAGTGCTCCTTGAGAAGACACGACAGTATCTCAGGTTCCATACCAACCGTCTCCGAACGTCTCCTAATCACCCAGCACCCAAGGCGGTTATTTTCCTATCCGCTGGTTTCGATGCGAGCGAATGGGAGACTGCGGGTATGCAGCGCCACTCTGTCAACGTCCCTACCGAATTCTACGCGCGCTTCACCAGAGATGTTGTCCGCCTTGCAAACGAAGAGGACACAGGCGTCGACGGTCGCATCATCTCGGTGCTCGAGGGCGGCTATAGCGATCGAGCGCTTGCTAGTGGTGTCATGAGCCATCTTTCTGGTCTTTGTGATGGCCAAGTATGGAATGATACTAAGCCTGGGAAGGGCCTTGCATTCGACATGCGCCAACGATTTGGTGGGCTGAGCATGCACGATGAAGAAGCAGCAATGCGATCTCCAGAGAGTGAGGCTACGCTTGTTACTTATGATCCTCGATGGTGGCACGCGACACATCTATCCGAGCTGGAAAATGTCACAAATCCTCCTCCGGCGGTGGCGCCCAAGAAAGTGCGTGGTGGACCGCCAGCGCACTTTTCATCGCCGACACAGTCTTTTGCCGCGAAAGTCGTTGATCCAACGAAGATTTCACGCACTCTTGGTACGAGACATGCTTCAAGCCCTTCTCGAGCTCCCACGCCACCCCCACCCGAAGTTGATTGGGCGACTGCAGCACATTCTCTGAGTCAACTGCTGGTACCATCTGACCGCCAAACCCGCAGTCATAGGCCTGAGGATCTTGCCGAGCCCAAAGTTAAGAAGGATAAGCCCGTTGCGCCGGTGTTGAATTCGGTGCACCTTGATCCATCAGGCCGACAGCTTCGTCGCCGCAACAATGTAGCGACATACATCGACCCAAATTCAGATGATGAAAAGGTAGCATTGCAACCAGAGTCAAGAGCAAGCCGCCGTAAGACAATTGCGGACTTTCCCTTGGCTACAATGGGGGAGCCGGCCCCAGCACGTTCTGTTTCCCGACGAATGAGTATCGCGTCTAGTGCATCTTCGATTGGGGATAGAAGTGTCAGTCGGGAGCCGAGTGTCGCCTCTCGAAGATGCAGTATAGCGCCTGCAGCAGCCACGACTAATGGTGTCGCATCAAAGAAAACTCGAGGAGCTACGACGACTGCCACCTCTCGCGCAGCTCCCCGTCCACCTGTACCACGTATGCCTTCAAACTATGCCAGCAAAACAGCAGTACCAAAGGGCAAAGAGAACGATGATGTGGACGCTCTCACTACAGGACTCAAGAGAATAACCCTGAAGTTGCCATCGAAGGAGGAATACGAAGCTCGCGAAAAAGAGAAGGAGGAGAAACAGAAGGCGTTGGACGCGGCAAAGAAGGCACCAGTAAAGACAGCATCGCGAAAACCGGCCGCGGCACGCGCGACGGCAACAAAGCCGGCTGCTAAGCCAGCTACTGTTGCGAAGAGGGGACCTGGACGGCCTCCCAAGTCCTCAAAGCCCACCTCGCCTGTTGATACGAGAACTATTTCTCCTGTACCTGAGCGCCCACAATTGCAGAACGTAGCAACGGCCCCTCTCGTACAGCCTCAGCCTGTCCAGCCCGGTTTCGTCTCGGCACTGGTCGAGTCTGCTACTCCGCTGCCACCCACCAAGGAAATTGCTACAGATACCCAGGAAGTTGATCGATTCGCGGCCGCTGGTCTCACTGGGCCTCCAGCCGAAAACACGCCCGTTGAACAGCTTCGCGAGCAGCTTCCCAAACCATCATTCATCACTGTAGCAACGCCTATGCATGACATAACTCCCCCTCCATGCGCCGAAACGCCGCCACCACCGCCACCACCAAGCATGCCTGAGTTTATGAACTACACGGCTCAGTCCTTCAGCCCCACCTCTACTGTCAATGACGAGGTGAAAGCGACGGGACTTCCTACCTCGGCGCCTCTCCACTGGCTTCCTTCGAACACGACATCTGTTATAAATTCAGCAGGTGGTCCCCAACCTTTGTCGTCTATCGGCAAGGGGCAGGATCTGCCAGTCTTTTCCGCACATGGCAGCATTCCATTTTCATCAAACTCTGGTGCTGCCCCGGCTAGAGTTGCTACCGGACATCAAAGTGCATTCGCAGGCCCCAAGGAAGAGAGACGTGGGGACATTTGGGAAGTTCCTGACACACCGGGACGCTAGGACCGGCCACAATACCTTTATCAACATGGGAATTGTTTGCACGAGGGAGATGTTTGGAGATTTTCTTTTCATTCGCCGATGGTAAGTGAGTGGCTGAAAGATGGCGATTATGTCTCGGAGCCTGGGTATTATCGGTCTTGTGCTATGCAAATGACGTTTGTTGGTACCTGGTATTGCGTTCATTGGAACGAGGTTGTTTCTGCCAGGCGTTCAGGGTTCCAGGCGGCCAACGAATCAGCACGGCAGCCGCGCAAACATTTGGAGCACCTACGGCTCGTTGCTGCGTTCGCCGTGGATGTTGGCATTGGCACTTTGGCATTGGGAGTAGTAGCGTAATAGTTATCGCGATGCGGCGATCCAGAGATACCCAGGGTTTTCCTACTTTGTTTGCGCAGCAGTTAGTCTCCAATGCCATTTTGTTTTACGTAGCAATGCACATCCTCTGCACGTCCCCATTGATCGTGGAATAACTCTAGGCACCATGCAGCGACATCCGCGTCCCACTCATATGGGCATCATGCAGTCCCCGCATCCGAAGTGGATCACAAGGTGCAGGGACACGAGGCGGGAACCAATTGCTAGCGCGAGCATCCATCCCATGACAAGGTTTGGTGCGGGGCAGGGACATGGCAAGCTTGGACCCTAGATCCTGCACCAGCGCGGGAGAAGCGTATGACGTACATTTTTGCCTTTGCACGGGGCGAATGGGTGCGTGGGCCGGTCGGTTTCGAGCTGCTAATGGGGGATGGCGTGACTTGTTGTGTTGGACTGGGCTATTAGGTACTTTTTCTGGGTACTTGCGTCTTCTTCTCTCTTACCTACTTTCTCGCCCCATAGCTCCCTCTGCGCTCGAATACTCTGCTGTTCGCTTGTCTGCATCTCACTCTGCTGTACTGCTGTTTGGCTAGCTGCGTCTCAAGCTGTTCCCTTACCGCTGTCCGGCTGTTTGAATCTCACATTGCCATACCACTGTTCGGCTGTCTAGCTCTGGCCCTATCACACCGCCGTCTGGCTGTCTACCTCTGACTCTGCCACACCGTCGTCTAGCTCATCCGAGTCTCACCTTATTGCACCAGTACCGGCTTTTGGCTCTTACCTCGCCGACGAGCTACATGACAACTGAACTATATCAATACCTTCTACCCGCCTAGCTCCCTCTCTTCTACACCTACATCGAGCTATCTCGCCTCTTGGTCTGCCGACTCCTACAATCCTTCTTGGCTGTCTTGCTATCGAGAGCTCTCTCCTCTACTACCGCCACCTGTCAGCTCTCACACCCTAGCGCCCTCTCTCCACTCCTACCCGAGCACCCTGGCGTCCTCTATCTGAATTTCAACAGTTCTGCCCAGCTCTCTATTACCGCTAGCCCCACTGCTCTGTTCGCTGACCAGGCCTTCTACCCTACTGTCACTGAGCGTCATCACAGCATATCACCAGCACCTGACACAATGTCGGAACCAGCCGCAACCAGCCGCAACCCCTTCGCCCGTCGCGAGGAGTTCTCTTCACAGTCTATCCTCTTCTACAAGATCACCACTTCTGTCAGCTACTTGCTGCTTCTGGTTACGGCCTTTTACTATACCTTCAACAAGCCACACGAGGGTGGCCACCCCCATGGTCGGTTCTGGCAGCACAACTACTCTACGCCATTTGCACAGAGCAATATCATTACAAGTATTTACTGGGTTGTGCTCTTCGCTCTTCAGCTTGTCTATGCATGGTCACTGTACGCCTCTGACGCTGTGTACGTAACAGCTGCGGCCAATGTCGGATCTCACTTCGTGGCAAACAACCTTCTTCTCTTCGGCTTTATCCACCTCTGGGTGCGAAGCCATTACTGGCTCGCGGAGCTGCTGATTATCGTCAACTTTTTCAATCTCTCCTTCGCTTACTTCCGTCACTCTACTACCCCAAGGGTAATCCACATCGCTACTGTGAGCGGCCCTCTTGCTTGGAATTTCGCTGCGCTGTACTGGGTTGGCGCCATGGCTTTCCATTCGAATCACTTTGCTGCACGCATTGTTGCCAATGTTTTCATCTGGGGCTGGCTAGGTTATGGAGTCTTCTTCCTCGCAGCCTACAAGGACTACACCATTGGCTTCGCTCTGTCTGTCCTCAGCTTCTGTAAGTTCTATATATCTATACATTTCTACAACCTTGATCACACAGCTTACAATCCACTCTAGCAACTGGCGTAGGCCAGTTTCTTACCAAGCCGCATGTCATCCAACTCCAATGGATCTTCGCGTTCACTATCGGCGGCCTTCTCTTCATTCTCTCGCTTGCCGTTGGCGTGCCTGGACTCCTTGGTCGCGATCCCTTCCCCCGCGGACAGATCGTTAGCGAGGACCGTGAACGCGCCCCGTTGTTGGCTGATGAGTAGTATTCCCCTCATTCAAAAGGAGCCACTTTTCTATAAGTTGGACTACTCAGGTACGATAGGGTTGGCTCCGCCCGAACTAACAAACAGTTGGCTGTGGAAGCTGATAGCAATGGTTCATTCTCATCAAGGACTTTCCATTTTAACGCTAAGCAGCAGAACGGCTCGATCAGCTCAGATAAATCAAGTCCAGCAGTTTCTTATTTTCCTAAGTAACTAATGCGGTTAGGAATGTAGCTCACGTGCCTGATCAGGCATAGCAAAGTGGGGGTGTTTGTGCGGCGTTGGTTTTCTGTTCTTTTCATGAGCGTCGCCAACACCTGGAAACAAAAGGACAAGAACGAAACTCTTTGTACAATGTGGACGGTTTTCTTACTTTCTCTAAGCATATCATGACTACCTAGGTGGTTGGGTTGGTCGTGCAGGACACCCGAATAATACCTTTGCGGAATCAGTTAGTCTTTAAAGTAAATTCAATCTTTTTAGTTCCCTGATCCCCTAGTATACAATTGTGTCAACCATGGAAAGCTTTAATTTACGCGAATTAGTCGATTGGACTGATGGGGCAGACATGGAGTTGTCATTGGTTGAAGCGTCATCACGACTAGGTCCCCCAGCACATCACTATATTTGTGACCATCGTGACAAACAACAGCGCTAGCCTCTATACGCAAAACAACTCTCTTTCCGGGGTCAGCATGCGACAAGGCTAATTCTCATAAAGGGAGGGGTTCCTGGTCCGAAAGCTTCGCCTGCCTCGGCCCCATGTGACCTTTTCATTCTTAAAGTGACCTCAGTCTCTAGTTCTGTGTCTTTTGAACGGCTTTCGAGCACGAGCATACACGACAATGCATTTTGTTACTTCCTATACAGCCGCACTCGTCGCTCTTGTATCTGCTTCCCCTCATGCGGTCCGCGCGGCAACCCTCATACCCAGGTCCGTCTTTGACAACACCGCGAACCTCGAAAGCTACTTCACGTACAACTACCCCTGGGGCGGCAACACACACAACGGCGCGCAATCCAATAAAGGCCTCAATGCATGTCTATTGCTAACTTCCCTGGTAGGAGGGGCGCGCATGGACAAAGCCCATGTTGCGATATCCTCGCCCGGTGTTCTGAGCATCACTGCACAACCTGTCAAAGGCCAGCCGCCCGCCACCCACGGCGGCAAGCAAATACCCATCAACTATCTTAGCGGCGCAATCGGCGCAAAGCAGAAATTTGTCGTAGCAAAAGGCACGACTTTAGTCTTCAATTCCAGTTTTATTGCCACGACTGCAAAAGGTAAGTCCCTTGTTCTTTCCAACAGGGCACACACACACCTGCACATGCTTTGATTCCGCTTCTGAAGTGGCGTTTTAGGGACCTGGCCTGCCTTCTGGCTCACCGCAGTCTCGGGCTGGCCGCCAGAGGTGGATATGGCGGAGTGGAAGGGTAGCGGAAAGATCAGTTTCAACACATTCAACACCTCGTCCTCTGTGCAGACCAAGGACATCAACTACCCAAATCCGAGCCAGTGGCACGATATCAAGTGCCAGCTGAAGGATAATGGCGGCGGCATCGTTCAGGTCAAGTATTGGCTTGATGGCGTTGAAGTGACAACACATTATGGGAGAGATTATGTCGGGAAGGAACTGTACTTGGTGATCAATCTGCAGATGGAGGGGAGCAGCGGGAGTCCTGGGCCTGGGTCGAGTAAGTTGACCGCCCCCTAGAAGACAAGAACTAATATGTATACAGATACAACATATTCGTTGAGGGGATTAGAAGTGACAAGACTTTGATAGGCATTTAGGCATGTTTAGAATCGCGATGGCGGCATTTATGAAGCGGATGTGGCGAGATATACAAGGAGTCACATGAATGATTTTGTGCGCAATGCGTGAGAATGCTTCCATTACACTAGAAGTGTACATTAAGCTACATCATCCTGCCCAACCAATGCAGCAGTTGCTGCACAAACCGTGCCAACCATCCAAATCCTCACCCCTAAATGCGAACCGGAAATGAATATGCCGCAGGGCAGGGAACGCAGCCGGCAGGAAAGAGTCTCTAGACCCCGAGGTGCTCGCATATGCGAATTGCCTCTACCGCCAGCTGTACCCAAGGAGTAAACAAGTGATCTATCCTCCTACCGTTTAGCTCCGCACCTTCCATTTCATCGTCGTGATCTTGGACGGCGGTGGGGGTATCATAACCGGCAAAATTGTCAGCGCCGCTGTTTAGATAGAGTTCCTTGTCAGAAGCTTCGCTCAGCGACTGCTTATTATTGGGCATGTCCCTCAAGTTAAACCCGTAGACTGTTCACCAATACTAGCTAATGCCAGTATATCAGAACAGTCTACGAGATTAAGCTTGAGGGACTGACGAACCCAATACATTTCAAGTATCGATCCGCCTTTAAGTGATTAAACTGATAAGCTGTTCATCAATACTGGCTAATGCCAGTATATCCGAACAGCCTGACAGATTAACCCTGGCGTTACTTCCGCAGGTTTCGATGGCTGTGCCAGACTTGATGGGGTTGGGCACGATCACGGAGGCTAAGTTCTCGGCCGGCCACCGCGGCCTCATTCCAACGGGATTCGTGCCGCAACCTTCCTATCGCGAAGATGGCTGGCCGTGCGATTTTGAGGTCGAGGTGGAGAAGTGACTATTCTTTCGCATCGAGTCGTGGACGGCCGTTCGAAATGGATAGCCATCTCCCTGCTACGAAGATGACTGAGTGGTGGTGTCGAATTCGAAGTATTTTAGCCAAAAATCGCGCGAGTCGGCAAATCTGCCAAACATTTGCACAAAATCGAGCTTTGTCAATAGCTCCCTTGCGCTACTGAAGGAAGGGTGTTCATGTGAAGTTGTGTTGAGGTGTGGTATTGAAAATTGACTTTTGTAATGCATTTGTGATTGTGGAGTGGTGAAGCGAAAAGGTAAATGGGAGAGTGGGCATTACTTATACCCTAGAAGAAGTATAGAAACCGCTAGAATCCAAGGTGAACGTAAATTACGTAAATTCAAAGCAGATTTTCCATTTTGCGCTTCATTTCACCTTGCCAAGCAGGACTAATCCATTGAAGCGAGTAGCAGTGACGTAGGATTTCCACGTGATAGACACTTGGCCACAGTGTTGCCTATTGTACTGAAAAGAATGCTTTGGCTAGGCTAACTGAACTGAGATAGAGGTGAGTGCCGTCAGCTCCTGGGTACTAACCTCGATACCATTCCAGGCAGTGTGAATTGTTACAACTATGGTCTAGTCCATTCATTGAGTACCAAGCACTTAATCGAAATGCAGAAGAGAAGGTACGAAAAAAACTTTTACAGCAAAGTATTGGAGAGAGGGGTTGACTATAGGGCTTGTGCGATGGCAGTGTTGACATGATATTAGCCCGGAGACCGCCGGCTTCTGTACTTGAGGGAGTCACTCGCCAGAGCAAACATGCTAATTCTACACCCTAGACTATAGCGGAAATACCTGGAAAGCCGGAACACATACTACTGAGGGCATCATCGGCCATTGTACCCCTTTGGAGCTTCGAGCAGTCATGTTCGGGTGCTCTCAACCAGAACAGCCTGCGATACGCTTGTATACGAAATGAGGGCTTTCTTGAAGGTTCCTCAGGAATGCAGGGCTATTCGGGCTGATTGCTCAATGCAGACACCACAGTAAGAAACGGATGCTCGTACTAATACCAAATACAACCAGACCTCCGAATGTGATATGAAGCTAGCAGTACAGCAAACTTGGTCTGGATCGGAAATGCAATCCAAAAGATTGAGGTAAACTATTTCATGTGATTGGAGGTAAAACTAGTTAGTGCCAGTAGGTATTTGCAGATAAGTTCAATCAAGTTTGTGGGTGCGCCTTCATAATGGAAAAGTTCACCTCACTACTTTGACATCGTCTGACCAGCTCCTACCAGAACGTATTGCGAGTGCCCTCAATGGCAGCCGCGGCTATGTCCTCAATATCATACACCAGATAAATCTAAGAAAACAAATAGATTGCATCTAACGTGGCATTCCCGTGCATACGCTTCGGTTGCATTCAATACCTATCGTGACGTTGATTTACTACTCCTATTCCTTGCTAAGGTCTGCTAAAACTCCTAAATCCGTCGTTATAAGTTTACTTAAGCTTGTCTTTTTGTCCTGCCTATGAAATTCGAAGGCTACACCCACCTTATCCGCACAAAGCCCCTTAAAGTAAGTGTGATGCGGTAGCAAGGTCCGTTGGTGGATGAAACAAAATGTATTGCAGAGCGAGCATCTCAATATAGATGACAAGATTATTATTAGTCCTCAAGAGCAAAATCTCACGTAACAAGCACCTCAGTAAACAATATGAAAGTATAATAAGATATGGTCTTGGTGTGTGGCAAACAAAACGGTTTCATTTAAACAACTGACTAGCCGAAGCTATATAATAACGGACCATGCTATTTGAGCTCCAGCCCTCCAAGTCATTGTCTTTTGAGAATTCCCTAGACTGACACGAGTCTGTCTGTTGATCGAGGTAATGTCGGTGCCATGAAAGGGTTGCGGTGTGACGAAGTAAAGGATGAGCGTCTTCAATGGCACCTGAGCAGTCCTGAGGCCAGAGTAATTATCCTAGATCATCGGGGTACCATTGGCTGTTGTGCCGTTAGCGGTGTGAGTGTACTTTCACGGACTACTGAGGAAGTACACTCATACCGCCAATGGTACAACAGTCAACAGAACCCCAACGATCTAGAATCATTACCCTGGCCTCAGGATCTCTCAGGTCCACCATGAGGTTGGCACTGCCAGGATGTCGCCAGAGTGGGAGAACCATGTGGAACGGATGCATCCAATATCCATACTTTGTAGCTTATCACCAACTTCGCCTAGGACGTGCTCCCCTCCCTTGGTAACTTGGGGAACACTCCGATGGTAAGCTGACGAAGGGTATCCTTGGAAGTGCATTCTACAATGCGCTTTGTTGCCCATGGCTCAATTATTCGGATACCTTCGTTTTGAAGTCGCCATGGAGCATAGTCGTAGTCTTCGTCCTTCATCTTGTGTGCGACAAACATGACTGCTAACGAGTCGAGAGACCAGAGCGATGGTCCTGGATCGTTGGAAATCTGTTGGCTGTTGTACCATTGGTTGCTATCGGAAATTGGCTGCTGGTTTTCTGAGAAGATAGAGATCCTACCTTCTCGAGCAAGCATCGCGATCGAGTGATCAGGGGCGGCGGTGTCGGAAAGGGTTGAGTATAATGAGGTTGTGAGTAGGTGGACCCGTGTAAAAGAGGCTTCATTGTGATGAGACCGTGGGTGGGGTGCAAAGAGGAAGAGGGCAGGAGGGAGCGAGAAGGTACTTATACACGTCGTTTACGCCCGTGCACAGCATGTGGGTCCGCGGTGAACGAGCAAACCCGCAAAACCTACTCAATTGCCACGTACGCTCTAAAAATTTGGGTCTTGGCTAAACAGCAGTTTGGAAACCACCTCGTGATATAGCCGCCCGTTTGTATGGCCTATTGAAAGTGTGCTTTGTATTCGAAAGCTTGATCTAGATATAGGCCGATGGCAAGGGTAATCATCTTTGCACCTTCCAACTACGCTCATCCGATTCTCTGTTTGATAATAAAAAATACGATGTATTGACCCTTCTTCAACATCTTCACGCTATCGGAGATGCGGATATGAATAATTAGTGACTATCATGGGCCGCTCTCACTCTCTTTGTCCCCGTCAGCCTTGTATCAATTCTTTGGTTAGCCTGTTGAAATCCTAAACTCTTCTATATCCTTCTCAATACTGCCCAACAGTGTCTCGCGCCAACCGCCGTTACTATCTTCTTTATGGTCGATCCTCCCCCCATATGTCCACGACAACAAGTTTTCTGCTCGAGCTCCATCTGAGGCCTCCAATACGCCAATACCAATATCCAGAAATTCTGGTTGGTTGTCGCACGCATAGAAAATGCAAGCAGAGCAGTTGCTACAGAAGTAGCGCTCTACACCTTTACTTGAAGAAAAGTAAGTGAGAGTAGTGAGAGCCGGGTCATTGGCATCGACTCTTTCTTTGAGCGCAGAAACTGTTCTGGGAAAGGGAATACCGCTGTTGTTGACAGAAATGTTCTTCATTTCTGTAAATGTCCAATTGAAGACATCGACACCGCTTTGCAAGCGACAGGAGTCACAGGCACAGAAGGTAGCTCGAAGTTTGTGCGTCTTGGGGTCGATGTTGGATGGTAATTCATTGTCCTTTTTGTGCGAGTAGTTTCCACGATGGAGAATTAAGTCAACGCCTTTGCACTTGCAGCGGATGGGCACCGATTCTTCATTTTTTGCCTCGCCAATCATGGGACTCGTTGCTGTTGGCCACCCCGGAGGCAGCTGCTCAGGGCTATTGTTTTTGTTGCTGAATTTGAAGCGTCTAGCTTCGGAGCCATTGGCACTGTGTCTGAGCCAGAGGCTTGCACCACCATCAAGCGTGTCGTGTACAAAAATGTGGTCGACAAACTCGACAAGGTCAACGGCTTCGTTCTTTAGGGTCCCGGTGAGCACAACAAGTGGGCGTTCAATATCTTTGGCGTCGGCGAAGAACATGGGCGTGGAGCATGTTGGGCAGAAAAGAAGGTCAAATCTAGCGGAGAAGTGGAAGACCTTCAGCTTGGAGACATCCACATCAGCTCGAGGCGTGGGCCAGGGTAAATCGACCGAGTACATGGCACCCGTAACATGACGACAGGAGTCACAATGGCAAACTGTTGCCGGAAATGGAAGTTGGGAGTTAGAGACTTGTGCCTCGAAAATGTTGGCTTTACAGAGGCAATGTGCTGTCAAAGTGACTGCGTCCTGAGCTATGGACGCCATTATGTCTGTGAAAAGGTGAAAAGTAGCTGCATAGGAGTGCAACGGGGATATTGTCGGTCTTAAATCTGGAAAAACTGTAGAAAAAGACATTAATTTGTCAGCCAACGCGGGGTTCGCGTTCCTGTCGTATTCAACGCGAAATAACGTGACCATCTCCTTCATAGCTACGTCATCTGACAAATATAAAATCTTCCTCAAATATGCAAAACAGGGAAAAAACGTCCCCATTGCGTTGATCATGCCTGTCTGCATTTACTGGAGCCTAACCTTGGCATGCTGCGGGTGTTTACTTCTGTGGTTCACCTTCCCTTGCGATACGTCGCCTACCCTAGAACACGAGGATAGGATGATTGATGCTCATGATATGCAGTGAGGGGAGGTCTGAGCTAGCAGACTGGGTATTGTGGTGGTTTTGCTGCTCCATCATATCTTTACAACTTTCATTACGTCGAAAAGACCAACCTTCTGCCGATCAGACATGCCATCCTTCAATAAGCCAGTAGCATCTTCACCTTTGCGCCCTCTCTGATTGCTCAATACCGCTATACCACATTTTTCGAACTCGCATGTTCGTCCTGTTGTACCTGATAGCCACATCTTTACTCCTGTCCAGTTGCTCCTAGCGAGCATGTCCGTGCCGTATGCTGTTGCCCACGGGGCATCAATCTGCCACGGCTCGAGAGCATCTTTGAGATCGGGTGCGAAAGCTGTGATAATGACGATGTCCCTTGGGGAAGCTGGTAGGGCGACGGGTGCTGCTGGGGCGGCGTTGCCTGCCGGTTTATTGGCAGGCCGTGCTTTCTTCAACTCATCGAGAAGCCATTTGTAGTCCCTCTTATGTTCAGAATTGTGCTCCTTGATGCTCCACTCCCTGATACCTCGTTCCTCGTCAAACTCTGGAATCTTCCTCATCACGGCTGCCGCATCAGCCTCGGGAATCTTGCTCCACAATGTGCAGCCCAGTAATGTGATATTTGTTCCTGGAACATCGGATCGCGTCTCATAAAGGACCTCCAACCTGCCTTTTGTTACAGGGTCTTGTTCCATCTTGTGTGCTAACTGCAGGCCTTCCATCCAACCGATGCCATAAAATTCGAGCGCACCAAGCACTAGGTACACTTTTTCGTGCAAGTTACAGCGCCGAACGAGGAAAGATAGGTAGTCGTCATAGTCGGCCAGGCGTCCGATGTTCCCACCAAGGATGAGGTAAGGCGCAGCGACTGGAATATGGAAAGTGAGGTATTGCGACTCGTGATCGAGGTGGAGGTCCGAAAGTACTTGAAATTGCGTTTTTGGACCAGAAAACATGTCTGTCACACGTCTCATGTTGTCCTGCAAAAAGTCCATGGTAGCCTTTGCACCTGTTGCAAAGTGTTGGAGTGTAAAGGCTGGATTCTGAACGTGGTTCACTGGTTCGCGACGTGCGCGCAAGGAAACAAGACGGGTATATATGAACAAAAGAAGATAGGAGAGAGGGAGAGAGTTGTGGAGTAATTTGAGCGCGCGAAGAGTGGCCAGACCCTCACTCGTGCGCCTCGAGCTGACACCAGCGCCTTAAAACTTCGGAACGCATATAACGGCGAGCTGAACCTCTGCCAAGCGTGTGCGCGGAATGGGTTTTACAGCGTCATGGAAGGCAAGGCTGTTGGGGAGCCGTCTAAATTTGTTCGTTTGGGGCTTGGATACGTCTCCCATTGGCCAAGTTCTCGTCGCTGTGCAGCTAGACTCAGCGTTTCGCCGCAAGGCGTGGCTGTGGTGGGGAGTGGCTCCCTTGGTGGGCTCGAATTAGATTGCGTCTAATCGCATTGGGATGGCGTCAAGGAAGGCAGCCTCAGCATGTTGCTTGGCCATGCTCCTCCTCATTGACGCCATGTCCAAACCCTCTTGCCATTCATCCCATGTCAGGTTACCAGTATTGTTCCGAGTCGCACGCGATGTAGTGTGCTCTCATCGTTCTCGCCCGGCTGCCCCGTTCATAGCGCGCTCAAGGTGGTAGTAGGCGTACAACATGGCCAATATTTGCCTGCCTCTTCCTTCCAGGCCAGCAATCGCAGTGATGAAACCATTGCGCTAGGGAGACGTTAAGCGTAGTTGTTGCATGAGCGACGGAGCGTCCCGTTCCACAATGCAAGACAGGGGGACCGAAGTGCCTGTCACATCAAGCAGCCTCTTTGCCGGCAAAGTCAGATTGATATGTATGTAATCGCTGCGCAGAAAACACTACTGATGTACCTACTATGTATCTCCATCGATATCTTTTCATCCCAAAATCCGGCGGGCCTTCATGTCCTGAATTGGGCTCTGGGTCACACCCGGTTCTGGCACTGGCATCACCCATGTTCCATGCGTGTTTGGAGCTTTACCATGACCAACATATTCAGGTTATCCGGCCAAATATTGGCAACTCCAACATCCGCTGCGAATGACAGCATGACAAAGTCCGAGAGCTAGGCAGGGGTGTTACTCAATCTGCTCGTCTAAGCAGGCTTCAATACTCGTCGAGGCAGTTACCTCAGAATATGTTTCCAGTGTATACACAGCGTCTCTGCCATCTTATCTATACACATGTATTAACCTGTCATAAAAACACCTCAGTCCAGCGAGGCTGAAATCGCGAAATGTCTCAGCCAGACTATGCACGGCTTGATATTGCATGCCACCAACCGATCTCTACCTCTCCTGATCTGGGAACTTGGAAATCTTCGACACCTAAGAATAGCCTCTACCCCACGCACAACCCTCGGATATAATACACTTGAACTGGGAAGTAGGCAGTAGCAACCGGACTTCAAGTCGGACTTTTATTGACTCTAATCTCTCTACGCACATTCCTACATATTTCCGCATATAGGAGGTTGAACGACGGAAGATCTGCGCGCCAAGCGAGCCTCATCATTTGATCCAACCCGCTATGGCTTAGTCCTTTCGCAAATATCGTCGGACAACGAACATCCTTTGGCGACATTCTGGACTTGCTGTCCAAAGGCCCGACTATCCCCGGTGCAAATAATATTGCTTGTATTATGCATCACGTATCAGTACCAGTTCATTACACTCTGGGACATCGTATTCGCCTTCCCATTACCCAGGCACGCATCTCTCGGACTCTAGATCGAGCTGGGCCAATGATACACAACGTATTGTGCATCTTGGCTGTCAGCTCTTATCAGACAGGGAAGATCAAACTCACTGCATACTTCCACAACACCCCCTTTCGTCACGAGCCCCGCGAGAGCCCGGCCAGACACTGTGTCTAGGCTGTGAATAGGTACTTCTAAGACCCATATAGACTTTCGAAACTTTTGTGTTCATTTATGCAGGCGCTTAACGCCTTATTGTGAGCTAGTTTCCCTGTCCATCAATATATTCTACTCCGTAAGTACACTCTAAGCCTAAAGCAACACATTATGCTGGCTGTATCTCCACATCTTGGTAGACTTATAAGACACACTGCCATCTGCAACGATTTCATGCCACCCCAAGCTCACTCTAGTCTTCACATTCCACCCGTTTACTTTCCATCAAGATGAAGACTGTCTCTTACTTCAGTTATGCACTCCTTGCCTGTGCTTCACTGGCCAACGCTCATCCTGGAATGGGTGAGAAGTTAATGTATGACATGAAGCGTGCCGCGAATAAGGAGAAGAGAGCGGAATCAAAAGAGCTCATTGGCGATCTGGCAACACTTGCAGATTCGAAGCTTACATCCATTGGCAAGGATATCAAGGCCATCCTACTCGACCAAAAGAATGCCGAGTCTGATGAACGAGATGCTTCTATTCCAGTAGGAAGCATCGGAAGTGCTGCCTGCAAAGCCGACCTATGCTGCCATTGGAAATGGCTCGCATATGAGATGACAGCCAAGTTCAACGGCACGTCTGGCCGATGCACCAAATTTGCAAGGCAGGCTGTTCGCTTGGGCTTCCATGACGCTGGTGTATGGAATAAGACTAGTGGATATGGTGGGGCGGATGGAGGTATGTACATAATTCTCGGTATCGTTCCAACCGAAGGCTAATATTCTATCCCCCTTAGGCATTCTTCTTAGCGATGAAATCTCTCGCTCTGATAATAACGGATTAGCGGCCATTGCAGAACAAACCAAGGCCTGGTACAACAAGTACAATCAATACGGCCTCTCCATGGCAGATATCATTCAGATGGGTGCGAACGTCGCTACTGTCACATGCCCTCTTGGGCCTCGCATCCGCTCGTTCGTTGGACGCAAGGATAGCAATAAAGCCGGGCCTACCGGTCTTCTACCCGGACCCTCAGACTCTGCCGACACGCTCATCGAGCTTTTCTCCGCGAAAACGATTGATGCACATGATCTGGTTGCGCTCGTTGGTGCACACACAACTTCGCAACAACATTTCGTTGACCCAGCACGCGCAGGAGACCCACAAGACAGTACACCAGGCGTATGGGATGTGAAATTCTACCCCGAGACGACTAGCAGCAATGCACCAAAGCGCGTGTTCAAATTCCAAAGTGATATTAACCTAAGCAAGGACCCACGGACAATGGGGGAGTGGCAAGAGTTTAGCAACCCCAACAGCGGCCAAAACCATTGGAATGAGGTATGCACTCTCCAAAGCTGGTCATATGATATGAAGACTCTAATTGTATTGCTAGGACTACGCAAAAGCCTACACTCGCCTTTCGCTCCTTGGTGTCAATAATATCAATGATCTCAATGAGTGCACAAAGGTGTTGCCTCCGATACGCCCGTCGTTTGATAGCAAGGACCAGGCCGCATTGGATCTCTGGCTACAGGGCCAGTTCGATCAGTTGAACAACTTAGTTGATGACGCTATTCAATTGTCGGATGTGACTAGCGGAACAACCATTAGTGGCACAACTATTGGAAGCAAATAGATAGTAGTCTGCCCAAGTTCTGTACATAAGTGGCTGTTGTCTCTTAGCTTATATCAACTATTCGCAGTTTGTTTCAAGTACTTATATGCTGATAGGTTTTACTATCTACGAACTTTCGCAAGGCGGATAGTAATCATTGAAGCGTGGCTCTGTATTATTGTGACAAGTAATCGATACATTTTCGATGATGTAGTCTGCTGTAAAAAGAAGAGTGGTCTAGAAGAAAAACTTCGTCCATGTTCAGCATGAAACGCATAACTTTTACTATAGACTAGGCTGGTAGCGCTTAGCGCTTCAATGTTCATGCAACTAATTAAGGTAAATGCAAAGGCTATCTCCATCAGCGTAGTATAAATTTAAGTAGGCCCGATTACCGAGGTGTTTGAACAGAGCCAGTATAGTAATGTTGAATAGTAGTTGGCCAGGAGCACTGCGCTATCCCGCACAAGATTTTCAGGATATTGCCTACTCCTAACTTATATTAGTTACATTAGAGTAACTATTACTTCGAACTACTAAGCTTTAAGTGGCAAGTTTGGGTACTGCTTCAAAAAAAGGCCGAAAATATAACAAGTGATAAGGGCAGAAGAGTAAAAGACTAAATAGGGGTTGTAGGAGAGATATGTATGTGTAAGTTAACGTTGAACCCCAAAAGACAGTTGCTATAGGATTAACTGGTGTATTAACTTTGCAATAGTTAATTATCATAGTTTGAAAATTTAGTACTAATAGTAACCTCCTATCCGCAAACTATTACTACTCAAAATCTCTCTACCTACGTCCTATCGAGTAACCTACCTCATCCACACAGCCTACCTCGTCTACAACTTACCTCGCCCACGGCCTTACCTACAATCTACCTCGCTCGAAACTTTACCCAAAAGATACCTCGATTGCAAGTTACATCGATTGCAATCTACCCCACCAACGAGCTGCTAGACTCGCAACCTTACCTGCAATTCACCTAACTCAAAGCCGCGATCCAGCCCGATCGGGCATTTACCTGCAACCCGGTTTGCTTGCAACCTACCTCGTTTGTAACCTACCTCGTTCGCAACCTACCTCGTTCGCAACCTACCTCGTTCGCAGTCTGCCTCGTCCGCAATCCCGCCGCATCCGCAGTCCACCTCGTTTGAAAACCACTTTACCTGCAATCCCACACACAGATTGTATTGACTGAACCCTACTTGACCCACAACTTTCAACCTTCAACCTTCTCGGCCTGCAATCTTCTCGGCCTACGGCTCATCTTTCCCGACAATCCACCTCGTTGCAACCCATCTTCGCCTCACCAGCAACAATGGAATATAGGGGAATTCTCGAGCAACTCGCGTTTTTTGACCCCGGACTTACCAGTCCAAGGACCTTGCGTCCGGCAACTAGACAGGCCATCCCTGGGGGGTATTGTAGGGGGGAATAGGCCAAGTTGGTGATGTAGAAGGAACGCGAGATCTAACTGCTGGCTTATTAGCGATAGAGCTGAGGTCCTTCCCTGCACTGCCTCAGGACTCCTTGTAGCTACAGGTGTAACTCCCTCACTTCTGCTGCTATAGGGATAGCTTAGTACGCATAGTTCAGTTCCTCAACGGCAGCGCACTTCTACAGGAGCTTGTGTATTCTACCTTTCCTTGTTTAGTAGTGGTGGCGAAAACAAGTGCCAGTGCTGTTACCCTGCAGGATGAGGTGGAGGTGATTGAGGCGCTGATCTAGGATTATCTAGAGACGTTCATGCATGTTGGGGCGAGGGTAGAAGAGGCGGAGGTGTCGGGAGTTGGGGCGACCTCTTGGATGGTGCTAGAGCCTGTGTTTGGGGTGACACTGAGGCAATTTACACATATTTGGTTGGGGTTGGTGGATGCGCTGCGCTATATGCATAGTATGGGCGTTGTATATAGGAAGATCAGGATGGAGAATATTATACTAGATATCTATCTAAAGCTACTTTTACCGCAGGTATCTATAAGTAGCGCTGGTTGATTTTGAAGAGGCGGAAATAGGGGCGGGAGACAAAGAGGGGGATATGAGGGTAGTGTTAGGGATCGTAGAGAAGTTGGTGTAGAGTGGAGTAATATCGCGCCAGTTGTAAGGTGGGCGACTAGGGCGGGAGTGCTTTGTACGGACAACAACTCCAGGACGCATTGAATTTGGGCAGGCAACTTTTGCTGTGGGGTAGGAGAATAGGCGACTTTCGGCTTTCTTTAGAGAAGATTCGGCATGACGGGCCTGGTGAGCTTCCGTGCAGTATGGTGGTAGATCTTCATTCGGATCTTGCCAAACAAGGAGAGATCGAACGCGCGATGCACGAGCCGACAGTGCTGCGTTTCGTGACTAAAAAGGAGTTTAGGTGGTTGGTTGACGGGGCCTGACGGAAGCAGAGGAGATTCACGACGGCATTCTTGGGCCATCTTGAGGAGTCGGGGGGTGGTGGCTTCCTTAGGCGTTTCGGGGTATTGGGAGGCAACAGCATCTTGGCGCGTTCTGGGAATTGAGAAAATGACAGCCTGTGGAGCGCACCGCACAATGGGCAGGAGCAGGGTGAAAACAAGACATGACGACATGATTAGAATGCGCGATGACAAGGACGAGGGTGAAGATGAGCCAAAAGATTCATTAGTATGCTCCGAGCAATTGGGCTCGCAGTCCTATCTCACGGTGACAGTACAGGCACCAAGAATACATCCATGATTCATAGCCATTCTTTCGGCACGGCTCGTTCTGACCATGTTCTCTGACTCTCCCAGGCCAGCCAATCTGACCTTGTGGTCGGCAGCAGCCCCATTCCGTTGACCTTCCAGATTCCCAAGCTCAACATCAGCAGATTGCAGAGGATGTAGACGATCTTGACGCCAATCAAGCGGGTGGAGGTGCCGGGGGTCTCGTATGGGGCAAATGTGCGCTGCAGGGCCAGGATGGCCATGACGGGCGACTTGAAGAGGGTGAAGACCATGAAGATGGAGAAGATCTGGAGGGTGTTGCCGGTCATGTACATGCCTGGGGGCAGTTAGTGGCTGCATGGGAGGGACTGGCCCGTGGCAGGTGCAACACACCGAAGGCATTCATGGGCAGTTGCTTTGCAGGGCCGATGGCGACCTCCCACGCCTTTTTCATCTTGAGCGTGTCCATCTCTTCTGGGGTCGGCGGCTGGCGGGCCGTCTTGGAGGACTGCGCGCGCTCTCGCTTGGTGAGTGAGGCCGTGTAGCCTGGCGGGTCCGGGAGAGACGAGTTCTTGAGCTTCGCAGGCGTTGAGTCGAGGTCAAGCACCCATTGCGGGGGCAGCGGTGGGGCGGCAGGCATGGTATCGTGATGGTTGCGTGGTGGCGGTTGGTGGTGGTGTTGACGGCAGCGGATGGTGGTGGAAGGTTGGAAGGTTGGAAGCTCTCTTGGCGCTCCTCCGCAAGACCTCCGTGCTGGCGTCGACACCAAAAGGCTAAAAGTCGGCAAGCACAGTTATTGCAGTGTGCAAGCCCCTCATTAGCAACCACCCATTCTTGGTCATGGATATGCGCGACACCGCTTAGAGCTCCCAGACCCCTCCCGGCAACGGCTGTACCACCGCCACCACATGCACATGCACTAACCTGAACGACATCTCACCTGCCACGCGACTTAGATAGCCCACCATGAGCCAGGGCGGCCAGGATGCGAAGCTCTTTGCGAGGGTATGTCCGCCCCCCGTGTTTTCTACTGTCCCCCATATCTCCAGCCCAACCTCGCTCCAGGGCGTCCGGTTGTGACGGTCGAGGTGCCATGCCATGGCCATGTTTCTCGCATACTCCTTCGAGCCCTCACGCTTACATGCTCTTCGTACCTCGCAGGGCAAGGTCGCAGAGCTTCGCCTCGAGCTCAACAGCGGCGGCAAAAAGGACAAGAACTTCTCCGCAAAGAAGACGGCGCTCAAGAAGATTGTTGCCAACATGACCATGAGCAACAACGACATGGTCGCCCTCTTCCCGGACATTGTCGGCTGCATGCACATCCAGAGCCTGGAGATCAAGAAGATGTGCGTCCAAAACACCCCCGCAAAAGGCTCCACGCTGACAGAGGCAGGTGCTTCTTGTACTTGGTCAACTATGCCAGGATAAAACCTGATATTGCTCTCAAGGCACTGCCCATCATCCAGGAGGACATGCACGACAACAATCCCTTGGTACGCGCGCTGGCATTGAGAACCATGTCGTACGTTCACGTCCGGGAATTTGTCGAAGCCACCGTCCCACACCTGAAGAACCTCCTCAAAGACTCCGACCCGTATGTGCGAAAGACGGCTGCTTTCTGTGTCGCCAAACTCTACGATCATGACAGACACCTTGTCGAAAACTCGGACTTGATCGACAAGCTCAATGGCATGCTGAGAGACGAGAACCCAACCGTTGTGTCGAGCGCATTGGCAGGCTTGATGGACATCTGGGAACGAAGCGAGAATATTAAGCTTACTATCGACTATGCAAGCGCCTCCAAGATTGTCTCCATCCTCCCGGATTGCTCAGAATGGGGCCAGACCTACATCCTGGAAGCCATGATGAACTATGTCCCCCAAGACACTGCCGAAGCAGCCTTGCTCGCCGAGCGCATCTCACCTCGCCTCTCACATTCAAACTCGGCCGTCGTGCTCACCTGCATCCGTGTTATCCTCTACCTCATGAACTACATACCAGACCAGAAAGTAATATCCTCCTTGTGTAATAAGCTATCGCCGCCCCTCGTCACCCTACTCTCAAAGGGCCCGGAAATCCAGTATCTGGCTCTGCGCAATGCGCTCCTCATCTTGCAACGCCGCCCAGATGTGCTGCGCAACGACATTCGTGTCTTTTTTTGTAAATACAACGACCCTATATACGTCAAGGTCACCAAGCTTGAACTCATATTCATGCTGGCCACGGAACGGAACATCAAGGAGGTGTTGACTGAGCTTGCAGAGTAGGTTCCTCTATCCCTGGATGCACTCGCAACTAACACGAAGGCCAGATACGCGAGCGAGATTGACGTCGACTTTGTCCGCAAATCGGTCCGCGCCATTGGTAAGCTAGCAATCAAGATCGCTCCTGCGGCCCAACTCTGCATCAGTACACTTCTTCAACTCGTCAGCACCAAAGTTTCATATATTGTGCAGGAAGCAACCGTGGTCATTCGCAACATCTTCCGCAAATATCCCAACCAATACGAATCCATCATCTCAACACTTTGCGAGAATCTTGATTCGCTTGATGAACCCGAGGCCAAAGCGGCTATGATTTGGGTCATAGGTCAATATGCCGACCGAATAGAAGATTCGGATGTGCTTTTGGAAGACTTCTTAGACTCGTTCCAAGAAGAAACACATGAGGTGCAACTAGCGCTGCTCACAGCAACAGTAAAGTTATTCATCCAGCGGCCAACTCGTGGCTCAGCCCTTGTTCCCAAGGTCCTCAAATGGGCTACCGAAGACACAGACAACCCCGATCTACGCGACAGAGGTTACATGTACTGGCGCCTCCTCTCTTCCGCTCCAGAAGAAGCCAAGAAAGTCGTCATGGGCGAAAAGCCTGCCATCACGGCCGAAGAATCCGAGAAGTTGGACCCCGGTACCCTGGAAGAAATGTGCCTCAACGTCGGTACCCTCGCAACCGTCTACCTCAAGCCCGTAAACACCGTCTTCCGAAGCGCCCGTCCCCGCAAACTCCAAGAATCTCCCGCCCTGCAGCGACACGAACTCCCCACCGTCAAGGCGGCCCAACAAGCTCGCGAGCTTGCAGCAGCTGACCGCTCCCGAATCGATACCGCAGCTACAAATGGTAATGGAACCCTGTTATCAACGAATGGCAACGGCATGGCTGCTGCCGTAAATGATGCGGACACATATTTCGCGAATGTAGGCCGGCAAAGCACGTTTGGTGGAAGCCCGATTGCGGTAGATCAAGCTGGGTTTGGAGGCGGATGGGTGGTCAATCAGAATGCGCCACAACAGATGGTTTTGAGCCCTGGGGGTGCGGATGGGAATCAAGATTTACTAATGTAGATGGTGCCATTTGCGTATCATGTATCTGACAAGGCGATTTTGTTCACGGTATGTTTCCACACAAGATTCGAGATACACTAATTGGAAATTTGTAATATTTCCATTGACCCATCAACCCTGACTCTATAATATTTACATATTCAAATGATTCTCACTCGACTCATTCACCTTCTCGAATACTTCATGACATACTCGCGTATCAGTATCCGCACCGCCGTCTTCGCTGCACAGCTCGTGCAGTCCATTATCGCATCGCACAACTTTTCCAAACCGGCATCTTCAAACGGACAGGATGTAGTGAGTGAAGCGTTTGGATACCAATCCTGGTGGTGGCACGGTGGGTCGCAAGGCGATACTGTCCTTCGTGGTGGCTGAGGAGATTTTGCCATATTCGCTGAGATATCTGCGGGGAGGATGACTGATTCGGAATTTGGGGATAGGTTTTCCGTTTAGGTGTTTGGCATAGCTTGGTAGAGGGACACATGTCGTTGAGCACAGTTGGGTGTGACTCAGTGTTGGGGAAAGCGGGAGTCAGAGATGGGAATGTTTTGGATCGAAGTGGTTTTGGGTGAATGTTCTGGGTGAACGTTTTTTGGTGAATGTTTTGGGTCTTGCTTTGCTAGGATGAGGAGTGATTTGGTCTACAAGAGATGAGTTCTCGGTAAGTTGATAGTGAGCATCTCACCATGTTTCGTTCATCAATGGCCTTGCCATACTGACCAATTCTGAGTTCATTGTATGGCGTGACCTTTGCGCATGCCGCTCCCGGGCGTCGATCTAAGGTATTTTGGGCGGAACATAGTGGTTTGCAGGAACTTTGCGTATTTGGGCGTGAAGAGCAGCTGTATCGATTGCTTGGGATATGAAATACTACTTTCTCGGTGTCTTGCAAAGGTAAAGGACACGTGAGCATATGGAGAGAGCATCTGGTCTTTGCCACGATCCTGAGTCTTTTCATAACCTCGGGCGGGTTATGTGAGATTAACGGTGAGCTCAACTATATCTACATTATCACGACTGACGTCGAGGATGAAACTTGAATGGGAAATAAATAGCTTTGCGGATGCGAAGGACACCGGCTTAACGACATCATGAAGATGATGAATGGCGACCGTCTGAAGTTATCCTGGTCTTGAGTTTTCTTCGACTCGAAGGCAATCTTAGAGGCCTAAACTCCGCCTAACTACGTCTTCGTTGCTCTCATGGTTTGAGGATACTAAAGCTTAGGTATGTCCAAATGCGACCCTCAGCAGAAAGCAACGAGTGGAAAGGATCTGGACTGGCTTGAGATGTTCAAGACATTGTATATGCGCAGACTCTTCTTCTTAATACATTGATAATGCAGATCGTAGGAATACTAGGCTAAACATGAGGTTAAAGTTTGGTAAATTATCTAGGTTGAGAACGAAGAGTTTCGTTGACGCCAAGGCTGGAATATCTCGCCTGGCCCTTGCTCACTTCTCAAGTCCAATGAGATGGCCAACACCCTTCACAAAGGAATGGGAGATGCGAGACCCAAGGTCTCGACAGCACAATCCTAGCCTTCCCGATGCAAAACTTGGTAGTCTTAATCCACGTAGCGAACTCAATGGCTGGGCCTAGGAGCCCTAGATGTAGCAGAGGCACCGTTTCCTGGGGTACCTGCGGATTGTGCCTTCTCTACAGTGATATGGAGATGGTGGAGAATGTGATGGGTGTCGTAGGATAGACAATTGATGGAGGCGCATTGAAGAAGCATCCTAGACAGGCTATCGTTAATGTTGTTTGCGTGGGTGCGGTATTTTTACTTCCTTCCATTGCCTTGATCATCCTGAGGTAGGCGCATCGGATAAGGGTAAAGTGAGATAGGGCTTATTGCGCTCGTCGGGGCCATTGGCCATACGAGTACGATGGGCGGTTGTTTTGTGGTTGCTGTGCCGGCGTGCCTCCCGACTTGTTCCCTTGTTTGAGCCCCTCCCTGTTGCTCTCCCTCTACCACCCTGCCCCAACCTCAACCGAGCAACGACACGAACACGAGCCTGCTCTCATCCTCATAGCCAGATTGAATAACCTGCTCCTCGTGCGCACCATCTACCGCGTCGGCAGCCCGCACAAATAGCGGCAATGCTCGAATCTCGAGAACAGCCAGCAACCGCAGCCCGCGCCGCACAACGACCGCCCCAGACCGAGACCGCAAGAGGGCGGAGGTGAAGATGGCCCTTCTGACGGCCGGATTTAACAACTACGACAAGGCGGCGCCTCGCGAAGCCATCGGGATGTCATTCGGTGGCGTCGAGGCATCACCGGAGGCGCCCTTTCTCCTCAACGACTCAACGACTCAGCGCATTGCCGCTCCAACACCAACTCGGGCAGCAACGAGATACTAGTAGCGGGGAATGATAGCCTCTTGGGCAAAGACTCTAGCGGTGCCTGCCCACGTTTGCCGCAATGCGTTAAACGCCTTCGAATATCTACGCCCTCGGGATGAACACGAAATCTTGCGCCGGAGAAGCCGTCGGGCCGCATAAACATACAAGGACCACGGCGATGGCGATGGCGATGGCGATGGCGATGGCGATAACTCATGCTCGGCATACGGTTGAGTTCAAGGCTATTGTGCTAATTACAACGAGGCGCAATCGTCTTGATGGGATCATGGGGGCGTATACAACCGACCATTTCCTCTTCTTCATCTCCTGCTTGTCATCAGAAGACTCCTGCTGAGACTAGGTTGTGTCGGCAGACAAACCAGGACAATACGTACGTTTGCCGGATACTTCCTCAACGAGACCGCTCATGTCTCACCTAGCAACAAAAGGCCAGGTATACAAATTTCCATCTCTTTTCATCAACTCTCTCGCGGGATCTCTTGCCTTGTTTCTTATGCCAAGCACACCACCTCCTGGACGCCGCACGACACCCGTCCGTTTCGTGGACTTACCCTTATGCCCATTTTAGGTCGAGTTACGATGGGACTACGACCGCGCAAAATAGGTGTGCGATATAATGGATACACAGAACGTGCACCCAGTTAGCCATGATAAATGTCATGCTTTTCTGGGAATATCTGGAAATAGTGGCATCTGTGCGCACCCAGCACGGGCACCTTTAAATGGCGGTGTGCGGCATGCTGGCACATGCACTACAAAATATATGCATGCTGATTTGACGAGCAATTCATCGGACGATGCCCAAACAACTAGGGAAACGATGCAAGGCCCATTCCCAATTGCCATATGCCGACGCATAGTGCCCAAGCATCGTCAAGTGTAGTCCTACTCAACCAATCATACGGTCCAAGATTGGATGATCATCTGATCTGCCTTGAGCATTGAGAAGAGCCATGATGCATCAGGTCCAATCGTACTTCTATAAGTGTGCCTTGGGCTTACCAACCTATTGCAGACTCATGCAATTGAAGTCGCTGTCCTCAATCTCGGTGCCTCTTCGATATCCTCCACAAGTAGTCGAATCGTATGTGGAGAGCGAAGACAGCACCTTGAATCGCATGCCTCTCATGGAGCATTCATCTGCCCATCATTGCCATCTGCCTTTCTACGTTCGCGCAGAATCGCAACACCTCTCCATCCTCTCGAGCGACCCTTAGCCGTCCATATCGTACCACTCGCTGCATGAGAACGATAAAGTCCACCAAACCCAGTCAGTCAGCTTGTGTGGTGCGATCCCTGGAGATCTGGGCCTATGCAGTCCTTTGAATGTGATGTGTGATGCACAATGGTGATGCGCTGATTGTGAATTGAAAGGGTCCGGCTTGTGGTAGGTTGGTTGCTTGTCGTTGCAGCATTTGATATCAGGCGGCAACGATTGGTAATTGGCACCATTATTCGTTGTAAAAGCATTTCTTAAAGCCAAGTAGATTTGGGGAGTTTAATTTTGTTCCTGTATCGAGATTGAACCTAAATCTCCAACTCCCGAGAAGCCGGGATTATAAGCATGTTCAGCTATTCCGGTGCGTCGAGGTGGGTGTTGTTGTCGAAGCCAAAGTCGATTACTGAAACCACACTATTCCGTTGATGATTGTCTCAACGAGAATGAGCAAATGCCGCATCGCTATCACAGTACACAAGTTGGCTTGACAATGCCTGGACATGACATGAAATAGCTCCGGACAAGGGGCGTCCGCATTTCCAACTACCATAAGCTCAAGAAGTACTATTACGACACCACCCGGTCGAATTCATATGGTGCGTTAACGTTGTTTCCGCTCGTGGTCCTCAAAAATCGATGGATGCATGCGCTCCGCTTGGTGTAGTAAGCATCTGGTACATGAACATGTCTTTTCTTGCCAAGGCGGCTGCACTTCCGCAACCATAGAAGCCTGACCGACTCTACTATGGTGAGTAGACCTTGGACATTGTCGTCGTGGACAAGTGTAATGGTTTGTCAACATGAACAATGAGCCAACCATGTTGCCAATCTCGGAGTCGACACGAACGGGGTATATGTGTACTGTTACATTTACATAACCTCGATATGTTAATGAAGTAAAGTAACGAGATAATGGTCCTGGTTGTTCGTTGGTCGACAGCAAGCCGCATGTGCATTACTGGTACCCTATCCATCGCACAGTCTTGGGCTTGGTCTCCCTACCATGGCTAGCCCGATAGGATCAAAGCTAGCTCAAAAGTTCCCATCTTTGCGGAATCCGAGTTGTAATGGTATTATGGTGTTGGTATGCTGATGTGGATAGGTTCTGTCGGGACGTTGACCAATGCATTCTTTTGCAAAGCCACTGATGAACCCCAACACTTTTCAAAAGATGTGGCCTCGATACCCTATAGTTGTCGGTCGATGCAAATAGGTTCGATTGTTTCATCAGCTCAATTGTTCCCATTACATGTTCCTGTTGATAAAGCTTGCGAAACTAGTATCATAGCCAGTATCAAGCCGACTGTTACCAAGTCAGCTTGGCCATAACATCAGAAAATATGCGTTACACGCCGTAATGGTTTATGACGTGGAGCAGTTGATAAACCCTTCTGCCAACCTTGTGTGGAACAAGCTCCTTATCTAGATTCACTTAGTTCAAGCTTCGGCTCATGTAGCTCATACCCCGCCGCCATGTCTCTCAGCTGTCACTCGAGAAGGCGCTTTTGGGGTAGGCTGGTCCTGCGCTCTTCGTGTGGCGCTGCCGAATGTTTGCTTTCACGAGCCTTCTTGTGTGGATGCTGCTCGCCCCCGAAGTCAAAAGCTTTGAATTGTTGTGTATGTGATTTCCGGGGCCCAAGAGATGCTTTCATCGAGGAAAAAGAGCAGAAAGATGCCAACGCCACAGGTTCGGTTGAATTATCTTCTGTCGGCAGCGCGCGTTGTTTGCTCGATTTGTCTCGCAGATTGATCTCCACACTGTCCCTCCCCCGTTCGATCGGCAAGCGTGTCTGATACTGGTAGTTTTCCGCCGAACCTCGAGGCAATCATCTCTTTCTCTTACTATAGCGGGCCGAGTAGTGTGCCGCCTGGAGCGTCGGGTGGGGCTACTGTGATGCTATTCACTCAAGCCAACCCGTCATATTTGCCAAGGTGCAGATGGCCTGCAGGAGCACACTAGAACGAGTAGCCTATCCCAGGTTCTAGTAAGGTTATGCATTCAAGTCCGGGTAGGTAAGCGATCCGCGCCCACAATCAGAGCTGCTTGGCACTCTTGTAGGCGCGTACGCCCTTCTATTGTTATGTTTGCTCAGTGTGATGCGGCGCATCCGGTTTGCCTTTATATAGCTGTTTGTCCATACTGATGTAACTTATGTCTGTCCAGCGTTATCATATTCTTGTATGTTTTTACCGTCGTCGAAAGGTAGGGTGGGGGGGACTGGATGCGGTCGTGGGGTAGCAGTCATAAGGTAGCGATGCGGCGGGTCTGCGGCTAGGGCATGAGGATCGCGGAACGCAGGAATATGTTTGAAACTTGCAAAGGTCAGCTTCCACGCCTTTGAGGACGCTTTTCGGGAGATTTCAGATCTTTGAATTTGCGACCTTGTGACTTTGTAGCCGACAAGAACTAGCACTCGCTTTTAGTGTCTTCTGTACCCCGGCGATGGCTGTCATTTCCGACCCGCCCTCTACATCCTATGAGGAGTGCGCGCGCTCAGGGCATATTTTGACAAAGATAACTGAGCCATCTGTTGTCTAGGGGGGAAGTGTGTGGCATTCGACAGCGCCTTTGCCTTTGCCTTTGCCTTTGCCGTAAGTTGGTATATGTCCGTTTCGCCTGCACAAAAGCAGCGCTTTCGGGGCAGCCAGCGCATAGAGTGTCTCTTCTGACGATATCATCCTTGTAGTGTCAAAGGTAGAGCTATTTCGTAATCTTCGAGGTGCAATGCACATCTTGGGTTGTTGGTCAATAGCGACTTGCGGCTTGTCAGCGGAAAAGTGGGCGCACAAACCTTGCTAGCAACTGGTCCTCAGCTCCCGACTATGACTGAAAGCAGTACTCTGCTGGCTAATTGCAACACCTCTGCCCTTTTGGTGCCTCGTCTTACTGGAACTGTAGCAATTAGGTCGCCCAAATCCTTTAGTTACGGTAGCTTACAGGTTGTCTACAACTGGAGGAAACATGCCCAGTTCGGCGTTTTTGGTTGTTGCAGGCGGCGGTATCACTCTAGGTGGCGTGTAGTTATCTACGGTTATTGTTAATGCTATTGTAGGCGTGTCAAGCATACCAACTAGATGTATGAAAATGCTGCTCACGATTCCCTCAGCAACGTGTCGCGCACTTTATGCTCCCAGCCGCTAAACATGTTAAATAACCCGCCCCCCCAAAATGAACCCTGCTAAAAAATATCGCTGCACATAGCAATCTCACAACCGCAAGCACTTCATCACCACACTTATCCCCACATCCCGCCCCCGCCCCTCCCCGCCCCTCCCCACCCACTTCTGCGCCGACAAGCGCCAATCATCCTCGCCCTAGAACTTATTATGCAACGGCTGAATCCGCTACACCTTCTTCCTCCTACTCAAGAACCTTGAAAAATGTGGGCGCCGCCTCGACCAACCACTTGGGCTTAATAGTGCTACAAACATGCATATACTCCTTCGTCGTCTCGACCAGTGAGCGATACACGACGTGTTCAACCGGCTTGCCAAACAGGGCGGACGGTGGGTGCGCCTCACTTTGCGGTTTGCCGGGCAGAGACACTAGCCACATCTTTACACAGGACGCAAGTACACAACTTCTGACCTTCCTCCTAGGGATAGTTCTCTGTTAGATGGATTGAAATGGGCTAGGGCACGAATCTCTATAGCGAAGATAGCGAAAGGAGAGGAATAGTATCCTCTTGGCGTGCCATTTTATCGCCCCAGACCTGCTTTACTATCAATGCGTAAAAGTAAATAGGCATGCATTGACCCGTGGGCACATCCAACACCAGTTGTCCGAGTATATGCAAGCACCCCCCAGTAAGTATTACTTATGGCTACCGCCTCTAAATGTACTACGGAAGCTCTCAGCTCACATAGTATATTTTTAGATAGCTACTCTACTATAGGAGGTAAGCGGCAAAAGGTGTAGTAGATAGTGGGGTGAATTGGTTGATTGTCAGGTAGACTAGGACATAGCACACCCTACTTTTGAAGTAAAAAACAATAAGGGCTCAAGATATAGCTGACATTATAATCGATGCCTAGTCTCTCTTGGAGACTGCGCTAGCCTAGTTAACCTAATGGGTTTATTTCTGCAAAAAAAAATTGCAAAAAGTAAAAGTTACTAGGCGGAATCGAAAAAAAGAACCTCGAGTGGCAATGCCAACAATCGGAATACTGGAAGATGTTAGCAGAGCTCATACAATAGAACTATCTACTAAATGACATGTAATACAATCTGAACCACTCAGTCGCCGCTGAGGTCGAAGTGATGATAAATTTTATGATATATATACAACAAGTAGAGTTACTTGGGGTACGCTAAGACCCAAATCTGCGCCGGAAGACCTATTATACTGTGACCTTCACTGCGGAGCTTTCACTGCGGGGCTCTTACTGCGGCAATATTCGATATGACGTAAAGGTATCACCTATCTACAGGCATCGAAGTCATATCATCAAACTTAATTGATTGGCTACCTAGTCATACATCAAAATAACCACGCTCTAGACAAGTCCCAGGTAGGGAGTCTCGAACAGTAAGTGAGCCTTCGCGGTTCAAGGTCAATGGCATACTATACTTTGAATCCGAACTTCGAATATACTACTATGTTATTATCTATATACATGGGAGATGTATCAAGCTAGGAATACTAGGCCTGTTCAATGTCTCAGTGAGTGCCGAAATTGTAGTAGTGTGAGTCTCCCGTTCACTTCAGAAAACGGACGTGCAAACGAAGAGAAACCCACCTTCTCAAGCTGAGAATCTTGACTCTATAACTACCCACACTCTCATTGCCTCTTCGAACACCAAATTTCACTAATTTACATTATGGCCCAGCCTCTATATACCAATCCTGATATAGTAGACAATCAGCTCCTCGAAGCCGTGTTGCCCTTCCTCACCCTTATCCAAAACAAGATCCTCGAAACTACGAACAAGATTCGCCGCGATCCTAAGGTTGTCAAAGAACGCGATTTCAATACGCAGCAACCCCCCTCGGATAGGTTGAAAAAGTATGACGACCTGCGAATGGAAGGAGTTAGGTTCTTTGTCGTTTCACACGATGTGTCGAGTGAGGAGGGGTCTATGTTCCCCTACAAAATGACAGTATCAAGCGATAAGGTTGAACTTGGCGCACTTATGCATTTGTGCTGTACTTCTACAGCCTATGTCCTTCAGGAAATGCTTGTAGCGGCACTGAGTGGTACGTTCTAATCTATGAACACACAAAGCAACCACTAATTCTTTCTGCTAGACCACATCCAATGGATTGAGTGGAGACGGACAGAATCCGTACCAATACGAAAGGCTCACTACTGTTTTGAAGGAAAGGACTACAGCAATAAGTCTACATACGATCGCGATTACCTCACCATAAGCCACGATTACCTCGTCCTACATGGGCATTGTGGGGGGAGCGTAGCCTTCGACCCTACAGGATATCAATTTGGATTCAAAGACTTTGCGCAAACTTGGACAAAGTATAAACGTGACTTTATCGGGTCATGTGAAACCCTTTCCACCAAGGAGGCAGAGGAGGTACAAGAAATAATGGAATCAGATTCGATGCAACAATGGATGGAGTTGCGCGAGCAGTTCATGTGCAAAACGCTGGAGGAGCTTTTGCGCGGTTAGTTCTAGAATGATGAGGATTCTTGGGACAGGGTTCCTTCGAAGGGAGTTCGATGCCACGGCGGTTTTGATTTATATCTTTGTAGTAGATTTTGGCAACTTGTGACCAAAATTGCCCCTTCAAAATCAATACATGAGTCCGTCTTCTCTGAGCACAGCTTCCTCTCGTCTCCGAAAATACCTAGCCTTATAGTAAGAGACTTTAAAATTAGAAAGAAAAAAAAACCTAGGCCTTTCCTATTCTAGTTAGACTATGTCGATACTTAGCATAACCTAAAAATTTATTAAGCCGCTAATTTTAATCTAATGGTCTTACCCGCGCCTGTCTAGCCCTTTTCCGCGAGGCGTATATGTCGCGCACGAGCCTCTAAACTTCCTGCGGCATAGGCTTCTACACCAGACTGTCGAATATATATAAACCAGCCAAGGCGCGACCAGCATCTCATGAACCCACGACTCATTGAACCTCTCTAATCTGATTTGGATATGGTGGCAGACATAATCATCGTTGGTGGTGGCATTGGTGGCGTGGTCCTGGCTTCTCGCCTGCATCAACGCAAGCCCGACCTGTCCATCACTCTCATCGAGGCTGGTCCTGATGTCACGGGCAAGCCACACATCTCCAACCCTGCTGAAGCCTCATTTCTACACTTCTCAGACCTTGACTACAAGTACTTTACCGCCCCCCAAAAGCATCTCGGCGGCACTCCGAAATACAATTGCGCCATCAAGGGCTTGTCTGGAGGCACCATTATTAACACCGGCGGCTGGATCCGTGGCGACAAGACCGACTACGACGAATGGGCAAAGGAAGTCAATGACGACCGGTGGAGCTACGATGGGCTTCTGTCCTACTTCAAGCGATCTGAGAAACACTTTGATCCCAACGCGGATCCCTCTCAGCATGGCTTTGACGGTCCTGTAGTCACTGCTTCAGTCACCTCTTCCGGCCGCAAGTTTCCTCTAAGAGAGCATGTGTTGAAGTTGTGGCAGAATCTTGGCCTCAAGCATATCCTAGACGCCAACAATGGACACCCACAGGGCATTGCCGACTTGGTGGAGAACTGGAAAGACGGAAAGAGACAAATCGTCAGCGACACATACCCGCTCACTGGCATCAATGTACTTACCGGTAAGACGGTTTGTCGCGTTGTTATCGATGAAAATAAGGTCGCCGTTGGCGTTGAGCTTGCCAACGGAGAGAGGCTTTCGGTCAAGGAGGGAGGCCAAGTGGTTGTAGCTTCAGGCGCTTATGGCACACCCAAGATTCTTCAACTCTCTGGTATTGGAAACCCCACCGAGCTCTCCAAGCACGGCATTAATACGGTCGTCGATCTTCCTGCTGTCGGCACAAATCTCTTTGACCACCTCATGCTCTTTCGATACTGGAAATTGCGACACCCTGAACAAGGACTCGCACTTGGCTCACCAAAGTTTGGTGGTCCCAATTATGACAAAGGAGGACCAGTCGACTTCCTCGCCACAGCTTCCGTCCCCATATCACCATACAAGGCTGCTCTCGAGAAAGATCTGGGTTCAGTCTCAGACAACCACCCTCTTCTCCAAAACCGTAGTCACCTAGAGATGAACCTTCTGTACGCTGCGATAGGTGCCGAGGCTCAAGGTCTTACCATCCCCATGGACGGAAACTCCATCATGACATTCTACATGGGCTGCCTCCCAACATCGCGAGGATCAGTCACCCTCAGTTCAAACGACCCCGAAGCTCCTCCAGTCATTGACCCCAATTACTACGCCACCGAAGCGGACAGGTATGTTATGCGCGAAGGCTTCCGCATGCATACAAAGCTCATGCTCGATACGCTCGAGGGCAAGGACCTCGTTGTCGAAGAGCACACTCCTGCAGGTCATGATGTCGCAGGCGTAGACGCATCCGATGAACTGATCGACAAGCGGCTTGCGCTAGGCGGCTCAACTGTATTCCATCCTGCGGGTACAGCTGCAATGGGAAAGGTCGTTGATCCTTCGCTCAAAGTGTATGGTGTCCAGAATCTTCGTATTGTGGATGCTAGTATTGTAAGTCTGTCCCAACGCCTTGTCTGACGTTAGCTAACAAGACCACAGATCCCGCAACCAATTGCTTCACACACTCAGGTCGCAGTCTATGCAATTGCCGAACAGGCTGTCGATATCATGCTCAGCGAGATGTGAGCTGACTGAATCCTGGCTAAAAGGTAGTCGGACGGTGCGAGAGATATACAGCGGCAAGATCCAGATTTAGTGTGCATAGCTTCATCGGAACCGAAACAAAAATCTAGAATAGGAATACAATGCAAACATGTCTTGAAGTCTTGTCCTCAAACTCAAGGTCAAGTTCTGTGCATCTCGACTCATACTGCTGGACCTAGTACAGCTGTGTTGCTCGAAATTCCTCACCCTCCGTACATACTAAACGATCGAAGAGCGCTGGACGCAGAGCCGGCGTTGGAACTCAGCCGATATCAAGCCCTCCATCGAACCCTACACCAGAGTTATCATCTCAGCGCCGGTCACCCCGACAAGCCCTGGCTACTGCGAGCCAGGCCACTACTGCGCGTCCCGAGCGTACGTTTGAGTTGCAGTTGTTGGAGTCACAAGCCGAGGCCGAGATTATACCGCCTACTGATGGCAGCAACGCTGGTACAGTGGCTACAGCTGAACTCAAGATGGAGACGGAGATGGGGATGGAGATGAAGTTGATGAGTTTGATGGCATTGATTCGAGTCGTTTGCCTGGATACATGAAGCTACTGACAACTCGGAAGCGCGCCGAAAGCTGGATATTTGCGTATGGCTATCGTGTTGCTGAGCGTGTGGACCCATCGAAGATCCAGGTCGCATGCAAGTACTGCCATCTACACAAGCTTATTGACGCTGGTTGTGGTGGTATTGTTGATGTTACAAAGGCTACTTCGTCAGCAGCTACCTATCTTGGCTTGCGAAAAGTTGGGCACAACTATACAAAAGATGGCCCTAAAACACGTTCAACATTAGCTAATCAGTTGCGTGGGTAGCTCTCTGGTGCTAGTGCTAATAGGACACAAATCATTCCCAAGTCAACCTTCTGCATCATGTATTAGGGATGCGAAAATTCGGAGTTAATCATTATGTCCTGCAGACATACACCAATGGAGGTGTCCGCACGATCATGGGCGGAAGGGGAGAGCAATTTGGTTGGTCTCACTCATCCTGGCTTCTTCCTGTAGGCGAATTCCTCCTTAGACATACAGAAGGAGAGCTATAGGATCTATGAGAGAGAGAGGTTGATGGTGATGATGAAGAGCTGGTCTATGAGGATGAGGGTTTGGAGTCCTAGCGGGAAGTGCAGGAAAGGGTGAAAACCCTATTCAGTGAGTTGAATTGGGATTGACTATGTAAGAGGCTCACACAGAATGCATCGCGAAAGTGGGAAATTAGGCAAGGGCCAAGTTCAAGGATATATACAATGAATTATAGGAGTAGCTATCAATCCGAATAACTAGCTTCGAAACAACTAATTCGAAGTATCTGTCCTAATTCCGTGCAAGAAGTGAACCCTTGAATCACGGAATTCAAATGACCGTTGGTACCCACTTGCTCTTCGCCCTTATTCTCGCACCATACATATAAAATAGCACTGGTACAGGGAGAAAAGCAACGCAAAGAAACCCAAGTAAGCTCGTAGCCCAAGCCACGCCTAGGTTGTGATACATCGCATGGGTAAACAGTGGGAAGAATGCCCCAGCAAGCGACCTGATAAAGGTATTGACCGCGATGGCGCTGTTGGAATAGAACCCATAGCAGTCGATGAGATAGCTCAGGCCCTGCCAGAAAGGAACCATACACCCTAGGCCGATAAGTGCTGTCGAGAGAACTTGGGGCACCCAAGTGATGCTTGGGTCACTCGTCCATGCAAACCAGAAGAGACCGATGGGAAGAGCAATTGCGCCGACGATCATAGGAGGGAGGCGTTCTTCAGGGATGGCCTTCCCATGTTTGATATATGAGCGCGTGAAGTTTGTGGCGGTACTGTACGCGATCAAGCCTGCACCTAGGATGATGCCGACGATGAAGGATGCGAATGGAAGCTGGGAGACACCGAGCGTCCAACCACGTTCTGTGTAGAAAGACACTGGGAACTTTGAAGCAGTCAATTTATGTTTCCCTGAAACTTGACAGAATCTTGGCTCAACTTACCGCTTCGAAAAGAAGGTAAACGATTCCATATAAGAAACTCATGTAGGCGGTAACAAGCGCCAGAATGGGCTCCTGGACAAACATGACAAAGGGCCTCATGAGGTATACGTGAATGACGGTCTTGGGTGTTAGTCGATTCTCGTCAGCCTTGGCATGGTATCGGGTGTCCCCAGTCTCTTTCCGAAGCTTTGCCGCACGTAGCTGAAGAAGCCTTGCAGCAGAAGTCTCTGGTATCACATAAAATCCAATCGTACCAAGGAAGGCTGCCATAATAAGAGTGATCCATGATGTCCATCGCCAACCGAGCCGAGACTCTGTGATAAAGCCGCCCGCAATTGGTCCGGCGACAGGCCCTGCAAAGCCTCCGGCAGCAAATATACAGATAGCGTAGGACCGGGGTATTGGGTCCCAGAGGTCCGCAAGCGCTCCACCAACAACAGCAAGCGGCGCGGCTGCAAAAAAACCCGAGAGGAACCGGCCTACACAAATGGTAGCGACGTTCTGGGCGAGCGCCACAGGAATCTGAAAAATGGCGAAGAGAGCGAAGCCAGTGAAGAGAGGAAACCTGCGACCAAGTACCTCTGACATGGGTCCGAACACAATGGGCCCGAAGACGAACCCCAAGACAAACAGCGCAACGCCGAGAGTGGCTACCATGGGTTTTACATGAAATATCTCTTGTATCACGCCGATATTGACACTGAATATTGAGCTGGAGAATGTAACTGTGAACACCATAAGACTCATTGAGATCGTGATTGCCCATCGTCGCTTCGCGGTCCAGCATTTTGGATTGTCTAAGTCATTGGCGTCTTGGAACTCCACAAGATAGGAGGATTGATTCAGTGGCGCTGATACTCGCCCATCGTCGCCCTTTTCAAGGTCAAGTACTACATTTTTCGAGTGCGGAGAATCCTCTATGATCTTGTAGGAGTTTTCGTCGTCTCCAGGGTCCCGGTATGATGATTCCCTATTAGAAGGGGCTTGCATGAAAGTAGCTGTGGCGTTGTCGAGGTTCAGTGCCGTCATGGTTGGCTGTGGCGGGCGCGATTGCTTTAGTCAGAATATGTTCAATCCTCGGTTATCTAGCGCGAAGGGTTAATTCTGAAATGCCTAAGAATGCCTGACTATCGGAGCAGGTAGTGAGGGGTATATGTAAGTTTGTTGGTTCTGGCATTATTTCCGGAGACCCACTGGGTGTCATGGAGTTAAGCGATCCCTCCATGTTCAGAGATGCATTTTCGGCTTCCTAATGTCCGCAGAGAGCGAGGCCGGGCCGGCTGAGTGTCGAGTGTTGAGTGTCGAGCGTCGATAATATTCGGGATGCGAGGCCGGCGCAGTATGAGAAATCAATGATGTTTGACCCCAAGCCTATGATTGCCAACTTCACTGGGGTCGGTACATTCTAGACAACGTTAGCCTGATTGACATCTCACTCCGTCTCATTTATGACTTGGCTTGCCTTAAAAGGATAGTTATAAGCCGGATTTATTCCCATTAAGTACGGAGATAGGTGGCTAGTATGACCATATCATTTGCCCAAACACTTTCCCACCTGATCAAACGACCGGTTTATTCTTGGAGGCACACTTCTTTTCATGGGGTGGTACAGGGTCTGGTTCTCCACAAATCGCGGAATAATGGAGACCAGGAGATGGCATGAAGGCCATCTTGATTTCAAGAAGAGCCTGCAGTGATGCTGAGCTCATGATAATTCCACAGGGTTTAAAAAGCAAAGTATTTCCTACAACAAGCTGTCTATGCAACTACGACCCTCAGCTTACCTACTGAGAATGACCGCCTAGGTTCGATTTATATCAAATCAAATCACCTCCTGAAAGCTAACCACCCTTGGATATCTTATACGTTCAACTTGTAATCGTTCTACTTAACCTCAAACGAAATATGTGCGACAAATTTGATTCCGTCTCTTGTGTCCAGAAACCGTCCTCCTAAACGCAAAATTCTTGGGCTAGAACAAATTAGCGCATGTCCTATCCACTTATGTTAATCGAACTATGCCAGTGCGATGACCTGGAACGAATTCATATACTTCAACTCGGAATAACATCCGAGTATGGCATTATATTTCCACCACTACCAGCTACACAAACTCATGAACAAGCAATTTCAACTTGAACGCCACAATAAGCCCTGGTTAAAATTCAAATGCACTGTGGACTACGAAGAAATAACATCCATCACGACTTCGGTAACATTTCAAGACTGGCAGGTGTGCAGAGCACAACATTATATTGAATATACACACCTAAACTACCAGTTCCATTCTCCCTTACTCACCTACCCCGCTGTGAATTTACTACCACCACCCAACCCAACCCTTGTGCATAACGCGCCACACCTTCACTTCCCCAGATCTCAAATCCCCCATGCGATAACTCTCAGGTTTTACTTTCTTATGCTCTCTCCCCTGCTCCCAAACCCTTACTTTCTTCTTCGAACCATCCCACTCCACAACCACGCCCACGTGATCCGGCTTCCCTACGTCAATCGAATATTTGGCATGCATGGGCCCCGTTTTGCCCTGGAACCTGGCCTTGCGGAAACTAATGATGTCGCCGGGACGGATCTCGTCGTGGGATTGCGTAGATGCGTTGGCGAGGTTGGCGTAGACGAGAGCGCCGTAAGCACGCGTTGAAACGGGGGGCAAGGCATCGCGATGAGGTTTGAGGAGTTCGTCGATCAGCGCGTACGGAGAGCCATTGCCGACAATTGTGTTTTGCTTGGTTTCAGCGGTTTTGGCGATTTGGCGGCCGAAGCGTTCGTAAGCGGCTTCGAGCTGGTCAGGTCGGAGGCGGGGGGGAGGTGGGGTGTGTTGTTGCGAGTATTGGAGGTCGGACACATTTTGGGCTGAGAAACGGGCTGAGATGGTTGTTTGAGAGTAATCTATGTATAGGACGGAGATCGTCTTTTCGGTGATTCCGTCCGACTGTGACTCTGACATGTTGACCGAAACATCTTTACGATTCTGTAAAGACGGGGGAAGCAATTTTGGCTGGGTCCACCAGTGTGACGAGAGACTCGGACTGATATCACTGGCCATAAATTCTTGATTCATTGAGGAACGAGGTTGATCGGTGGAAGGCCGGCTTCCTAGGGCACGATTTGCATCCATTGACTTTCTTCCTAATGATCCACGAGGCTGGGCATCCGGTGGAGGCGGTGGAACACCGCGATCCTGTGGTGGAAGCGGAGGCGGGGCCCGATCTTGAGGGAGCGACGGAGGGGCGGCTCTCTCTTGAGGTGGAGGTGGCGGGGCATGCTGGTGGGGTGGTGCCAGGGGTGGGGGAGGTGGTGGCCGATCGTGTGACTTCCTTGGCGGCGGTGCGGAATACAAATCGTCCTCATCCGATGACTCCACAGGGTGATGCTGTGGTATTGGGGGCATAGATGGGGGCATTGGCGGTGGTGGGCGACTTTGTAGTGGAGGTGGCTGGCCACGAGGAGAAGGAGGTACTGGTCTTGACGCTGGGGGAGGTGCATTCGGTGGTGACGCATAGCGGTATGGATCATAATCGTCGTCGTCGGTATCATTGTCCTGAGCATGCCGATTTGGGGGGGGCACAGGCGGAGCTGGTGGTGCGCCGCGCGGAGCATCAATCGACTGACGACCTAGAGCTTGCTGTGGCGGAGGGGGTGGTGCACGTGGGACTGAAGAAGGCAGTGGTGGAATGCTATGAGGAGTTGTAGGAGACCGAGCAGACAGCGGCTCATCAGCAACCGTGCTATCATCCATACTTGACTCTCTTGCGTGAGCCTTGAGGGCGTCTTTATGTGTTGCTCCAGGCGCGATGTCTGTGTCATAGTCGCCTTCATAGTCAGTTTCACCTTCCGTACGGTCAATCTTCTTCAATAGCACCTCCCCTTGACGAGAAAGCGGTGCTTGTGTTGGCGGAGGGGGAGGGGGAGGAGGAGGTCGGCTAGCAGTAGGTGATGTCGGACTGGCTATTTGAAGCGAGGATAAACGTCTATCGTTTGGGGCATGGGATGTCTCAGCTGGGTCAAAGTATGAGGCGCGTTTTGGAGGTGGTGGATTGAAGCCATGAGGGCTTTGGGGCGACATGGCATGAGCCCCAGCATCAGTTAATTCGTCGCCAGACTCAGATCCGGGTCCGGGCGAAGCAATCTGAGGAGGAGGTGGTGGTGGTGGTGGGACAGGGCGAGCTATAGCAAGTTAGAGAGATGTAAAATTGGGACGGCGCAGTGACTTACAGTTTGCTGGCATTGGAGGAGGAATAGGCCGTCCTGCGCATGTTAGCATTCAGCCCATACACCAGCTCAGAATTTTGGAAGACAAGCAAGTACACCAAACATACTGGATACGCTCACAGTCATGACATAGTCAGAAATGCCATCAGACGCTATATACGTCTTGGTCACACTTTCCGAGTACAACTGAGAGCGGCCCGAGAAATGCCGTTTCAAGCAAGGGAGGGGTTTGCGATGGATCAGAAACTTACCGTCAGAAGGAATTGGCGGTGGACGCTCGCCAGTTGGGGTTCGTTGGGTTGGCGACAGAGTTGCATCCTCCATATCCAGGACATAGTCAGCTGGATGAGAGCCAGTGATGGGATGTAGCTGCTCATCTTCTTTGTCGACGGCAAGTTGCCTGTCTTCTTGCTCTGGACTCTTGACGGATGGAATCGCTGGCGCCCCTGGCACAGGGAACATTGCGACTCTCTGGTGTGGGATTGGGTGATCATCGCTTTCTTCTGGCTTTCTCTCATTTGGCTTTTTCTTCTTTGGTGGCAGGCCACCCATAGGGATGCCGCCGAACATGCCTGGCATACCCATTCCTCTACTCATCTTGGCCATGCGCTCGCGTAGCTCCAGCTTTCGCCTAGTCTCGGCATCCATTTCGTCTTCTTCTTCCTCTTCCTCTTCTACATCTTGCTCATCGCCAACATCCGGTTCGTGGGTTGGAGCGGCAGCAGCCCGCATGGGTAGCGGAAGGTGGCTGTGCTTGGATCGCTCTTCATCGTCCTCGACGCTGGTGGAAGTGCCTTCGGCATCCTCGGTATTGTCGGCACCCGACTGGTCGGCATCGTTCTCGCTGACCAGGTCGCGGTTATGCTGAGGGTCTGACGGTTTGATGTCGTGCGAAGTCCGCGGTGGCCGTGCATGATCGATGGATTCGCGAGGCTTGGTGCCAGCACTAGCCACTTTCTCGAGTTCATGGCCCTCGCTGTCTTCAACGAGGCCTGGATGGGACTCGGTGCGTTTCTTGACAGGCGGCCTTTTTGGTTTTTCTTTATGCATGGCCGCAGCCCTCTCTGCCTGTTCCTGTTGCTGCTTCTGGAGCAGGGCAATGCGCTCCTTCAGGCTGATCTTGGGCTGATTAACCTCGCCGCCGTCCTGCGCAGCCGATGTGTCGTGTGAGGCAGGGCCAGCTCTGTCCGCAGCTTCTTGGCCCTGTGCCTGGCGATCGGCGATCCCCGGGTCTTCCTCGCGACGGTATGTCTTGACTTGGGGTGCCTCCTTGGGCGGCGGCACGTAGGCATTGCGGCTTGGGGGAGGTGCGACAAAGGGCTTCTTGATGAAGGTGGAAGGGGCGCCTGTGGCCTTGAAGGGCTGGATGGGCGAGGCAGCGGCTTGGTTGAAGGCGGCAATGCGGTCGCGGAAGGCATTGGACTTGGCGGCGACGGGCGGAGGCTTCTTGGCGGCAGGAGCGGGCTTCACTGCCTCCCGGTGCGGCGGAGCAGCGGCGGGCGGAGGGACAGACGACATTGGTGGTGGCGCCTCATGCTGAACTGGCTCGGGCGCTGGCACTGGCACTGGTGCTGGTGCTGGTGCTGCTGGTGCTGGTGCTGGTGCTGGTGCTGGTGCTGGTGCTGGCTCGGGCACTGGCTCGGGCTCGGGCTCATGCGGTGGCAGCTCTGGAGTGGGAGGTGCTATCTGAGCCGCGGCGGGCTGCTCCAGAGGCTTGTATCGTGATGCCCGGTTGGGCCGAGGCGGCGGTTCGGGCTCGTATTTCTCGACGAAGTTCCTGGGGAAGAGGCCGGAGTGCTTTGCGCCCGCATCGTCGACGAATTCGCCCACATACCAGTCGTCGCCCTCCTCCTCGACGACGGCGATGATCTGGCCCTGGCTGAAATTGAGGTCGTCCTCGTGGGGCGACGAGTAGTCGTAGACGGCCCTGACTCTGAACATGGCGGTGGCGGTAGTGGTGGTGACGATGACGCAGGCATCAGCAGAGGCGCGGGCGGATCAGTCGGCTGGGCGGCAGGCAATTGCAGGCGGCGGCGGGCTTGTTTGCGGGGGGTGGGGGTGTTTGAGGCTACAGTTCGCTCCCAGCAGCAGCCATGGGAGCGCCAGCAGCAAGGAGTTGCACGAGGAGAGAGTGGGTGTGGGAGTTTGGTTAGGCAAAGCCGGCCAGCGTGCCAGGCTCCTGCTAGCTCAAACAGCCCCGCGTCGGCTTGGCGCAGGGACGCATTGGCTGCGATGGAGGCTGAAGTGGCCGCGTTGGCTGCTTGAAATGCTGCTGCTGCTATTGCATGCCCCATATGTTACATATTGCATAGTACACGGGACATAGCGCACAGCATCTGCCATGCAGCCCAAGTCGATACTGAAAAAGACTGACAAGACGGACAAGCCCGTCAACCAGCGCCACCTGCAGGTCGCCCTGCACCATGCCAACATCCTCGAGCAGCGCAAGCGCGTCGAGGCCGAGGTGCTCAGCGCCATCATGGCCCTCATGGACTATCCCACTGCGCCCGATGCCGACCCCGTGCGACCGACTGCAGCCGATGCGCGCTACTTCCGTGACGCCGTCATTGCCTTCCAGCCCGCCGACTACGACGCCCTTATCGAGGAGCGCAACATTGCGGACCGGTGCGGCTACGCCCTCTGCCCGCGGCCCAAGCAAAGGGCGCGGTCGACTGCGAAGAAGCAGTTTGTCGACACCGAGCACGGCGTCGAGATAGTCGACCGCAAGGAGGTCGAGGTGTGGTGCTCTGCCGAGTGCGCAAAGCGGGCGCTGTATGTCAAGGTGCAGCTCAACCAGGAGCCCGTGTGGATGCGCCAGGGCGGCTACGGCGACCAAATCGAGCTCATGGTTGAGAATGCCGACGAGCTCGCGAGAGAGACGGGGAGGCAGGCGGGCGAGGGAGAAGAAGCAGCAGGCACAGAGCTGGGCGACGACGATGAGGCCGCCGTCGCAGAGGCATGGGCAGCACGTCAAGACGCTGTTCAGACTCTGGCTGCCAGCAACACCCTCGTCCAGGACCAGATCAAGGAGAACACTGCGAACCAGACACCACCACAGCCACCGTCGCTGGTGCAAGAGTCTGGGCACACCATGGCTATTGAAGGCCACATTCCCAGGACTGATCGCAAGACGGGGGACGACGACGACGACGAGGATGACCATGACTGGGACAAGCACCTGCCTGGATGAGGCTGAAAGCATCACATGACATGACATGACACGACACGACACGACACGACAGAGCAACTCGGCACTTGGCATGATTGCCGTGACGGCCAGTATACGCATTGCGTACAAGGAAGCTGGGACGACAGCAAGCACACGCAGCCAGGAAGGCAGCAAGATCGCGAAGCAGGACGCGGGCTAGAAAATGGGTGTCTATAGACGTGTGCAACATGGTTGTCGAGGCCTGCACGATAGTTGTCGAGCATGTAGAGAATGCACAGCGAATGGTGCTCCACGGAAGTCCGTGCCAAGACACACCTTTCGCATTTCCTCTTTCCTCTTTCCCCAACCCAACGCCCACCACGGCTGCCAGCCAACCCCCGCCATGGCCCTCCGCCGCCACTCCCTCTCCCCAGCTGCCAGTCTCCTGCGCAACTCGCGGCTCTTCTCGCTGCCCACCCCGCTGCCCCGCCCCAATGTCAGCGACTCCAATGCCGGCGGCATCACCAAAGCCTCGGACACGGCCACGCTTCCCTATCCCACACATCAGGCCATTGCCACCACCAAGAGCTCGCTGGCCAGGGGCGACTGGGGCCTGAAGCGCCCGCTGCCTGCCCGCAGTCGCCTGCTCCAGGTCAGCGATCCCGTGCTGCGCATCAAGCAGCTCGACACCATTGAGCACGTCACCGATTTCGACTCGGCCGCCGACCATGTGCGCACGCGGCAGAAGTTCCAGGAGCTGGCAACCCCCATGATGAAGGGCATGGCCCAGATGAGGGAGATTGATCTGTCTGGCACGCCGCCCGCCGGCGCCTTCGAGCTGCGCGACGACACCACCTCGTATGACACTCCTCTGGGCATGGACGAGGCCGGCCTGTACCTGCAGGCCCTGAAGCAGAACTCCAGCAAGAACACCGACCCCACAGCCCCCTTCCACCCCTTCAGCCCGCCGCCGGTCGACGCCGCCGTCCACAACAGCAAGCGATGGAAGCACGAGGGCCCATGGCTCCCAGGCATGAATGCCCACGACTTCACAGCCTACCTCAGCAAGCAAATCTCAAAACGCCGTGCCGAGTTCAACACGTACCTGGCAGAGTTTGTCAAGAACGAAATCTACATGACGCGCCAACTCGCCTCCTCCAAGGCGGGCGAAACCGCGCCCATGGACCTCCAAGAAGCCGAAATATGGCATCAAGAAAAGTCCAAGCAATGGGGCAGCATCACCGACCAAGACATCCAAGCTGGCATCAAGGCTCTGCGACGCGAAACCGCAAACAACCCTCTCGGCTCCAAGCTCGTCACCAAACTCATCCTCCCCTTCCTCCGACTCCCCACAATCAAATTCAAGTACACGGCCTATGCGGAAGACGCCTCACATCGGGACATTGATCAGTACCAATTCGACCAGGAAACGGCGCCGCTGTCCACCCACCCCTCGGCTGGGCTCGGCTATCTACGCACAAAATCCTACCTTGCTAATCACCCCATTCTCGGGCCGCAGTCCAGTCCTTCGCCTATAACAGCGCGTGTCGTCCAGCCACGAACGACTGCGCGAGGCAAGGAGGCCTATGCTCGCCTCGGTGTAGCAGGCTTCGTGGCAAATGATCAGTTCCGCAGCACAGACACTTCAAGCGCAAGTCACAAGAACATGAACAATGCACGCGACGTAGAAGTAATCGATGTCGATACGCCCGGGGGCAAGAAAGTGCTTGTTCATCCCATGTTCGGCAGTGTCACCAATGATGGGCGCATCCATCTCAAACTCCAGCGCTCCACAGGCGCAGAGGTTCAAGTAGCGAGAGGCGACTTGGATGATGTGCCTCCTGTGCGAGAGAATAGTCATGACGATCCATTGGAGGGGTTGGTTGGGAAAAAGAGCGGGGTGGAGTTGGACGAGAAGAGTGCAAGGGCGAGGGAATTGAGTAGCTTTCTCCAACAGATGCGACCCGAGGGCAAGGGTAAACCAGCCCCGGGGTTTCCAGGCGTGGCAGAGGCGTCAAGGGAGGGGTAGTGTAAGTGTATGATTGGCAAACCGTATTGTATGTAGCGTGGCAAATGGTAACTAGGTCAGGCCGAAGGTTGGTTTCACACAGACGAGCTACAGAGCTACAGTTTGAAGCCCAAGGGTCGCTCGGGGATGGGGTGAATCTCTAATGCCAACGTCAGCCCGTACGGTGGAGTGTCGGTAGATGGTGAATGTCTTGAGCTTGTAGCAGACAGAAACACCAAGGCCAGGCTGCATCCCCGCGGGGCACTAGAATAGTTTGCATACAAGCACACTCAGCCGGCCATGCACCCTAGCAATCAAGCTTGTTGCTCCTTATAGGCAGCCGGGCCATAATCCAAGCACGCGTGAGGGGATTAATGTTTGGCATAAGCGCTATTGTGGCGCTGAGGCTGGTGCGGCGTTGCAAGCAATAAATTAGAAAACTACGCAGACCGTATGGCTGTGGCGCACGCGCGCCACGATTGCCGCGCCACGGGCGGTGCGCTGCATGCTGCTGCGAACTGCGAGCTGCACACGGCGACTGCACACTGCAACTGCACACTGCGAACTGCTTCCCGCCGTGGCCCGTGGCTCGGCACGCATGGCTGCGATGGGCATGCGCTCCGGCATTTCTGATCCGTGTCGCAGCCGCGAAAAGAGTAAGCGATTGGAGGATGCGGCCCCCAATGAGGGAGTCAGACAGCTCGCAGAATCGGATCGGTGTACGTAAACCAGGCGCCTCGTCGAGGAAACAGGCTGGCAGGCGGCAGACGCGAAAAGAGCCATTTGTCCAGGCAGCAAAGCGGTGGCTGCTCACGCGCGCTGCAGACTCGACCAACTCGACCGACTCGACAAACGCAGCCAGACGCAACGGGCCCATGGTGCCGCGACAGCGACATGTGCCATGACACTGCCGCAGATGGCGGTCGTCTACCAGCACTATGGACGGAAATTCTTCAAATTTCAGACATGGCGGCCCGCAGGCAGGATGCGAACGGTGCGTGATGCTGGTGCGCGCTCGTCTGCGGGTGCATCCGTGCCCCACCCAGCCAACCAAGCCAACCATGCCACCCCGTCCATCCCATCCAACCCTCGTCGCCAGACCAGACGCTGCCTGCTTGCAAAGCCAATCTCGTCGGGCATTGGGCGCCGACGAGCAAATCGCCCGTCTCTGGTGCCTGGCATGGCCCGCCAACCTCACCTGGCGCGCTGCATAGCCCCCCTACCCAAAGTCACCACCACCACTACCTCCACCACGGCCATACAGCACGCTGCCTGCCTGCCTGCTACCGTCGACCTTCACCGTGGGGGCCAGTGTTTGCTACTTGCTGCTGGCTGCTGGCTGCTGGCTACGTAGGTAACCGTCTATCGACCGCCAGCCATGTCCTGCCCCGACCGCCTCTTTTGCCGGCTTTCCTCTGTCCTCTCGACATGGAACCTGCCCTCGGCAGGGACCGCTCGCGCCGGCAGCTTCCCATTGCTGCCCATCCAGGTCCACACCCAAGACACATGCGTCCGGCTGGCGGATGGCGAGCCGACGCCCTCCAGCTCGAACCTTCCATGCCCTCCCTCATCATCATCATCCTCATCATCTCCATCCTCAGGCACACGACACCGGTCGCAGGGGTTGGCCTGTGGCTGGCCTGCTCTCCTATCCGCCCGCAGGCTGTGCATTCACCGCTGCGTAATCCGCCCTGGTCACCCCTTCACCCCTTCTTTCCTTTATGCGTCGTCTACCTGCAAAGCCTCTTCGCCGCCTAGCTTTTCGCTTTTCTCTGTTCTCGGCCCTGCTCATCCTGCTCTTTCATTCCTGTCCCCCCCCCCGGTCCACTTAGCTGCGCGTATTTTCAGGCTACAATCTGCGCCGCCTTCCACTTAAAACACCCCTTCGCCCAGTAGAATTTCGCTTTTGCTTCTCAATCTGCATGCCGTCTGCACATCATACACCTTATTTTCTACCCTCCCGCCTCTGACTCCTCGCCTCTGGCCCTCGCCTCTTTCCTCTGATGACCACACTCATCCTATTCGCGCCTTGTCTCACTTTGCTAATCACCTGCCTGCGCCCTTAAATTCCCTCGATCCCCACCACTCACATTCTGTCCCCCACCTGTGATTCGCGCTACCAAAAATACCCCTTGGCCACTCTTTGCGACTTGGTTGCATCACAGTCAGCTTGCCTCCACGGCTCTGCCTCCTCTTCCACCCGGCATCTTCTTTCGGACAAGCTGATCTAATAATACCGAGACGGTCTTGGACGCCGGCCCGGCCATCGTCGCGGTCGAGACAGAGACAAGTACCCTCAGTACCCCTCCGAACCGGATTGCCGTCTTTGATCTCGACCTCAGCCTCCCTTCAGGTCGCCTACCATGTGTCGCATCGAGGAACGCGTCTACATCGGCGCAGATGGGAACCGCTCCACGTTTGAGGATACCTACCCCTGTAACAAAGCCCGAAACGGAAGACTATGTGCAAAGGTGAACAGACGGACTACTGAATACTATCCAAAGAAAGGAGCCATCTCTCGCAACGACACCCCGTCACCAATCAACCCTCCCACACCCGTTGGTACAGGTACCTACATCGTCCAACAGCGTCGTCCTTCCTCGTCGGGTGGCCGACCATCTACCCGTGAAGGTCAGAAAGCAATCAAGCCCGAAATCATCATCGAATTTGGTTCCAAAAATGACAAGAAGAAAGTGTCAGTGTCTACGAAGACATACAAACGTCAATCTCTTGCCAATAGCTCAATTGATGATGTAGCCATCGAGTCGCCTGGCTCCTCAGACGCATCTCACGCTATCCGCACTGGTTTCCCAGAGGCTCCTATCCCCCCCCAAGCATCTGTCTATGGTCACGCAGACGGCTACGGCACCACCCCAACTATTCATCATGGCTACCATCACCGTCAAACATCATCTACATCATCCTACACAGGCTCAAGTCGTACCCCTTCCCTCTATGTCACCTCCGACCCTGACTATGACTCACCTACCACAACACGGAACACGAGGTTACCTCCCGCGATTCACAACCCTTCCACCACCAACGCGCCACCTTCACCGAACAGGCCACGTGTCCATGGTGGTAATTCTTCGGCCCCTTACAATACAACAGTGGTTACGCCACACTACTCGCAAGATCTACACCCTCAAGATGGGCTTTTTCCCATGGACTACCAGGACTTTGCGGATAGGTCCGCGTCCTCCCATGCGAGCTCTGGAACCTCTGGTACATCGCGCCGGGGTAAGGACCATGACCCGTCGCGCAAAAAGAAGGCCGAAGATCGTAAGCGACAGGAAGAGTTTGATCGCTCCGTCGCGGAAGCCTTAGCCAAAGAAGTTGCCAAGGAGGAAAATGTTAAACAAGTTCGCTTTGAAATTGGTCGCGCAGAAGGTCGCGCCAAGGAGAGAGGGGAGAACCTCTTGGCTGAGAAGGAAAAGCAACGCGCTAAAGATCGGGAGGAGGCCCGACGTCGCGCTGACCAAGAACGCGAATTAGAAGCTGTCAAGGAGAAGCAGCGTGTTAGGGATCGAGAGGAAGCTCGACGTCGCGCCGACCAAGAACGCGAATTAGAAGCTGTCAAGGAGAAGCAACGTGTCAGGGATCGAGAGGAGGTCCGACGTCGCGCCGACCAAGAACGCGAATTGGAAGCAGCCAAGGAGAAGCAGCGTGCTAGGGACCGAGAGGAGGCCCGACGTCGCGCTGACCAAGAACGCGAATTGGAAGCAGCCAAGGAGAAGCAGCGTGTTAGGGATCGAGAGGAGGCTCGACGCCGCGCTGACCAGGAGCGTGAGCTGGAAGCAGCTAAAGAGAAGCAGCGTGTTAGGGACCGAGAGGAGGCTCGACGCCGCGCTGACCAAGAGCGTGAACCGGAAGCCGCCAAAGAGCGCAAAAAGACAGAAAAAGAAAGATCCAAAGCTCCAATCAGTAACTCCAGCTCCAAACGCCCAGCCGCTCCTAGAAGGGCCTCGGTCTCCATGACCCAGGCTCAACTCGAAGAACAACGACGACTTCTCGCTGCCGACCTAGGCCACATGCAAGGCGAAAGCCGCGCAACCGAAGCCCGCGAGCGCGAAGAAAATTTAGCGCTTCTCAAACAGAAGCAACAAGACACGAATTATTACAATCCTCGTGCTAACCCCATGCCGGCCGACGCCTCTGCACCTACTCACCGCGACTCCCACTCCCGCCGTAATAGCGTATCCGCCGAGGCTCGCCCAGCCCTGGGACGCACAAACAGTGCTCGTCGCCCCAGCATCATTCAGACAAACCCGCCACCCACCAGCGCACATGGCACAACCAACTATGCACGATCTGCCAACCCCCGCACACATGCCCCACCCCCTGTGTCCTTTCCCTCAAACTTCAGCACAAGACCCCAGTCTACGCGCCACCCATCCTTCTCACATGAAAATCCATTCGCCGCGCCGCCTACGCGTGGTTCCAACTCAAGTGTTGAAAACCCGTTTGCGCCGGCACCGTCGGCGCATGCGCAGGGTGTGACAGTGCATCAGGATCCCTGGGACGCGCGATGTTTGGCAGATAAACTTCCTTCCACTCCAAAAGTAAACGCTCAATACTCTCGTGGGGGGGCGCCTCGGCCAACGGGTAGGTATCCTAGCCACGATGTCGAGTTTGAGACGGATTCAGAAGATGAAATACCCCATGGACATGGGCGCAAGAGACACTAGTGGGATATGTTGCCTTTGGTTTCCTAGCATTGTTTTATTATAGACCAGGCGGCCCCGGCTGTATTTTTATGTATGCCCCCTTTTGGTTCTTTGATACCCTTTTATGATAGACATACCCATGCTTCAACGCAAGTATTTTAGGACGGAAAATAGCGAACGTTTATCATTGTTGAATGACTGTGTGGTGACATGCAGTAATGGTGAAATACCTATGACTATCTGCTTATGTGATGGGGGAGTTCCGTGATGCTTGGGAGTAGAAATAGCTGTGCTTCCTTGAGCATATGTTTTGCAGTCAACAACACAGATACACAGCTAGTGCATTTTACTATTATCAAAACGCTAGGAGATGAGTTTGTGAGACGTGTATGAATGCTCGGGTGGGGCTGGGCCTGGCCATGACCCACATCTCCTTTAAGTTAGTTCCTGGGATAAAGTCTTCTTAGGATACAAGGTGACGCACTGGCAATGGTTTCTGATAGGAGCATGGGCGTCCCTAAACAACAAGCAGATGGTATCGTACGAGTATTACCATGATGAAATGAGAGTTTTGCATCCGTGATTACGTGCTGTAGTGCCCTTGGGTGGCCGACAGAGAGTCCCTTGAAGCTCAAAACTCGACCGAATAGCAGCAATAGGACGAAACGACTTTGAGATCATCCAGAGCCAAGGCAAATCACGTTTTCAATTGTCATAGACGCATCACATAGCCATGTGCTCCAATTATCCAGGCTGCACTCAAATTTCTTGAAAGCATGAAAGAGAGAACCCCATTTATTGATCAGGATTTTTGCTTCGCCAAGTTTCTTGTACTTCAGGTTACAGGGTTTGTTGTGCTGGAAAAAAAAATAACTCGAAATCAAATTACACTCGAAGTGTGGAAGAGAGAGAGAGAGTTATATCGAATGGTTTGCGTATAGAACAAACGCTAAAACGCCAGATATATGAGGCGTTTCTTCCGAGCAAGTCGGCAACATAGGGTTGTTGAGCAAACGCCACATTGATGCAAATGCAGGAGATTAGAGAAACTAAAAGGTAGTAAAAAGGTTACTATCCCAATCTAGGAAAGATCCATGGGCTCCGCGACACTGCTGCCAGCACCAGTAGACGCGTGATGCGGTGTCGCTGAAGAAGATGTGGGACCGGAGTAGATACTCTGCATCGACGGAGGCGGGATATTGATGGCTGTATTTATATCGTGAGGGCTTGCTGGATGACGGACCTGGGGGGAAGCCACATATCCCAGGTGAGGTGAAGGATAGACTGGAGGTGTTGATGGTGTAGCCGGCGTTGACGACTTGCGAAGTAGCTTTTTAGCACCTGCCCGGTGGGCCCGAGGAGTTGGAAAACAGGCGTTTTTGACACGGATCTGGAATTCGTTTGCGAAATTGTCGTATGGTTTCTTCTCCTCGGAAGTCTTCCATCCCATCTTGTTTTTCATGCATTCAGCTTTTCGATGGCTTATGGTGGATCCTTCAATCCGAATACCATTATTTTCGAAACGTCTGCAGCAGTCCGAGCGAGAGAGAATGAGCAGAACTACAAGCAAGCTGACGTTATCATTATCAAGTAGATGAGGGGCGAAGTCGCATACATCGCAGGCAAATTTCCGCATTTTTTCGAGCTCCGCCGTTTCTGTGCAATTCAAGAATCTTTCAGCCATTGAAAAAGGCCGCACCATATCCCGACATATGTGATTCTGGAGAACATTGGCGACCGAACTGACAGATACCGGGTAGATATTCTCGCGGTCAATTTTATTAGTAGCTGTTGACGAAACAGTCCCCGCGATGTAGATGATCTCAATCTCATCGTAAGGACCACGTGGAACCTTGAGATCTTTGGTAGGCTTGGTGCCTTCTTTGGTACCTTCTTTGAGGGCTTCTTGATGCTTGATAGCAGCCTCTCGTGCAGCCTTTACGGCGTCTCGTGGAGTCATAAGACCATGCTCAGCAGCAAGGGTCATAGTGTCTTTATGCATTTCAAATTTGGATAGCTTGCGTTCAACGTCAGGGGCACGAATCCAGTCTTCGGACCAAGGCTCCTCGGCGAGAACTTTGTAAAAGACTTTGGTCAGAGCACGTAGTTTGATCTCCTGATCAGATAGCTGGCGCGAGCCAAAGTAAGATTCGTCGGTTTCTACATATGCCGTCTCGATGAAAGCTTTGCGGTCCCTTTGGGTGAGTTGGCCTCTTTGAGGGTCGTTTTTCCAATCCTGGATGATATGCATAAACTTTGAGTGAAAAATGTCATCAAAATTTTTAGAAGCAGGAGTGGTAGCTATGTCATGTTAACAGCATGATCTAGGGTGAAACAAAGTGGTTCGCTTACGGGTTGAGATATCGTGTTGCTGCGGCGGAGAAGGTGACGTGGTAGCGCCTAGGATAATCGGAGCAGGTGTCATGATGCCTAGAGCATGCAATACAGTTTCATATACTAGATTGACAACCTCGTATCGCGCCGCAATTCACCGTACACTGCCACGATTGGGTAAATGTTGATGGAGATCGATGGATATGTGCTGCCGAGGTTGTTGAAGAGTTGTTAGTTGCCGGGTGGTTGGGGAGCTTCGAGGTCAAGTTCTGGGTTCAAACAATTCACGCTCGCGTAACTAGCGTGGCTAGTCGACTCTTGGCAGAGCATTGGCCTGTCACATGATCAATCAAGTGGACCGAGCGTGGCCGCCATCTGAGCATCCAGGGAACTCGACTCTGTCAACCAGTGTTCATTCATAAGACAGTTATTGTAGATACACAACGTTCCTTGTCACCCTCTACTGGTTTGTGTCAGCATTCGATCTTGTCTCAATGAAAATCTGAGTTTCATTGTAGCGGTAGTAGTCACTGGGAAGTTCAATTTTTTACCATACATCGCAGAGACTCTATTTTCACCTGTGATCACATTCATGGATCGCGTAGTACCGCTACCGCACCGAACTAATAGTAACAGGGCATTCCTTCTCTCAAAACGCTAAAACGTTTTCCATGCTTATGAGCGTAATAGGCTTGGTTAACATTGTTCTTCTACATCATCAGCTCCTTGCCGCCTTGGTCTCTTTCCCTCTGGTGGACGACCTCTTCGTCAATTATCGTACGTTCGGCTCGTCCATTATATCTACCTGCAGGTGGCTCTGTTTCAATTGACCCCCTCATCATATGATTCTTGTTGACTTAGTACGCCAAGTCGTATAGTATTCAACTATTCATTGTGTGCACAACTATCATATGTCAATAGTTCCACTAAATATAAACGAAAGGAAAACTGATACCTAGGTAGCGTATGGCCTGGCCCAGTAGGTAGAAGCTTGTCCTTCGAGAGGGAATCTAGAGCAGGATTACAGCTCAGATCTATATTTCCAATGGCGCAGTAGGATACTCATATGATCGAGGGTGAGTTATGCAAGTTTGCAGCGCCGTGGAGTGCCCGAGAGAGATCAGATGGGGCAGACAGACATCAACACTAGCTCGCCATGTAGCTCTTAATTCAATATATCTAGCGCCTCTCAACGATCGCGGGCCGAAACCTGCCTCCTGCCCTGTGCACCTTGGTGTACCAGAATTTAAAGGGAATTCAACCAGCGTGCTGCCAAGACGCAATACAAGATATCCGCATAGGCTCCTGTCAGTCATTCCATTTTTTATGGGACCCACAAACCGAATAAAGAAAGTTCCAATAGTCATCACTCGTAAAACCAATCCCAAAGCATCACATACACTATCCTCTCCTTCCAGAGGTCGGCATCTGTTCGTTCAATCCTTTCATTAAACCTTCCACATCCGTCCAAGCATCCGTTGTGGGGTGAGCACACCGCAATAGCAAGTTACCCGGTGCTGAGATGATTTCGACTGCCCTTCAGCACTTTTCATACTCATCAAGCATATGCTTCCTTACGGTAGGATCTACCAAAATTCGATAAAATATCTACGGGCAGAACCCACCGAAAACAACCTATCTTACACCCAGCAGTGTAGCCGGTGACTTTGGTTACTATTATTTAATTTAATCAATGAGGGTAAATTTTAGAGCCTTGATATCACATTTGAAACCTACGGACCACTTGCTGTATTGATACCACGTTGAATTCAAGCAATAGAGGTTTTGAGATTTTGACTCCTCACCGAAGAACCTTAGTCGTGTTAGGACAATATTGTTCCTGGAGTTAGATTTTATAAAACTTTACCACTACAATACTGACCGCTGACAAAGGCGTATGACGTACGCCGGGCTCGATTGATTTGCGATCGTGCGCAATGCTTCAAAGTCTCATCGTACTGCCTACATATGATAGTTACCCATGTAACAATCTCTACACTTATCAGTGCGTCTCAAATGAGTTTCGGATGTTCAAACCCCCGGCGTGGATTTGCTTGACTGAAGGTTCTACAATAACCGTCTGAAGGTTAGCGGATGTTAAAATGACCCATAATTTTGTAAGGATCGTGGCAAAACTACTCAAGCATCTTCGAAGATGTAGTTTAGCTCTGGTTTCGTGTTACAAATCACAGAATATGCATAGAAAGGCATTTGATTTAGCTTCCTAAATGTTCCTTGAATCACAACTAGATTATTAAGAATTCGGGATTCTCGGCGAACGCTCGACAGCTAATGCCCCTGTAACTCGCTTTTACAAGTGCTTTCCAAATAAATAAGTAGAAGAGGCATCGTGAAGATATATAGGTAGCCTATAAGCTTTATTTTGAGCATAGAAGAGGAGGGAACATAGGGTATGCCCCTTCAGATGGGGAAGTAAAGAAGGGATCTTATTCCCCACAGGAATCTTCAAACCATCCAGACAAGATGCCCGGTGAAAGCAACCCGCAGCCTCAGCCACAAAAATGTGCCCACATATCTAATATAGAATTAATCAACGTAGTAAAAACCCAGACTTATTAGTGTATCAGGACCAGGGCAAATGACCAGCTCAAAGTATGTTTCCATCATATGGTTTGGCCATATATACCTATGTAAAACCACTGATTGGCAAATTCGTCATGACCATGGATAATCCTAACAATGAATACTATGGCGTGCATCTAGATCTTATCATCATAGGGCTGCTTCCACCATATTAGACAGTTACGAAATTGGGAGATTCAATGCCGTTGAGGGTATTTAGTCCCGCGATAGTTCTTGGAATGAGAGCTTAAAGGTGCATGTTCTAGAAGGGAAAGAAATATGTATGACAACTATGAAAATGACTTGAAATCTTGGATGATCACAATATATCGGTTACTTGAGTTATAAATCAAAGTGAAGCAGTCAAATCTTCAATATAGTGTGTAGTGAAGAAGTCCTAATATTTCGATCTGGACACAGGAGCAAAACAATATTCCAGACGAAAATCACTTGTGCCTTGTGGGTGCATGCAAAGAAGCGCAGCAATGTGTTTGACAAAGAGTTGGCATATGAATACGGTGAGGGCAAGAATTGCTATCCTACGGATATTGGAAAATTCAAAAGCGTGGCAGTATAGACCTGTAATCATATGAAAAGCCTTGACCCATGATACTTAACACCCTCACCATACGAAGTTGATGTAACGGAGAGTGTTCGCTTTGGGAATCCTTTGAAAGACTGCGCATATGTAGCAACGGAGTGAGCGATGAGCTAATGAATTATTAGTAGTGTATTGACGATGAAAAGAGATTGTTGGTACCTTAGTATTCACAATCCAGGATGTGACGTTGACGTTACCAACACCGTCACATAGCTGGTGGTAGCATGGATCATACCAGTTACCTGCTTTCCCACCAAACATTTCGGCTTCTTCCTCTGTCTTGATTCCTTCAGCTCCCGTCGCAATGCCACCACCAGGAATTCCATTACGGATAAACCCATCATAGTCGCTGCGACCATCGAATGGAATAAAAGTATAGTTGAGACCCTGTGCCCTGTACCATTCAATGTATAGATCGCGCAACTCCTCCGAGCCATCCGGATTCAGGGCGTTAGTGGCATTATAAATCTGATAAGCGAAGTTCGGGCTTGCCATCATGTCATAGTCCATGAACAGGCGAATTTTGGCGTTTTCCTCTTCTGGCAACGTCGCAACGTAGTAGTCAGATCCAAGCAGGCCTTCCTCCTCTCCGGCCCACCATGCGAAACGGACGCAGTTAGTAACATTGAACTTGGTGAGTTGTGTAGCCACCTCAATAAGAGAAATTGAGCCGGAGCCATCATCATTGATACCTGGACCTGCTGCAACACTGTCGCTATGCGCTCCTAGCATTACGCAGTTATCAGGATCACCCTCAGTCGTTTGCGCAATGATATTGACGGTCTCAATTTGGCTGACTTGAGCATCGATGTACGCAATGGCGTCGGTCGTCTGCTTCTTCTTGAGTTTCTCAATCACAGGCTGAGCTTCTTTACCGGATAGGCCAAACGTCGCAATATGATAAGGAGAGGGCGTTCCTAGGGTACCTGACACAGCGCCTTTCTCCGAATTATAGATGACGGCAGCAACCGCCCCTTTGCGTCCCGCGTTCTCAGACTTGGTACCGAACGGGCAAACGCCGCGTTTGATGAAAGCAATGTTGCCTGCAACGGAGTCCGGAAAGTCTGTTGACTGACAGCCCTCATTGTCAACAAGAACTAGATTACCATGCACGGGCTCTTTGTTTCTTGTTGGTGGTGTCAATCCCATGGGGGCTGCTGATTTTGGCACCTCATCACCAAGAACGAGTCGCGACTCAAAAACATTTCCGGAGACAGCTGGAAATGACTGATTTGAGATGTCGTAATAATCCCCAAGCTTCAGAATCTCTTCGTAGATGTATGACAGGGTTCCGAGATGACCTAAAGAGCGGTCAGTATTATTTGGGGTACTACTACACATGCACAAGCCTACCAGCGCTCCCGATGACCCTGGTTGGATGGTTATATTCCTCTTCTCCGAGCTTCGCAATATCGTACAGCTTGTTCGCACGGATCATTAGCCTGTCGCCGCTGATGAGATCTTGCAGTTCAGTTGAATTGACTAGCGGTTTGCTATCGCTCGGATGGCCTAGCTGCTGAACGGTCGATGATAAGAGCGGCACCTGGGAAGCCGAAGCACCTGCAATAGCCGCACAAAGCGCAAATCCAGAAGAGAAAACCATAATGGCCAAACTGGGGGTGCGAGTTCGAGATGGAAAGGATGGTGTTTAATAGGAATAGGCGAGGTTGCCATGACGCCCACCACGCCGAGCCTCGCACGCGCCTTACCAGCTGATAACACAATCCACGTGCTGAGGCGTGCTGATACATGTGCATCGGGTATGCTGAGGCACCCGCGTGCTCGTCATGTGCACAAACAAGGGACGTTGAATTAATGTTTGAAGAGTCCTTTGAGATGATTTTGTGCACGCATGGACTACTTGGTTTCCTGCTCTTCCTGCGCCAATGGCGAGGAAGACAGATGCGACGTGCGTGGGGTGACTTACGTTTGAAGCATCGCATGTCTCACGGCGCATGATTGATGTGGGAGTTCCATAGGGGACGCACCCTGAGCAGAGTAGCAACGAGCCTTGGGGATGGGGAGACGATGGGACTAACGGGACTGGCCGCTGTGATGTCATGGTGCAGGTCACACTGGAACAGGGTAACAGGGTATTGGGTAGACTAAGCTAAGGGGCGTCAAGCATCGCGAGAAATGCTTGGTGACGTGTCTGCAAGGACAAAATCTGTTCTGGATTTGAAGCTGGGTCCTGCAGCTGGCGAATAGAATCGCGCGGCTGTGTAGCAAATACCAACGCGCACTTGGTGCACGTACGCCCTCCTTGTATCTTACCCCAATAATAATAGGGAATATAGAATCGCCAAGAATGTGATCAAATATATCCTAATGGCGCCGGTCCCAGCGTGTCGTTTGACGCCGAACTCCTACAGTGCCTCTTTTCTCTGTCACGCATCTGTCCTCGATCCTTTCCTGGCTTCGGGGCGATTGGGAGCTTCACATCCTATAATCGCCGCGGGACTGCCCATGCACTCGCTCTGAAACGCCAAATCTGACTTCCTGGCCACGTAGGTACGGTAGTTAATGCCCCCGGCCCATTAGCGCTTGCCAGCTCCGAATCAACCTGCCCTCTTCTCTTCTTCTCGCAAAACAACTATGGCTCACTCACGGACTTCACGAGACTACCCAAGATCGTCGAGAGAACATGCCAACAGACGAACATTGCGAGAACACACCAACGGACGCCCGTCGCGGGAATATACTACGGAGAAGACGGTACGCTCCGCAGCTCCGCATTCGCATAGTCATGGCGGGCACCTGCCGCGATATAACCACAATGGGCACATGGTGACCAAGGGCATCCACCCGGATGGCGAGAGTGGGAGAAGTGGCTTCAACCCAGTCAAATTTGTCGTCATCAGTGGGAAAAGCAGCAGTACACTGTCAATGTTGACCAACCTGCTCTGGCCGATAGTCCCTGTGGCCATCGCACTTGTATGCCATCATGATGCCCTCGTCCCGCTGTATGCGCTAATCGCTGCTGCAGCATTTCGCCAAACCTAAATGGCACCTTGCCATCTTCATAACAAGCTATATAGCCATGTTGCCTGCAGCTAATATGCTAGGCTTCGCCGGGCAGGAACTTTCGCGTAAGATGCCCCAAAAGGCAATTGCCGTGGTTTTGGAAACAACCTTTGGCTCTGTGGTGGAGATCATCCTGTTCATGGTTCTCCTCAAACATTCCCATGGGGACTCGAATGTCCTGGTCATTCAGGCCGCTATTCTGGGTTCAATCCTGGCCAACATTTTGCTATGTTTAGGCTTTTGCTTCATCGCTGGTAAAGACAACACAGGCAAAATTGATGCACTTCACAGGGCTGACGTGCGGCAGGTGGCATCAAGAATAAAACTCAGGAGTTCCATGAGGCTATCTCCGAATCTGGTAACGGGTTGCTGCTCGTGGCGTCAAGTTTGTCACTCATAATCCACAAGAGGGAACATGTGACTAACCTGTACAGTGGCGCTGGTTCTTCCAGCAGTCTTTTACAATTACCTTGCAAATAACCCCAGCTATACATCAGATGCTGCTTTGATCTCATACAACACTCTCAAAATCTCACGCGGCATAGCCATCATATCGCTCATAGGTTATCTCATCTACGTGGCTTACCAAACTATTTCACATGATAGCTTATTCCATGAGATCTACGAAGCGGACGAGCACAAAGACAACGATCGCCACGAGGAGCTTGCTAAGCCAAAACTTACCCTGATTGAGGTGTTTGTTGCTCTTATCATCTCTCTGGCTTGTGTATCCCTGATCGCTATCTTCCTGGTCGAGCAAATCCCGTACATTGTGGAGCGGGGTGTTAGCGATGCATTTGTTGGCCTTATCCTTGTGCCACTTGTTGAGAAGATTGCTGGTATGTATCTTCCGACTACTTTTTATGATGATGGTTGACAAAGTGGCATAGAGCATCTCCTTGCTATTGATGAAGCCTACGACAACCAGATCAACATGGCCCTCGCCCACGTCATGGGTGCTTCCATTCAGACGGCACTGCTTAACGCGCCGCTGGTCGTCCTAGTTGGATGGGGCATCGGTGTCAAGATGGACTACCATTTTGCCATTTTTGACGCAGTTGCACTCGTGCTCGGAGTGTTGGTCGTCGGGTCGTTCTTGCGCGACGGCAAGTCGAACTATCTCGAGGGTGTGCTGTGTGTGATGATGTACATCATCATTGCCATTTGCGCATTCTATTTCCCGAATCCGGCGGGGCATGGTGGAGGCGGCCACTAATTGCTACCCATTGAATGGAATGGAGGACTGAAGCGGGTCGCGGGTCTGTTTTTACAGAGCAAGCAGCCGCCATGTGCCTTGTTGGTTTCTTGTTTCTTGTTTCTTTATTGTGTACGGGGATTCTTTTGTAATTAGCGAGCAAGCATACAAGGCGGTTTTCTGGGTATCACACCATGCATCCCATCATGTGATTTGCAGCGGACGCTAACCCAATGCGCCCAAGCGCCCAATGATATGCACGGGCCATATCCACCGTAAGCGAGCACTCGAATATTCGCAGTCCACCAGTGCAAGTTGTGTCTTGGTTCTTGCAGCGACGACCAAGCAACTCCTCTGACAACCACTTTCTCTCCCTCTGGCATCTGCATCTACACACAGTCGCAAACATGGGTCGCGTTCGAACAAAGACAGTGAAGAAGTCGGCCAAGGTCATCATTGAGCGATACTATCCCAAGTTGTCGCTCGACTTTGAGACCAACAAGCGAATTTGCGATGAGGTGAGGTCCCGTTGAGCTGCACAGCGCCATACTGTTCCAGAACACCATAACTGACGACGAGCATTAGATTGCCATCATCGCCTCCAAGCGCCTCAGGAACAAGATTGCCGGATACACAACCCATCTGATGAAGCGTATCCAGCGTGGCCCCGTCCGCGGCATCTCCTTCAAGCTTCAGGAAGAGGAGCGTGAGCGCAAGGACCAATACGTGCCTGAAATCTCTGCCCTTGACTTCACCCAGAACAGCGAGTCTGGTGCTCTTGACGTTGACCAAGAGACCAAGGACCTGCTGAAGAGTCTCGGCGTATGTTCTCCCTATCCTCACTTTCCTTGTCCTGAGCTGCCACTAATCATCAATTCGTATACAGTTTGACTCCATCCCCACAAACGTCGTCGCCGTCTCCCAGCAACAGGTTGTCGAACGCCCTCGCCGCTTCAACGACCGTAACCCCCGCTCATAAACGCGCGGTCCTGTCTCTGTTCCCTTATCGATTCATTGAAAACATGGTGTCTAGGAATCGGTTTCTGCCACTATCGTAGATGGCATGGTTTATGGCTACATACGGCGGCATGACGACCAAGAGTCAATGAAAAAGGTTCTCCCTTCAAAGGTGTCGCTGAGTCTAGGTGCTGCAAGGCGCCAAGACGATGCTTGATTGCCATTCCCATCCTCATCTCTCTACCATGTGATGTTGACGGCGTGATGTGAATGTTAAAGAATGCAAACCATGGCTATTTCTCGCGAGTGACAGATAAGTCTCTTTCGTTCCTCACCTACTAAGCTACCATGAAGAGTCCCTGGTATGCTAATCGATCTATCTCGCGTCAAATACGTTGACTGCTCACAGGGTAGGCTCTCCATTCTTAATACTCTGCGAGCTGTTTCGATGATGCCAAATCAATTTCTCGCCGATCCACTATAAAAAGTTAAGAATTCCTCCACACCGAGTATCAAGTTCGATTGCACCCTATCAAAGCTATTCATACGTCCCGTTCTCTCCTCCAATCTCTGGAACTTCTTGTACAAGAGCAAAGTGATCGGGTTCGTCGTAATAAGCTTGTAGATTACCCAAGATCCCATTATCACAAAATGGGCCGTAAACTAGGAAGTTGTGCAGCTCTGATACCACCGTTGTATGCTAATGTCAACGGCCCAACTCATGTCATTTGCCTGCATCGCAAGTACTCATGGCCACGCTCCTGAATATCCCCCCGGCTCCAGTCCCTCCCTCCCCGCTCCAGTACTTTCCCCCCGGGGCACGGCATCGCAACTACCATTGACCTTACTACCCATCTCCCCAGGCCCATCGCGCGACCCTACGGCACCCAAGACAGCCTCATTAAGACTTGGTGCGCTTGCAGAGAGTCTACTATTAGGCCAGTCCTCGCTCAGCATCATGACACCAGCTCCCAGGGCCATGGGCCTGGAGTACAGGGACGAGACCGTACTGCAAAGGACCGGACCCGAACTATGATCCAACGAAGAAGATCGTCCACGCGTCTCAACCGTCCTTTCATTGACTGGGGTAACATGGTCATAGAAAGCTAGTTGACGCCCGATTTGGCTGCGAGGAACATCAGGATTGTGGATTAGGCCTGGGAGCGCATAATCCGGCTCAGACTCGGCATCAGGTTCAGAGGGCGCCCTGGCAGGTGACCTATCGTGACAACGGCGGCAGATTAGAATAATAGCTGCGGTTAGGAGGGCAAGACCGATAAGGCCGATTACTACGCCAGCACTCATCATCCTGGTCCACTTGCCGGTTGGTTAGCCCTGCGCAAAGATATTATGTGACATGTGTAGGCGGACAACTACAAGCATACGTACAATCATTTTGTTTTTGGTTGAATTGGTTTCGGTTATCCTTCGTGATTCCGATGTGCCCTGGTGATGCTGTTCGTGTGGCAGAGAAGAGAAAAGGACTGGAGGGTGAGTGAACTAAAATCAATCGCGGCAGCCTAAAGTCTACTGACTGTCCCACAAACAGACCAAACTTTCAGTCTGGTTTCGCAGCACTTTTTGTATTGAAGCAAGTCTTCTGAACACATACCAATTTCCCCAACTTCGTTTGAAGTAGTACGCAACGGTAACAACCGACGGGACGCGCGGATCAGTGACCCAACTGTAGCACTGAACGAGTACATTCGGCTTAAGCACATACTGAAGGTAGCATGCCGACTTTCCATTCGACCTACTCTAGCTCAATCCAACAGACTCATTTCCACCACCCTTATAGTATGGCCTTGGTATGTTGTCGTAGTAGGGCACCACAATAAAGTTGGGGTCCTCAGTCGCACCTACCATAGCTTTAGTGCCATCTTGATACGGATGCGGACTGACCCTGAGATCGATTAAGCCTGGTCCTTCCCTCCGTAGAAAATTATCCATCGCCGTATCCAGCTCTTTGAAGCACCTCTCTGAGCCATCTTCGTCCTTCGATTCAAGATTTAGAGTTGCATCAATGAGAACACCTGGAATTCCAAAGCCTTGAGCGATTATATCATAGCGAGTGTCCGGGCGGAGAATCGCTGCTGGGCGAGCAGATGTGGTGTGACCGAATATGATATCCTGACCAGCTACACTCATACCCCAAACACTGTTATTAACGACGACAGTCAGAATACGCAGGCCATGTTTCTGGTACGTGTCCAGCTCTGCCAAATGAAAGCCTGCCGACCCATCGCCGTGAATACTAACGACTACTCTAGAGCGATCAGCAACTGCAGCCCCGAGTGAGTATCCCCATCCATTTCCCAAGAATCCTAGGTAACCAGTAGCCACCATGGATAGGCTTGCAGACATGACGGATAGATTTTGAAGGGCCCACCCACTGGCTTCACCACCGTCTATGCACACAATGCTACCCTTCGGGATGCGGTGACAGAGGGCCTTCACGGCGTGATAAGGATGCAAATGACCATTCTCACGGTCGATCTTTGTCTCTGATTCATTGTGCGGGGCACACCATGACTTCAGTCCCAGGGCGATTTTAATCCAGCTCTCTTGGATCTTGAAACTGTCGCTGCTGGAAAGTTCGTTGTTCAGTGCGGATATGGCGAGTTTTGCTGATGATACAATACCAAGATCAACGTGCTCAGAGCGACTTATTTCACTCCCATCGATGTCAATTTGCGCGATTTTACAAGTCTCCGTGGGAATAATAGCCCCGCTTCGTCCACCTAACAAGAAGCCTGTTCGAGAACCTACTAAAAGGATGAGATCAGGTTGCGGTTTGCCCATAGCTTTTAAGAGGGCAAGCCTTGTTGCTGGACCAGCATGAAAAGGATGATCAAATGGCAGAGCTGTGCTAAATTTTGGCGAGTGAAATACTGGAATGCTAATAGCACTTGCTAGCATTGCTAATTCTTCGGTGGCCTAGAGAAGATTAGTCTACTTCGAGTAACAAAAGTAGAGTTGGCTTAGTTACATTGGATGCACCTGTACTAACGATAACAGCAGGCCTCTTAGCGGCCTTCAGTAAAGCCACCAAGTCTTTGATTGCATCGGGATCGGGTCCCGGAGATCTAGCAAGTGGAGCTGTGATACTTCCCCAAGATACTCGCCCAACTTCGACGGGCGTAAAAAGAATATCAATTGGGAAGTCTAGGAGTACAGGCCCAGGTGCTCCTGAGCTTGATTTTCTCCATGCGAAGCTGACAATCCGGGGTATCTCGAGACAGGTGGTAACTAACAACGGATTAAATGGGTCAGTGCACAAATATTCCACGTACTGCCAGGAAGTTCATACTGCGGTGTGCAAACTTTGTGATCGGCGTTGCTAATACAACCTGATCATGAAATCCTTGCAGAGCATTCGTTTCCGCGTCCCTTAATGGCGGAGAACTGGTGATGCAGAAAACTGGCGAGCGGTCTGCAAGTGCGGTCGCAAGACCCGGAATACCGTTGCAAAAACTTGAATATAGTCAGCTCAAGCAAACAACTATGTCTTCTGGAATGATCTCTAAGCCTACCCGCTATTTGCAGTAACAAAACAACACCCGGTCTTACCGCTCGCTTTAGCGTATCCTTCGGCTGCCTGGACCGCGACAGTTTCATGCCTTGTATCAACTATTTCGATGCCCATTTCCATACAGCCCATGAGGAAAGCGTCAAGGTGGCCGCCATGTAGACCAAATGTCACGCAAACACCAAGATGGTAGAGGCATTGTGCAAGAAGATCACCACCCAGGAGCTCGCGACCCTGTGGCTGTTTCAGGTCCAATCTGTGGGAAACCATAGTATAACAACCGCGATCAAATATATAAGAGATTTAATCGGTGGGTATATTGTCAGCTGCACGGCATATAATGAACAAACTCAGACGTAGAATTAATGACTCGAAGAAGTGATGATTCGGGAACGCTCAGCAAGTCAGCTTTCGGTTGCTTGCCGTTTTGAATGTGGGGTCGAGGGTAACCCCGCTCACTTCAAGGTGATTAGCCGTGCTTTGGCAGTATTCCCAGGCCAAAAATTATTAATTGAGTAGTAAGGAAATGACCTGCGTTATGTCAATGGATGTTATATTATTCTTTAAATAGAGGCCGGCTATAAGTTTCTTCTCTCTTTCAAGATACCTTACCCGGATTCTTAGGTATGGTCAAATCCATGATACTTCCAGAAGATCAGTAGCAACTATATAGTATTAGTAGAACCTAGCGCTTCACGCGTTTTTTAAAAGTAGGGTAACAACATAGTAAAAGCATGGGATATTGGACATTTTGTAAGGCTACCACGGGATGGCTAGCTTGGCAACGCCTACCTGAAAACCCAGCCAGAGTTTACATCCAAGGCTTCCTGACAGCCAAACTACATCCTTATGTGTACGTCTCCCATCCTGCCTTTGTTTCCAAAGTCAGCTAGTGCAATTTTTACTCCTCTTATTGAAAGATATACCTCGGTTTTGTGGTGTGGACTAGGTGCGTGTGTTGATACAATGGATGGCACCCATGGATGCTTCCAAGGTTCATATGGTCTACTTTCCGGGGTGAATGGACGCCTAGGCGTTTTGCTGCTGCTTCAACCGTTTCGGGAGCTACCTAGTGTATGTTAAGGTCCATATACATATGAAACCTTACGACATTTGTAGAGTTATCTAAGTACCGTTCATTTTCCATCTTGACCGCGTTCAATATCCAAGATTTATCTCTCATATCGAACACAACTGTTTCTATACCATAACATACCCGTATTGACTATGGACGTACCACCTTAGTGTACTAACTATGCACTAGACTGATATCATTGATTTTCAACACGGGATCTGGGCAGGTCAAGGTATGGTGGCACATTGACGAGTATCTCCTATAGATCTTTCCACAACTATGGATATACGGATTAAGCTAGTTGCCAATGAGCCGTGGCCGAAATTAGTTTGACCCCGTGTCTAGATCCCTAGCTAGACACGCACCGACACCTTTCACATGCTTGTGTTTGATAGGCAGTGTGCTCTTTGAATGAGTGGGGCCAGTTAAAGTCAGCCTGAAAAGAGCACTCGGGCGTCATTCCTTCTAGCAGCCGACTATATATCGTAGGTTCGGTGTGGAATACTTACCTGCCGCACCGATTGTCAGGTGCCCAGGTGACCTCGGGAGCACCCGGAAATACCTAGGCAACAAATTGCCGAAGCGATCTAACAAGCAAACACCACGATTCGCGTTGGCAATCATAATTGCAACCATCACTTGAACCACTCGCTCTGCTTAGTGCCACGTAACCGCTTCCACTCATTCAATTCAAAGCGCCGGTATCCGCGGCGCCCGTAGAACAGATCTGTACATATAGATGACGTCATGTAACCACGCTCTGGGCGTCGAAAGGAAGTTCTTTATGGGCCTTCACAGAAGTTTGGTTTATAATGTCGTTCACCCAAACTTAGAAAAAGCTAAGCTGCCTAGCTGCGCAAATGCGAAATAATATATCCATTGACATAAAGCTTTTGTAATTAATTCAACAGTCACGCCTCCTGTCTCCTGCCTCCGCCTATCTCCTGCTGCAGCAAAAAAAATGGCCGAAAGCCCTACGCCAATGAATGTCTTGATTATTGGATCAGGTATTGCTGGTCCATGTTTCGCGTTTTGGCTGCACAAATTCCTGCCTTCTACCAATATCACCATCCTAGAGCGAGCCCCGGAACCTAGACTTGGTGGCCAGGCAGTCGATTTACGCTTAGCCTCCGTGCCAGTTGTGGATCGTATGGGTCTCCTTTCAGCCGTGAAAGAGAAGAGTACAACCGAGGTAGGCATAGAGTTTGTGTATGCCGATGGCAAGACAAAGGCTACTTTTCCAGCCTCTGGAAATGCTGAGCAGCAAAATAGTATGTCGATTCATGTTCGCGATTACAAGGCTTCTCGCTAACAGAGACAGTGACTTCCGAGTACGAGATCTTGAGAGGTGACATTGCCAAGATCTTCTACGAAGCGACTATAGAATTGGATGGGATAAAGTATGTGTTTGACGAAACCATCACCAAAATCGAAGATACGCCCGAAGGTAAAGTCCATGTGACTTTTGCCACACATCTGGAACCTGCCTCTTATGACCTTGTGGTCGGTGCAGACGGCATAATGTCCCGTACTCGACGATACGTCTTCGGTCATGGTCCCAACAACGATGACTACCTGCACCGTCTAGGCCAATACGGCGCCTACTTCACTATTCCGCGCGCAGATGAGGATACGCAGTTTGCCCAATGGTACAATGCATCGAGAGGTAGACTCATTCTCAAGCGTCCGGACCAATACGGTACAACACGCATCTACATTTCCGTCACTGATAGCAATCTCCGCCGTTTCGACAATATCGGTGCAGATCTCAAAGAGAGGGGCGCGGAAGCGCGGCAGAAGGAGTGGCTCGAAGCTGAATTCAAAGGAGTAGGCTGGATCAGCGATCGCGTTATCAAGGGGATGAAAGATTCCGAGGATTTCTACATGCAAGAGATAGCACAGGTCATAATGCCAAAGTGGAGCAAGGGACATGTCGCACTGGTAGGAGATGCAGCGCATTGCCCTAGTCCCATCTCGGGTGTAGTAAGTAACTATCGCATCGCTAGCACCGCAAGGTCACCCTACTGACATAGGACAGGGAACTGGATCGGCGATTGTTGGAGCCTACGTTCTAGCCGGCGAATTGGCAAAGTCACCAAAGGATATTCCAGCAGCACTGGAAAACTATGACGCAAAACTGCGTCCCTTTGTCAGCAAGATCCAAAAATTGATCCCTGGCACACCACAGTTGGCTAATCCACAGACGGAGTGGGGCGTTGCGCTCTTCAATCATACTATGGGTATCCTGTCGCATCCTTTGATGCTCAGGATGGGTGGGGTGGTGGGCAAGATTGCACCAGCATTTGGTCAAAACGAATGGGTGCTGCCAGATTATAGCATGAAGCTGGAGAAGGGCGTTTAACTGCAAGCGCATACATTACATATTTTACTTATGAATTGGTGGACCGGATATCGTAATTAGTGTCCTCATAAGAGGCGATGAGTTAGAGAATTTAATCGTAATCGTAAGCATCTCAGCAAAGGTAGCCTGATGCATCTGGACAAAAAGTGGCACATGGCAGGACTATGTCGAAAGCTGGAGGCCAAATAGAAATTGACTGCGGGAAGGGCTTGTGACACCTAGTTTCGCAATACCAGCTCATTGTTTTTGGTTGTCGAACACCTTATCGTCACTGACTTGTTCCAGCTATTCTTGACACTCGTTTACCAATCACCTAAGTGTTATTAGGGCATTACCAGCCGTTATATTTCTTTACTCGTTCCTGAACCATGTGTACTCAGTATACATGTCATATGAGTTACAGTTCTACTCAAGGTACAGCCATATTGAGAAGATGACGCGTTGGGAGATTTTATATGCAATTAGCTTTCCGAAATGCAGTGGAAAGTTGGGTGACTCGGTACATTTATACTCTAGAGTCGCCAAGTAGATCAAGACCAACACCTCTTAGGGCATTGACTGCCCACTCTGGATATTTCTCCTTCTGATTGGCATAGAGCTTGCCAAAGAAATCTTTGACAAACTGCGGATAGCGGTCTTCCAGGATAGCTTCACGTGCTAGTCGCATTAGATTCAGCTGATAGTGCACATTATGCATAGTCAGAAGATGTGCACCAGCTGTCTCCTTGGCGGTGACATGGTAGATATACGCTCGAGTGATACCCAGACCACCCTCCGTCGGAGGCCGGCAGCATGTGCATTGACAGCCTTCCTCGATGGGACCGAAATCTTGGGCATATGCGGCATTGCGTATATTGAGCACACCAGCGGAAGTAATGGCATTACCGAATCGCTAGAAGTCAATTAGATGCGAATACTATATAATAACACTAAAGAAGGACCTACAGCAGTTCTAGTCGGCCACACGCAGTCAAACATGTCTGCACCGAGAGCCACTGAGACAATTAGGTCCTCGGGGTAGCCCTGTGGTAGTCAGCATTGCGATTGCTGCTAGTATGATTGATGAAGCATACCACGCCCATGACGTATCGAGGCTTCTTTTCTGGCAAAAGGCGGGTACAAGCATCAACGACTTTGCAGTATTCGTCTTTGGCTTCGCCGCCAGAAAGACCCCCAATCGCAATACCTGGTGTGTCCCTTGCGATCATCTCAAGGGTACACTGCCTCCTCAGATCTAGATCAAGACCGCCTTGGATGATACAGAAGAGATTCTGTCGGTCGGGGTTTTTGTGGGCCTGTATGCAGCGGTCAAGCCAGCGGACGGAACGCTCCATGGCTTCCTTTATGCGGGCGAGATCGGGCGACGTAGTCGCGATGACGTCATCAAGCTGCATGATAATATCGGAGCCGATAGAGTTTTGGAGGGAAATCGAGTGTTCCGGAGTGAGCAACATGGGGGAAGCATCATGAGGGCTCAAGAAGCGCACCCCTTCCTCGGTGACTTTGGCGAGCTTGAGCAGCGACACCATCTGGAAGCTGTCCGCGGCATTGGGTCAGCTCCATGAATGGCCAGGCAGGGGCCAAGAGAAAATGTGAAGGGGATATAAGGTTTTACTGACCCGCCACTATCTGCAATACACTGTCAGCATCGATTCCAGGCCGCAGTATAGTCACGGGGGGTACCTGTAAGTATGTTGTACGGCCATGATTGGAGTTTATGTGCACCGCCAATGGCGTCTAGCGTAGCCTGTCCTGGCTTGAGGCCTCTCTCTCATGTCAGGAGGCGTAGTTATAGTCATGATGATCTTATCGGCCTACAGATGATATGTATTGTTCAGACATAGTCGGCAACCCTGGTCCTCGAGCTGGTCAGAAGTGAGACCTTTGAGTGAAGCCTGCGTCGCCACAGGCATGAAGATGGGCAGTGACACAGGCCCATGGGGCAAATGGAGCGTTGCCGCGCGTGCTTTGGTGACCTGCAACGGAGATATAAGTCATGAGGGGCGATTTTTACTGGGAGCATGCCATAGTGATACACACCGAACACTTTCCTAGGAGCTCAAAAGAGAGTGCCGACGGCATGGAGACGGGCGCCATGGCAGTGGTTTGGTTTGATTGATTATGCAAAGCGTGCGTGTATGATCTGGTGGCCATGCCCAAAATTATTCACCGTGACGCAGGGATGGATTGAGATAAGCAGTGGCCTGTGCGCCACCAACACACGTCCACTAACCTCCCGATACCCCAACAACGACACGACAAGATGCAAGACGGCCTGTTGGCGTCACTGTCACTGTTGCCGCCAACCTGTCCCCGTCATTAGGTCAGATCGGATCAGATCAGATCACATACGTATTCCGAAGGCATCGCGTTCCTCTTCGCGACAATGCTAGGTTCCCTTTTTCACCATCCTGAAACTTCATCCGCTTCATGTCCCCAACACGCATGTTCCTCAACAATCTCTTCAAGAATACCTCCACGCTTGTTAATTCCCCTGTGGCAGTCTGTTACAGACTCTCCGACAGGCACTGTTAGGCCAAGCCAGGCACCGCCCACTTTTACTTCGCTTGTTCCACTTTCAGTCTGCCAACATCCGCCCTCCCGGTCAGGGCGCTGCAGCTCCTACCACCTACAAGACCTTGCACTTAAGCGTATTCGTGTCTAGAGCTATCGCTAGCGGCCCGAATAACTTCCTGCCGTCTGTTGCCGTCAGAGACAGGTGGGATTTCCTATCCTTTGAGTCCTGCCTAGGCGCCTAACCGTCTCGAGGCTGCCATTACTCGGCCAACTTCACGTCATCCCCTGCTTTTCAAACACTTCCAAGAACCTACGGAACTCGGATGGGGTGTTTGCTTTTGTGATGATCGCCCTATGGAATGAACTGCTATGCAACGCGCCGAAGTATATAGGACTACTGCCCGCACCGGAAACACTTTTTGTCTTCATACAGGTCGTTTCTGTACATTCTTTTCATCAGTGCCGAGCACTAATTCTTAATTTGTTGAGCTGCGCTCTTCTTCCTTTCTTTCTTGAACTTGACACCCATAGACACAGCCACCCGCCCCTGCCGTTTTTCTTTTCACAACTTTGGACTTATCGGCATAATGAAGACTATCTATCCTTTAGTTGCACTACTATCTGCGGCTGTTGTTTCCGCTGGGCCGATACCAAGGGCCCTTAATCTCGACACACGAAGTAACGATCTAGTACACGCTCCCTATGAGCCTCGAACGGAGCCTGCTGCCGAACCTGCTCCAGCGATCGCTCCGCCAGCAGCTCCGCCAGCAGCCGCCCCGGTGGACCCCAATGCCGAAAAGCAACGTTTGGCAGACGAGGAGCATAAAAAAGCTGCAGACCTGATGGAAGCAGAGCATGCTGCAAAAGCGGAGGCCGAGGCGAAAGCTCACCAAGAAGGTAAACGTGCTTGTTTTATTTTTCATCACCCCTGTCCTGACGAGTCACTCTAGCTGCTGCTGCAAAGGAAAAGATGCATGCGGAACAGGAACAGGCGAAAGCTGCGGAAGACCAAAAGAAGGCCAAAGAGATGGAGGCGATGCATATTGCAAATGAGCAAGCTAAAGCTGCGGAAGACCAAAAGAAAGCCAAAGAGATGGAGGCGATGCATATTGCAAATGAGCAAGCTAAAGCTGCAGAAGACCAAAAGAAAGCCAAAGAGATGGAGGCGATGCATGTAGCGCAAGAACAGGCAAAGAATGAGGAGCACCAGCGGAAGGCAAAGGAGATGGAGGTACATTATTATCTCCTAATCTCCACAAAATACGCTAACCTTCATAGGCCATGCACGCCGCTAAGGAACAGAAGAAGGCCGAGGAGCACAAAAAAGCTGCTGATGAGATGGGTAAGCACTCTTTCGAAATATGCAAAGAATTTAAGAATTGACTCCTATCCAGAAAAAATGCATCAAGAAAAAGAAAGGCAATCAATCGCTGCCGCAATGCCACCACCACCCGCAGCATCTTCAGTTCATGTCGCTCCTCCGTCCGCTCCAATGGTAACGAGTGCCGCCGTTGAACACACATCGTCTCCTGCCGCCGCGGTGGTATCTGAAGCTACGAAATCTAGTACTACGACAACCATGGTCACCCATGTGGTCAGCACAACCGCAGCTCATGTAACTTCAGCAGCGGCTGTTCGTCCACCTGCTCCTGCCGCTCCACCCGCCGCAAGTCACCCTTCCGCCCCTGCTGCACCACCTGCTATGAGCCATTCATCTGCCCCCGCCGCTCCACCGGCAGCTCCACCAGCGGCCGCCAATGCCACCTCTATTCACTCACCAGCGCCGACGGTCTCTGAAAGCTTTCAGCTCGCGAACGGTAGTGTCAAATCCACCGCTGCTAAGAGCCCTGCTTCCCCGACGACATCCTCTGCTGTGGAAACCCCCGCGGCAGCCAAACCTTCTGTATCTGCCCCTAAGAGCGAAAAAGAGGCTCTGAGCACACCCACGCCTGTGGCTTCTTCTGTCGCTGCTTCATCTACAGTACAAGCTACCAGCTCTACATCCGCAGCTAGCGAACCCGCCTCGACCCCGCCTGCAGCTGCAGTAGAAGAAAAGCCCCAGGAGCCAATACAGTCTGAGGCACCGGCTGCGGCTCCAGCTGAAGAGAGTACCGGGTCTGCCGGTGAGGCTGCACCTGGGGAGACACCCAACCAAGAGGAGAATTCGGGAAATGAACCAAACCCTGCACCTGAGTCAGTGCCCACCGCAGAGAGCAACACACCGCCCGCAGATGTTGTACAGTATCCTGCTGGTTTTTTGGTTAGCAAGAAACTCAAGCAACGTGGTTTGTAGTCGCTTTTGCTTGCGGTTTCGAATGTACCGGTTACAAGCACGAGGAGATTCCTGCTTTCCATTTTCTTGGGAATCGTTCCCTAGCCGACAAGATTACAAAATAAATCGAGTATTATAATAATTGGTGGACCTGTGTAGGATAGTGTAGTTGAAGGAATGGTTTTCAAGCTAGTCGTTAGTTTGTCAGTTATCAATCTACATTCCTGCAGGGTCCTTTACACTTTGTTGATTCGGCCGGGAACCGGACTTTCTTCACTGATTCATCTTCGAACTGCTAACACGCAGTCTTCTAGTTGACCATCGCTATCGTACAAGCCCTTGATATTACCTCGATGAGTGCTCGTTACTCTAGTGTTGCATTTATAGCTCGTGCTTTCGCCACTTGAATCTACGTCCATTTTGTCATTTTCGTCATATAGCCCACAACATTTTTCTCTTCTCTAAATATCCAACTGCCGAATCGAGCATGTTCCTTGATTGAGCTAATGCATTCAACCAATAAATTTAACTAGATATGATAACAAGCTAGAGTTCAGCCCCAGTGGCTCCGTAAGCATAATATATAGTGGCTCCGATTAGGTAATACGATTAATGCCTTTCCAAGATTAAGTATTCGTCCTGGTTCGTCAAAGGTATTGTTATACACTGGGTTTAGCTTGGCCTTGAGTCTAAAGTTCTCACTCTCTCTAGATGACCTTGTATTATGAAATGGATGGTATTATGTAAAAACTGTCTTTATATCTATTACGTATCCGTTACGATGGGACGATTATGATTATATCTGAAACCCTGCTCAACGTTCTACCAACTGCTTGGCACTTTTGCACAACACGAGGATCCACGCTCACGAGAACAGACATCGCGATAGTGATATTTTACCTTCCCGGGCTGTTCGTCAATTAATCATATTTAAGTTCACTCTCATAGTGGTCTGTTTTGAAACGTGAACCACACTTGTGGCTGTCCGCGGGTCTCTTATGGTGGCAACGCCGACACTGTTTTTATACCATTTTCCCGTTTCGTGGTATCTAGTAGTGGTGCAGCCGTTACGATGCGATAGGCTGGCGAAAATGATGCCGCTGAAGTGAAATGGTTGGTGTCCACGGGTTCCCAGGTTGCTCGGATCTCGCTGCGGCTGAGGGCTGACAGCTGACAGTCAAATCCTAGCATACCTAGGTGCCCCCTTCACAATCGAATATATTGGGACACGCGACAAAACTTAAGCCTCTCTTCCCTGAAGTTAAGGTATCAACCAACACTCACTACCTAGGTACCTGGGTGCCTCGATTTACCTACTGAATCTCCCGAGGTCGCAACAAAGGCTCCAACCACAATGTGTCTCTATTCGATGGCAGTAGTCGTTATGATTGCTAGCAGCACCTCCGTCGTTAATTCCAATATCATCCCTCGCGCAGGCGGCCCAGCCATTGTGCCAATCCCATCGACTTGTTCCGTCACGAACCCGTTGCCAGCCTCGCCACCCTCCCCATTCGTACCCGCACACTCCGTCGCCGATGCCCTACTTTACAGCGCATACTACCCTTCATTCTCTACGAACACGACCGCGATGGCGGAGCAGTGCCTTCAGCAATGCTATGGCTACGGTTACCATATCGAATGCAAGGCAGCTTTCTGGGCTGAGAACCTCATTATACCAACAGGATATCTTGGTTCAACAGAGGGGCAGCTTTCGACCGGCTGTTTACTTTTTGATAAGGCTTTAGCGAGTAGTGATTTCGTCAATGCGCCAGATGGACAGGCTACAGGAGCGTTTGCTAGAAATATTGCCTGCTAAGGAAAACAGGTTTAGCTAGTCTCAAGTTTGATTCTGCCAGTGCCCATAGGAGATCGGCAGTAGCCAAAAAGAAGAGTTACGGTAACTATTCGATGCTTTATGCTGCTAAAGGCGATTGAAGAGAATTACATGCCAACAATTAGTTATGCCTAGCCATGGCAGAGCAATCGTTCAATACACATCGACCAATTGGTGACTATCAGAGCTATTTTTCTATTTTTTTTTTTGTGCTCGATCTAAATCTACATTGAAATCGCTATCGAGTTTCAATAATTATCAAAGCCGCCGTTTAGTTTGAATGAAAATAGAAAAGTCTACCCTCCCACGACTCATGTCGAACAAATTCCTACTATCGGAGTATCTTGACTCGCAATGAGCAGAATTTGATCAACCATTCTATTTATTGCGCTTCGACTTTGTATCCGATCCTTGGCTTCTTCGTAAGACAAACTTTTTAGCTGGTGCCTAGTAAATGCGTTTCCGTTCAAAAGCACAACGGCCACGGGAGGCCCCTTCTATGTACTCAAAGCGATACGGGGAGCGACGCACCCCGTAAGTCGCGTTGATTACTCCAAAGTAGGGACCTTGTTCCTATGTAATACCATGGGGTACTGCGTGATCAAGTTTCCCAAGCCTCTCAATACCACATTGCACCCGGGCATTACCTGGCACCGTCATTGCGTCACTGTAGCTTAGGCAATGCTTCAGCAAACTTTTCAAGATCCTATTTTAGGGTATAATTGCACCCACGGGTTTATGCTGGTTCAGAATTTTGTTATCAAGTTTATATCGAGCCTCGCTTGTAGTCTCAAAACGTGGCAACCATGCAGCAGACGCCAACCTCGATGCGACCTTCCCTGATTCCACAATTAATAGCGAGCACGCCATGCGTGGCTATTTTTGGGTCCAAGAACCAAGGTTGGTCCAGGCGCAAGCGAGCCTCATGATTTTCAGCCTCCAGCCGCTTTGCGGATTTAGCACAATCGACATGCCTAGGTAGTATTAGAAATATTCTTACCCTGTGGATCATTCGTTTGCTATTAAGTAAGTTATTTAGCAACACTCTCATTCGTTATTGATACCGAAAAGCAAGCGATTTGACGATCCGTTTGGGTGGTGCGGTACCCGGTGAAGGATGAGGATAACGCTTGTGGGTTTTCTTGAGTTTTCTATAGATCATTCCATGCGTCACAGGGATTCGGACGGGTAACTAACTTCTTTGAAGCATTATACGTGCCGTAATGAGCGGTCAGAAGTCTCACTCTACACAAGTATGTTTGAATTGGCGTTTACCAATATAGATTGTCCGGGCTACCGAAAACTGGCATGTACTTAACCAAAAGCTACACTTGCACATGGGTCACATTAACCTCGTCAGGTACACTAGTATAATTAGACTACGAAGGGAATTCTAACCGCCTTGCCCCCACAATATCTAGCCACTTCTGGTCAAACTAACGCTCGTGCCAGCTTGCCGCAATCTTTTTTTTTTTCTTTTGGAATGAGAATAGCGACGCCTAGTATACTAATAATGCTCAGGACCTAAACGGGAATTGCCTTATTTTACAATAGAAATAACCCAGACACGCTTAAATGTGGCCTGATCACATCGCAGGTACTAATTGGTTAGTTAGAATGGATTACCTAGGTATAGTCCAGGCCGAGCACTCTTCGGAAGGCGTTGGCTGCGGATGAATGATCTAAAGTGGGTTGTTTAAGTCGCCCAAGTGGGCATACCGACAAGACTGCAGCGCTGAATTCACCGGTCTTAAGAAGTAGCAACGATGGTTACATTTGAAGTCACCTGCTGGCTTTGAAGCATATTACTTGTCATTGTATGTGCCTGAGTCTTATAGGGTTTTGTGGTGATTCAAGATGCTCCGTAGCGATCCAGAATTGATCCCAATATTTCAAAGCTCCATCTTATACCCATTGGCGGAATGATAGACATTCCCATGGATGCCGACATGAACGATCAATTCTGAAAGACTAGACTCATCTGACCTAATCAGAAAACCAAAATAATAGTGTGATATAATCAATGCGCATAAGTATATCGTTGAGTGGATAAATATGGTAATAGATGATCTCTATAGCACTCTTAGCTATTTTGTAGGCATACGCCTTTCAAGAGTGGGAATCAATGGCTGCGGGTAAGCAGCTTTCAGAAAAACCAAATCGTAATAACAGTCATAACTCATATCCCATCGAAGGGACTAGACATAAATATTCTAGAGATATGGACAACATGCATGATCTGAAAAAAACCATGTCATGAAACGCCAAAAACTCCGAAGACATGATATAAAGCTCTTAGAGCAAGGCACAAGGGAGTATGAACAGAAATTAAAAAGTGAAATGCGAATGCAAAAAATTGTGGTCAAATAGCAAGAAAGGTCGCCAAGCTTCTTGCCTATGGGCTTTCGGTTTTTACAGGCGAAATGCCCTGAAACTCGCCGTGTAGGATATCCAAGAGTTTCCTGAGAGTGTCTGAGTTACTGCTTCTTCGGCAAGTAATTTTGCCTTCATTGTCTTCGCCCTCGGCATCGTCGTCCTGTGTCAAGAGCTCAATTGTCTTTCTAAGCTTATTGTATGCAGCATTGAGTTCGGAATGTGAGACTTCAAGCTTATTGTGTTTGTCGGTCAAAGCTGAGAGTTGGGACTCGAGATCGCGGGCGTGTTTTTCTTTTCGTTCACGGAATGCGCGTTGAGCGGCGCGATTTTGAGCTCGCCGGCGCTACCCTTTTATTAGTATACATCTTCCGTAAAGACAAACGAATCCAGACTTACTCCTGAGGTGGTGTGTGTCCGCTCCGTTGGTGCAGAACTGTGGGCTGACGAGAATGCAGGCTCTGCATGTGGTGGCGGGCGAGGACTGCAATATGGGCTATCATGGTCTGAACCAAAATCTGAGGGGGTCATGGGTATCGGGAATGGCCCAAACTGCATTTGCTCGTCGACAATATGCGGATAGTAGGCTGAATGTATTGGCGCGGGGAAGTGGTCATATGTGGATGATACCTTTGGCGGAGTTAGTCATTGAACAGCGAATAAATCGTATGCTAGGCGTACTGGCGAACCGCTAAGGCTGGGGACCTTGGAGAGATCCGGAGGCATCTCGAACACTGTCGTCTGGTGTGGCGGTATAATGTAATTGCCCTGAGCCATCCAGTAATCAAACGATTGGGAGTCCATTCCGAATCTTAGATATGTGTTGGTTTGAGAGAAAATTTGCTGAGGGTCTTGTACCGAACTCGGAACACGCTTGAATGGCTATTATGTGATGTACGTGCTACAGGTATGGCTATGAATCACACGGAAACTGTGGAAGGCAAGATGCTTATATGGTGGAGATCAGCTTACGCAGCGGTGGGCAACTCAAGATCTTATAGATACAGTGGTGTACATGGGGAGCAAGTTGCGCGTTGCCCGCAAGCGAATCAAGGCTGAGATGGAAAGCGCGGCTTGAGCAGGGATATCGTTCTGTCTAATGGTGCCCGTGATAAACGGCTACGAAGACCCTGTGTGGCTTTCTGCAAGAGTGCATGCATAACGCCGTAGTGACGGGCATGGAATTTCAAACTCTTTTTCGGCCCACGCGCCCGGAGCACAGTCCAACAGTGCGGCAGCTTGCTAGTGTTGTTATTCTCGTACTCAAGTGGCTCGTGGAGGGTAGTACCACTAGCGGTTCGGGGCCAGGGGTGGCATGAGGGCGCAAGCTATACTGCATCGGGGCTTTGATAAAAGAGACGCAGAGTTGATGGGCTAGGCTATAACCAGAAGTCATAAGCGAAGCCTGCAGGACGCAGGTTAGTAATCCACCGTGCTCTTAGTCAGCTTGGGTGTTGTCTTCGTCAAATCCCCCACCTCTAAGAACTGCCTTTTCTGGCAGTATTCAATTAGCGACAATGTTGGAAGACCTTGAAGGCGGCAGCATTGCTGCCGCCCGTGGATTTCAATGCTAGATAAGGCAGAAGCATAGATGATTCCCTATTTTTTTTTTTTTTTTTTGGGGGGGATAAGACTTCCTCTAGAGACTTCGTTTACATTGCGAAAAATACCAAGAGAGGTACGAAAAGGAAGCACCTACGTTGTAGGCGTCTAGGAGCTCTGGTCGTTTTGACGTCAGCTAGAGATGCTCGACCCAGATTTACGTCAAGCTGAGCGTGCTACAACAGCCACGCTTACAGGACGCCGAGTTAATGGCACAAATGAAGACCGAATTTCGGGCGTGGAGGAACCAGGATCGCGCTAGATGCTTCAAGCACAGTCTGCATCTCAATGGGGTTATCGTCACCGACTTTCATTCGGCTGCAAGTATCCATCGAAGAACCATGGTTACGGAAATAGCACTCTTCAGGTTTCGCAACCGCGATGCAGGGCATCATTAGAGAGTGTTTATATCCTAACCTCCCTATTACACCGTAAAATAAAAAAAGACAACAGTTGAGAACAAGGCCGCACCATCGTGCAGAGCACCCCAAATCGAACTCATTTAAGAGGTGCAGATATGGCCCCATAGATACTAGACACGTCTTCTGATTGTCACTTTTTCAATTACCTTTGGAGGGTTCAAAGAATGGTAGGTAGTTCATTGGGGATATGCACGTGACTTACACAGGTACACTAGTAGAAACCGCCATGACCTCATCAATAGGCTGAGTAGAGTTATATTTGTTGAGACCGGTAATAGCAGAGCGCACAATCTAGCCGCCCTGTACCATGACCTCACTTTGGATTTCAGGGCTTCTACTCTCATTCACTTCGCACATTAGGGCTCGTGATCCTACACATAAACCAGCCTCCATAACATCGTAACAGTGCTGTTCATGGCATAAGCCCATCAAAGTATATGGAGACTTTGTCAGTCCTTTAGCATGTGCAGCCTTATCGAATGCTAGATTTTTACCAGCGTTACCGGCGCCTGCATTGTGTCGACTTTTGCGGGGCTGCGTCTTAGTACTGTAAGCTGTCGAAGTAGCACCCCGTGATCGATAACAAAGCGACACGCCATCTCTGCCCCGCCGCTGACGTAGCAACCATCTCTGCAACGTATCTAAGGAAAGCCGTTCGCAAGCAGGTACTGAAGACGTTGAGCACGTGCAGCGCAAACTAATCAGGTGACGAACATATGGATCTGTGTAATTAAGTGAGTCACATAGTGGTCTTCAGCAATCTTCCATGTACCTAAAATGGCGGTCTCCGTATGGCTAATTCTGACCGAGGCCTCGATCTGGAAAAGTTTGGTGAGACCCTGTGTCATCGCAATACAGTTCGTGAGTGAGTGCTTAGGGAACATGATTGTTGAAACCATTACATAGGTAGGGCTGTTAGCGCCCCGCCCATCATAGTCCCCAAAGCACCCATGTATGTCTCTTGGCCTTGGACCCTGAAAGTTGTTCTCGATATACTAAAGCCTTTAGGGAAAGTGATAATGCCCAATACAGATCCGAAGTACACCGGTACCCAGAATTCCATTGACCTTGAGCAAACAACTGGAAGTGCGGAGAGACCCATAGATACCGTCAAGCGATAGCTATTTCTGCACCTTCAATCTGAGCACCAAATCGCTTTCCGGCATGGGTTTGCCTGATTCAAATTTGAAAATTGCGATATCTGCACCCGCCGCCTAGGTAGTGCCCAGGGAGCCTAGCCTAAGTTGTCTTAATCTTGACGGAAACACTTGCGACAGGGGTTTCACCATGCTATGAGCCTGCAAGTGTTAGCCAGGGCTTTGCTAGGTAGTATGCTATCGGGTTTTAGCCTAAGGTACCCCAGTGCCTACGTAGGTAGGTTCTCTGCAGCCCACGAACCGCATCGACCTCCGCTGATCTTTCGTCATTACTTTACCCAACATTCCTTAGTAACCTCATAGACTGCTTACGTATGCTATTAGCCCTATCTGCTATGGGAATGTTGAATTACGATGCATCCACGAACTTCGGGACTGCCGGTATTTTGGCGCTCGTTTGATCGAAAATGAGGGAAAATCACTCTCACTATATAAAGACTGCATGCATACGGTAGATTGTATAGGATAGGGTTATACTCTTAGAAATCTAAGGACATCGCCGCCATACAAATGATTGTATAGAAAATATATTTTTCGTGGTAGTGGTGCCACACATATCTATTCCTATTTCACCAGGCCCCAATTGTTCCGAGGTGAGATTACCACTCGTAAATACATTTTAGCGCGCTCGCCGTAGGTGTGTGCAGGAATTTTGAAGTAATAACCAAAGTTTCAAATTGTTTTAGAAAGTGGTTGTAGAGTAATGAGGTAGGCATAGACATCTAAGTACACGTTATCTCCCAGCCTTGTATAACCGGGAGAAAAGTAAGTCTTCCCAAGCATCTGTAGGCCTTGATAAGATTTTGACATAATGTAATCCAATACATAGTTATTTCCAGGATATACGATAGGCGCTTTCTACTAGGGTCATCATCTATTTTCTATAGCTTATTTGCTTTATTCATTTTTTCTATGTAGCCTAGAGAAAGTATTGGATACACTAGTCACACTTAGAACTTTAATAAAGGTCAAAGAATGCGTTGGTACTATGGTACACTATTCCGCAAAAGAGGCCTGTATACCTAAGTCTCTGTTTGCTATATACTTTACTAAGATAAAGGTTTTGCGTGCGTTCAAGTAATAAGTATAGTATTGTTGAGTTGATGCCATTTTCACAAGCTAGCAAACACTTGGACGTGGTTGTTTATCTTTTATTTTCGGTGCCAATAAGTTAATTCGGATGCAAATGCTAGTGTTGGTGGATAAATATATGCGTTCAAGGTTGTTTGCAATATTGGTAAGAGTCTTAACTGGGCTGGTAGTGATAATGTATGTGCACATAGTTGGTGTTTCACGACGGGCAAAGGTTATATCAATGCGAATGGTATAATATATTAATTATGGACGGATACTGACACAAAAGGAGTGGCATATAAGACGCTCGAGTAAGTCAAAACAGAACGGGACGAATAGATCTATATCCATCATTTATGGACGTCTATGCCATCATAGTGAATATGCATTTGACAATGCTGGAAGCCGAATAATAGGAAAAAACTATGGATAATATATAATGTACCATTGATGAGGCACATAGATTAGCAAAGAATTAGTGTTACGAGGATATCAAACGGGCGGAAAAAACCGCTGATATGTGATATCAACTAAATAGACCACAGCAGGTTGCCGCACTAGGTCAATAAAGGCGAGGTGCATTGGATCACACGATACCACTACCATCACATTATGTGCGAGCGGAGGCGGTGGCTAGTAAGGACGCTTGGCGGTAAGGAGCACATGGCGCTTGGACTGCCGGGGGGAGGGCGGCTGGGGCTCAAGACGCTTGGGTTGTTCTTGTGCTTTGGCTCCTGGCTGGGTAGGCCAGTCCGCAATGGGAGTTGTCGCTCAATCGCATGGGACGGGTCGCAAACTGTATGTATGAATCCGGGCCTTGTTTGCTTTTGGCTTGGGTGCGGACGGCTGAAGGTCGAATTGTGGCTTCGGGTGGTTGCAAAGGGTTTGGCGAGCAAAGACCGCGAGACTTACCAATATGCGTCACCATACCCGTGTGCATTCGAGAACGGCCACACCACGTGCTTCTTCGAGATCACCAGCCACGATGATAACAACCGTGCATGTTTACTACAGACGATTAGCGTGTAAAGAGGGTAAGGCCCAGATTTTTGGATTTCCAGAAACACCGTCTCGCTATGCATAAAAGGGGAAAGGGGCAGGGGTATACTCTATAATGTCCACAGTCCACTCCGCCGTTTGCCCAAGGGGTAAACGAGGAGGGCTGCCATGAACAATCCAACGGTTAGACCGATGGCAATCTGGATCATCGAGGCTGCAACGTTAAAAACTATGGCATTCAGACTATCGGTCGTTGTCTGGGTAGTGTTAGTGGTGTTGATTGCTACCACAACGAGGAGGAAAACACTGACATCGCCTGCTCCAGAACCCTTGATAAGGGCGGAGGCTGTGGTCAGCGCCGAGTTGATACTTCCACTAGACGCAAGACTGCCTGGAACCTGAACGTATACGGCAGGCAAAAGAACGGCAGCAGCGACGCCGTGGCGAAGTCGACTGTAGAGATTTGCCAAAACACCAACGGTGAAGGCTCCAAACGTATAAGCGATAGGGGCACTGGAAGAAAACTTCATGTTGGCGAAGAAGTTGACTGTATAGCCAGCCGTTGCAATGAAGATCATGGCGGGCATTTGCTTGTACTTGGCCTGGACGGTGAAAGTGGTGAAGAAAACATAGAGCGGAACGAACAAGAAATTCCAGTACGGATTGAGAGGATTTTCGCACTTTGTCTCATTTGTGGCATTCGAGTCAATAGCGCCATAAATAGCAGTGCCCACTGTGATGCCATAACCTAGAAACAGCGAGTAGATGATGGCGAAAACGAGGCGAATCGAACCGGGAACAATGGCGCGAGATTGGAGTTCGAGAGCCGAGCTCAGGACAAGCTGTAGGCGTCAGTAATGGACTGGGATGGTGGATGGTATATGTATTTTGGGGGTCTTTACCCAACCAGGGAGGATCATGGCAATGGCACTTTGCGCTATGGCAGAGAAGCAGAAGAGAGAGCCATTGTTGATGCTACCAAAGGCGCGAGCAGTGAAACTCATGACGATGGTAGCGGAGATTTCGAAAACGGTGCTGTAAGTCTTGGACAGGGGAGAAACGACTAGCTGGAGAAGGCCGAGAAGGCACCCCAGGGCAAAGATGACGGGCATATCGATGAGACGAGCTTTGAAGAAGACGGAAACGGCAGCGCTAGCCAGGCCGTACATGACAACACAGAGCCAGACATTATGGCGGTCTTTTGCGTTGATGACTTGGTCGAGACGGGCCAGGGCCTCGTCTAGGCTGATGACGTCGTGGAGGACCTCTTTGTAGATTTCGTGCGTGTCCTTGAGCTTGCCGAGATTGACGCCCTGAGCGGTGCGGACAATCTTGACTTCGGCAGTGTGGGTCAGAACGTCGTCGAAGGAGATGATCATGCAGCCGGGGATGTAGAGGAACTGGCTGCTGATTTCGAGCACCTTGGCCGTGGCCGCGAGATACTCCTCGAGGCGGTGGGTTGGGGCGCCAAAGAGCATGAGGGCACGGCACATGCGGATCAGGTACTGCTGGCGTTTGAGGATGTTGGCCACGTGGATCTTGATGCGGGCGTCCTTGTCCTCCTTGGCCCTCCACACCTTGGCCAGCACGCCGCCGCTGGAGGAGCGCTTGTGGTGGGGACGCGGGTGGCTGTCTCTCTTCTCGTTGGGGTTGGCCAGCTTGGCCGAGGCGCCGATCAGCGTGGCCAGCGTCTCCTGCGAAAGGGCCGCTTGGGGCTTGTCGGCCTTGTACCATTTGCGGCGTGAGGGCGTGGCAGCGCCGGATGCCGAGCCAGAGCACGAGTCTGGTCGGCGCGGGGGCGACGCGGTGCTGGCTTCCGAGGGGGTCGTGCTGGGCTCGACCATGGGCGTCTGGTAGGCCTGCAGCAGCTGGTAGAAGACGCCGCCCTGGGGGTTGCCGACCACGGCATAGTCTGCGTCGTCTTGGGCGTACCTGTCGACAGGCCGCATGTTGTGTGCGTTGAGCAGCTGCTCGGCATCTACTGCGTGTTGGTCGTGCTGGTGCTGGTGCTGGTGCTGGTACTCGTCGCTGCCACCGGCCACTCGGCTGTAGCTGCGACGCGGTATCTCAGCCGCCGAGCTGTTGAACCGCACTCTTGCGCGGCCTGTTGCTTGGTCGGCGGGCATCGTCGGCGAGGGCACGGCGGGCGAGGAGGCAACCGGCTTCAGTTCGTGGCCGTAGGTGAGGTCCATGGTTGCAAGATATCCCTAACTGCACCGGGAGATGTGAGGCGGTAGTCCACCGGGGGGGACGCTCTTTTATAACCAAGTCGTCGGTCCGATGATGCCATAGGGAGAAGTTACTACGCAGCAGAACGAAGCCGATCATGATTCAGATTCCTGGGCCATTGCGAGTCTCGACACATCTGTGGAGACAAAAAAGAGTCGAACGTCACCTCAACGGATCTGGCGCCGCATCCGGTCGGCGTTTGAGTAACAGGAACGCCGATGATTCGCCAATTCCATCCGCTCCGTGACCCCACCGCCTCTCCAGCCCAACCCAGCGCCCCTGGGCTCCAGCTCAACACCATCGCCGTCCTATATTTGGTTTGTCTCTCATTTTTCTATCGTTTTAATACATACCACTGTACATAACTATCAAGCACGCGATGCATTGAATTTCTCGCGTGGCATCTTCTTCCACTGCTCGTATTCGGCTCACCCCGCTGGCCATTCATGTACCGCATCCTGCAAGTCGCGAGCCGGGCAACGGGGTCGTCAGCCCTTGAACCAATCAGCCCAGCTTCAAAATGCCACGCCTGCCTAAACAACGGTAGGCCAGCTGCAGGGAGAAGCCGTTCAAATGAAGCCAAAGACAGAGTTTTATCTGATCATCTTATCTGCCGGCGGGCCATCTCCGATTGTCCCCCGTCAATCTGATAAGTGAGGCATCACTTGGTGCCCCCGCGAGCTTTCAAATATCAGTGAACTTCTGCCCACCATATCTGGTCTTGTCCATTTGTCAATCATGTATCTCTACCTAGTCATTTGGCTGAGTGTGCTTGCAACCGCACTGGTGCTTGTCACCCGCCACTACAACATCTTATCCCATTGTTCCACGGTATAGCTTTTGATCCATCACTGCTGAAACCAGGCTTACACTATACATGCCTACCTTCGTCTGCGCTATCCCATCAAGTCCGCCGATGGACGTGAAACGCTACCCACGCTTCCTTTTGTCTGGCCCAATGGCCAGGGCAATATAGAAAAGTATCTTCGAGGACGAGAAAACAGTGCCCAATGGGGCACCGAGTACGGCCCTATTTATCGCATCTGGTCCGGTTTCCATGGCGAGATGTATTCCTAATCTCACCCATGCATCATCGCGAAGCTCTAACGCATATAGTGTTCTTACCCAACCTAAAGACATCGAGACTGTCTTCCGCGACTCACACACCCATATCAAGGCAAACGCAAACGACAGTGGGCACTACATGTACCAGCTATTAGGCATATGCCTAGGCTTGGTCAGTGGTGCAGAATGGCGGTCGTTGCGTAAGGCTACTGAGACCCCGTTTTCACGGACCGCGACTGGTACCTATATACAACTTGTATTAGATCATGCACAGCAACACATCAATTCTCTATGTCTAGCCGAGCCAGACAAATGGCGATTGCGTCCATTCACCGACCTAAGAATCTACCCTTTCCTCGCTCTCGCCGACGCCCTCTATGGCAAGTTGACGCCTGAACTCAAGGCTCGTTTGCTGCAAATTATCCCCGGTCGAGATTCCGTATTTGCCCATATGATGATGGGCGGAGTGACACGCTACAAATGGGCGAAATATCTCCCTCTTCAACCCAACCGCGAAATACGCCAATTCAAGCAATCCTGGGGCCAGTGGAACGACGCAGCGCATGCGCAAGCTGTACGAAATGCTGAAAAGGAACCTACGGCACCCATAGTACACATGTATGAATCCGTTGCCAAAGGAAGCATATCACGTGAAGCACTCTTGCAAACCATGGACGAGATGCTATTTGCGAACCTCGACGTATCTATCGGTGCGCTAGCTTGGGCGTTTGTCTTCATCGCCGCGTATCCTCAAGTTCAACAACGGCTGCTCTCCGAAGTCAATGCAGCCTATGTTGATGGAGATTTACGTGATACATACCTGATGTCGCAATCGAACTACTTACACCACATTATCCTGGAAGCAGGTCGCCTTCGTCCTGTGGCTGCATTTTCTGTCGCCCAAGCATGCCCCACACAGCGCCAGGTAGGCCCATATATCCTCCCGGCCGGCTCCAAGTTCGTAATTGATGCACACGCATTGAATGTACGAGATCCCCTTTGGGGCCCAGACAATACTACCTTCCGACCCGAGAGATGGACAGATGGAGATGGAGGTATCCAGAGAGCAAAAGATGTGCGATACTGCTACTGGAGATTTGGCTTCGGGCCGCGAGTCTGCTTGGGTAAATATATCGTAGATCTGATGATGAAAGCTTTGATTGTCGAAATCGTTAGGGGCTGGGAGGTGATGCTTGAGGACGATCACGGAAACAAGTGGGAATGGGACAATAATACCTGGTCATTGCCTCCGGACATGCGTATTGCTTGTGTGAGGCGTGTTTCCCAGTAGGAGTCTGCGGCTATATACTAAGACCTTTGAATGATCCTACATCACGTCTAGCTAGAATAGTTCGATATGCACGAAGAAGGTATTGAAGAGGCGTTGCGTTTATATTACCTTAGTGATGTGTCTTATTTCTCATGAGAATTGCTCGCTGGATTAATTCAAGCCATCTACCTTTAGACTCAAAGTGAGATTGGCTGGGGGTCGCCTGGGCTGACACCGTAGCTGATGCGCCCGGCTGGTAGAAAGAATAAGGCAACAAGAGCTCCACCTCTAACCTGAGGATAGCTGGAACTGGTAAGTCACTTATATCCTTAGGCTTGTGTGGAATTTTGCACTGACTGATGAGTTCCAGGCCCAGGGCTCGTCCAGCCCGCGCCTTGCCAGCCCTGCATGCCCATCAACTCCGCTGACTTGTCGATTTGCACAACGCAGTTAATCTCGCCATATGGATGTGAGTGGTATTGTCCAGAGAAGACCTCCTGAGAATTCATATATACGGCAGTGATGCTGAAAAAGCGCGTATCTTCCTTAGGTAGTGCAATCTTGGAGCGTCGGTACTGGCGCCCTTCAATCTCGATATTAGCAGCCCATCCCTCCTCTATCCCTTTCCTGGTTAACGAGCATATTTCTTCGTACAGTGGTGTCCCGGGTCCGAAGTGAGTATTGAGATACTGTTCGAGATGGACGCCGGGGGTTCTACTAAGATTAGTAGGCGTTGCTCAGGGCACCGCAATATAGACACAGGACTTACAGATTCTCAACTTGAGCAAAGAAGTTTTGACAGCAGAGGAGTAGTTTGCGCGCATTGGCATGTTGCGCAAAGTCAACTTCTTCGGTAATCCCTGGTAGCTCTTGTTGCATGATGGCGCGTGTCCTGATTCGAAATTGGGCACGATTCAAGCTCCTCGCTATAGCAATGCAATCGACATGTTACTTGCCCGCTGTACTTTGTTACCCCGCCCAGGTAGTCAACCATGTCGGAGCATATCATCGGGAGTGTCTAGTGCAGTGATAGGGTGGGGTAGTGAGCTAGACAGCCCCAGCCCCAGTCCCAGTCCCAGCCACATAGCCACACAGCCTAGACCTTCGCTTGCGGCGGTAGCCGTGCACACATAGCCCTGGCACGATAAGGCGAGTTCCACAAGCCAAGCTTCTTCATCTTCAAGGTACTTTTTGCAGCTGCGCAACTGTATCAAATTGCTTTATTTGGCCACCAGCCATCTTATCCCGCCGCATATCTTCGTCCCAACATTCATTGCCGCAGCTTGACACACATCACGACCCTGCCCCCACACTGCTCCCCGCACAGCTCCGTCTTTCCCCACCTGACCGCTGTTCGCTGAGGACAGGCGTGACTATCCTGGATTTTGCACACAGTGTCGAAGAATGTCGCCCGTTACCAACATCGATGTCGCCACCAGCTCTCAACGCGACCGGTTAGCTGTATTGCCTGATGAGCTTCTATTGCGTATTTTTGAAAAGGTTGGACGGGCGTCTAGAAAGAGTTTGTGCAATGTCTCGCGCTTGAACAGGAAGTACCACAAGCTCAGCGACGCTGTTCTCTACAAGAGCATCTTATTTGAAACCCCAGAGCTGCATCTCACATTCAGCGAGTCGCTGAGCCGTCGGCCACGACGCGGCTCAGCCATCCACGAGATCAAACTGTCATACCCCTCGTCTGAGCTGTCACACCTGGCTCTTGATGCGCCTGTTCATAATTCTTATATTGATCCCAAACGCGTCGATGGCCTCTCACGTACATTGTCCATCATGTCTAACTTGGAAAAACTGGATATATCCGTCCCAGACGTGTTGTTGCATGGCATTGGGACTCTATTCAATGGTCCTTTTGATCTCGCGTGCCTCAAAACCTGCTCTTTATTTTACCAATGCGCCAACGACGCATACTGGGATCTGAGGGAGAACATACACATCTTTGCTCATCCAACTCTCGAGAATCTAGTCATTCGAAGAGCTAAACTTGACGAGCGAGGGTTCGACTTTATCGAACGACCGCATGTAACCGCCTTGAAGAGTTTGCACTTTGTTGAATGCGACATAAATGATGATGCGCTGTCAGATATCATCGAGTTTCCTGAAGCGCTCGAGGAGTTTGTCATGACACAAACAGAAGAGCCAGAGCCAGAGCTAGAAGAGAGCTCCGACAGCCTCAGCGATTACATTGTTGCCTTGAAGTCCCAGGCCGAGTTTCTCAAGAGTATTACATTCGACTCGCCAACACTATATAATCGCAAGACCCTACGACTCCGAGAATTCGGTGCACTCAAAACATTGCGGCTTAACTGGGACCACCAACTCTTCGCAAAATCATCAAAGAAACCACGCCTTCACTCAGTGGGCTTTCCACCCGAAATGGAAGTATTGGAGTTTTTCAATGACTTGGGCACCGACAGCGAAGTGACAGACCTTTTTGTTGTCGCTATTGAGAGCAAGAATATCATTGCTCAAAACTGGAAAACCATGATTGTAGTTGAAGGAGACAAGGAGATTCCCACCGAAATCAAGAATGCCTGTAAGTCAGTAGGGTTGAAATTAGACATTATTGGTGGTATAGATACAGATAGCGATACAGATACTAGTACAAATAATAGCGAAAGTTCGGGAGATAGTAGTAGAAGTATATATTTAGAGAAGGACTCTGCTTCTAAATTAAATAGGTATAGAGAGTAATATATTTAAAATTCAAAAAAAAAATTTGTCAAAAAGTTGCCAGGCTACGCAGTATAGCTGCGCAAGCACGTGCCGGAGAGGCTCCGGACCCGGAGGGTCCTAAGGCAATATGTACTGTTCTACCCCAATAATCAACGTTGTTGGTTATTCTACCCCTAGCCCTTTTATATATTTCTAAGCTTATTATAAGTATTACCTACTTTTTAGATATGTCTCTTAGTTCCTGCTTTATCCTACTAATTGTACCAGCGCCTCCGTATATCAGAGCTGTGTATACTTGTACGACACTGGCTCCTGCTTGGAGAACTTCGTGCGCCTGTTGCCCATTGGTTATGCCTCCGGTTGCAAAGATGACTTTTCGAGGAGGTTGGGTGGCTAGAGTTATCACTGGTGCTGACGTGTAAGCGGGCGAAGATTCCGAAAGATCGTCGAAATTGGATGAGAGTGCGGATGAATCATCAGTTTCGATTGTTGTAGTGGCTTTCGGCAATGCTGAAGGGGTGGGTGGGGGGATTGCCTCGTCCGAATTGGTCGAGGCCGAGTCATCGCCCGTATCATGATCTGTGACCGGTTTCTTACCCATCGACCATTGTGGAGTAGCGGCTCGTGGGCCATCATCAAGCGCTTTCCTGTATCTTTTTACCAACGCAAGCGTGCGCTCGAACATTTGCGGCCCAGAGTATCCGCCCTGCTCAAGAAGAAGCTTCGCTTCAGCCGTAGGAAGGACATAGCCCGCTGGTAGCGGGTCTGGCCGTTTCTTCGTTGTGTTGCCTACGATAACACCATCCACACCTGAATCCCACACGGCTTCACAAATCCCAGCAATTTGCTCTTCCGAGTCTTCATCGGGGCTGACTTTGACCATAACGGCGGGCTTGGTCTTACGGTCGATCATGTTTACTGCTTGAACTACGCCAGAAAGCAGTCTGGTAAGAGGTTCAACATTCTGGAGGGTGCGAAGGCCAGGAGTGTTTGGTGAGGAGACATTGACGACAAGAACGTCAGCATATCTTCCAACGTGACTAACAGCAGTCGCATAGTCGCGCACAACCGCCTCGATGTCACTTTCTAGAGTTGTCTTGTTTTTTGCGACCTGCACAGCCATGAGTCTGCCCACCTTGAGCGAACCGGGTGGTACGCCAGCTTCGCCATCCAACACTCTACGCTCTGCCGTTTCATCCAAGCCCAAGCCAGCACGATAAGCGAAATCTCTAACACGTTGCCGCAGTCTTGCAGCCACAAGCTCAGCCCCTTCCGAGTTGAATCCATACCGGTTGATCAGTGCATTCTGGCTCGGCAGCCTGAAGACTCGAGGCTTTGGGTTCCCTTCTTGCGGGAGCAAGGTTATAGCTCCAACCTCGACCACGGCAGCGCCTAGCTCTAAGAGCGGTGTTGGTACTTCGCCGCCCTTGTCTATGCCTGCAGAGGTGCCGATGGGATTTGCCAACGTGTGTCCAAACACGTGGACAGCCAGATCACCAGCGGTATCGCCATGTCCACGCTCTCTAGGATTTAGGCCGACACTGTGTAGCGCCTTGAGAATGCGCGTGCCGGCATGGTGCGCATCCTCGCCGTCTGGGTATATCTGGCGCAGTGCGGGCACCACAAGCCATTCGTGGATGCTTGCGCGAGTATCGGTGATGTAGAGGTAGGCAAAGGAGATACCAAGCGTCAAAGTGGTTCCCAAGAGGAAGTTCTTCGTTCGTGTACCAGCTGAGCGAACAATGGCCGCATCCTGAGCTGCTGCTTTGGCTTCTGTAGAGGCATATCTTTGAAGGCCCTTGACGGACCGAAAACGCGCTAACAAGGGCTGCATTCGTATGGAGCGTGTGTAAGCAGCCAAAGCCATTTCGGCGAGCTTCGTGGATAGCCCACGCAAAGTTCAATGGCTGGACGAAGTACGAAACCAAGCCTTAGTGAGCAGCTTGTAATTATCACACTATAGTTATTCCACCCTAGCGAGGAGCTACACCCACTAAGGTTAGAACAGCCCAGTACTATTAAAATTAATTAGCAATTAGTATAAAAATTTAATTTTTTATTTTTATAAATTTTTTATTTTAAAACAAACTAAAACTTTAAATAAATATTCATATATAATATGTAATGGTGCTGCGCCTTGGTGGGCTGGGGTGGAAGTCAAACGTCACTGAGAGACGAAGGCGATTGAATGAACAGTCACGAGTGTACAAGTGAACTACTAGGTCTGGTGTAAGACTGGGTTTGACTACGGCGTTCTAAACCATGATTCTCATGATGACTATATACCATGGTTGATTCGTGATTCGTGTTTCACGAATCACGAATCAGTCACGTGTCCAGGTTGTGCTCCGCGCCGTCAGCCTAATCGAAACCCTCCGGGTCATTCAGATCGGGGCTGTCATCCTCCGGTCCCTGGGTCTCTGGTTCGATTGTGAGAGTGATTAAAGTGGTATGTTGACTTGTATACCGCGCATGGCAAGAGGCTATGCTACTGCTACCCTAACAACAGGGCGTTTGCCACTGTAAAGCGGTATGAAAACAAGTTTCGCTATGCGATGGTCGCTGAGAAGTGGTGCACTCGCTGAAGTTCTTACGGGCCGAGTGTAAGTATTTAGTAGCATAAGAGGCTATTCCTAAGTAGGTGAAGGGCGTCGATTGTATCGTTTTTGAGGATGCTGTGGATACGATGGTCATGCGTGATGAGATTTGATCGATCCGGGCTCGAGTGAAGCCAGTATGTTTGTATTTTGCACAAGTCGTAAGGACTCATTCTAACAAAATAGTCATGATCACTTCCTCGTTTTTCTGGCTGACACTGGAAGTACAGATTGGCTTGCTTGCGATATGTTTGCCGGCGATTCACGTCTCCCCTAAAGGGTCAAAGTCCCTCAATTTATTCAGGGGCTAGCGAAATTCCAATTCAGCTTCTTCGCCATCCTCAAGAGTAACGACCGGGCAATTCTTAGGCAACAATAAGTCCTCCCTTCCTGACGGTGTAAGGAGAAATGAAGTCTGGAATCTACCGAAAATGATGTCGCTCTTTCCTTCGTTGATATCGTGTCGCATGGATTGATTCCTTCCATACGAGTTCCAGGATTGAATTTGAAACTCTAGTCTATTTCATAAAGGGCAGCCAGTCGGAATCCTCCTCAGACATCAGCAATCTTTGCGCACTTGAATTAGGCATGCTGGAGATTTCTCCATCGCCATTCTGCTACCGGTATGTTAGATTTTACCATACTGTGACAAGCGCGGAGTAAATAACTTACAATAGCCTTGATAGACTTCGCAGATCGCGTGATGATGCTTGCAGACTGCCGAACCAGCGGGTCGTCCCATGTGTACGAATCTTGGGAATCGTTCATCAGCACCATTCGAACAGAGTCCTGATTCGTCTGCCTATCGTCAAGGACACTAACTGCCGTCTTGGAACCCATGTCCTTCGGTAGATAGAGCAGGGATTCCGATGTGTCATTTATCGCAGAGAGGCGTTTCAACAGGATATTACTGCCGCCATGCCGGCGTATGATAGACAACTCCGGAATCCCATTGGGTGCAGTGAAGGCAAGCTCATTCGAGGACAGCACAGGTTGACGCAGATTACACGCTGAGATCAAGCGCATTGAAGTGCTTTGAATGACATGTGTGTAGCTTTCTTCGCTAGCGTCTACTATGTCCACATCCACGTCCACGCTCATGTCCATTTCAACGTCAAATGATTGGACATCGTCCTGCAGATCTGGTGTTCGTACTGGCACTGGTACGGCATTATGGAGATACTGCTCCAGTTCAACAATCCTAGGATTGTTGAAGACAGGGTGATCGCCGAACAAGTAGCGCCCACATACTGAGATATGTAGGTTGTGAAGACCAGTGGCATAAACCATTGTTGTCTTTCGGTGGCTAAAGCGCGCTTCACGAGGTTAGCCCACACCTCAGACATAATTGTACAATCATACCTTTACCTGATCCACCGAAATTCCACACCGACACCTCAGTTGGAGAGTCTGTGGTGTGCTCAAAAAGAGCAATTTGAAGAAATTGCGGATTGAAAGTCAGTGTTCCACCGCGTGTGAAGTCACTATAAATGTTGGTAAGCATCGCTTCTTTCTCCCAAGTTCGGGTTCTGACAGCAGACAGAGGCAAATCCGTGCGCTGACATTTCCAGACGACGATATCCCATCTTCCCAGAGCAGATTCATTCATATCTCGCTGGCGTTCAAGGTGAGCAACATACTGCCCACAAGGTGAGAATATAAATTTGTAGTACTCCGGATTGCATGCATGATATGAGGAAGATCCCGCCGCCGAAGGGTCCACCTTTGGAGATTCTGCTTTGGAGGATCTCATCTCGGAGAATTTTGGAAAAAGTCTACGCCGCTTCCCAAGTACCTGCGTGGGGATGGCCGGAGTCATGAGCCTCTCGCTCAGCGTCCTTTGTGTTCTCTGCTCCTGAACAGTGTCTTTATGTTGGGGAAAGCCGCGAGTAGGGAGATCATGAACAAATAGCTTGCCTAGTCTCTGCTGCTGAAGAGAGTCGTCATGTTCAATCCAGTACACTGTATGGAGAATTGAGATACTGCGGAGGTTTGGTGCAAAAGCAACGGGAAATCTAAACTTGCTGCCTTCCGCTGTTCTCTCCACTTCGCGTAAGTCTTCAGGATCGAGGGGGATGGAAAATTGGTGTGCGATTGGGAAGCCATCTTTGAGCTCTAGAATTTGGTAAGTAGCCACAGCATCGCGGAGGTCGACTGGACTGGTGTCGCAGTTACAAACACACCCCTTACACTCACGAATACATGGCTTGGGATATTTTGGCTCTCTGTCGGACTGTCAATCTCCTGGAATTGTATAAAGAAGAGGGAAATGACACCTACCTAGACGCGAGGGACTTTGAAAGTCTGATAACGCCAATGTATTTGCCACATGATGATAACTTAGAGACCTTGATGATTGTTTCATCGAGAACCTCATCTGTCCCATCGCTAGTAACCACCGTTATGTTGGCTTCTTGATTGTGTGCCCATGAAACGGGGCCAAGGAAGACTGAAATGCTGGGTCCCCAAATTTCATACGGGCGTACAAGTAACAAGTGGCTCCAGTGTTCGTTGAGCCTCTTCAAATCTTCTGAGAGCGCGCGAACTTTGTCGAGCGACTGGAAAACTCTCCACTCCATGGTACCCTTTTCGGCAGAGATCTTGTTCCGCGCTACTCGTTGCTCGAACTCCAGCCACAATAGTTCAAGGGACGCTGGGAAGTGATATGTCCAGCAAAGCTCGATCCAAGCTGAAACGGAGGCTTTCCGTGAGATAAAAGATCCTAGTTGTTGAAGTAGGTAATAGCATGCCAAAAAAAGCTCTCGCGGAGCACCTGGCATAAGCCGAAGTGCAGAAACTGCATGGTCAACCCAATGGCGAGCCGAGTACCTTGCGAGCGGGAGCTGCTGGTCAATGTCCTCCCGACTTGCAGTGGTCTCGTGTAACCCGCTGAGGGGGCCTTGCGGAACGTGATGAATAAGGTATGATAAACATACCATTCCGAACTGGAGTGAACTAGCTTTCTTGTCTACCTTGAATAAACTCTTCAGATCAATTGCCTCTTCAGATTCCAAGAAAGCACGAAAATACAAGTGTGAGAATAAAACAGCCGAGTCTGTTACCTCTATCAGGGAGCCAAAGAGCCTTTTCAGTGTCTCCGAGAAATCTGGGATCAGGTCTGTCCTTTCAAGCTTACGCCCAGGCTTAGTTGAGACTAGTATGTTCAGCTGATCGACCGACAGAGGCTCTCTTGCCAGGACCAGGAATTGTAGTACTTTCGTAAGAAGATTTCGATCCTCAAAGAAAAGGGCTTGGTACTGGTGAAGTATGCCTGCAAAGAGGCCGTGTAGCGATTGTAGTTGGCCAGGATCCTCAATCACTTTCAGTCTTTCCGAGCGGTCCAGTGATGGGCTGCGTACGTATGACATAATTAAATTAGCCCATAGAAACCTAGAGTCCGCACGAGAACTCAGCGTATTCGCAATGTAGTCCGCATGTAGGTCCTCCGAAAGATGCCCAGCGCGCTGCAATGCCTGGGTTTCTTCATGCAGGTACTTCCAAATATCTTGACTATTTTTTCCGTGAAGCGAGTGGCGCTGGACATATCGGGTTTGTTTCGAGGGTATTGTGACCGAAGGTCGTGCAAGGCATAGGCATTGGAACTGTTGGCTACCGCAAGCTAGACCAAGGAAGGGCCACATCGCTTCAAAGTCCTGAGATTCTTCAATGCCATCTAGTATGAGCGCGAATGACGATAACCCGCGCACAGCAAGTCGAATAAGCTCAGTTAAGTCTTCGAGTGTCGCCGCAGTCTGGTTACCGTTGTTTGTAAACAACAACATGGACAATATGTCAACCATTCTGGATTCGGCTTGCAGTGCTTCAATAACTTGCAGGGCTATGCCGCGAAGCGCATCCTCACAGCTCTGTTTTCCTGACAGCTGAGCGTTGAAATAGAAATAGGCTATGGCGTTATGTGCAAGCCCATGTCTCGCATTCGGGACCCTGGTTGCAGACTCTTGCAAGTCATCGATTATGACGGTAGATAGCACAGTCTTTCCAAACCCTGGAGGACCTACACATACAGAGATTAACGAGTGAATCGTTTTCAGGGGGTGTGAGAGCGCTTACCTTCTAGCCATAAGATAGGTTTAAAGGGTTTGCTTGTAGTATTCTCACGCTTCCGCTGTAGCGAGACTGAGCTCTGCAGCACATTCTTCCAGGCGACGTAAGCCGAATCGGTATGAAGCCAATCGCCAGTACTCGCACTTCTAGCATCTCGGGCTTTGCCGTAATCGGACTTGCAATCAGGAGATTGAATCCACTTTCGCACGTTCTCGTAGAATATACCTTATGGCATGATTAGAAACTGCAATAAAGGCGGAATGGAGGATTTTACTGTCTTGAATGCTTCTGTCTCTCTGTAACATTTGTCTTGCATCAGTATCCTGGAAATGATCTTCTCTCTCAAGTAACGCTTTTATCACGCGTCCGATGAAAGCTTGTAAATCACCCTGTTTCCCAGAGCGTAGACTAATGTCTAAAAGCCTCTTATGCTCCGCGGTCCTTTCAAGCAGGTCTCTGAAAGCCTCTGTAAACGGAATAAATGTGAGGCTTTGTACAGGATCAGCCTCCGAGCTGGTAACTGACGATTATTAGTGTTGACCTAGGAACTAGGAGTTACAAGTGAAGACTTACCATCAAAAGATGTTTGAAACATCGTGCAAGCATCCTGGCAGAATTGTAGTATGTCAGCATAGACGATTGCTAGGACTTTGCACAGATCAGTCTTAACAGCTTCTGGGCAATCAACCCGAAGTCGTAACACATGATCCTGATAACTCGGTAACTGGTCCTTCAGCCGTTCAAACATGGTGGCCAACTTTCTGAACATATTCACAAAGTCCTTGCATCGCTTCCAAATTGTCAGTCATCTTACCCGCCAGAAAAGAAGTCAACAAAACTTACCACGAACGCTAGCCTAATCGCGCCCCATAGAGCCCGAGGCCATTCAGGATCGATTGCCATTGCCAATTCAACAACGTCGAAGAAGTGCTTCCAACGTAAGGAGAACGCGTTAATAGATTTGCACGCGATCAGCAGTTGGGAGGAATGCGTGGCAGTCTTGCAATGGCTTTGAATGTCCTCCATCATTTCTTCAGGGCCTCCGTACGCCTTGAAAGCTGGCCATTCTTCCCGGGATACATTATTCAAGAATGATACGTGCGCGTCCTGAAAGATTGATCCAGCGTTGGCACCCTGTGCGAGCTCTCGGGGAAGAGCACGTGATCGATGCCAATGATTCAAAACAATTTGTGAATTGGAGTCTCTACGCAACTTGTATGGGTAAGTGAGTGCTTGTGATGATCCAAGCGCTGCGAGTAGGTATGCTTTCATTCGCTCAGTTGCCTCGGGGTCCTTCTGCTCCGTACGTCTCTTGGACTTGTGCTTTGTCGATTTTGAACTCTCCTCCGACTCATTCTTGGAATAGGTATTCCCGCCGAGCACCTTTTCACTGAGAGACTCCTCCACAAGTTTATCCAGCCGCTTCATTGCGTTGGCCTCGCCTTCGCCGTAGATTAAAGGCATGAACGCGTCGAAAATTCCTAAGAGACAATATGCAATGTCTTCTTCTTCGGTAGTTTCCCGGTGACTAGCCCAAGTAAAACGTTCGTCGATGCTGAATTCGCTAAGGGGTCGTCCTTGAAGAGCATCTGCCGGTATGCCGGTGATTCCGGTGATGGCTCTCTCTAGAGAAACCTTATCCCCGATAAATTGGCCCTCTAGAGAGAAAAATTCCACAGATTTTGGAGCAATAAGTTCTTGTAGGGTCCATCCCCGCGTGAACCACCGACTTTTCCGAAAAGCTTCCATGTAGGCACTTTCGTTAAATGTCTCCTTTCCCCACTCGGATACCGATACATCTGCGAGGTACACATAGCACTTTGACGCGTTACGGTACCAGCGAAACATGCTGTTGATAGACCTGGTTAACTCCGGGAGATTGCTTTTGTCGATAGAGCATGTGTCTACCCAGAAATACTTTAATCCATCCTTAGCAGCCTGCTCTCCGCAAAAAGATATCTTCTTGAAGCTAGCAAGGCTAGTGCATGTGCCGCAAGCAAGATCTTGAAAGGTCACCTCTTCCTCGCCCCATGTATGCGAAAGGATAGCATACGGAGGCGGCTTCTGCCTTCCAAAGTCAGTGAAAGCGAGTGTACCATTGCCCTGAAAGTAGAGAAGTCGCATGAGTACTACTATAGGGTGGAACGTGGGTGTTCGGGGGATCCAGGGCAGCTGAAGCCAGTAGCTGAACGAGCAGTCCAACTTGAGCGACGAGTGTTCAATGCCTGTAAGCTTAAGCGCTGCACTTTGACACGGTGATCAATTAGTTGAAACTAGAACAACGCTTGAAGAATAACGTAGCACTTGGAAAGAAGGAGAAAATGTTGGACGTGTCACCACGTGATGCACGTAGGCAGCAGCCTCCATCTTTCAGCTAAGTGTGCATGCTACAGCGATGCAGCGCAGCCACCAGCTGAGCCTCGGTTGCGGGGGAGGCAGTGCCCTAACTCTGATATCTACGGCTAAGTGACCCCAAGGGCCCTTGAACAATATATACTGTTCTACTCCAATAATCAACGTTAGTGGAGTAGAGCCGCGTCCTAACAGTAATTAAGTTTTTCATCCTCTCCAGAAATGATGTGTAATATTAGATCTCTATTGCCGTCCAAGGTAGGGGTAGCTAATACACTATTACTTCATCTTTATGTAATTGGATGAAGAGTGAGTTGTGAAGAGCGATTAACGTAGGTGGCAAGCGAGCGGCGCCCCTCACCAACTTTGCGCGCCCATACTACCTCAACGTACAATGGCTCAACACTGCGTTACTCAATTGGCTTCAAATGAAGCAAATGTTCAGCCTGCTATCACTTCTATTGAATTAAATCAAATACAAGGCAGTAACCTGCAAAGTTAGTGAGGAGCGCCGCTTGCTTGCCATCTACGTTACCGATGATGAAATTCTACTTCAGGCGCGATCAATAATACTTTTAGTTAACGTGATGTCAATTATAAAAAATATGTTAAAATTCTAGATATTTGCAACAATCATATCGGAGGATGATCTGCGTAACATCACATATCGCAGAAGCTGCGAACGATCCGGGCTATAACGAAACCAACGAAGAAAATTAAAGTGCAACAAGCCACGCTATGCATATACCCTCAACTTTATTCAAGAGAAAGAAAAGAACTCCTGTTAGCGCCAAACTGAATATGCAATCTGGCATTATCATTTTGCTTTCAGGCATCTTGCTACAGCGTATGGATGTTTTTCTCATCGGCCTCACTTTGTCTTGGCGCAGCAAAGCTCTTCCTAACCATCATATCTGCTTTTGTCTTGGTCATCAACGCATCTCGGATGTCTTGCTTACTTCGCCCAGCCCAGCTGTTGTAGCTCTTCTGACTTAGCGGCCAGATTGGCATGTTGCCGTCTCTCTTCATAAACTCGCGCGTAGTGGGCGCAGGCTGCGAAGTAATCGTATCGATATCTAATTCAAGCTCTTCACAGAATGCCTCTAGTGGGAGATCGTTGACATCGTTGCCGAAGGGGTTCTCAATTTCACGGCCAATGGCGGCAAGACCGATGATAATATACGCGGCAAAGATGCAGCCAGGAATGGTAATCCAGTGGAGGTCGTCCCAGAGCTGGAATGGCAGCATCATAACGTATACCCAGGTGATTTGCGAGATAGCAATGGAGTAGGCGATAGGAAGCGGGGTTTGAAGAACACGATCCATGCCTGTGAGGGCCTCGTTGAGTTGGACAATACCGGTAACTGCAGGTGTTTAGCCAATGGCAACAAAGTAAGGTCAATATAGACATACTGGCTTGATTCTGGTAGAGCCCGATTTTAAGAGTCTCGTTGTCGATGATGCTGTGAACGTAGCAGGAAAGATGGTTTAAGATTTCAAGAGACAAGTTGCCAAGCGGCTTCTTGGATCGCTTGATCCTCTTGCGAGGGTTTGACTCTGCAAACGTCACGCCGAGGTACTCTCCAACAGCCTTTACCTTGTTCTTCGCCAACGGTCGAGGAATATCCATGTCGGCAGCTTTGGCGAATGTATCAAGAAACTCAACCCGTTCACGCAAATCGGGGTAGTCGATGCCGGGCTCAAATCGAAGCCTATGCTTTACGGAACAGGCAAAGGCGTTGAGTAAATTCAACGCAGTTCTAAAGTCAGAGGTCAGCTTCGACTCCTAGATTCAGGTCAAGCAACACACATACAGTTTGTTTAATAAATCCTCCTTGCCCAACTCGCCCTCACGTTCGCCCGTATGAATCCAGATGGTACGTGCCATGTTCTGGCTCACAAAGATTAACTGACTCCAGTATTTTCTACCCTCGGTGTATCGCTCGTATGCAGTGCTGGTGCGGAAAGAGATTGCGAGACCAACGACGAAACCCAGAACAGTAAGCAGGAGGGTGCTCACTGCCAGTGGATGTATGAACTCGGAAATACAAGTGATAAGTGTTGACCAGAGGGTGACGACGGTCAAGGGTAAGATCATTTTGGGGAAAACTGAGCCGTGCATGCGCATAAAAAAAGGCCATTTAGAATGCTTTGCCATATCTCGAGGGCCAACCTGCCAACGTCAGTGAAGAGCCGATGTTGGGAACAAGGAAAGGAACGCACGAAATAATCCTCAGCATCTAGAGAGCCATTGGTTTGTCTGCGGGAGGGCGGTTGGTAGGTAACTCCGCGTCCTCGCCATGACCGTGGGGACAGCAGCTCCGGCGCATTCTCATTTTTGCTGGCACTGGCGCTGGGTATCTCAATCTCGGTCGGTTTGAGGGTTTTGGTGCTGGTTGCGACCGAGGCTGCCATATCGATGGACTTTGGACCCGACATGTGGATTGTGGAGTGTTAAGGAAAGACTGCCCAGCAGTAGGGGTGAGGGTTTTAGGATGTAGATTCCGGCGAAGAATGGCACTTTACCATGAACTTTCGTAAGGACAGCCACGGAAAAGCCAGTGTGGACCGAACAAAAGAACAACAGGGAGTCATGACATGCCATTATATAAAACGCGTGTACCTCAAAGAAAAGGCCCTGTCAGACCAACGAGCAATGGCCGCCAGCGGGCTTCCTATTCCCGCACGACGGACACAAAAAATCTTATGCAGGGGCCGCCGCACCGTTTTGTGGATGCCTTCTTTTCTTTCTCTCCTGCCCCTGAAGTCGGCATCGAAGTCTGGCCAATTGAAGTGGATACGATGAGGCATGGCGACGAATAACGACGGGGGCGTTGGCCCGAAGCAGCAAGGGCCTGACGCGCAGGCCTGTTTCACGAAACACGGTTTGAGCATGCCAAGTCCGTCGATGCACGCCTGCGTGTCTCAACCAAATGCTGACTACATACCTATTAGTTCAGGGGCCCGTAGTTGAGCATTCCTGATAAACGCTTGAGGAGAACTGGCCTACCATCTTGCCCACCTGTTGCGTCTATCTAGTGTGCGTTATCGATTGACCTCAACGGCTCCGTCAGCGCCCACAGGCGCACAGGGAGGATCGGCAGCGCCTCGGTCTTAGGAATGCTGAATCTCGGTTCGAGACAAGCAAAGCTGAACCATCCGACGCCTTGTCGTGCGTGCCGAGCCGGGGCCACCCTTTTTAGAATCTTCCTGGGGTTAGGTATTCAGACTGACACCCTCCCCGCAGCTTCGATTGGGGGGGGGGGCCAAAAGTAGCAATATCGCCATAGCGCACATAGTGTTTGCAACTAAGTTATCCAAGTTATCCAAGTTATAGGCACTGCTACATACCACACCGTCTTCCCCATTTCTACCATCCTACCCTTTGTGCTATCCGCCTCGCCTCCGCCTGGCCCCTCTCCAATTCCAGTCTTAACTCCCTCTCCCCAACTAGCGCACCGTCAAGCAAAACCCTCACTCTCTTGATCCTTTCTAGTAGGCTTCGGTAATATCTCCCGTTAAATTCGTCCCCTGACCAGAGCTTATTCCACACATCAACAAGACCCCTCGCCAAGGCACGTGGACAACCTTCCAGGTCTTCGTCATTGTTGGGATGTGCAATATTTGAAGATTCTACACGTGTTGGCGAATGCTTTGCCACCGGGGTAACGTTGAGAATCAAAGTGTCAATGGTGACATGGTTGGGGCTACCGCTTCTAGAGAAGCGGCCAGGGTCTTGTTCAAGGACCCTCTTTAATGCGGCGCAAATCGCCCAGCTCGCTCGATTAGGTGTACTCTGGAATCGCCTGTGTCTGGACAGATCGTTCTCGAAGAGTCGGATGTCGATCCGTAGTTGCTCAATGCTTGTAGTGGTGCTACTGTATGCTGACTGGCCGCCCCGTGGAGTTGCTGCCAATAGCCTTCTTACCACAGGCACGCTGGGTGCCCAGGCAGGCAGCGCCTTGTTCTTTCTGCTCTGTGCATTTATCTCTCTAGTGCGAACGATTGGAATGGAAAGCCAACTAAAATAAACAAAATGGCTGTGCTTCTTCACAATACAGTCAATCTGAGCAATTAATAGTCCCTTTCTCCGAGCGAGATCAATGTTGTGTCCCATCTCTTTGTTGATTTGGCGATTTGCTACTAGAACATTGGCGCATGTGCTAGGTGCTGTCTTGGAGGAAAATACGCAACCAGAGCCGTCTTGGTTTCGGGCTTCCCACGAGGGAGTCCATCCAAGCATGGAGGCTGTGTCTTCAAGGGTTGGGCGCGGGCGTGTCCAGGTAATGATGGCCATGTATATCATGTCTCGCAACTCGCGAGGAAGATCGAGGAATTGTGGCATTGTAGTCGCTCTCCTGGTGTTTTGCCGGTACTAATTATCAAGATTACAGATGGTCAGCTGCATCCATTTTGTTGCACCCAGAACAGCCTGTGAGCAACCTTGGATCCTCAGGTAGTGAAATAACGGCAGAAAAAACAAAGCGGAGAAGCAGATAAAGACAACCGGTTAGACCACTTGCATGCAATCGTGGTCAGGCTATCGCGTGTCAAATGTGTCAAGAGCTGTCTCGTCTCAAATGTGCATGCTGTGTTGGAGGTGTGTTTCGGATGTCTCGGTAGTTGGTGCGTCCCGAACTGAACGCTCGGAGGCCGATGGAAGTGAGGGGCAACTTAGCAATGGCGAGAATTCGGGCATTCTTATTACAGGTAGGCCAGTTGAGTTTTATGGCCATCAATTCATGTCGGGTTCTATCAATGGAGAAAAAGGATTGTCACATGCCCGATGCTGACACGAAATGCACAGGGTGTCGGGAGATAAGCTTACCTCACTTGCAATCTAGAGTGGCTCAAGGCTTACAGGTAAAATGTTGGAATAGATAGATGAATCGGGACAATGCAAGGAAAGAAACCTTGAATCTGGTGCTTCCCAAAGGTCAAAAGGAGATGTTGTTTACTTGGTAGGTAACGATTCATTGATCGCTGTTGCCTGTGAGGAAACGTGGTCATGTCAAGCGGGCTTGCAATGCAATTGATTTTGGAAGGCAGCGGATGATTGTTTTCCATAATCCAGCCTCTTTGAATCGATGATCACACATGGTATGGAATAGTTACTTTCATTCAGCCTATCTAGACCAATTCAGCCTGGTAAATATCACGTTAACACCAACTTCGACGCGGTGACAGAGGTGACTGGGTCAGAGAAAGTTGCGAAGCGAAGAACTTTGATCTCTAGCAGCAAGAGAAGAGAGGATATCACGTTAACCTGCCGTGACGTTGCAGGACAGCGGTGACTTTGTACCTTGAAGGATGATTTAGGAGTGCACGGAAAGCTTAAGGAGAGACAACTAAAGCACGAAATCCTTCGGGCGTAATGTTGACGGCACCAGCTTGTACAAGCTATTATGACTGTTAGCATACGACTTTGGCATCTCTGGCGTGGGGATGGCTTACAGCGCGGCTTAGATCTTCAACCAAGTCTTCCGAGTCTTCAATGCCCACACACAATCTAATTATGTCCTCGGGCATGTTACGCTCCCTTCGTGTCTTTTCGTCGATGCTGGCATGACTCATACGGCAAGGCATGCTAATCAAGCTGTTGACGCAACCAAAGCTGACGCTAATGGCCCATAGACGTGCGCTCTCTACAATTCTTTCGCTGACGTTGACGTCTCCAGTCTCAAACGACAGGACGGCGCCTGCGCCGCGCGCCATGCTCCAGTGTAAGTCGTACTGTGGGTGTGACTTCAAGCCTGGATAACGTACTTTGAAGCCATGGGACTCAAGAAATTGTGCAATGCGCATGGCGTTTGCTTGTTGCTTCTCCATACGCACACCTAGTGTCTTGATACCTCGGAGCAGCAGCCACGAGTCAAAGGGCGAGAGGCCGCACCCAGAGGCATTGATTGTGAAGTATAACCGGTCGCCGAGGGCCGACTCGTTGACGGCGATGACACCAGCCATGAGATCGTGGTGGCCAGACAGGTATTTCGTGCCGGACTCGTAGACAATGTCGGCACCGAGATCGAGGGGATTGAGTAGCATGGGCGACATCATAGTGTTGTCGACGGCGACGATGGCGGCGGGGTTTGCCTCGTGGGTAATACGGGCAATGGCGGGAATGTCGCAGATCTTGATCAGAGGGTTGGTGGGGGTCTCGAGGAGAACCATGGCCGTCTTGCTGTTGACCACGGCGGCGAGCTTGTCGGTGGTGGTCGTGTCGACATGGTGGACGGTGATGCCGCCATGGGTGGAGAGATACTTGAGCAGGCGATTGGTGCCGCCGTAAAGGTCATCGCCGGTGACGACCTCGTCGCCTGGGCGCAGTAGGCGGGTGATGACATCGAGAGCGCCCATGCCGGACGAGACGACCAGCGCACGGTTGGCAGCCATGATCTTGGCCAGGTGTCGCTCCAGGTGGGTGCGCGTCGGGTTGCCTGAGCGTGTGTAGTCGTATTCACCGCCGCCGCCGGTGGCCGACTCTTGCTTGAAGGTGGCCGACTGGTAGATGGGCACAGAGCTGGCATTGTACTGGTCGCTGCTCTCCGTGTACACCAACTCTGTCATGAGAGCATACTTCCTGTTGTTGCGCGGCGTGCTCGGCGCCGGTGACGGCGGCAGGTTGTGGCCATCGAGGTCGAGGGCGGCTGGCGCCTTACTCTTGGAGCTGTCTCCGGCCATGGTGGGCTTCCTGGGCTGCTGGAGAGGGAGGTGTCACTGGCGTAGGAGAAATGGGCTGCGAAAACGACTGGGGAGAGTGTTCAAAGACATGCCCCAACTGCCGCTCCTTTGGCTTGTCACAACGTGTGGGGAGCTCCAGTCACCGCTGCTATTGCGCCATCGGTCAGCCTTCTGGTTCGCCGCACGCCTTTGGGCCATGCGCTCTTCCGAACACCGGATCTTTTGCCCCTAGAGTGAAGTCCAATGCAGTCCAACTCGTTCCAATTCGTTCCAATGTAGTCCAATTCGTTCCAATTCGTTCCAATTCGTTCCAATTCGTTCCAATTCGTTCCAATTCATTACAATTCGTTCCAACTCAATACAATACAATGCGCTCTGTGCTATGCCTGATACTTGGAGTATACCCTGATGGCCCAAATACTACCAGTCTTGTGTACAAGAATAAATGCCATCCAAAACGCCGGCACATATCATTAGCCCGTACGCCGCCAAAGCAAATGTACCTAGTCGTGGTCAATCTGACTGCCCTCCCCCTCCCCCTCCCGTTTCACCTGGGCTGAATGGCCGGGAATCCCTTTCGAACATGCAGGTTCATCTTGAACTCAAATATGCCCTCCTCCGTCCCACAATACAGCTTCCTTCCATCCTGGCTCATGGCTAGCCCTGCCGTCCTGACTCCCTGACTGACATCATGCATACTCCTTGGTCTGCGCAGACTCATACTATAATCGTACACCTCGGCTGATGGTTGGCCAGCGCGCGCGGTTCGGAGCCGTTCTCGCATTTGTGCCAATTGGCGCAGGCGTCGAGGCTCAGGTGTGTTTGACGCGTTGGCACTCGTAGCGTGACCCGTATTAGAAGTCGTGGTACGTGCAGTGGAATTTGCTACCCGTACCTGGCTGGAGAGTGCTTCCTCAATCGTACGCCACGCGTCGTCAGTTGACGTTATGATTTCGCTAGTAATGCGGCGGGCATGTGCGGTCATAGCATTTGGTGAGCGTGTCGGGGCAGAACCCGTGATACTGGCGGTGTGAGTCTGGGACGGAGCATTGACTGTGGCTGGATCAATGGAGACGATAACTGATGCTTGGCGTCGAGGTGTTGTTCGCTCTGGTGGTGATCCACTCCATCTTCGGAAGCTTTCTGGTGCGAATTCGGCCATGACTTCCATTTGCTCTCGACGACTAGCACTGTTTATGTGTCTTGCGGTATTGTAATTGATGCTGCGTGGTGTGATGCCCTGCTCCCGTGCCTCTTCGCGCGGCCTTGCTCGTATCGCTTCAATCAATTGCCTTTCATGAGTGGTCAACCCGTGTGGATCGTTGTCCGACTCGACTACTCCGAACTGACGATAAAGTCTCAGTCGCTCGGGATCCGCTTCCAAGTAATCGGTTGCGGTATTCACGGCGGCAGTGATGCCGTCCGAGTCAAGCGCACGTCGGTAGCTGCGAATGAATTCAGCTTCTCTATGCAGCTCGTGCATCTCCGGGCTGAGGGTCAAGTCAAAGTCTGCGATTTGGATTGTTTCAAGCCCCTCGTCTTTGGCATCTAGAGTGAGCACCTGCCTCACCTTCAGGCCGGACCGCAAGTCGGCCACGCACACTCTGCCCTGGTCTTCGCTCCAAACGAGGAAATCCCAGGGGCTTGGAGAGAAGTGCATGGTACGCACGGCGCCGGCGCCCGCTATGGTATTCGGCCTTGTGGAGCTGATGATGTGGATCACGGCATCCTCGCCACACTCTGCCTTTTTGAGCAATTCGACGTCAAACACAGTGATGTAGCCGCACTCGGAGCCGACGGCGCAAAGGTGGCTCCAGGGCGACCAGGCGGTAGAAAAGTAGCCATCAGCAGACGGAGCAGCGGTGGGTCGGTACAGTGCGACGTGGTGGAGCAGCTGCCAGTCTGGGGCGGCCATCTGCGTCCGCGGCTGCGGGGCCTTGCCAGCAGAGGGCTTCTGGCCGCTGGGCCGCTGGTAGAAGTAGGCCGTGGGGGTGTCGCCCACCGCGACCAACAAACGGTGGTCAGGCGAGATGGTCGCATGGTTCATGGCAAAGGGCAGGTCCAGCACGGTCAGCTCGAGGTTCTGGGTCAAGGAGTAGATGCGCACCGTCTTGTCGTTGTTGGTCAGGACGGCGACCGTGTCGCCGGGGCTGTCGGCATCCGGGGGGAAGCGGTGGATGTAGATGGAGTTGACAATGTCCTCGCCAATCTTGTCGAGGCGGATTTCGTGGGCGGCGCCGAGGAGGGGCGGGCGGGGCAGGCCATGGTGCAGGCCGAGGGGCAGCGAGGCGTCGACGTCGGCGGGGTGGGGGGGCGCGAGGGCGGTTAGCTTGATGCAGGCGAAGTTGCCATCGTCTGCGCCGCCGACGCAGACATAGCCGTAGCCAGAGGCCGTGCAGCGGGCCTCCCAGGGCAGCGTGGTGACCTGGGCCTGCGTGTGCGTGGCGGCATTGAGGCAGTAGAGGTCGAAGCCGCTTGCGTAGTAGATGAGGTCGGGCTCGGGCGAGCTGATGAAATGGCGCAGTTGGTAGTGGCTGGCAGGGCATCAGAAGGAGAGGGCCAGACGCAGGACAGGCGGCTCACGCAATGGGGATCTTGGTGGGGTAGTACAACGTGGACGGCAGCACGAACGTGTCGGTGTCGCGACTCCTGGAGCAGCAGGCAAAGGTCAGTTGGGGGGGGTGGTGATGCATGGGGGCGGAGGGGCGGGGGCGCACAGAAAGTCGTCGACGGCCATCGCGTGCGGGTCATGTCTGATGGAGGCAGCGCTGCACGGGTCGGCGGGTGGGTGGTGGTTGCACTGGTGCAGTCGTGCGCAGCAGCATAGGAGATGCCGCCGGTTATCTCCAGTGCATGTGGTATGGGAGCTCCAGCACAGACGCGGAACCCCGGCCACCATTGGCACCTAGCGCCCATTCGCTCTTCTCGAAATTTCTCTCGCTTTTCTGTTCCAGCGCCCCAGCTCGACCACCATCCTGCCTGGTTCCGTCGCATATTCATATATTCCACCCCCCGCCTGCATCCTGCATCCTCCACACCCCCTCACACACATACGCAATGCTGTCCTCGAGACTGTCGCGAGCGGTAAGCACACGCACACACACACACACACGCCGCCCTCCCCCTCCGCCGTTACTGACCTCGCCCAGTTTCTACCGCGGGCTGCGTCGGCCGCATGGCGCACACCCGCCTCAAGGGCTCCCATGGCCGCCCGGTTTGTGCGAGGATATGCTGAGGCCGCCGAAGAGAAGGTCAAGGGCTCCGTCATCGGCATCGATCTGGGCACCACCAACTCGGCCGTGGCCGTCATGGAGGGCAAGCAGCCGCGCATCATTGAAAACTCCGAAGGTACGTCTGCTTTGCCACCGCCCTTCTGCCCCAATGGCCACTGACGCAATGCCCAGGTGGCCGAACAACGCCCTCGGTCGTTGGCTTCACCAAGGAAGGCGAGCGCCTCGTAGGCATTGCCGCCAAGCGCCAGGCCGTCGTCAACCCCGAAAACACCCTCTTTGCAACCAAGCGCCTCATCGGCCGCAAGTTCACCGATGCCGAGGTTCAGCGCGACATCCAGCAAGTCCCCTACAAGATTATCCAGCACACCAACGGCGATGCCTGGCTCGAGGCCCAGGGCCAGAAGTACTCGCCCTCCCAGGTCGGCGGCTTCGTGCTCGGCAAGATGAAGGAGACGGCCGAGTCCTACATGGGCAAAAACGCCAAAAACGCCGTCGTCACCGTCCCTGCCTACTTCAACGACTCCCAGCGCCAGGCCACAAAGGATGCCGGCCAGATCGCCGGCCTCAACGTCCTGCGTGTCGTCAACGAGCCTACCGCCGCTGCTCTTGCTTACGGTCTCGACAAGGCCACCGACAACGTGGTCGCTGTTTATGACCTTGGAGGCGGCACCTTTGACATCTCCATTCTCGAGATTCAGAATGGCGTCTTCGAAGTCAAGTCTACCAACGGCGAGTAAGTTTTATATCTGCCCAACTTGTAAGTGCAACAAGACTAATGTTTTTAGCACGCACCTCGGTGGAGAAGACTTTGATATCACTCTTGTCCGTCATCTTGTCCAGCAATTCAAGAAGGAGCAGAGCATCGATCTCAACAATGACCGCATGGCCATTCAGCGTATCCGTGAGGCCGCCGAGAAGGCCAAAATTGAGCTGTCGTCGTCGTCCCAGACCGACATCAATCTGCCCTTCATCACAGCCGATGCATCTGGCCCCAAGCACATCAATACGAAACTCACTCGCGCCCAGCTGGAGAAGATGATGGATCCGTTGATCAGCAGGACTGTTGAGCCCGTTCGCAAGGCGCTCAAGGACGCCAACCTTCAGCCAAAGGACATCTCCGAAGTCATCCTTGTTGGTGGTATGACTCGTATGCCAAAGGTTACCGAGTCTGTCAAGAGCATCTTTGGCCGCGATCCTGCCAAGTCGGTCAACCCAGACGAAGCCGTCGCTATTGGTGCCGCGATCCAGGGCGCCGTGCTCGCCGGTGAGGTGACCGACCTTCTCCTGCTCGATGTCACTCCTCTGTCTCTTGGTATTGAGACTCTTGGCGGTGTCTTTACTCGTTTAATCAACCGCAACACTACCATCCCCACCAAGAAGTCACAAGTCTTCTCCACGGCTGCCGATTTCCAGAGCGCTGTCGAGATCAAGGTGTACCAGGGTGAACGTGAACTTGTTCGTGATAACAAACTACTCGGAAACTTCCAGCTGGTTGGCATTCCTCCAGCCCACCGTGGCGTGCCTCAAATCGAGGTCACCTTCGATATTGATGCCGACTCGATCGTCCATGTCCACGCCAAAGACAAGTCTACCAACAAGGACCAGTCCATCACCATTGCCTCCGGCTCTGGCCTGTCTGACTCCGAGATCGAGTCCATGGTCCGCGACTCTGAGCAGTATGCCGAGCAAGATAAGGAGCGCAAGAACGCCATTGAGGCAGCCAATCGTGCCGATAGCGTCGTCAATGATACCGAGAAGGCTCTTAAGGAATTTGAGGACCGTCTCGATAAGGCTGAAGCAGAGAAGATTAAGGAGAAGATCAACTCCATGCGTGAATTCATTGCCCAAAGCCAAACTGGCGAGGGCACTGCTACAGCTGCCGAAATCAAGGAGAAGACCGATGATCTTCAGAACGCTAGCTTGAGTTTATTTGATCAGATGCACAAAGCCCGCTCTGAGAGCCAAAACTCCAACGAGCAGCAACAACAGCAGCCAGAGGGTGAAGGTGAGAAGAAGCCATAAGTCCTTTCGCCACTCCAGCTATCTGCTCATCTCTTCATGACTTTTATGCAAAAAAAAAAAAGCAGGCGTCTTGCATCAGTTTTCGATCGGTCTGGGTGGGTTTCTAGACCTCTACGATTTTCTCCACATGTTCAAATACCTTGTATATATACATCCTCTGTTTGGTTCTCTCCTCTGGGCCATGTCTGTTCTACTAATCATGAATCACCCTTGGCCCGGTTTTAGTGTAACGATATCACTGCGTGGAAAAGAAATCATGCAACGGATGACATTATCATACAAGGTTAAATGACGATTGTATCATAGCCTAGAGATGGGGGGGGTACAGCCACATCTCCACTCTGCCAGCAAATACATCTAATCCCCAAAAAAAGTATAATCTTCTTCTTGCTTTCCTCACCAACTGTACCAAGAAAAACCCCCAAATTACAGCCATAATTTTACCTAGTCCAAATAACCTTCGGCTACTCATTGTGTCTTAGGCTACCTATGTCTTAGTTATCTAGTTGACCAAGAGCGTGAATTACTGGGTAACTATGAAGGTTAGGCACCGGAACGTTGCTAGGCATCAGCACGAGCGAAGACGGTAACCGTTCTTTTACTCATTCCAAGATCTGAGATATATTGCTAGACGTTGGTATGCAGACTGAGAAGCAATTAGGCACGACGAATAAGGCTCCTAACGTCAAGCTAGAATCACTCCGGGTAGTAGGGCAATTAGTAGCCAGAGTCCAGTATACCACAAGATAGCAATTAGGTTGAGTTAGTCAAGTTAGCATCTATTGATGGATTCGTCTTGACTATTTTTCTTATACATTTTACTAGCGCTCGCCGTCAGTGACCTAGTATACTCGCCTCAACAACAAGCCGAGTACTTATACCAAAGATACTTGATACGTAAGCATCATCTTACCTGTAGGTAAGACCAACTCATTGCACAAACTACTAGTGGTGTCTTCACGTCACGCGAAGTTCCCAAAGCGGAAACCTGTATGCTCTACAACTACCATTGCCCAAGCTCCAGTCCCTCGTGTGGCTTTCGTTGGAGGCCCCAAAATGTTTTGTCAAGAGGCCCTCCTGCGTATATACTCGGCTTTCCTTCAGCGACAACGTCACTGGCGCTACAATGTCTCTGGATAAGTTTCCACGACGTTCTTTCATATATATATATATATTTTACTACTCCGTCCCTTGGGATTGGGATTGTTTGATGCCCCCCCCCACCAGAGAGGTCGCGCAGACTTTCTCCCCAATGGCCTAAAGCTGCAACTTGGACGGTCCCTACAGGAGAGACGGGCGGCGAGGCAACTGCAGGCGCTGGACACGGTACTTGTGGGTTGCGCGGGTTTGTGGGCATGTGCAGATTACCTGGGCTAGTATCAAGGGTCATATAGATGGATTGACGGGAACAGCAAACACGGAGGGGGAGGAGGAGGAGGAGTAAGGCTCTATCAAGGCTAGGGATGGGGACGAAATGGCAAGAAGCCCAACGTCGAGCCTCATCTCCTAAGCGGCGGCCACAGGCAATAACGAAATAGCAAGGTCGTTCCCACCGAGCATTGGCTCTATGCCAGGGATAACCATACGTACGCTCACTCTTATGGAAGCCATATTAGACCCTAGCGTAGGGACGAGATAATTAAGAATCGTTAAATAAGACGGCTATGTTGATGACACCACTACCTATCGATTGTAGGCATTCTGTGCTTGGGTATTTTGATACATGTTAACCAATTGTGGATTGATTTGATTCGTGCTACTTTGCAGATTTATACCGCAGCATTCTACCAAAAACGCAGCTTCAAACTAATACATTTCTTCAAGCACATATGTGTAAGCCGGTAGTCCAAGTTGAGTGGGTATCTGAATAGGCAACAGTAGGCTTGACGCGTTCGAGGTATTAAAAATGCCAAAAGTAAAATGCTCCTAGGCTCAACCTATGCAAACAACATTGAGGAACAGGCCAGAGCCAGTATGCGCGGCTGCTACAAGTGAGAAAGATGTGCCCATCGGGAATCTGAATCGGTTTCACCATCCTCACTGCCCAAAATTAGCAGGATGTCCATATGCCTTCTCTTCCAAGACCGACCCTTTCTACTACCTACCTCACAAACGGGCCAAAGCAAAAGAGCTGGCTCACCATTCATATACCCATCCACTGTTCTGCTCCATGAATTCAGTACAGGCCTCCTTGAGCGCAATATTAGGCCTCAAATCATTGATGGTAAGGGTCTCTCTGGTCAAAGGATCTGTGGGGCTGCGCTTGAGATGCTCGATGAGGGTTGCGCGTTCGTAGGATCTACCGTTCCGGGTAACGACTGGATCGTGCATGATTTCAAAGGTGATGCCGTCAATGAGATAGTCGGGCACTTCACGCATCTGCTGGTGTTTGGGATCACTAATGGCAAAGGCGGTTCTCAAATCGTTTCTCCTCTTCTCAAATTCTACCTTCCTTTCAGCCTTTTCGTCTTGGCCCTCGAGCCTGGTGATCTCGGTCGACTCGATGCGAGCGTCGATATCGTCGGTGTCCTTCTTGAACTCGGTCTCGAGCATGGACTCGAGGTCGGAGAGGAGGTCGTGGCGGCGCCGGATTCGTTCACGCTCACGGATGTCCCATTTGGCCTTTTTGCATCTGAGCACGAGGGCAGAGATGGTGGCGGCGTTTGAGGTTTGCTGGGCCGAGTTGGTGCACAGCTCATAGGCCATGAGGGCGCTGGAGAGGGCTTCATTGGGATGATTGATGCTGATTTGGGCCTGGGCCAGATAGAAGAAGGCCTTCATGTTGTCTTTGAGTAGCTCGATGCTGCGGATACAGTCATCGATGACGCCCTCCCACTTCTCGAGCTTCAGGCGCGCATTAGCACGGTTGGTGAAAAGCAAGGGGTTGCTGGAGTTCTTCTGGATGGCCTGCGAGTACAGGCCCTCGGCTTCCTCGTAGTCGCCGTTTTTGAAGCACTTGTTGCCTGCATTCTTGAGCTGCTCGGCTGCATACTCGTTTCCCGGAGGCGGCATGCCGGCCGCCGTGGTGTATAGGGCGAGGTGCTCTGTCTGGCGCAATGTGCTCTGGGAAGGGAAGGGGCGGTGGGGCGCGGGTGCGGAGGAGAGGTCGGAGTTAAGAGGCGGTGATTGGTGGCTAGTGCGGGCCTGGGCTGCCTCGGTGTGGAAGCTTCCAGACGGGGCGTCAGGCACGTCAGGTTGTCAGACTGTCAGACTGTCAGACGAGGGCAGCGAAATGCATGTCACGTGATTGATTTGCATTAAAAAGCATGAGACCTATTGCGCCATGGTGAAGGAAATGAAGCCGAGGAAGTAGAGGAAAAAAAACGTCATTCCTGCTCTGCATCGTCGCCCTTTGAATCTCTCCTTGCCCCCTTGCGGCTCCTCTGCCGTCTCAGTTCGGCAGCCTCGCCTTCGCCGTCTCTGCCCTCGTCCTCGTCGTCCTCGGTGATCTTGTGTCGGCTGGGCGGCTGGCTCCGTCGCCGCAGGGTCCTGGGGCTCTCGTGGTCGGCGTCGCTGTCCAGCAACAGGCTTCTGGTTGCGCCTCTGCTCCTGCTGCGGTTCCTCACCCGGCCTCGGAAGGTGTGATCAGGCTCGGCGTCGCTTCGTCGTCTGCTCTTTTTCTGGCCTGGTGTGGGCGGCGAGATGCTGGACGCGGGCGACGACGGGCGATGGTGTTTTCGATGGTGCTGTCGATAGCGCGACCCGCTGGTGCGCTCGTGGCCGCGCGAGGGCGAGGACGCACGGCGCGGCGACTGGGACGACTGGCGGCGCCTCTTAAGACGACCACGCTCCTCTACGTCGGGCTCGTGGGCCATGATTGGTAAGGGTCAGGGTGTGGAGATGGTGTTTGTGTGTAGACACGGCGTCTGGGCTGGGTGAGGGGTGCATTAGTGTCGTGTGTGCGTGCGGCCCGCCCGTTTACCGTTTGCACGAGGAGGCTGTCATGGCTTGAGACATGGTGGAAGGCGCTGCTCAGGTGAGACGTCATGTCATTCGCTAAAACATGCGGCACATGGGTATTCCATTTCTACCTGCACAGAACATAATCATACATATACATGTCTAGGTGCTGAAGCACGGGGTATCAAAGAAAACGTCACAATTCCTGCCCACTCTGGCTGTCCGAGTGAGCCTGTCATCAACTCTGTGGCGTAAAAATGTGCAGCTGCTCATGCATCGGTACTGTGCCGCGGTAGTGCTGCGGCGGCACATGCGACATTGCGTGGTACTGTGGGTGCTGGTGCTGCTGTTGCTGCTGCTGTTGCTGCTGCTGCTGCTGTTGTTGTTGTTGTTGCTGCTGCTGCTGTTGTTGTTGTTGTTGCTGCTGTTGCTGCTGCTGAAGGTGTGGTTGACCGTGTTGAGCATGTCTCATGCTCATCGCCGCAACAGGATCTTGCAGTACAAACTCGCTACCAACATCAGCCTGGGCCTGGGTCATCTGTGACGGTGTCCGCACGTGTGATGAATGCACCGAGGCCTCTCTAGTGTTGTTGATACGGCTTCCAATCTTATGCAACGGCTTTGAGATCATCTGCCCAAGTGATGGTCGTTCATAATATTGCGACTCTTCAAACTGAGGAGCGGCATCAAAATAGCTCGGGTAACACCACCCCAGCGGGTTCGCAGGAGGTTTAACCTGCTCATTAAATTCGTCCGTGGGTGTATGAGGCTGTTGGTGGTGGTCTACCACGGGCGTGTGACCGTGTGGTGCGCTCATCGGCGTTGAGTTCATAGCATGTGACATATCAGGAATGGCTGGTTGCGCCACGTCAAGAAAATCTCCAGGATCAAGATCCATATAACTAATCCGATGGCCTGCTGTGTCCACGGTTGGTGAATCTGCTTCAATGTAAGGAGATGATGCACGATCATACTCCGTGCTATGGGTCATGGTTTTACTGACTCGAAGCAATGCCGCGTTGATTGATGTGAGCCGGGAACGAGACAATTGCGGATTAGCGTGGCCAATGAGGACCTGCATCCGTTGCTCTCGAGACAATTTGTCACCATGTGGGACCGAGTCTCGGCTCGGGGTCACGAATCCGAGTGGCAGTTGTTGATGAACAGGCTCTAGTGGTATGTCTGCACGCAGGCTCATGGCCGTAATCAACACTTCTTCCCGACTCGGCCGAAGATCGCAACACTGAAGCTTCTGTCGCAAAATTCTGGTGTTATCCGGGCACCAGTTGATATGTGATCGAGATTCTCGTAGTCGCTCATCTAGGCACGCGACCAGCTCCTTCCAGGTATCGTGTAGGGCCTCCTGTCGGATCAGGTTCCGAATGACGGTAGAATACTTCCACTGCTCGAAGCTTGCACCATTCTTCATATGTTTGGCAACATGGTCGCACCGCTCATCCCACCCTATGCTGACCTCTTTGCACTTGTCGAAACCACAGCCAAAAACTCTTCTGGGTAACAAGGAAATGCCAATATCGGTGAGCGATGGAAGAGGCCGTCCTGAGTGATAGCGCTGATGATGCTTCACAAAATCCTTCTGGCGGTCAAAGATGCGGTTGCATCCAATGACAATACAGGGCCAATCCTCTCCCGTCTCATGCATCCGCATTTCATGCTTCTTCCAATCCGACTTTGCTTTGAAGGTCTTTAGTGATTTTTGCTCGGCACAATAGGTGCAAAACATGTAGGGGTCGCCGGATTGAGCCTGGCTTTTGTCGTCTGGAAATGTGGCAGGGGAAGCCACACTAGTCTCTTCCGTAGGTGTGAAGCTTGGCTCGGGCTTCACGTCAAGAGGACTACTGACATCCGAGGCGGGAGTTAATAGGGCGGGAACTGGTCTGGTTGGGTCAAGTCCAGCTGGATAGGAACGCGGTTCAGCCCTTCTGTTTCTTGAGCGCGAAGAGCTTGATGAAGCGACAGAGGGAGCCATGTCACTACTACGGGTGGAACTGGAAAAGGTGGATGCAATGGAAAGCCTGGATCGCCATGATGAGGTGGAAGACGAGGTGGAGTTTGTACTAGAGGTTGCTGTTGACATGAAAGACGAGGCGACGGAACTACGGCCTGGGTGGCGTAAGCGAAAACAGCAATCAGAGGATGAGACAAGAATGACATACGTGACTCGAGGGTCTGGGAAAACATTCGTTGGATCAAGTGCGGAGGGTGCCTTGCCAGGAGAGCCTCGATGTGTCGCATAGACTCATCGGGTATGTCTAGATTGTCGTCCATGATGGCAAGGCGGAAGAGCAGGCGGGCGGTTAGCAGGACATGACAAAGCGAAAACGAACGGGAGGCAATGGGAAGCAGTGGGAAGCAACGGAAAGTAAGGAGCGAGAGACGGGCACGGCGGGTTGAAGGCTCGAAGGCACGAAGGCACGAAGGGCTAGGAAGCGACGAAGGAGAGTGGGACGGGCTATGCAGGCGAGGCAACGGCTTAGGGGCGAAGGAGTGGATGAACGTGTGTCCGGGCAGGCGTCAGCTGCAGTTGGTGCGACGGTAGGGTTATATCACATCATCAGATTGCATGTGTCGCGGGGAGCGCGGAATGGGGAAAGGTTCTGGAAGAGAGATGGAAGCTTGGAAGGCGCGTGGAAGCAACTAGGACGCCCGGTGGGCTCGCAAAGGCGCTCGAGCACGCTGGCCGGCCTCAGCTTTGGGGCAAGGCTGAGAATGCGATGGTTTCTTCGTTGTCGTACCCTGCAAGGGGTTTGGTTCCTGGATGACGCATTGCTGGCCGACTGCTCGAAGCGTGCTGGCGTTGTTGGAGTGACATGCATTCGCAATCTAACGGGAGCCGCCCCTCGTATGTGCTGTGCCCAGCGAGTGTCTAGGAGAGGAAGGCCGTCGGCCGGCTAAACAAGCGGGCAAGCCGACCTCGAGGGCGTGCAGTAGCGCGCCGATAAGACACTCAGGTACATGAGGCCATGATGGAGCCGTGGCCAGCAACCATCGCCGTCCTACCCGTCGTGCTGGGCGGCGGTAATGGGCCGCCATCACGTGCCGGGCAACGCGCAGCGGGCTGCCGCTAGCTGCACCAAACGGGCAGGCGCCATCCACTCCTAGCCCCCCCAGCACCCCCTCTCATGTCGCCATCCCAAATCGTGTCGCATCTCCGACCAGACCCCATACGCCAATCTTGGTCTACACTCGTTCTCAGAACCTCCACGCCCTACCGGTATCTGCCTCCACAGCACTCGTCTTTTCTTTTCCGTCTCACTCGACTTCATGCACGCCATCCCTGTCCACCTATACATAGCCCCGGCACTTGACCTACTATACCACGCTAGACATATTGCCTCCACTATGCCTGCCTTCTTGGCTTCCATCGCCGCCCCATGCCGCATGTCTCACTGCCAAACACCTCTCCACCATCCAGCATAGTCAGCACGCCGTGTCACCTCCAATCAACCCAGGAGAGCCTGCTCTGTGCACATTCAACTTTGCTTTCATTTTCGACTAGGCTATCTATTTCTGGCCAACCACCGTCACCTTCTTCTGCGCAACCAGATCTCGAGAACTGAACCCCACATATATAGTAAACTCGCCTGTAGGAATCACCCATTGCTGGCTCACTACATCCCAGTAGCTCAAATCTCGCCGCATCAGCTCGAAACCAACCCTCTTGCTCTCCCCTGCCTTGAGCTGCACCTTCTCGAACCCACGAAGCTGCCGTGGAGGCGTACCAGCTGGCGCTGTCGATGGCAAGCCCACGTATAGTTGTGGAACACTGGCGCCGGTCACCGAGCCCGTGTTCGATACAGAAATGCTCACGTTGTACACGGCTTCCCAGAGGGCAGGGTTGCCGCCTGGTTGTATAGGCCGATTTTCCGGATGCGAGCTGATATTACTCGCGAGAGGTGAGACTTCCAAGTTCGACATGTTGAAGGTAGTATAGGATAGACCAAATCCAAACTCATATCGTACGCTGATGTTGTGCGCATCAAAGTACCGGTAATCAATCTCAAGCTTCTCATCGAACCACGATTGCCAATCATCAAATCCGGTCGTGTTGATCCCTGTCGTTGGTGGGGCATTATAGTCAGTCCCATTGAGCGCAATAGTGTAAGGCAAGTGTCCAGATGGATTGACATCGCCGTAAAGGAGATCCACGAGACTGTTGCCGTTCTCTTGGCCGGGGTAGTGAGCGGCAAGAATAGCAGTAACGTTGGGATGATCGGACCAAGGTAGTGTGTTGACTCCAGAGGAATGTGTGACAACGACAGTATTGTTGCAGAATGCTGCAACGCTCTCAACAACACCATTGCCATTCCAGTCGACGCTAAGATGCGCACGATCTTCAGCCTCCTGAGCCCATGTTTTAAGCATGACAATGCAAACATCTGGCTGGCCGCGAGGGAACAACAAGCTGTCGACCTTGCTCGCAGCGATGAGAGTATTATTCAGCCAATATTGAACAAGTCCCCCATCTGCCTTCGCACGGCTCTGAATTGCTTGCAGTGGAGTCACCAAGTAGGTAAATTGACCTGTACCACTACCTCCTCCAGCAGAGAGTGTGCCATATTCATAGTTCACCTGATTTAGGACGCTACTCTGAGTAGGGGCGCCAGCATCATTGCCAAAAATGGCAATATTCCTAGGGGCCTTTAGAGGCAGAGCACCATTTTTATTCTTCAAGAGAACTGCTCCAGCCGCGCCATGCCTACGAATCAGTTCGGCATGGTTGCCGCGAACGTCACGGCTGCGTTCTCCAGTGAGTGTGAAATTGCGCGTCCATGTTTTACGCGGCGAGAACGTGTTCAAGTCGGCAGTAGAGGGGTCAATAGTAGGGAAATCTTTATCTTGGCCGAGCCAAAAGTAAGGCGTCATGATACGGATAACCATATCGTCGACACGAGAAGTAGAAAGAGTTCCATTTTGTACGCCAGTGGTGATATTTCCACCAAAGAACGAGGGTATGCCGAAGTTCATCCCATACGGACCTAATCCACCAGGCATATTCATATCAAGGCCGGCTTCGATAGATGCAACGCCTGAATGGGTTGCACCCCAATCAGACATAACATAACCCTGGAATCCGAGTTCAGTTTTGAGCAATCCGTTTTGGGTAGCGCTGTTTTGGCAGCCATGCGAGCCGTTGATCCGTTGATACGCACACATGAAAGACGCCGCCTTCGCTTTTACAGCATTAGCGAACGGCCACATATACAGCTCGTGCATTGTTCTGTCGTCTATATTCGCGGAGAGGGCACCTTCGGTTTTGACAGTAGTGACGTTCCGGGAGTAAACAGGGTTACGCTGGATCTCCTGTTCATTACCAACCCAGTGCTTTGCGCAGGCTTGCACTCCTGCATCCTGGTGGCCAGTGATTGTCTTCTCCATAGCAACACCAGAAAGGTAAGGATCGGAGCTGAAACCTTCCCAGTTGCGGCCAGCATAAGCGGAGCGTCCCAACGGGCCGGCAACAGGCCCAAGAGCAACGTGCGCGCCCTTAGCCTTGAACTCGCGACCCATGGCCAACCCACGTTCGTACATAAGTTCCTTGTCCCAGGTAGCGCCTGTGCATATATAAGTATGATCATAGTCTATAGAGTTTGGTAAACTTACCAGCCGAAACACCTGCAGAGAAGACACTGGCAAAGTCTGCTACACGGATGGCCAGTGGGCCATCCTGGAGGCAAAGCCCACCAAATCCTAGGCGCGGAATGGCAACAATGTTGCCAACACAGGGCCCAGCTTGACCTGTGACCATGTCGGCTTTCTCCTCAGTAGTGAGCTTCGCAACGAACGCTTTCGCCTTTTCGAGCGCAGCTTCCCAGCCGCCAGCGCCAGTAATCTTTGCTAGAAACCGTCAGCCACAATCGAAACGACCCATATTTTGGCTTTTATGTATTCTGGTAGAAAGATTATGCCCTGACAGCCGCTCAATGCGGAGAGAGAAATGTGTGAAGATGTCATAGGCACAAGAGCATCGGGTCAACATACGCGAGGGATACACAGCAGGCGATGAGCCATATTCTGTGAGGATGGTGGTGTTGAGTGGCTGAATGTATTGGAATGCATTCCCCCCTCGGCCACCAGGGCGGCCACTGAAGTCCTGGGCATTGGCTGCGTTTGATAGCAGTATAGAGCCCACAAGCAACGAGGATAGAAGGTTCGCCATTATTGACTGAGGCAGACTTGACATCGGCTGAACCGTTGGATATGGGGCACATCATGTCTTATATAGCCTAAGATTTTTTGTCTTGACCGAAGCGGCGACTCAAGACTGACAGGCTATGAGGTGCATACCCTGTACCGAAGTCTCCCCGGTGCCATGGGGGCCCGAGACGTCATACGGGTGCATGGAGAAGCATCGCCAAGACGACAGTTAACTACATGTCATGTATCCGGATCGGTAGATAGTAGTGGAGTGTTTGCTGGGGGCTCATGAATCGTCCAGCCAAGGAAATCTGTGGTACCAGTGTCTAGAATTAAAGAATGATGAACGCCCGGGGTCATCCTACCACAGGCGACATCTCCAGCATCAACGCCCGTTAGCATGGATCCATAAGTACTCTATCCCTAGACCTAGAAACGAAACATTCGACCATCACGCAAGCCGGATCAGGATGGCTAAAGATAAACAAGCCTCATGGAAGCAGCATGCCATGGCTGAATGTGACATGTCAGTCCCGAAACTACCGCGAATCGGTCATACTCACGAGAAACTGTCGACGCGGAGCAGTACCGAACAACGTCCCGGTACCTTGTGGGAACATTGGCAGCGTCGTGACGAGGCTGATGGCCAACAAGAATTTTGATGCGCGAGCAAGCGTCCGAACATCAGTGGTGGTTCGGATGGTTCGGGGGCCGGACCAAGCCTAAAATGGACCCCCGCAGCTCCCGCACGTGCCAACCCGAGGTTTTGCCAGGGCAACGGAGGAAAAGTGTGGGGATCGTGAGATGGAGCGCGGGCGTTGAACAAGGTCCGCATAGCTGCTGTTGGCTGACGGGAACGGCGTAGCACCACAGCCGAGGTTCTTCCTAGAGCAGAGTAAGAGCGGGGACGATCATGAGCCACTAAAGAACAAATTTCTTGTTGGATGCGGCCCACATCTATCCACATCCAAACTTTTTCATCGTGGGGTCTGCAGCACGTTCGGTACTCGCTACCGGATCTCTCCACATTTGCCTGTCATTACCATGCACTTAATATCGGGTAACTATGAGGGTTTTTTTGTGGTCCTTTTCTTACCTACGTTCGATTAGTTGCCATAGAGTTTCTATCGTTGTAGTCTGCACAGCGTGGATTCTTGAGCGCGACATTACTTCCAGACAAAATTATCCAGGATATGTTAAGTGAATTCTCGTCCGCAGGCACTATGCAGCACCTGGCCATTCAAGTCATTCATGCCCCAACATAAGTGGTTTTACTAGTCCGTTCCGCTGTGCACACTCAATTGCATAGTCTCTTCGACTGTAAAGATACTTAGATAGTTGGCTATTGATAACACAGTAGATTGATAGAAGAAGTTGCACAGGGATCCAAAGTACCAGCTCCTACGAAGGCAAATCATTGAGATTTTTATTCAAGCCCTCGTAGCCCCCCTCCTCCTTGGATGTGCACCTTGCGCAGCCACATTTACAACTTCAGCCGGCGCATTATTTGCCTGCTTACATGGTAGATACTATTCCCCTTATCCAGTAAGCGAATGACCTATAGATAGTCAGAATAAACCTCAACAGGAACCGCAATAAGAATATACTTATGATATACGATACGTAAAATCAAAAAGCCTGGCAGTGGCTAGGTGGCTGCAAAACACCGTTGAACATGCTCATCAGCATTCGGTAGGGCAGCAATCGTCATGCTGGCAAATGTCAATGTATCAATAAGACGTTGCATACTGAACAAAAGTACAAGACTCTAGCGCTCACCGGACTAGTGTGCACCAACGACAGGGTAGTAAAATTATGCAAAAGCGAGAATACCCGCAAGTATGCCGTAAGGTATCTCAACAACAATGTTAGCAACCACGAATGCCATCCACGAGTATGCCTTGCTAGGACGCTTGCAGAATTCGTATGAGGAGCGTTGCGTGACAAAGAGAGGTTGAATCTTACAATACCTCAGTTAAGCCACGGAGAGTTTATTGAATATCATCCACTTACCTGCTGAACAAGGAATGAGAGGATGGTTGTCATCGTGGAGGCAGGAAAGATAATTGTCTGCATACAGGCCTGTGTCGAATCCGCCGGGAAGAACGAGAACACAATGAAAAGCGAAGCTATAGCACCCTGCGGGTGAACAAGCTCCCCGATAGACTATAGCCAGGGCCCATAGGCGTAATTGGTCACAGGGAAAATCAGCACCGTGAAACTTATTTGCGAGAAGAATCTCGAAATATTTGTCGACCTCCCGATTATACACCATCCCGCCTTTGAATTCCTCGATCGTCCCCCTCTGTGGAATTCCGTTATAAGAAAGAATAGACTCATCAATATCTAATCCATAAAGCTCGCCTATCAGTGCTTTTAGCAGGGTACCGCAACTGCTGCCGGGACGTCCAAGTACGATGCAAAACTCACTAGCTTTGATCATACCATTAAAGCTATGCAGAATTTGCTTCCGTTCTGCTTTCCTGAAGCATTCTACTGCCCGAAACGGCGTCATAGCAACATTAGCGATCGTTTTCTGCAGTCGTAGAACCTTCCCAGAACCGAAAACGTTAAGGTTCTTATACAAACATGAGAGCTCTTTCATTTCGGTATCTTCATGATTAAGGTTATGCCCTATAGGAGCAGATAGGAGATTAGCCAAGCCCTCGTCAGATCGTTGCATTGAAACAGCGTACGGAACATCCTAAAGAATTTTGAGAGGTCAAAACTCGCTTGATGGATCAACAGTCGCATCGCCGGGTTGCGCAATACTGATTTGTTGGGTAATCTTTTGCGATTACTTTGTCAAAATCCGTTGAAGATCTGGAATACCCTGGTCATCAATCTCCGCGCGGGTAACTCGACGTTCAAGCTTGGCATGGTTGTGTTCTTCACTTGATGATTGATCGAGAACAGGTGACTCTTGACGCTTCTCTCGTTGTGTTTTCTTAAACTTATGCGCGACTGAATCCGCCGAGCTATACGACTCTTGCTTCTCAATCGGCTCAAGAGACACATCTTCCTCAATGAATCGTGGATTACTGTTAACCTGCACTTGCTCCTCTTGCATGTTGTGATCGGTGACCGCATCTACTTGGTTTTCCTTGTAGATTGGAGAAGGTTAAAGCTTGCGGCTTGATTGTGAAGGGAACAGAATATCCGGGGCGTGCATGGTGGTACTATTCGTCGGTTCTTCTATGTAATCATGATGATCGCAAGAAGGACTAGAACCATCATTTGTTGTTCCATTCGAATGGCCATCAGGATAATAAGTAACTCTACTTGAAAGTGTTCGTTAGGTGCCGTCCTCGATATGGTTGCTAAAAGTTACATGTAATGACTGGAGGCACTCAGATGTCGATCGTGAGACTCCGTCTTCATTCGAGCTTGACTCAGCCATAGTTGCTTATAAGTCACGTTGTATGAGAATCAAAAAGATCTCTTACGAATCCAATGGATCATGATGATATCTCGGTATTTATAGTTCCGCAATACCAGTAGATGATGTTGGAAGGGATAATCCTAAACATACGAGGATCGAGCACTACCGAGACTCGTGGTTAGTTTAGTGCTAAATGCGGACGAATCTAACGAGAAGGAACCTTAGTAGCTGATAGACCAATGACGGAAGGTAAAGGTACTCTAGCCGCACGCTTATTGTAGTGGTGTCGATCCAGACCACAACTCTAGACGCGCGGTTTCACGGGCCAAGGCCAAAGACAAAGAATGAGCTGCTATGACGAAAGGGGATCCAGAGGTTCCGCAACATGTGGAGGGATTACACGTCTACAAAAAGATGTCAAAGGTCTGACTGTGCCTGGGGATGCGTGTTGCCAGAAACGAGATGAGGGACAAGCATAATGATTAGCTGTAAATTTGGTTGGAATATCCTGTACCGGGCTGACAAAGTAGTCGCTCGAAATATGCTACGGATTACATCAAAGACAAATCAACTAGTTATAGGAGTATCTGTCCTCGCCCCCAGATGTTGTCATGTGGTGCAGTAATTGCAAACCTCGGATAATCGGACAAAGCCATCATTGTCGTTGGTTTCGAAACTGGAGCTTCGCTCGTAGACACAACCCTTATGTGCACGTCTCGTGCGAAGCACGTCCCTCAGCCCGGCGTACAGTTGTCACCGCGATGACGTATCAATATTGGCCAATCCCTATGGACAATTGCACATGCATATGTCGTTAGTCAACTAGTGGAGGTATTCTGAGTTCAGCCCTTCATGCTGACACGCCTCGAGGGCCTACGATACACTGTGCCAAGTTCTCGTACTATTGGAGTAATCCGGTGGTCGGAAAACGTCTCGGAGTTTCGGACTACACTGGCCTCGAGCTGAGATGGGCAACAGGGTGGTGCGCACTTGGGTGCTGTTGCCATGTGGTAGCGTGTTGTTGGGGCTACCGACACCACGCAACTGATACATGGGCCTCATGGAAGCTTCAAGCCGTCAGTATTTTGCTCCACAATCGGTATGTGTTCGGCTAATCGATTTGGATCGCGCATGATGGCAAGCACATCCTCCTTCCTGCCTGCAAGCTTTTTTCGCACCTCTTCGTAAGGTGCTTCTCGGGCAGTGTATTCTCTGATGACCTCGTCAGTGCCGAATTCGACGTAAACCCGTGTATCGCGAATCCTGAAAACAACGTCATCCAGTCGCATGAAGAAGCGCACAAGGAGAAGCAGACGGGCGGGCATGACTCTGATTTTACACGACAGCATTGCAATACCGTTGTCGGCTAGCTCGTCTTCGTAGAGCATGACTTCGTCGAAAAAGTGTATGGGATCGGGGCGTTTTAGCAATTCAAGCGGGATGGGGCTCTGAGTAGGTTGCAGGGCAGGCGTGGGGGGCGTGGTGCCTTTGTAATCTGTGCTGTAGGACCAGTCAAAGGGCTTGACGACTTCCTTGATGTCCTCGAACTGCTTCTGGCGGTTCTGCTGCCACTCCTTGGAGTAGGCGACTTTGAACATGTGCTCGCCGGTCTTGTCCACGCGGTCCAGCGCATCAAACGCGTTGAACTCGATGAACCAGCCGCTTGGGGCGTGGTGGATACGCGCGATGTTGTCGCCGAATATCATCTCTGGCGGTGTTATGCCAAGTTTTTTGGTCATGTCGTCGATGGGGCCAGCTTTGAGGATGGGCAGCTTGCGCGTCGTGATTGTGAAGTGGCCCTTTGTGATGGATGTGTCGGCATGCCCCGGGGCAGCCGTGTCGGCGGGCGCGCCGTTGAGTGACATGGTGAAGGAGGCGTTAGGTGTGGATGTAGATGGCAGCTGTCTTAGACACAGGGTGGGGGTGGAGGTGGAGGAGGGGAGGGGGGGGAGGTCGGCAGACTGAGGCGCCGATGGCTGTGTGGCTGTTTCCCATAGCAACGGCGCTTGTTTGCCGCTGTCATCAACCCAGCACTTCCAGCCGACATGCCCCCAACAACACCGCCCTTCGTTATACCTACCTGCAGCACCGCAATGGAGGTCGCCAATCTCGAAGCCGCCTTTGAGCGCATCACCGTCGCCGACGAGAACGACAGCCACGTCTCGGCGACGGCCACCTACCACAAGTCCAAGGTATGCCGTGTCCATGGTGCCCGCTGCTCATCTAACCCGGCCCAGACCACCTCCCTTTCCACCACCGTATCGCTAAATGGCCTGTCATCCTCAACATCGACCGCCAATCGTATGAAGCTGCCCCATCAAATACCTCTCCAGAAACTTGCAACCACAAATGCCAGCAAGAATGCTGCCAACATCGCAAAGGTTGCCATCACAGCAACCGCCAGCCGCACCTCTGAGCTCAATCCCACCCATCGTCGCACTCTGACCGAATCGGCCCTGTACGCCAACCCATCGACTCCAAAGGCCTGGCACCTTGGCATGTTTGAAATTGGCAAGCCGCTGGGGAAAGGCAAATTCGGACGCGTCTACCTTGCCAAAGAGAAGTCTTCAGGCTTTGTCTGCGCCCTCAAAGTGCTGCACAAGTCGGAGCTCCAGCAAGGCAAAGTCGAGAAGCAAGTACGGCGAGAGATCGAGATCCAGTCACACTTGGCGCATCCCAACATTCTCCGTCTCTTTGGGCATTTCCACGACGCTAAGCGTGTCTTCTTAATCCTAGAATTTGCTGGCCAGGGGGAGCTTTACAAGCATCTGCGCCGTGAGCAACGCTTTCCCGAATGGAAGGCAGCACAATACATCGCCCAAATGGCTGCGGCACTGAAGTATCTGCATAAGAAGCACGTTATGCATAGAGACATCAAGCCCGAGAATATTCTCGTAGGCGTTCATGGTGAAATCAAAATCAGCGACTTTGGCTGGTCAGTCCATGCGCCCAACAACCGTCGCAACACTATGTGCGGCACTCTCGACTATCTGCCCCCGGAGATGCTGAGAGGAGGCGGCAAAGATAACTTCTACAGCGAAAAGGTAGATTTGTGGAGTTTGGGCGTGTTGACATATGAGTTCTTGGTTGGCGAGGCGCCATTTGAAGACACACAGGTCATGACGCAAAGAAAGATTGCGAGGGGAGAGTATACTGTACCAAGCTTCATCAGCTCTGAAGCTAAGGACTTGATTAAACGAGTAAGTCTCGGGTATCCCACACCAGGTCAATTGTCACTGCTAACAGGCTGTAGTTACTTGTTCTTGATCCAGAGAAGCGAATTGCCCTTGAAGACGTTGAACGACATCCTTGGATTGTCAAGCACTGCAAGAGTAGCCGTGTGCAAGTCGGCAACCGGACAAGTTCCGAATGCGAGACGTACTGAGATGGCATCAAGACCCGGCAATTTGGGTAAATCTGTTGAATGTGTGCTATGTAAGAAGGCGAGGCGTTTCGGTGGTGAAGGGGGCCACTCCCGGATGATGGCCGGGCTGCATTTTTCGGCGTTCTGGACGGGTTCTACACTTCTGGGGCGTTCTGCATCGGGTATGCAGCATTTGCGGTAATGAAGCAACGCAATGAGACCAAGTTTATCATCCTCGACTTGTATACACGGAGTGTGGATTGTGATACGAACAGACTACTTCGGAATAGCTATGCCCCCAAACGCCGTCGCTATGCAATTCTTGTAGGATACCAACCAGATTTGCTATCGATAGATTTCGTCGAACGGCCGCGTATCCCGGAAACACCCTTCCCATACCTGGTTGACAATCTCGCCAGCATGGGCCTCGTCCTTGATGCCAGGCCGCGCCATCATGGACAAGGTCGCTCTTCTTCGCACGCACCGCTGCAACTGTTCGGTGATGCGCCATTGATTCCTGGTAAAGAACTCTCGGGAGAATCTACACTCGCCGCTCAGTGTGCTGGCTCTAATTTCCAGGCAGGCCTGATGCCGAAGATTGTGGTTTTCGACGTTGAATTTCAAATGGTCCCAGGCGTGAACCATTTCATGGGCCATGGTGTCTTCCTGGTGCCCGCGATTGCGGAACTTGTTGGCGCACAGTAGGATGCCGTGGTCGAGGCTGAAGCCGCCGGACTGCTCGTTGGTGCACATGCGACAGAGGATGTTGTTGTTGTTCAAGTCGCCGCCAAGTTTGCTGACTTCGTCGCGGAGGAATCGCACCACGGGCGAGTATTGCAGAAGGTAGGCCCGGTTGTCTTCGCAGCGCCGGCATATGGCGTCGGCCTTGAGCTCGTCCATCTCGGCAAAGTATTTGTTTTCGAGCTGGACATCGCGCGAGGCGGTCATGCGGCCGAGCATGATGGAGAAGGTGCTTGACCAGTTGTAGTAGATGGGGTCGAGCTTCTTGGGCGGCGGGGGCTGCGCCGTAGCTGCGGTGGGTGCGCCGTCGGGGGCTGTCTCTGGATTGGGCATGTTGGCGGTGTGGGTGGGTGCACGTGGGTGCACGTGGGCGAGGGTGAGGGAGAGAAGATGCTGGCTGGCGACAGGCCAATTGTAGGAGCCAATCGGAGTGCCGCTGGGAGCGAGCGAGCTCGGAGGAGAATTCGCGGGACTGCTGGACTTCTGGCCGCACTCCCACGGACAGACACAACCTCATGGCGGTGCACATGCGCAAGCTGCCCGGGCAGCTAACCATTGTCATCAAGCTGGGCACGTCGTCAATTGTGGACGAAAAGACACACCAGCCGCTGCTCTCCATCCTGTCGCTGATTGTCGAGACGGCATGCCAGCTGCACGCCGACGGCCACCGCGTCGTCATTGTCTCGTCGGGGGCGATTGGCGTGGGCCTGCGGCGCATGAAGCTGTCTCGACGGCCCAAGCATCTGCCGCAGGTACAGGCCCTCGCGGCAATCGGGCAGTGCCGGCTGATGTCGCTCTGGGACCAGCTGTTTGGCAACCTGCAGCAGCCCATCGCCCAGGTGCTGCTCACGCGCAACGACATTGCCGACCGCACGCAGTACCAGAATGCGCAGAACACCTTCATCGAGCTGCTGGGCATGGGCGTCATCCCCATTGTCAACGAGAACGACACCCTGGCCGTCACCGAGATCAAGTTTGGCGACAACGACACCCTGAGCGCCATCACCGCTGGCATGGTGCAAGCCGACTACCTGTTCCTCATGACCGACGTCGACTGTCTCTACGACAAGAACCCGCGCTCGCACCCGGACGCCCGGCCCATCGCCGTCGTCGACGACATTGCCGACCTGGCCGCCGACGTCACCTCTGCCGGCAGCGCCCTGGGCACCGGCGGCATGAGCACCAAGATTGTTGCTGCCCGCCTGGCCACCAGCGCCGGCGTCACCACCGTCATCACCAAGAGCAGCCACCCAGGCAACATCGCCGCCATCATCCGCCACGCCGAGCGCGAGCGCAAGACCGCCGACCACGCCAACGCCGACCACCACCCTGCGGGCACACCCCCGCCGCCAACAGACCCCAAGCCCGCGCCCCTCCACACCCGCTTCCTCCCCATCGCGCATCCCATCCGCGATCGCTACTTCTGGATCCTGCACGGCCTCGCCCCTCACGGGTCCATATACATTGACCAGGGCGCCTGGCACGCCCTCCACGACAAGGCCGGCCTGCTGCCCGTGGGCATTGTACATGTCGACGGCCACTTTGCACAGCAGGAGGCTGTTCGCATAGTTGTGGTCAAGCGATTGCCCAAGCCCTCCTCCTCCTCCTCCTCCTCCTCCCCCTCTTCGTCGCAGCCAGCCTCTCAACCCACCACTCCAGCCGCATCCTCTCACTCCGTACACGCCCCAATCCCCGTGCGCCACCCCCTGCCACCCACACCATCATATCTAAGCCCACAGCGCCCTAATTTCGAACACATCCAGTCCTCGAGCAGCCAAATCATACCTCCACCGCCGTACGAGCTCCACAATCCAGCGCCCCTCGAAATTGGGCGAGCAGTTGTGAATTACTCAGCAACCGAAATCAGGAGGATCATGGGTCTGCATTCCACCCAGATCAGAGAAGCGCTGGGTTACGCCGACAGTGAATACGTGGCCCTCCGGGAGAACATTGCATTTGCAGACCGGGAGAGGAGTAGGCCTTCGACGCCAGACCACAGGCTGGTGGAACGAAAAGGAAACGGTGCGGTAGCCGAGGGAATTGAGCTGCATTGACTTTCTTCAGCGTGTTGATATCGAGTCGAATTGGTGTTTGAGCAGCGTATTGGTTTTTTATTGGATAGACAAAAATTTCTCATCAACATGTTAGATGTATATATAGGCTCTAGTTTGATGACTGCCCCTAAAGCCTTACATACTATCCTCTCGCCATCGACTCCTAACTCTCTGCCACCCCTCCATCTCCTTCTTGCCACCTTTCTTCTCCATGCCCAAACCCCTCTCCACCCACTCCTGACTGCCCATCTCGCTCAATCTTGACAGTGCTCTCGCAAACGCAAACCTCTCCTCATCGCCACTGAATATGCTGCTATTCTTCAACATGCTCATGTTCATGCCTAGGTCATCCATGAGGTTACGCATTACATCCGAAACGGCTTCGTCGTCAGTATGCGTTGACGGTGACGCCGACTTGGGTAAGTCGCCGGCCTTGGCCGACGCAGCGACCGCTTCGTTGAGTTCGGCTTGGTCGAGGAAGAGAGAGGTCAAAGGGACTGCGGTTGTCATGACAAGTTTGGCCTATATATACACACACACACACACATACACATCAGCAATCTTTATTCTTTTGGTCTTGGGAAATCTTTTCCCATCCAAAAAAAAAAACTTGAAAAAAAAAAACTTACCCTCGACTCGTAAATGGCATCAATTAAGGTAATAAACCTCCTGGCCAGATCTCTGCTCTTGTGATTCATGCCAGGGACTTGTGTTACAATAAAGGCCTCGTAGTTTCGGGTCAATTCCAGGTAATCGGCTGCGCCCGTTGCTCGGCCTATAATGTCGTCGAATGTGAACCAAGCGCATTTCCCACTGGCTCTGGGGACCTCGATTTCCCTGCCCCAGACCTGGTGCGTAGCGCGGTGCGGCGGATCGTTTTCGAAATCGCCGAGGAAGCGGAACCAGCGGTCTACGTGTGTCTGTGCGGATGCATCGAGAGGATGGTGATAGACGCCGGATGGTGGGCGTGGGATTTTACGGTAGTCGGTGTCGGAGTCGAGGTTTAGCACTGTCAGGCGCTGTTTGAGGAGATTGATGCACGGTATAAAAGACTCTCGTTGTATGCCATTCTTGTAGAGATCGTTTGGGTGTCGATTCGAGGTTGTGATTATCACTGTGCCGTGTGCCATGAGAGATTCGATGAGGCGGCGCAATATCATGGCGTCTGCGACGTCGGTGCATTGGAACTCGTCAAAACAGAGGACCGAGGATCGCTCTGCTATGCCGGCTGCGACAAAGGGAATGGCGTCTATATCATTGCCATGCTGCATTTTCATCTTGTGTAGGTCTTTGTGCACGCTTTGCATGAAGGCATGGAAGTGGATGCGCGTTTTGCGCGTGATATTTGGAGGGAGTGTATCGAAGAATAAATCCATCATCATGGTTTTTCCAGAGCCTACATCGCCATACATGTATATGCCCTTTGGCAGGTTCTCAGCAATTGGTGGGAGGGGAGACGAGGTTGGCGAGGACGAGGAGGACGAGAAGATTGAGAAGATTGATTTTTTAGGTGGTTGGAGGGACTCGATGGTGGGCTGAGTAACAGTCGGCTGCGTCCATGATGCAAGCATATTATGCAGATCGTCGAGATTCTTGATGAGGCCTCTCTGGTGTTCATCATCCCTCAGTCTTCCAGAGTCGACTCGCGCATCGTACTCGTCCATGGGACCGTGGACTCTTGTCGAATCGGCGGTTGAGACTGGGCTGGTCAGATCTTTATTTCTTTCTTTGGTGTGTTTTGCCTGTACTATACATACACTCTTTTGCTACCTGCGCATACCCCCTGTGCGCCGCTGGAGCCAGCTGAAGCACTGTTCGTGCGCGTGCTGTCTGCAATTGTTCGCTCTTCCCGGTTCTCAGGCTTCTTTTGCAATCCACGCATATTGGTCTTAGACCTCTCCGTTGTATCACTACCTGCCTTGGGCTAGCATGTCGCGAAAGAGTCCGCAATCCTCGAAGGGCTTCGGATGATGTCATGTTCAAGGTGCGCGCGACCGCAAGACTCAAAAACACATGAACGTGGGCATGTACTGCAAAAGCATGTATACTACGCTTGATATGAGTTAGGAACGGCTAGCTTACCACGCGCAACGCACAGTTGGGCAAAGTGTCAGACATATGGGAACGACCAACGTCTTTAGCGGCCACGGGGGAGTTTTCGCTGTCGCCTCGGCTTCCGGAAATAGTCGTGCCTTAGATACCCTAAGTTAGTCATTAGTGCTCCCACGTTACTCATGATCGGAACCAGAAAGACTCCCGCAGATTGGAGTTCCCTTCTGTGTGTGATTGCATAATAGGCGGTTGGGATAGGTCATTCTTCTTCATTAATGCTGTCACTCATTTCATACTGCCTCCTCCTCCGCAGCCACACTTTCATATCTGGCTCCATCTCCGCCCCCTCCTCTCGCATACTTCATCTTTGGCACCTCATATAGTCTCGTATAATCCACTCGCTCACCCGCTAACCTGGCATATCCACCCTCCTTCTTTCCGAACATTGGGCTACCATCACAGAAGAAATCCTTGCAGTTTGTGACGATGCCTCGACTCCACGGGTTGCCCCTTTGTTGTCGTTGTCCTGCCTGTGACCCTGGGAGTGCCGTGGCAACAAAAGTGTCGAGTCCAAGTAGACGCTTCCATTGATCCGTGATAGAGGGTTTGGGCTGACGTACGCGCGGAGCATCGCTTGTATCTTGACCCGAGCCGAATCCATTGGTGGCCGAGTTGCTGCCTGCAACGTCCTGCGAAGTGTCACCAGTTGTAACAAAGGAATTGAGCGCGTCCGCTGTTGTGTTGCTGTGTAAATGGCCACGCATGCTCTCGTATGTGGTGAGGTTGCGAGCGACCTGGAGCAATTGGACGCAGAGTAACATGGTGACCCATGTCAATTGAAAGGCTGCCCAGATGGAAAGGACGATAGTATAAGGGTCTTTGTTAAGGATTTTGCAAAGGTTATCCGAGATTATAGCACATTCAACCTTCTTAGGACTGTTGCGGTTCTCAAGGTCTAATATTGTCAGCATTTTGCCATGTAAATGTGAATAGAGAACTCACAAGCCAGCGCCAATCTTACCCATGCAAGCACGCCAAGCTCCAGGAAGAGGACATAAAAAACGAAATGCCGATGGTTGTTGTTTGCGACGCAATTGTTGACCCAGGGACAGTGGCTGATAGAGTTAGTATATTGCTCATGCCCTGCCACTCAGCACTTACTGATCACTCTTGGCGATACATCGTTCACACCGCTTACAATGCTTACTCCTAAGCGGTTTTCGTACCATGCAATTTACACAAAAGTGACGGTCATCAAACTGGCGCAATTCCATGAGCTCATCTATTACCGCCTTAGAGGCACTCCTGCTTGCCGACTTAGGCACGAAACCAGGATCAGATGTCATAGTGAAGAAGTAAAAATAAGCTGTGAGACCATAAGAGGTGGCGAAAAGGAGGTTGAGGAAAAAGTCAGTTCGAATGGTGGATGGTAAGACTGTGGTGACCCAGCGAAGACCGACCCAGAATAAAGTAGCAGCAAAGATGCCCGCTAAGAAGGGCTGTAGATGTGTCAGTGTGTGTCAAGGAGACATACATAAGGGCACTAACAGTATGATGCATGCTTCTCATATTGGAGGGCGCCCAGACCAGGAGCTTCTGGGCAGCCAACTGCATGATGTATGCGGTGATCAAAGCCGCAGGGATGCCGACAAAAGCAGGGTAGTGGCTGATAAGAAACAGGGCAATAAAGATGATAGCGAAAGGCCAGAAGAAGATGAAGCGCGAGATGAAGGCCCTGGTATCGGTGACTTTGGGAAGGGGAAATTGCTTGGGCTGGCCATGCTTGTCGAATCCGGCCTGGGACAAGGCTCGATGCCATTGGGTGGAGGTGTTCATCTCCTCTGCGGTGACTGCGGGCGTCTTGCCGTCGTTGTTCTTGGCGAAGCGGTCGGCGCCATACTCGAGCAACTTCTGGATCGACTCCTGGGAGCCTTTGACAAGGGCCCAGTGCAGGGCAGTAAAGCCCTGGTCGTCGGTGGCATAGACATTGGCGCCCCAGCGCAGGAACAGGTCAACGCAGGACGAGTAGCCCTTGTAGGCGGCCCACATGAGAGGGGTATGCGACTGCGGGTCGGCTATGTCGACAGGTATGTCTTGGTGCAGGAGCAAGACGAGCTGGTAGACATTGCCGTCGAGGGTGGCGGAATGGAGCAGGTTGAAGCCCTGGTCGTCGGTGAGGAGGGGGTCGGCGCCGTGGTCGAGCAGGAGGTTGACAATGTAATAGTTGCAGCGCTTGGCCGCCCACAGCACGGGGGTTGCGACGGCGTCTCCCCCCTTTGCGTTGATGGGGGCGCCGGCCTGGATGAGGAAGTGGCAGAGGGCGTAGTGGTTGTTGATAGCGGCCCACTGGTTGTGTCAGTATATGATAACCTTATATATACATATATATATATATATATATATATGTATGTATGTCTGCCAACATACGTGGAGCGGCGTAATGCCCTGCTCGTCCTTGAAGGTCGCATCGCACTTCCCGCTATCAAACAGCTTCTGGATGGCGCTAATCTCGCCCAGCCGTGCCAGCTGCATCACATCCTCCTCCACCGCCAGCCCAGCCTTCTTGTCGGCCATGTCTTCCAACTCATGCTCGCCCGTCGCGTGCCCGTTGGCTGCCGTGGGTGACGCTGCCGAGGCCATGGATGCGCCAATGAGTGGCCACCAAAGTGATTAGTCGTGTCGTGCCGGGTGTCTTGCTATGTACTGATCAACACGACATGGCGAAAGAAAAAAAACGTTATACAGAGTTCAAGGGGTCAGCCAGCATGAGCTGAAAAGTAACTTCGGATGATGCGGCGGGCTTGCGTCTCGAGAGCGACCAATGCGTCTACGATAAGTGGCGCAGCCGCGTCAGCCTCATCACGCCTATCTGCCTAGGTACCCTACACACCACCACTCTTCTACGCCAACATAGCACTGAACTCACTCCCCTCCTTCAGCATCTCCGCCGCTTTGCCCGCCTTCAACACCTTGCCCTTGCCCAGCACTACGCAGTAGTCTGCATTCTTCACAGCCTCCAGTCGATGCGCAATCGTAATCACTGTGCTCTGCTTCATCTCCTCCCTCAACACGCTCTGGATGCGCTGTGCAGTCTCAAAATCCACGCTCGCCGTCGCCTCGTCCATGATTAGCACCGCACTCCTTCTCAGCATTGCCCGCGCCAGTCCTACCAGTTGGCGTTGGCCCTGCGAGAGCCCCTTGCCACCGCCCTCAATGTTGGTGCTCAGCGTCCAATTGTGATTTCCGGCAATCTTGGAGAGCACAGATTCGCATGCTGCATCCGAATACTCGTCCAGCGGGTCTAGATTCTTTCGCATGCTACCAGGAAACAGCACTGGCTCCTGGGCGAGAAAGGTAACACGACTCCGTAGTGCCTGCTTGTTTACCGTAGAAATGTCAATACCGTCGATGTGGATCGATCCGCTTTCCACGCCAACAGTACCCAATAAAGACAACGCAAGAGTCGATTTGCCCGATCCTGTGCGCCCAATCACCGCTGTGTTGCTCCCAGCCGGTATCTTAAGCGTGACATTATGTAGAGCTGGTGCTAGATTTGGTGCGTAGCGAATCGTCGCATCTTCGAACTCGATATCTCCAGAGTATGTGGGCCAATGGGCAGGAGGATCTACAACCCCAGTCGCTTCCTTTTCAATGTCCAGAAGCTCAATAACTCGCTCCACACTCGTAAAGTCCATCTCAAGCTTTCCGTAGATTCGGCACATAAATTCCGTATGAACCACAAACTTGCTGGCAGTGACCAATAAGAAAGCCGTTAGACCAGCGCTAAGGCGTACGTAGATCGCCATTACTGTCATGACTAAAGTAGCACTCGCTGATAAGATGCTGAAGCGAAGTCCTAGCCAGGACTGCAGAGACCAGTAGAAGTGGTCGTTCTTCTGGAAATTGTCTACCACTTCGATGACCCGCTCTTGAAAACGTGGTTGTGCGTTGAAAGCGCGCACGGTAGTAAGACCTTCAACAAGTGCCCCAAAATTCGACATAAGGGGCGATAATGATACCATCTGGTCAATGTTAGTCAAAGTCGCAGGTAAGATGACATACCGTAACTTACTTCCAGCCGACGCAAGCTTTGCGATGTAGGTAAGAAACGAAGGAAGTAGTAAACAAATCCGCAGCAAAGAACTACCCCAAATACTAGGAATGCTGGCGTCGCGGATAGGATAATCACAACAGCGGTGACCCAGCCAATGAGCTGCCACACAAACACTGTGAAGGCGCTGCTCAAGTCTCCGTCCACAGTATTCATATCACTCGTCAGTCGGTTCATCAGGCGACCGACAGGTGTAATATCGTAGTATCTGAATGTTGCGTGTGCAACGCGTTCCACGGCTGCCTGGAATATCGTTTTTGCAGCTTGATACCCCACACCAAACATGATCAGGTAGGTCCACCAAAATAGAATGGCTGTGGTTATGACGAAAAGGAAGAATGTCTGGAGCCAAGGGACAACATTCTCTGCCGCTGGAGGCAAGAAATCGAAGATTCCTTTTGTGTGCTCTTCATCGTAAGATTCGCCCCAAGCCTTGATAAACCAGCCCTGTCCGACGTCCACTATACGGAACAAAGCCATTATGACAATCACAATCGACCACCAGCGCAGTGTACCCGCCTTAATATACCTCCAGTAGATAGAGAGCCTTACGCCACCTTTGGCGCGCTGTTCATCTTCAATAAACTTATCGGGAATTGCTGCGGCCGCTTCCTCTTTGCGCTTCTGGGCATCTTCGTCAGTCAGAGATTCATTAGTATGAGTTCGCTCAAGCGTTAGTCCAGCCGATTCATCTGCTATGGGCTCATGTATTTCAACGCGTCCATGGCGAACTTCAACCCATTGCTTAGCAAGGCGGTGACAAAGATCAGTCCGATGAGTAACCAGAATTGTCGTCCTGTCTGTAAGTAATGATCCAGCAAGTAACTTGTTTACAATGTACTCTGCCGTCTGGTGATCAAGCGCCGACAAAGGGTCGTCGAGGAGAAGCACTTTAGCGCTGGTATATACGGCACGAGCAAGTGCGACTCGAGCCTTTTGTCCTCCAGATAAGCCGATGCCGTTCTCTCCGATATTCGACAGGTCACCGTGCTTAAACTCAGCCATGTCCGGCAGCAGGGCGCAAGCTTCCAGAACCTGCTTATATCGTACTTCTTCATATGGTTGAGAAAAGAGAATGTTCTCGCGAATGCTCATACTTTGTAGCCACGGTGTTTGAGCACAGTAGCCGATGACTTGGTCTGGCTGTACAAAGCTTCCTCCTCGTTTGTCCAACTCGCCCAATAGCGCCTGTAACAAGGCTGTCTTACCCGCGGCAACCTCGCCATATATCACAGTCAGTCCAGGAGGGAATGATAGAGTGATGTCTTCGAGGACATTCTGCTTCACCCCTGGCCATGCAAACGATACATTGTGGAGACCCAGATCTGCAGATTCTTCTGGGACGACGTCTGCTTGTTCCTTATCTGGCTCAGCCACGAACTCTTCAATCCGATTCATGGCGACGTACGCATTGAGCAATGTTGTGACCAATTGCGGCAGGGCGCGGAGATACCCCTCAAGTAAGTTGAACAAGTCAATAGCAGGAAATATGAGATCCACACGTAACGGTTTTCCTTCCCATGTTGTGTACGCATAAAAGGCGACTGCTGGGAATAGTCCAGATCCAACTCGTAGCATAAAAGCAAGCGAAGTCGAGAAAAATATTTGGATGATGCGAAAATGGAGCTCTTTTTGTCTTGACTCCAGAATATCCTTCATCCATGATTCTTGCCATCCATACCAGCGAAGGTGTCGAATTGATTCAATAAACTGGGTAGTTCTTTGCAATTTTTCGTCGGTTGCAACGCGGCGCTTTTTCTCGTAATAGATTTGGAAACGAGCAATGACAATATTCACCAATTGTGATGCGATTAAGGCAGAAACTCCAGCCAGGCATGCCCAGCCAAGCATGCGCCAGATGAGTAGTGTTGCGAATATGGCTCCAGCAGGCTGAGTCACAATTTCAGAGAAGTCCCATAAACGTTGTGCTACCTCATACACATCGTTACGCATCAAATTCAAGATCTTTCCCATGGATGCTGCGGCTCTCTCTTTTTGGACCTCATTTTTGGGCTTCCTTGACAGGAGCGATCGCATATATGCGAAGAGGCGCATGAACCAGCCGCCCGGTGCAACTTTGCCTGCTCCGTTAGATAAAGAGTTCTCCCCATGTAAAAATTGGTCATTTTCACCAGCACCGTGACCATTAGACCGTTCATTATCCTTGGGTTCCTGCTTGGCTCCCAAAATCTTACGGCTCAAAGTCTTCTCATAAAGCATTGTAATCATTTCGCCTCTTCCTCGTTCGTACGCGCGCCTTTGATACCACACGTTGAATACAGCTAGCTGAGCTGAAAACAGACGTAGGACTACAATAAGGATTGCATACGTGATGGTCGCACTGGCACGCGACTTCGTCTCGGGCCTCATAGATATCAGAAGACGCTGGAGTAAGACAGGTGTTAGAAGAGCTGTCAAAATCAATCAGTCACCAATAAAACTATGTATTGAGCCGCGTAACTTACTTGAAGCTAGTCTTACGATACCGATAATTGTAGTGCGTATCAGATCCATGCCGTTAGCCACAAACACCCTTGAGGTCACTGAACCTGAAAGTTGCCTGAAAGTGTGATGCAGGCGTGCATGCTTGAACTCCCACGGTAGATCCCAGACATCTTCATCCTCCAATTGCCTCTTGTATCCAAGTTCTATCAGTGGTGCCATCCAGGTTACGCCCATGTATTGCCAGGGCGTCAGGTTATCCTCAGGCGTTCGTAGCTTCACCGTCGGGGCTGCGTATACCGGGCTTATCTCATCGTTTAGTAGCGTCGGATCTCTCATAGGCATGTTGAGGATGGTGATGATACCCGCCAAGGCTACAATGGGTGTGAGATAAAATGTGATATTTCCGACACCCATATCCACACTGGCTTGCACGTCTGACGACAACACGACTAATTGTGCTGTCATAAGTGTCGCAAAAAGTATTAACAATGATACGGAGGCAGTTCTTGGTCGCTTGAATACAATTATAGCAGCGGCGATGCCCTTGGTCTCTTGTCAGCCTCGAACCTTAATCGATAGCCATAAACCATACGTACCCATGCTATTGAAGGATATACTTCAATTATTTGATGTGTTGGGAAGAAAACCCTCATAATTTGCAAAGCAAGGCCAACCCCCGCTATAACCAGCAGGCTCAAAGTTGCAGTTATTGGTTGCCGCCGGGGCGCTGGCCCTAAATCGCCTGTTTTCTCCTCCATTTCTTGTATAAATGGCTTCATCCATCGTGGTCGGTAGTTCCGAAAGGCTTTCAGAGAATATGACCCTAGAATCAGTACGGCTATTATAGCTGGGGTTGCCGTAATGGCTGGAAGAAAGCATGGAGTGAAGCGTGCTGTGTCAACGTCCTAATACTGTTAGCGAATCATTTTCAGGCTCAGGTATATAGTTGCGTACCCAAATTGTATGGCATTTTGATATGGGTACGGTACCGTAAGGCGAAGCCCCGAATTCGAAAGTCATCGGTGTTTGTAGAAAAGCCATAGTGATGCAGTCGACGGTGATGTCTATTTAGGCAAAACTTCTTTCCGTCTAAGCCCCGACCGTTCTTAACTCGGCTCGTTATAAACGGTCATTCGGGCCCAACGTTAAGGTAAGGTTTTGCTAGGCATCAGCGTAGAGAATATGAGATAGAAATGCTGAGTCGGTGAACCATTGATTAGTACCGGTCCCGACTCCGACGCTAACTGTTTAAATCCGCCAGTGCTCATTGAAGACTGCACGATCGAGTGCCATCAATGCCTCTCCACCTCGTTTATCTTCAAAGGGGGCGCTGCACTATTATCGTCGCACCGCATTCATTTAAAGCACTCGCACGATTCCAACGCCTATTATAAGGGGTAGAACTTTGCATTCGTGCCCGGGCGTACACTTGCATGTGTGTTAGATTGTGTCCTCGCCTGAATGGCCAGAAACTTTTTTCCATTATGTGACACTCACTCACGTCATGGGGTAGGTTTACGGTTAGCCAATATTATTAGGTTCTCCAAGCCATCATTGCTCAACAACTACAGCCCTCAGGCAGCACAACTCAGCTATCTTACTTCTGACAATGAGTTTTCATCGAACGCACTTCGGGCAACCGGAAGCCGCTCTTCCCATGAGCTCTTGATACGCCGCTTCTATACATAGCACAAGAGCGCCCATCGTATGAATCTAGGCTTTTTGGCTTCTCTAAGGGCAGGGATCATGACAGGTTCCACCACATCATCCTCAGGAGACATAATTATCAAACAACGATTGGGATTGTTGTCACCATGCAATTGCCTCAAAGAAAAAGATTACCGATTGTCGAGGAAGCAAAAAAACTCTCTAATCTAATGTCTGCCCAATTTTCTGCTCAAGAGCCTGTAGTTCAACAACATAATTATTGCTCGGTTGAGAGGTCGGTCATAGGTGCGACGGTGTAAATCTAATAAGATAAAGATGTTTCCCCTTGTGCATACGTTGCGTCAGAGCTGAAGCTATTGGACTTTGTGTGAAACTGCATCACATCACAATACTTTGGATGACATGTAGGCGAATATGCAACATAACCAACCGATGTTTGAGCATGTATAGATCTACGAAATACGCGCTGCTTCACCAATCTTAGTAATGATTGGCTACGGAATTTAAGGCCGATATCACATAATTTCAGGTAGGTACTAGTGGATAGGTTACACGGCTTCGCCAGTTGTCATAGGCGATTTGCTCTATACTACATTAGACTATCTTTGGAAACTTGTATCGAGTTTTTGAGCAACTCATTCGAGTTAGAAGAGAATACGGCGAAAGGAGAATTGTGCTATGGTCGTTTGGCCTTCGTATAGCACGAACTACGGATAGTACAGGGTGCATTTGATGTGTCAGGGTGAGCCCGATACATCGTACAGGCTTTTCCGATCAATGAGGTCACCGTATTGTTGTTCGTCCCAAAATCGTCAAGCGGCGAGGCCTGTGTCACCACGAGAATATCGATGGGATTTTGATGTAGAGTCAAAGGGGTAAGACTAGCGCTTAGTGCCAGTAATGTTGATTGTGATGACACTCAAGTAGCTTTGTGAATGCCATTAAACCGGGTACGCAGTGTATGTGATCCAATTGTTAGTCGGAGCTATTCGCGTAGTACGAACTGTTGCGTGTCGCGGATGGATGCACCATAACCGTAAGTCTGATGCGGCAAATGTCGTAGGTTGTACTTCGCCCCGACAAACTTAGAACAGCACCCTTGCACATGCAGCGCACTGATAGTTCGTTACAGTCTTGTTGCTGGACACTGCCCAGGTGTGTTTCCAGCCCTCCAGCCCTCCAGCCCTCCCATAAAAGCTCGAAACAGCAGTGAAGCCTTGACTCAACGATTTTATTGGTAGACAATGCAGATAATTAGTATTCCATGGTATGAGAAATCACGTTTGATCTTTCTTCGAAGTAAGACTTGGAACGAAACAGAAGAGTGAAGTTAGCCGCACACCCTCATTGTCACCGAGAAACATGAAATTGGGGCACGGTTCAAGCATATAACACTGCGCCACTTTCAGTTCATGCATTGACACACTGCCGCCTAGAAGCTCTGTTGAATTTCTGGGCATAAGTAGGAGTGTGCTGATGCTCAGCGGGTATAATAATTTAGTTACTTTTTCTATTATTGACGAGTGCTTCACACAAATTTTGAAGGTATCTACACTCAGATAGTCAATATGTGTCCTGGCGGTTTCCCCTCACCAACACCATCTCGCGAATCTACCCCAGCACCAAATACTGAGAGCCTTCGTCGTCCCAAAGAAGCCCCCCTATGCCTATCTTCTCCTGCTTCAAAGGACTTCACGGCGCCCAAGTCTACACGCCACAGACCACGATTTTCGGAAGCCCACAGCGAGCCTACCAGTACGACATGCAATGACCAAACCGCGATTCCCACAATTCTTTATCCCGCCACAGATGAGCATGGGGCGGACATGTGCAAATTTTCCAAACTATCCCATCGCCGCCTATCAAGTAACAATCGGATTTCAAAGCACAAGTCTCAACGACGTGTAGTTAGCGCTCCAACTTTGCCATCTCCAGCCCCCTCGGCCAACCCCGTTTCACTAAGCAGTCATACCCACGATGCGACACCAGTCCCAGAGTCACAATCTTATCAAAGAATCAATAGATCCCTTCACCGGAAGCTCCGCGAGCCTCCTACATTCGGAGATGCCCCAGGGGTCATATATTTACTTCACCATCCATCCCTAGGGATCAAAATCGGTAGCACCAAACGTGTCGACTACGAGCTTCGAATAGAAGAGCACAAAATATGTGGCTTCAATCACATTTGCCTAGAAACCTTTACAGTCATAAACTACGTGTATCGAACGGAGAAGTTGATACATAGGGATCTAGCAGACCGCTGTCGAAAATGGGTGTGCTATCAGCACAAAGGAGCCTCCAAGGAATCGACCGTACACGAGGAATGGTTCGATGTAGACGAATTAGTGGCTCTGCGGACAGTCGGTAAATGGGCAAAGTTTATGAATGAACAGCAACCGTATTATTTTGGTGGGTGTTTTAGCCCACTTTGGGCATACTTGCTGCAGACACGACAGCGACGAGAAAAATGTGATAACTGGAATCATGACGCGCGAAGACAGCTGTGGGAGAGGATGCTTGCACCGCCAGCAATCTTGGACTATATGTTCTTCATTCTCGACACACTGTTCAGCGTATGGTGCTTCTGTCCCAAGAAGTTTCTTTGTATTTGGCCTATCTGCAAAGCGTTCTGCTGGCAAATAGCCACGGTTGTCTATAGCATGGCGGCTTTGGCCATGTTCCAGAATACCTGGGCTGCTATCCCATTTGCTGCCGTACTGGTATGCGCTACTTGCAGTATTTGGCCTCACCTCAGGCTTCAACTGCCGAAAGGTACGCAGTGTAAGAATGTTCGAGGGACGTGAATTGTTAGTATGCATGTCGTACGATGTGATCCGAGGATGTATTAAATTTATATTCTAGCATTGTACTTGACACCAATTTTAACACTTTTTGTCGAAGTCTTGCTGATCTAAAGGAACCAAAAATGCTCCACAACTCCGTGTCACCAACTCTATAATTCAGTGCTCAGCGGTTTATGATTTCAGCACCTAACACCGAAGCACTGAAGCAATCTAACAGCGTGGGGCGTTGCAAATGGAGCGTACGTTCTGCGGGATGATGATCTGAGGACTATCACGGCTACAGGTACGGACGTTTTCAACAGTGTTGCAGTTGAGCGAATCAATCTTGACGTCGTTCCCTGACATCCAAGTCTTGCTGTGTGATGGGTTAGCTATGCTATGGCTACTTGTGCGAGAAGGAAGGTAACCTAACCGAGAAACTACTTACCCATTGCAAATCCAAGTGTGAGTTATCTGATAGTGGGCCTCTTCCTGGGGAGCCCTGAGATCAAAGAGCAGCTTGCGGTCTTGGACGCTGCAAACATTGCTGTTGGAAATCGAAGGACCGCTAGCTTGGCAGATGGCTCCAGTAATAACAGCATCCTGGATACCCGTGGTGTCCGTGAACGATGAAGTGAAGATAAAATTGACACTGGCAGCCGTGGATGAGGTAATGAGTGTGAAGTCACTTAAAGAATAGGCCGAAGGAGTGCAGTTCTCATCGGCGCGGGCCTCGACAGTGGCTGGTGCCGCAAGTATGACGGCAGGCCAAAGAAAAGAGGCGATGGCGGAGGGATGCATCCTGTACGCTGTGCCGAGCTTCACAATGATGAATTCTATAGTTGGAGTCTGGGTGGAGGGTACAATGCAAGAGGAAGGCAGGTGCAGCTGAGGAGGCTTGTTTATAGGATTCTAGCTAGCAAACAGGGAAGCAGGCCATGACAATGTGGCTGTACGTAGCACGAGGAAACGCATCTTCAGCTTGGGGGCGTTGTTGTGTTGTCTTTGTGGATCGGATGTTCATTGGGTAGGCTGGTATAAGCTGACGAACTACGCTTTTCTACGTAGCCAATAGCGGGTACAAGTTAGGCTTGCAGAGTTCAAGGCATCTTATGTCTTGCGAACTGTATGTCAGGCGGATGAGTAACATGGGCCATCAAGGTTATGTATAGACCTGGAGGCCGTATCCTCCCTGGCACATCAGCACCACAGGCAGCAACTCGGGTGAAGCACCCAATCGGGTGAGGGTTGACTTGTAGTCACGTGTGGGGGGCAACGTGGGTCTACGGGACACATGTGTAACTCGGCGTGGCCATGACCATCTCATCGTCTCATTACTCAAGCTGACACAGAATGGGGTCTGCGGCGTAATGGCTGTTGAGTGTGGTGTGGAGGAGAGATGGGATGAAAGGGCGGGAGGTGATAAGTGAGCCGCGGGCTAGGGCTAAGCGAGAAACGGAAGGGCATTCCCGCGGGGAGCCATCGTCATTTGATGCTAGCAAGCTCCCGAGCGCCTTTCCTCCACCACAATGGACATTACGCCCCTATTCAGCCAGGTGCTGGTGAGACACGATGCACCGCCGATCCAGCCGTATGTGTTCCGTGTCGAGGCTCTGGATGAGTTTCTCAAGGAAGCATACCGCATTGTAGGCCACGTTGCGCACTGCACCGGATTACGGACCGCATGGCTAACTACAACAACAGCGAACGCATGTCACCAAACTGCACAGGGAACTGAAGTCAATCCGGCAAAGCTACCTCTCCACCGCAAATGCCCCGCGGCGAAAGCAGTTTGCGCGGACAACCAGCACCTCGACTGCGGCCGACAAAGAGAGCACATACCTGACCGATACCGAGCGCACTGAGATTGACGCTTCGGCAAAGCAGTCGCTACGCGAGCTGAACCATGCTATCAACACTCTTCGCGACGCCGAGCAAATACGGCAAACAACAGAGACGCAGGTAGTGCTGCAAAAGCGGGCACGGCAAGGGCTGGGCGCATTGGGCCGGTGGGCAGCAGGCGGCGCGATTACGGCCAAGAGCCCGGAAGAGGAGATTGAGGAGGCAAAGACCAAAGCAATCAGCGCCCACAGAGAGAGTGTGATATGGTCGCTGCAAAACCAGCTGGAGGAATGCACGCTCTACCAGAGCTCCATGATGGAGATTAGGCTGATGCGCGAGGTGGAGAAGAGCAAGAGCGCGCTTCACAAGACGAGAGCGTCAGGCCTAGCCGTGAGTGGCGACAGCGGCACTGAAGCTGGCCAGACGGAAGCCGATGGGATGATTGAGCAGCAGCTCGACCCTGAGCAGCTTCAGCTGTTCGCGCAGGAGAACCAAAACATGCTCAAGCAATACGAAGACCAACTGGACAAGGTTCGGTGGGTGGCGTCCTGGTTACGGGTGTGAACAAAGGCTAACATGGCTGCAGGGCGGCAGAGAAGTCGCTGCTCGAGGTTGCCGAGCTGCAAACAACGTTGGCGAACAACCTGAGCATCCAGTCGGCGCACATTGAGCAGCTCGTGCAAGACTCGTTCTCGACCGCGGACAATGTCGGGGGCGGAAACAAGGAACTAAAGCGGGCGACGGAGCGACGGAGCACGGCACAGGCAGTGTTTTGGTCTACATGTATATTCTGCACGACTCTTGTGCTGTGGGACCTGTTTGTGTGAGGCCGGCCAGTGGACCGCTTTGCCCAGAACAGCAACAGCAAGCCTGTGCTGGACGGGGACCCACCCGCGGTTCGTCGCGGGCGAACGTCGAGGTCAAGTCGCCAGGCCGTCGAGTCGGCCGTGGCCAGCATGTGAGAGCGCGAGAGATGGCGCGAGCAGCTGTCAGTGCAGTGCCAGTGCAATGATGTCAACCGGGCCCATGTGCCCCCATGTGCCTCGGCTTGCCGGGCAGCAAGTAGGTACGACACAAGTATAGAGAGACGGCTGCTGCTGCTCGGAGCTATGGCATGACTTTATCACTTATCAACTCGCTCCTCTTCCCCGGCAAAACAGTCCATACTAGTCGTCCAACGTCCAAAGGCGGGGTCTAGCGTGCACCGGCTGCGTCAGGCGGTGAAACGTAAAAAGTGTGGGAGCTTGCCAGCCAGCAGTCATGCCACGCTCGCCGGCCATAACACCACTCTTGCCCTCCTCTTCGTCTCCCGCTTCTGCCTCCCAGGCCTTGTCCAAATCCAGACTCGCCCAGCTATCCACGCACCTCACACCCGCAATGGCTTCCTCCTTCGACGCGAGCGTCGTGCCCCAGGCGCCCGAAGATCCGCTCTTTGGCTTGATGGCTGCGTACCGGCGCGACACGGACGCCAACAAGGTCGACTTGGGCATTGGCGCATACCGCGATAACAACGCAAAGCCCTGGGTCCTGCCCGTCGTCAAGAAGGCAAGTGCCCCGCTCCCTCCCCAAACCAACCACCCTGACCAGCCCAGGCCGACGACATCCTCCGCAACGACCCCAACCTCAACCACGAATATCTCCCCATCGCCGGTCTCGCCGACTTCACATCTGCCTCACAGAAGCTCGTCCTCGGCGGCGACAGCCCTGCCATTGGCGAGAAGCGCGTACGTCACATCATGTCAGGCTGCCCTCTGCCCTGAGCTGACACATATCATCCAGGTCACCAGCCTGCAGACCATCTCGGGCACCGGTGCCGTGCACTTGGGAGCCCTCTTCCTTGCCAAGTTCTACAAGCCCCAGACCGAGCGCCTCGCCTACTTTTCCGACCCAACATGGGTGAACCACTTCCAGATCTTCTCCAATGTTGGCCTCCAGTACAAGACGTATCCCTACTTCTCCAAGGAGACCAAGGGCCTCGACTTTGATGCCATGGTTGCCTCCTTGCGGGACGCCCCTGGTGGCAGCATCGTCTTGTTGCACGCCTGCGCACACAACCCAACCGGTGTCGACCCCACACAGGAGCAGTGGAAGAAGATTGCCGAGGTCATCCGGGCGAAGAAGCATTTCCCCTTCTTCGACACGGCCTATCAAGGCTTCGCTTCTGGCGACCTAGCTCGCGATGGCTGGGCTATCCGCTACTTTGTAGAGCAAGGCTTTGAGCTCTGCATTGCTCAGTCGTACGCCAAGAACTTCGGTCTTTATGGCGAACGTGCAGGCTGCTTCCACTTCATCACTGCCCCCTCGTCCGACGCTGAGTCCACCATAACTCGCATCGCCTCCCAACTCGCCATCCTCCAGCGCTCCGAGATCTCAAACCCCCCTGCATACGGCGCCCGCATCGCGTCCACTGTCCTCAAGGACCCCAAACTCTTCGCTGAGTGGGAAGCAAACCTGAGGGAAATGTCAGGGCGCATCAAAGAGATGCGCACCGCACTCCGAAACAAGCTCGAGGAGCTAGGCACCCCGGGAACTTGGAACCACATCACTGACCAAATCGGCATGTTCAGCTTCACTGGTTTGACGGAGCAGCAGGTGCTGAAGATCCGTGAGGATGCACACGTCTACATGACCAAGAATGGCCGCATTTCAATGGCAGGTCTGAACACAAGCAACGTTGAATACTTCGCCAAAGCGGTCGATAGGGTTGTGAGAGAAACGCAGTAAATAGCCAAGGTCACTGAGGGCTGCATAACGTGTAGAAGGATTTGGCAAGCATAACGTCTATAGCTACAACAAAAAAGCATACCTCCAAAGTCGCTTTCACTAAAATAGGGAAGAAAAAGTAAGGAAAGGGTATATAGCGAATGCACGCAAAAAGGAACAAAATCCAAACATGAACAACGACATAAGAATCTTTCACGCAATCTCCTTGATACCCTTTGACGCACTAAACCGCGCAAGATTGACTCCCACGCTCCAACTCTTCTTCTTCTTCTGTTTCTTCTCTCTTTCTCTCACTTCCTCGCTACTCTCCAATAAGCTATCCCCACTCAGCCTCGTCACAAAATCCACCGTTGATTTTTTAACATGTAGAATGCCACCTTTGGTTTCAGGCGAGACGCTCCGTGGCTCCAATGTCTCCTCCAGCGTCGGCACTCGCTCCACAGCCTGTGGCTGTAGCGATGCCGACGACACAGGAGAAACACTATGTTCGCCTCGACCAGGTTTGACGAGGTAACCCCCTTTACTCTCATACAAGTATTCCCACGCACTATCACGAGTGCCCTGCAACGGTAAACTAATTTCACTGAAACTGGATTGCGAATGGCGTGGGGGCGCGGATTGTGCCTGCGCTTGAGACGGCAGGGGATTAGGAGCTTGAGTAAACGGCAGGATAGCGCGGGATGAATGTGGCCGTGTAGCTATGTCTGGTGTCGAAGGCCAGGGTATGGCGAGGCTTGTGGAAGATGTCAACGGGCGTTGTTGCTCGGGTGTTGGCGTTGAGTGGCGTGCTGTGCTTGGTTGGGTTCCGGTGTGGGCCGGGTTTTCCAACGGCGATGATGATGATAATGATGATGGTGGTGGTGGTGCTGGCCTTAACGCTGGGTGTATTTCTAGCGGGGGCAATGGTGACTGTCTTTGGGGTCGGAGCGTTGATGCGAGTTGGAAGGTTGGCGGTAGGGGGAATGATGTGGGTGATATCGGTGTTGCCAGACTGGATTGTGGCGAATGATTTGACTCCAATGCAAGTCCACGTGGCGACGGTAGCTGCGGTTGTAAGTTTGCGCCTTCGACTAGCTGTGCTTGCGGTGGTGGTGGCGGCAGTGGCGGCAGTGGACGGTTATGCGGTGGCGGAAGAGGCTGTCCGAATACACCCCGGTTGGATACAAGCCATTCTGGTAATGGAGGTTCTGTGCTTTTGCCAATTGATGTGCTTTTCGCCTGGTCCAATGAACTTTTGCGCTCTGGTATGGCGGATACAGATAGCATTTTACGTTCTGTGGTGTGCGCTTTAGTGTTCACCTCGGGCATGTCTTCCGATGATACATGAACCGTGATCTCGAGGGAGTGTGCAGTCGTAATTGACTCCTGACGTTTTGCCCTGCATTCTTGCAGTTGCGTAGTGTGCATAGTAGTGTCCGATTCTTGTTGTGAATGCAAGGAATTGCTCGAAACTGTAGATCCACGGGAAGCTTCCGATCGTACATCGCTATCAGATGCCGAACTGTCTCCAAGATACTCCTCCGGTATTGACCCGACTCGGAATTTCTGAGACGATTTCGTTGCCAGTGGTCGAATAACAGCCCATGATGGCGATTCAACTTCTTTCAATAACCCGATGCAGTCAATTTCTTCAGTTTGCGCATCCCACTCCTCTAGTTTTTTAGTAACCCAAGGGTTCTGTGTGCACCGCAGTTTAGAAAAGTATGCGCTGCAGGCTTGAACATTCGATAGGGGATGGCCATGATCGAGAAGGTCCTCCAGTGTCATCAAGAACTCTTGGTTGAAATCTCCAATAGAAGCATATTGATCAATATGCAGATTCAAGAAGTGGCAGAAGGTATGGTGGTATGTCTCGAATCTAAATACTAGGAATTTGTCGTCCAAGGCTTCCAACATGTCTTGTGCGGTTAGATTCGATGGGGGAAGTAGTGGTCCTTCCTCAAAGACCTCCTGCATAACATCTTCTGCTAGTGATAGGAATATATCAAGCTTGACTTCTCGATCATGCCTGACCCAGTTTCGGCGCTCTTCGAGCAGGGCTGGCTGTAGGTTTGTGGTTGAGGCAGTAGGGGATGTCGCTCCAGCCTCGGGCATGGGCATTGGGCATTTGCCATCGCAGTACCCCCAAACGCCTTTGGTCTCGAGGGCAAACCTGATGCCACGTCGCCATCTTGAGTACTCGGGTCCTGTGGATTGTACTTGGAGTAACGCAACACCTGGAAGGCGAGGTGATGTGAGTTGAGCCATTGTAGTCAACGTGTTGACAGCAAGTTGTTGTTTTGGGTCCGGACGTTTCAAAGGGCACCTGCGGCAGTAATGGTGGGACCAACTTGATAGAAAATCAATAATACATAAACGTTGCAATCTTTGCGAGGGACTCTCTGATCCGGCCAAACGGGACTTGTGCCATTATATGCCATGTATCTGGTTAACCCCGAGCGCACACCATCCATGGCTTCGGGCATTATAGCCCTGCATGCCCGCTCGCATACACACAAAGCCGCAGCGACTTAGTAAGACGGCGCCGCCCAAGGGGCCCCTACAAACAACATTGTTGCTGACCTCAGTCCGTCATTCCTCTGCTTGAGCGCGCTAAAGGGTGGCATCAAGTCAGCCGCGTGCATGGATGACCGTCGGGGTTAATATGAAGAAGAAGAAACGAGCCAATAGGGGATGGGCTATGAGTTTGAGGGATGATTATTGGCCGTCGCATCAAGTAGTGTCGGGGTCTATCGTACGGTGCTCCAGCTTGAAGTCCGAGAGATGCACTTGAGGACGACGGGCATGACGAAACAACATGCCCGCCTAGCAGTTAGTACTTCACAAGAAGCAAAACTGTAGCTAGAAATAGGTGTCGGTCCGCCTGTTCCCGTGGCCATTTGGGACGTGTCGTAAGACTATGGTCTTCAAAGAAGCAACGAAGGAATTTGGACAAAGCGCGGCACAAACATACACAGGACTGAGCACACGGGCGGCACGGCAGTGGCGCAAGCGTAGTTGGGAATTTTCATCGTCAATGTTGGGAGGTATCCCAACATGCCGTGACCGATTGGTGCGAGTATTTTTGGTACATCGTGCATGACCCCACCTGTCCAAGAAAATTCACTATTGTCATTCAGTCATTTTGGACATATATTTACTAACTTTCAAATTTATCATCAACACTCTCGGGCGTGATGGCGGAGTGGTTATCGCGCAAGACTAGAAATCTTGTTCCTTCGGGAGCGCAGGTTCGAGTCCTGCTCACGTCGCAAGTTCTTTTTTTTTTTTCTAGCGATTTTGCTACTTGTTGGGGCACGTCATTAGAGTCGTCGGTTTGTGCTTCGCCAAGATCTAGCCAGACACTCTGGGACCTCTATCGCAATTCACACCCCAGTCTGTGCAATCCTCTCAATGCCACCGCGACCGTTCCCGTGTCCATTTCGAGTCGGCACCGACATTTGCAACGTCAGCAGAGTAAAGTCGTTGCTTGCGCGACGTGGTAATAGGCCGTCCCACTTGGATAGGTTCCTGAGGAGGGTTTTCACTGAGCCAGAGCGCATTTACTTTTGGCATCGATTCGGACCACAACCTGAGATATTCACAAAGCTTGGTCCGGTGTCTGAGTTCCTTGCTGGCAGGTATAGAATATACATGACTACTGAAGGCAGTGATTAAATGTGGTGCAGATTCGCAGCGAAAGAGGCCATTCGCAAAGGATGCCACCATTTCGATAGTACGGAACGAGGCTTGCACAATATCATCATTCTCCCAATCGCCCTAAACAAGGGCGACAAACACCAATCGACCCGGCCCCAAGGCCTCGTACTTGACAGCCAATACGTTCCGCTACCTATAGGCGGCAAGCTTACCAACGATCAGGAACTTGGAGGATGTTCTGAAAGGCGAATGGCTACCGAGGTTGACGCCCTCGAGGGACAGCTGTGCGAAATCAGTATCAGTCATGATGGCGACTTCGCGATAGCCATGGCACTTGTTCCATCCCTGCAGGTATAAAATGTCCAGAACATAAACCACCAGAACAACCTTAGCCACTTCTCAGGAATGGCTTGTGCTTGACCGTATTCTGATGCCCAGCCACCCCAGAAGACCGCGACACAAGACTTTCGGTAACCCTACAAGTAGGGATGCCTACTACTCTAAGCCTCTCGGCTGTATGCTGCTTTGGCACGCAATACCGGCGTATCGCTGACAAATGGCATGTTGATGGCATGTTGAAGAGGGGGGTTTACACGACAGGGAAGTCGAATTGGCCCCCACGAAAGATTTGCGATGTCGGAATCATACGATCGACTTATAAGACAAGGATGTTCGGCACGGGAGGGTAACGGCACTACACGAATAAACTAATAGGTATCGCCAAACAACAGCCGTTAGCAGAGGAGAAATGAGGTAGGAGTTTGACCTATATAGTACTTACGTTTGACACCAGCATTACCAGTCTCGCTTCTGCAGATAGGTATTCATCATAAGTATTCATTCGAGGTAGGCCGAACCATAGTCTCATTGTATTTGCGACCAATGCGAACGAGCCGTCCCGCATATGCTGTGCACTCTGTATCCAACACACAATGTTGCATAGCCACAGTCCACAAAAGCACCATTAGTTCAGCTCTGGGTTCAACCGAGATGTCATAGTGGGTCCACCACAGCAATTACAAGACAACATACCTACCTATAGCGTTGTTGCCCCGATAGCCGAGAGACTGAAATCCTAACTCAAGACACAGACAACGAGAGCTGCTCTTCTGCAACTTGTGCACTAGAGTGCGTGGTTACGAGTTATGCCTGGGTTTCTGTCTGGGCATTCCAGCCGCTCGTCTAGCCCTGCACGAGGTGACTTCTTGGCTTTCAGCCATTGGTACCACTGCCCACCTCACTATACCCAAACAGCATAGGCGCGGTTGCATATACATCCCACATTTCCCTTTACGGCGACTGCACGAGTCCACGACACGCTCGTATCCTCAGCCTCAGCAGAATTTACGAGACGCGATGTTCTTCTCGGTAAAGCTCCAGCTTGGCTGAGGGATATTGTTCCGCCGATTGGGCAACTGACAGTGGGCGTGAAATCCCAAAGCCTCTATGGCACACCAATACGCCCTGACCGGTATTCTCGGTGCATTCTAACTTTGGGCCCTACTACTGCGCGGAAGTGGAGGCTATGAAAAGGGTTTCCCTGCCCAAAGTATTCGGCTTGGTATCAGCTTAATCCAGTGCTGCTCACTCATAACCCTTCTTGACCTCCTCTCGATTGCCCGTTTCAACAAGTGTTTCGCCGTCTGAGGCTTGCGGACGCTATGCTTGCCCGTCTCTCCATCAGCTCGGCGCTCGTTCTGGGCAGCCTTGCGTCTTTGGTGCCAACACCCTCAGCTGAGACCTCGGAGGCACTTATCACGCCAGGACCGCAGATCGAATTACTCAAGAAGCAGAATGACCTTCAGTACATTGGATGGGTTCAGTTCAGTAGTATTTGGACGAGTGAGAAATGCGATCCTGGTACGCAGGCCATTACGAGCCCCATCGTCCAGGTGTTGATTGAAATTTAGGAAACACATATTACCAAACCGGGGGGCAATGGGCATGCTGCACAACCACGAGGGCTGGCTGTCTTAACATGCCGATCAATTGTGTCAACGGCAACATGATATATCGCGCAACCGCGTCTGGGTCATCACCACTTACTAACAGCTTTATTACCCGGGCCTGGTAGGTTTCGCAATCCATCTCATCATATAATTGCATATCTCAGCTCACATATAATAGTACGTCAATCTGGACTGCCGCGTCAGACGCTTCATTTAGTATTTGCAATACGGCCTTTATGTATGAGAACGATCGCGATAATAATCCAAAGGCAAATATTATCTGCGGTGTGTCTTCTCTAAACTGGAGCTATTACCGCCAGCAGCCTGCTTCTGCCACCCTAGGTAGTGGCTCAAGTACGTATTCCTTTCAACTAATAGGAACAACTATTGATCTAGGCCTACAGGCTCACGCCCTGCTACCCCACTGGCAACACCAACATCTTCGCCGCCTACGGTGACACCAACGCTAACCGCCCCACCCGTCGTTGATGATGAGAAGAGCGAGAGTAAAGCATGGATTGCAGGCGCAGTTGTCGGGCCTATTGTAGGCCTGGCACTTATTGGCTTCGGTGCCTTCTTCTTCATTCGTCGAAAGAAGAACAAGTCTCAAAATCAACACGTAGCGCCCGCTACTGGAAGCATTCCTCCAGCAGGAGCCTCGGCCTACCAGCAGAATTCCTATAACCCCGCCCCAACACAACCACCCCAGTACTACCCGCCAATGCAGCAAAACACTGGTGCAGCTCCCACTGGAGTGGCAAAACAAGATAGCTATTACAATGCCGGTCCCCAATCACCCGTATTGTCTCAGGGCTCCCAAAGTCCATACGGCGCCCCTCAACAGTGGCAACAATCCAGTGGTCAGCCAGTATATAACGCGCCCTCTCCTTCAATGAGCCCCCAGCCACAAAACGTGCAGCCCGTACCTCATGTGGCCAGTGAAACGATGCCACCATTCTCGAGTGAACTTTCAGCGGAGACCGTCCACGTCCAGTCGAAGAAATGAGATAGTTGAATGAAGTATGTTGACCAATCGAAGAATAAATGCCGCTGGAGATGGACTGAAGGAATTAAAGATAGGATTAGGGGAGGTGATATCGTGATGTGCTGGTGGGTTCCACCATTCAGTCACCGCAATATTTCGTAATAGTTTTGTATGTCAGCGCATTTATTGTGCTCTAAGTAACTTAATTTCTAGTCTATATATTCATTGGGAATGGGATTATTTATGCATACAGTACTGCACCCGTTTGGAAGTCTGTTCTGTGCGGTGTTAGACTAGAACAGAGTCTAAGCAATTCCCGGTTATACAAGCAAAATCCTACTCAGCACCCAAAATGCTCGATGACTGTTCCCACCAAGGTAGGCTACGCGAAGCAACATGATTTCGGAAATCATCAGGTTTTGCTGTAGCCATCTCTCCAAAGGTAGAAAGGGGACGTAGGTTTGCCAGTAAGTAGTAAGTGGGCCTTATCAACATGCCCCGGAGCCTCGGGAAATGAGCGAGAGTCAAAAGTTAGCACTTCAAAAGGGATTATATCAAAAAGTACGACTAGAGGGCCAGCGGCTTCAAGTGTATCACCTATTATTCCCAGATACGCAAGAATTCCCTTCTCTATTCGAGACGAATGTGCCGGCCGCGCCTGTACAACATGTGTCAGCAGCACAAAGCTCCCTCTGAATACAAAACGTAACGCTGCCTCGGACACATGATGAGTAGCCACACAAAACACAGTATCAGGCCGTATTCCAGAAAATTATCACTCATATGTTGAAGGTGCGAAACGGATATTTTAGCGTAACCGTTCTGACACTTTACGAGGAAATTGACCGTAATAGTATGCGTAGCTAGCAACATTGATGTGAATTATTTTTCAAGATTTAGGTCTGACTGCATGATGTCGAAATTTACAACTAAAGGGCCACAGATCCACCTCAACTTAGCGATAACACGACACATATTTTTTAGGACGACCATCCAGATGCTGATTTTATTACACATCACCGTGGCTCTACCGCTTAAGTTTGGGTTGGCGAACGACGAGACATTTTACTTAGTATGTAAGTAATTTACGTACTAAAGCATATTTATTGATCATTGGATATCAAGATTACATAGATTATCGAATTCGAATGTTCGACCTAGGATCAGCTTTCTAATTGAAATAAAGCAGTATAACGGTACCGTGCACGACTACTGTTTATACCTGGTTATAGCAAATATATGATCACAGAGGCGGCATAAGTAATTTTGAACCCAGCCAAGATGAGGAAAAGTAGTTTCTTGTGAGGCAGATAGTTGCCTGGATATATGTGCTCACTTAGCACTGTACTAGACGTGTGCTACCCTCGAATGGACACTCCTCGAAAACTTGCAAATGGCAGCTCATTTGGTCCCTATCGCACATGAGTGATAGAGCCATGCGATCGAGTGATCTTGGGCATCTTGACCCTCGTTGTGAGCAAGGAGAACCTGAAGGACCTTACGTAGAAGAAAAGCGTTGATATTAAGAATATCGAGGTAAACACTTGGGGAATTTAGAGAAAGAAATAACAAAACCTGCCGGAATATTGAACGAATCTGCATAATCCCTACTAGCCCTTCACCAAATAGATACTATACATTTTCAGGAAACCACTGGTGATGTTAGCGGAGAGGAAAAGATTCTGTTTAATATATACAACTATGGGTATTATAAATATTGTATTTTTTTTATAACGCAGTGATATTGGCGAGGCCAAACTGACTAAGATTCTACCAACATTTAGATCGTGTTCGCTATTTTGAACTACTCATGTTTTCGTTTGAGACAATTAGTTCAAGAACCATTGACTTCAACTAGAAATCTAGGATGAATGATACCTATCGCTGGTACTATTGACGGGTACCCATAGCATAAATGGTTACCTTTTGGCGTTGGATTATGCCCTGGTATAGCGGGTTGGTTGGTTGGTTGGGATTGATTGTCCTCTGGGGCCAGAGTACCATTTATTTTAGTCTAAGCCCCCCCTATGGGGCATATTGGACGTTCCAAGCCACGGAAAACTAAAACTTGCTGTGCTAATTCACTACCACAGAGAGCATTCCTTACGGAGGGCTTACTATTGGCCTGTTTTTTGTAGTGTCCATCCACCAGTTAATAGATATAGGAGTAGATGGCTAATTTGCACATTATTGAAAACTCCTTAAGTTCCTGGCCAGCTCTATTGTCAACATTGGTCGACCGTTGAAGCTATTCTCGGTTAAAGCACGTATGTCGTCCATGAACTAGGCTTGAACGCTCAGGGTTTGACCGGATGGAATGACATTACGTTTCAATACTAAGCGAGCTTATGAATCTCTAGAGTATAATACGAATCGTTGTAAAGGTGGGCCTTAAAACTTGAAACTATAGAATCCTGCTGTTCACTCATGGGATTTTCGAGCCAAGTTGAGAGTTTAATTGAGCAAGAACTCGCATAAATTGGCTGGGTGCAATTTGGTGCCCCAATCGTGGGTGATGCATTATTGCTCATGGCAGAGAATGACAAGGGATAAGTAAAGACGAGTAGCTACCGTGAGCCGGGTTAGATAGACCTACCTGAAGTACAATTGATTGCTATCTAGTGTCCTAAACCACTATGGGGTGCAGGTCGTACTGCTTTGTGTATGTCTGCTTTGAAACTTAACGGCCACATGCCTGTCTACGACTGTATATGGTCCAAATGGTAATTATTCCCTGTGAGCAGAATTTAGAATTCGGGTCATGGTGATGTGGATTGAACAGGCTGGCGTATTTTGAAGTGGTAATGGGGGTTTCGGTCAATGACTGGCCGTTTAGGATTGACTGATACTCCGAACTGGGATGAGCGCCAATCTGCACTTTATTCCAAAACCCCCGTCACTGTTTGGAAGCGTGGTACAGCGCCATATGACATACATCTGCGTATAAAGAGGCATAGCAAGAATGACCCGAGCAATTGAAATGGAATTATCCGCTATGTTTAACACGTCATTCGGACGTGGGGCTGTCCAACGCACGCGAATGCCAAAACCAAACCAGGCTAATACAACAAAACAAACGGGACAATGAGCTAAAAAATATTTCCACACCAAATCGGGACGTTTGATCGCCTTTTAAACTACCTCCGTCCACCATCAACAGAAAGAAACAGTACTTCTTGCAAAGCGCACATGAATGAAAAGTGAAACCTGCTAGCCCGAGAGAGGAGGCTAGAGTCCCCAAAGCTTATCGTGACATCGTGAGACAAGTTTGTGCCCAAGAAGAGAAGCACCACAATCCAGATAGCGTATCGCGATTACTCATCGTGGCGTGGAGCGTCGAAGTCGAATGATACAACGAAGCGAATAAGAACACAAGCAAAGATGAGTGAGCGTCGATAGATAGATTAGAATGAATAGATTGGCCTGCGACGCTTTCTACCTCATCATTACTTTAAAGGACTCCCCGTCTTTCTTCCTCTTGCCCACGGGGTATATCGCGAATTAGATATCTTGATTATCAGCGGCTAATATGCAGCAACACCATTTTCGTAACACCCAACCTAATGCCATGATGTTCAGATTGGTGGCATTTATGCATGGAAGGGCTGGTGGCGACGAGCATGGGCCTGAGCATGCTCATGTCTCTTCGCGTTGACGTACTCGTAAGCCGTGACATAGACGACCTTAGTCTTGACCTTCGGAACCTTGGGCTCTTTGACCTCTGGTGCATTGGTGACAGCAGCGGCATTAGCCTTGTATTCTACGTTGGAAGAAGTCTTGGAAGTGCTAGAAGGCTTAGGTGGGGAAGACTCGGGCTGTTTAGAGCTAGCGGGTGCGGGCTTGTTATCGTTGCCGGAAGATGGTTGGGAGCCACACATGTAGAAATCCATGCTCGAATCGAAGTCGCAAGACTTAGTCTGAACGTCATCAGGAAGAATGTAGGACATCTTGGCGCAAGAGGCGGAGTCTTTGCAGGCGAGGACAGGGCACCAGGAGCCATCGGCAGCGGTTCGGGCGGTTCGGGCGGTTTGGGTGCCTACTTGCAGATAGTATCCTTCCTGTTTCGTGGGGCAATCCCCATTGAGACAATCGACGTATGAAACATCGAGGTAGTTTAATTGGAATGCCTTGGCGGTTGATGGTCGGTTGTCCAAGAAGTATTCCAACTGAGTAATGTCGCCACCCTTGCACTCTTTAGTCTTGGAAATTTTGATGGAGACACCTTGGTCGTTGGAAGCCTTTCCATCCCAAGCCATCTCGTAGTTCTCAGAGTAGGATTCGCCCTTGTTGAGCACGACCATCTCGTCTGCCGGGCAGCCATCTCCCTTGTAAACAGACCAAAGGTAGACCGGGTAGTCACAACGGTTGATGACGCGGGCGACCGCTTTGCTTTGGTCGCAGCTTTTATTGAGGGTGACGGCATTCCTAGATGGCTTTGCCGAAACGGCTGCGACAGCAGCAGCGGCTGAAAGGAAGGTAATGAACTGCATATTCGTTGATTAGGACCGATTTGATGGAGGCGTGGAAAGCTGAGGACTCGTGTGTGTGCCGGTTGAACGAGTGACTGCTGAACACCTGAAGGAGTGAAGTTATTCAGCGAAAATGAAGGTTGACGAAGTCCTGCTTTTTGCGGTAGGGAGCGGTTTGAAATGGCCTGGGGGATGCGAGTAAATAAGATGGCTGAATCCCAGCATGCGCTATTCAGGGCCACCTGGGAGCCCAGCCGCCATGCAACGAATCGTCACTCGTGGCGTGGGCCTGTTTGGACCAGCGCCAACCGTCGTGGCTTGTCCGGAGAACAGGCACGGGAGGGTATGCGTGGCCCCTAAAGAAAGCGTCTAAGACAAATGAAGAAAGGAGCGAGCCAATCGGACACCGCCTGTGCCTGATCGTCAGGGCACTGGCTGTATTTCAGAGCCACCTCATGTCGGATAAGCTGCAAAAGCAGAGTAAATTACAACTAGGATGAGACAGTCCCCAGGCCCGGCTTCCTTTTGGCCTCTGCCTAGCTGGGAGCAGAGTTGTCGACTCGGTGGGTCAGTCCATTGAGCACAAGAAATCCGATGGACACTGACAGCGGCACGGCTCTGTAGCCGGCTCCTGATGGACAGAATCTCTGATGAACTCATCGTTTCCTGGGACCAAGCTTCGTGTATGGGTGTGTGGCGAAAGTCCCGTGGTTGGCGTTCAGGGATCGAGGTCGAAACCGAAATGAGCCTGGTTGGCTAACCTTGTCGGTAACCCTAAACGATATCTCACCCGACGCAACCTTGGAAAGGGGCTCATGGTCGCGTTTTCACACCGCGTTATCGCATGGCCAGGCACTGTATAGTCCTGCTGCGGCTACGTTGTAAGAATATCAACGCAACATCGATATTTCGGCCTTCTATTTGAGAGCGCAAACTATGCATAATCATTCCAGTGAGCATCCAGGGCGGCAAACCATGATGAATCCATCATTGGCAGGCAGCCACACCGTTGCCGCAGCAGACCAGTAGCCTGGACCACTCACAAGCACGCTTTATCCACCGGCAATCTCCCTCATCCACCAACTGGAGACCAATAAATCATCCGAACGACCATCTCCTTTTCGCACATTCTTGTGTTTGCTGCCAATGCTCGACTTTAAATTTGCCTTCTTGGATACAGACCGTAGTGCAGTATGGGCGAGTAAAGATGCCGTGGAACCGTCATATCGCAACCGCTTTGGTTATAATGGTAGTGCCGAGGATGCGCTGAGCTGCTTGGACGTCATTCGTTCTCTCGTGCCAATGCAAAATGGATCGCGGTAATCACATTGTGGTCTTGTCGCTCATGGCATCAGAGCGAGAATCAATGCCAAGGGAAGTTTTGCGTTCCTTGGCTACGCCCAAATGTGGACGTCACGTGCATATGACCTTGCGGTAGCGTCTCTCTCCATCCGAGTAATTGAGTCTTCCCCACCTCTCAAATCTACTTTCTGTCTTGATATTCTAACAATTCTTCGCCTGTGGCACACATTTTGTTTTCCTCATGTACCACACAAGACTGCTTGAGGAGATATGTTACTGCAAACTCGCCAACACTCCCAGGTCATTATGTTGGAACTGTAGATTTGAACATTTAAAAATCTTCCCCCTCGATACGAAGAAGGATTTCGCATCCAAATCTCGAATACACGATGGCAATGATTCCCTAAAATAGCCAAGTGCAGAGCAGCTTCATGACTAACTGTTTCACAAGTAGTACTCACACGTGTTCCCACGGTGAACACACTGTGACCATTCTCCACAGCGCATGGTGACCATGGTCGGCTGTGAAACCTCTCGCACTGCTTCACTGTAACCAATTCCTCTATAGGGCAGCACACGGCCTCTAAGCCTATACTCAATAGAGTTCACTCACTACCTGACAAGAAGTGAACTCTTGGATTAAACAGCCGTGGAAACATGGTATTTTGAAATATGTGCCCGTCGTAAGTGTTTCTTTTTTTTTTTTTTTTTTTTTTTCCCACGGCAGTAATACAACATCATCCTTTCACAAATCTGTATGAAGAAGAGGAACAAGAGCGGAACAGCTGCTCTATCGTCTCATAGTAACAAAATTTTGACAATTGCGCTCATGACATTCGTGGGTGCAAGCCTTCTTGGTGTCTAGCCTCTAAATGGCTTGCATGCGATCAATATATATAGTTATTACTAAGATCTTCCCAAGTTCCAGAATGCTAAGGTTCCTGATGGGCATTACGAAAACCTGAGGATATGTGAGGGTGCAACGTTTAGCAGAGGCCGCATATCTTATGCAATCGCATCACCATATCAGTGGGATTTACCAAAGCAATGACACATACGATACCTGTAGAGCTCTTGGTTCGTTGTCCATTGAAGAATTAATTGCAAATGCCCCATTGTGCTTGATCATTTCGCACAAGGCATCATAAAATTGATAGCATAACTAACTGCTAGTAAGAGCTTCTAGGCGGACACCAGGTATCACTCTGTTTAAGTTGAATTGTATGTAATATTCTCGTAATGCACCCGAAGTTCAGCCTCTCATTCTTCTATCTGGTACGAAACCTAATACCTGGTCTGCAACCCGCCGTAGGAGCACTTCGATGACTGATGATAATGATGATGCACAAGCTGCTACTGACTATGGCTCCTTTAATATTATAAGTAAAAGATGAACTGCCAATCCAATAGCGGATTTCGGGTGGTGATGGCCCGCACCAGACCACGACGTCGAAGCCCTTGTGCGACATCATCTGTAACTTCTCGTTGTCTCAGATCTCTACCAACAGTAATATGAGAGCCCACCTATATAGCTGGTGGATCAGGTTCAGCTAATGTACATCAAAATGGCTAGACACAACTCGGTCTCAAGTAGTACGCATAGCGATTGATAGAAGGTACATACTATCTGTATGGCAACATAAGGGAATCAGACACTCAAGTTTTAACAACCCCAGTTTTCAGGAATTACCCCATGAAGGGTGGTTGTGGTTACACAAGCATGAGTGGGTTTTGTAATGTCTCGCAACATCCATCTCACCTATAAGCCAAGTAATCTATCCATCTTCATGCTTCCGCATTCGTATAGCATATTCATAATCAATCATCAGCGGCTAAAATCCGCGGCAGATAGGCAAGCAGTAGTCAGGGTACAACGGTTGTGGCCGAGGTGCGGCATCATCGAATGCACCTGGGCACCCTTGTGTTCGCACGTATGGTATCACTTTGGTGTTAGAGGCAACCTCGTCCTCGGAACCAGAATTCTATCGCGCTATGCGAGAAAAATCTCTGGCCAATTATGTTGGGGGCCGGGTTTAGCACGGCACGGAGATATGCGTCATTACAACCTCCAACGTAGTCAATTGCAGCTGAAGCCAACATGCTCAACTACTTATCCAGTTTCCTCTACCCCCATGTCTTCCCACCCACCCACTGGTCCGGGTCGGGGCTTGCCTTGGCACATTGATCGGTGAGATCCCTGTATTGAGCATCTAGAATCCGTGCTTAGTGGTTGGGACAGCCGTGCTCTTTGAACTGAGAGCCAAGGTGGTTAGTATAGCATCGATGAGATGCCTGGAGTTGGGCGGCAGTGTGACATACACTCAATAATTTGGAGCGCTCAATACCCAATTGCTATCACAATATTAGTAACCTGAGCATCTTGTTCTTATATATGAAGGTCGAGGCTTCGATGCTATTCCAACCATATAAACTGTTGGATTTATGTATTGGCGGCATTCATCAACATGCGATTTTGTGTTATTTCATGATACTAGATCATCTGGCAATGTACCAGGGAGAACTCCACCTAGAGTTTGTAACCTTGAATAAAGTTCTTGACCTTGCATGGAGCTGCATGTTCTACATGCACTTGATGCATGTTGTAGGTCACTGTACCCTACTTGCAGAACACTGACGCACCCTGGCAACCCGGTAACCTGCGCGATTCATGAAATTACAAGGCTCGCCTCACGGTTGGGCCCTCAACATGCAGCACACTTCTTAGTCGATATTTCGTCCTCGGTAATGGCGGTTGTGCGCCATTCGGCTGTGTAGGAGCACTGCTCGATTTCCGAGGACGCCAAACGGTTATTTACCTACCTACTTGGGCTGTGCCTACAGACTGTCCGTCTAAAAAACGCCACGGTAGGGTCGGGATACTTGCCGATGGGGTGATGTTGTCAAGGTTATCCTTGGGCGTGACCCGTGGACTTTGGCGCTCGGTACCTAACCGTCCTCCAAATCACACGTAAGCAGCGGAACGGCAGGCGGCACGTAGAACGGATCGTGGCCCGCAATCGGTGTATATTTTCATAGCTCGGCTTTTTTTTCCCTAAGAGTTGCCAACTTGTCTCGCATTACGCTGGTTTTCTTGAAAATATGTTTGCCACCCTGTATGATGATTAGAATGTACGTTTAAATTAGCACATTCTTCCACTATAAATATCCTTATGTATGCAAGGCTTTATCTTGTAACTTTAAATGTGGCCTTGCTATGTGAAGGCTCGAGCATAAGACAGTCTAGTGGCTCCCTGCTTGTGTCGTCGTGTCATATTGCCCACCTAGGTAGGTAGTACCTTTCCATGAGTGGAGCCGACGGGAAAGCCTAATCACATCAATGTTTGAAATCGCGGATTCGGCGGCTGATAAAATATCTCAATATTTCACGTGAACAATATGCCACTTGTGATGCTCGATCTCGTAGTGCACCTTAAACCTGTTTCGGTCCGGTTCTTCGACTGCCGGAACCGCTCTTACCGCCAGCTAGCATCAAGTATTCAATTGGATCATGGGCTCGATTTTCGGCTTACCGAACGGATGCTGGAGGGCGGTTGAGCGACCAGTAACGGCAAAGATCCCAAAATGTCGGTGTGAGCTTATCCCGTACAGCGTTGTCTTGCCGAATGCTCACTCAGAATGTGTGCCGGTTCTTAAATCCGAGTAAGTTTTGAAATTCATGGTCTCCTGATACGCAAACTTCAATATCAGCCATTTAACAGTTATTATGGTTTGGAGGAAGGGTAGCAGAGTTTGGTCACAATGGGGCAAAGCATCACAGATCTCACACAACCGGCATAAAGAGATTTATAGGTTTTGGCTCATGTAGGTTCATGTTCGTCTATGGTAAGGCGTCTGCTCAGCTATACAGCGAATATCTTTTTGATCTAACAGTCCATAAATGAATCGCCAATTCCTAGAATTGTGATAGACCGAGCTAAAACTGCGCCGTCTGAACACCCCAGCATTAATAGCATACGAAAAAGAAACCCAGTATTGGTTTTATTATCCCCCACCTGCCATAGACTAGGAAAAAGGGTCCAAGTAAATCCACTAGTGAAAACTGCGGTCTGACAGTCTAGAAAAGGAATGAAATAGAGATACCGAAAATTTTGTGCAAAGCAGAGCTAATGCCGGAAATAATGGTGTTAGATGGCCTCGTGGTACGGGGCATATTGAACCCGTATCGTGTGTAAATGGTCACCACAGATAGAAGGGTGTATATGATGTGGTGGACCGTCCCAGTGGGCCTAGGCAACAGGCGCCATGGGAGTTTATCTTGTTTTTATAAGTATTGCAAGCTGTTTATGCTTTTTTGCCGTTGATAGCCTTTAGCTCAACATCGCTATCACAAAATTAGCTCTTTTCTATGTCATAGATATCCAAAATAAAGAGATACGTGAAAGGGAACAGGGTTGGTGCAGAGCCTATGGTAAATACAATTATAGTTGTCTCGGTGAGCCAACGGTATATATCGTAGTTATGGTGCATAGAACAACGTCTCCGCCATCGGTAAGGTGAAGAGCGGGGGTGGGCGATGACTTACAAGATTAACATGGCATTGGATGGGATATGGCCTGGGAAACCACTAGAGGAAGAAATGGTCAGCAGTCTACTTCCTCCTATATGATCGGATCATTTGCCTGTCATGCTACATGGGAATCCTAAGGCTTCGGAGATATGTCCATGTGCCACGGTGTTCTTTGTGGTGGATTCGGTTATATCGACATAACCAGGGTAATTGTGGACCAGCCCAAGTCAAATTTCGAAGTCTGCCGGTGTATCGACCATCTATAATCCATATCCTGGTCTGGACCTTGTGTGGTTGAGCTTCGCGTTGACCGTGCGTTCGCGAGATGCGTATGCGGGTATTATCCTCAAATAGCACGGATAGTAAAGTAAAAGAGGATCGGAGCAAACTCACCCTTCGCCGTACCCATAGTCGCTACGTAATGCACTAGGTTAGCGATATGTACAGATCTATATTCGTGGAATCGGGATCCGCGGTTACGTACGCTGAGATAGTTAGAGTAGCTTTCTCGCCTAATGCCATTGGCGCGCTCGATTCAGACCCTAGAATGCCTTCGTCCCAGCCTATGCAAAATTGTTAGTCTGCGCATATGCACATTTTAACAGACAAGCTCCGTATATGCACCATGTAAATGGCTTATGGGAAGCAGTGACGGATCCTAACTAACCTCGAATCACGCGGCCGACGCCAATTGGTGTGATAAGGTCTCCGCGGCCTACTGATGAGTCGAATCTGAAATAACGCTTGTTAATTACACAGATCTCTGATTTGCAGTCCGTCTACGCAGGGACGGTTGCGCGGGATACAACTCACTGCTTGCCTTTCTTATTAGGCGCGTTATCATCGTAGAGCCACCCTGTAATCGAGTTAGATTCTCTTGACCTGACAGGTGAGAGGGGTGTGTATGCTACCTGTGTATTCCATAGAAACTTCGTCGTGCTTTTTTGGTACATCACTACTACTACCGCGTACTAGCACGACCTTTTCGACGCCCATCGTTTCTGACGAAGAAGTTGAGTTGTGGTGGTGCTCTAAGGGTGTTCCAAGCTGCTAATGCCAGAAATGTGTTAGTGGTCTAAAGTTGCTGGTCCTTGAACTTTTTCAGGAAGAGAAGGCCGTTGCAAGTATAGCCTTTTGAGAAGTTTTTGATAGGGAATGAGTGGAAGAAGTTCAGATAGAGACGGAAGGCAATCGGCTTTTAAGGGGAAGGAAAGTAACCCTGAGCTTTGATCAAGAGCCTCCGGAGGTAGCATATGGCTGAAAGCTTGGATTTCAAGGCCACAGCTGGTCCCGCAAGGTATGTTCGGGGTTAGTAGCAAAAAAGTGTGCTACAAATTGGCTTGCTGGGAAAGGTATCGAACATTTAGCCCGCTCGCATACGCAAGGTGCTCCGCGCCCTCTGCTGAGTGGTGACTGCAAGCAGCGTACCATGGCCACCCTAGGAAGCTGTCAGTCAGTCGGGGAATCCTACCCGGTGCTCAAGGCGTTTCGACTCCAGAGCAGTGTGCGGTCTGGCCCTCCATCCTCCGTAACATCCTAGTTGGCACGCGATTGGCCCCACCTTTAACATCTTGGAGATGCGTTCATGTTTCCCGCGACTACCGAGCCTGCTAACTTCTTCTCTTCATTAGCCATCTACCGACGCTAGATCATTACTGGTTCCGAGTGCTTGTTTCGTCTGACATGCTGATTGTAGAGCCGATGCGAGTGACGGCACATAAGTAACATAAAGGCGAAGCAAGGTGTGTACCCAACACGCCGTATTGACCGAGTACCTCGTCAAGCTCGCTAGGTGCGGTAACATCTCACCCCCTACAGCCAACGCCGTCAGCTGCATGTTCCATTTACGTCAGTATCGCTAAACCTTAAGGCCCACACTGCGCGGAATGCACGTGGAATAGTCATGTCTCACGGTCTTCTTTTTATCAAACCACGCCTGATGCGTGAGAAAAAAAAGAAACCTAAAAGGCGCCTCAAAGCGCCACAAAAGTCCGATGCGGTCGAATGATGCACCACATAGATGCAGTGCCTATCGCAGCGACCCTTACATGCGCTTCTTTTTCGGCGATCTTTTCGGTCCGCGTGGCTAACTCGTTGGTGTGCTTATGGAGGGGTACTTTCGCGGCACAGCCTAGCCTGCTTCATTTCCTCGATATCCTTTGTGGCGCCCTAATTGGATGTTCTAGTGAGCTTGATGCAGGCATTGGACAATGGAGAATATTTGGAAGAAGAAAGATAAAAAGACACCACATATGAGCTGACTTCAGTATGGCCATCCAACAGCTTAGGATGAAGACAGTTATCATGGAGACAGACATTAGGCACATGTATGAAACCCGAGCTTGCGTAGTCTCCATCCGCTGCCACGGACAAAGAATGATCTGTGCTGTTAGCGCTACGGATGTTGCTTGACATACGAGTCTGTGTGAAAGTCTCAACATCACATCGTCAATATGGCATTTATTCCGTCGCCGCGCTACCCTCAATGCCATGCCCGCGAACGCCTACTAGCCGCCCTGTAAGAGGTGGATCGCAAGATCCGGCATAAATTTCGCTCCAAGGACAATGTGAGACACCAATCAGCACTGCCCGCGGGATATAGGCCGACACCCGTCCCAACCACAAGTACGTAGTATGACGGACCCTACGAAAACCACCGCGATAGCGATGACCAGCGTGCTACGAGCGGTAAAACAAAAATAAGTATTAGAGTGACCCCACGAATCTAGAGGATCAAGCGGTTGCTCAGAACCCTGCACATCAAACTTGTGTAGAAATTGCCGGGCAAAGTCCTGTAGCCACGCGAACTGTGATCCGCAATTTGCTTGTCATCAGCTACACACGCTACAACGCCAGCCTACAATGGCAATGGTGAGAGCCGTGTGCCGTGACCTAGGGCTCCCAGCAACATGGACTGGGACCGACGTAATCCGCTTTGGTCGAAGCCTCTGCGCTTGGAACTGTTTAGACAAACAATAACCCCACGCATCATCAAAGATCTATCCACGGATCTGAAACGCGAGCAAAAGGCTAAGTATGGAAGAATGCTAGAGAAAATATTGGTTCATGTTGTCGTTGCATGCTGTAGCCACTAACTAAACCTTGACGCTGTTTCGAGACATGATCGCTTGGAGAAAAGCTGCAACAATAACGCCGAGATCTAAGTATCATCTGCAAGGGGCAAGGTCATGGAGTACACACTAGTCCGATCTCATTATCACTTTATCTTCCAAAAAGGTAACTTTACTAAAGCGCTCGTTGCAATACTGGAAAAACCCGTCCTGGGGAAGCGGTGGTCATGCCCAGTGCCATTCGGATCAACATATTGTATCTCTTCGATGCCCATCTTTCGTATAAAATTTAGCAATGGCGCATAGTTTGTACCTACCTGGTCGATCCCATGACTGTCGTCAGACATGACAAAGGCCCCCCCGAGGCGCAAAAACATCTGTGATGCCCACGATCAATGACTCGAACTTCAGCTATATGATAAAGCGGTGTGACGAACCTGGCATATTGGGCGACACGGATATGGCTCGGCTAAGCCTTTCCTCAGCCCTGAGGAGTTCAATTCAAGCCGGCCACCATATGAGACAACATATTCCAAGTTGTGTTGTATCTTTTCCCATACACTAGTCATGTCCTTGAATTCGGCATCTCTATGATCGCTAAGAAGCCGTATAAGATCGAAGTGCCCAACCACTGGGGGTTTTAGGGCTTGAAGCATCACAAACTGAGAGTCAAAGTAGTCCTCAAACAATCTCTCGTCTGTTCCACCTGCTTTATCTCTCGCTTGTTCGTACATGGCGCGGTTATAATCGATTGGAATTGCATGTGTATGGTGGATGGAGCCCACAAAGAAGGCAAAGGTCTTGTTATCGAGAATGTTCTGTACCAGCTGGAGAGTGGAATCCTCGATGTACTCAGATTCAAAGCCGACTAAGATTTGAATATCATTTGCGTAAACGTCGCGTAATCGCTTGGCTTCCACATAGAAGTCATCGAATAGCTTGGCTAGTGTTGCTTCGGTATGTTCTTTTTGCTACAAATGGAGTGGTCAGTTACTGACTAGAAGAATAGATGGCGGGGCGGACGCACTTCTTCAGGGTAGAAGTGCTTCAATGGACGTGGCATATGCTCAGTCAATGCAAAAGTATGGAAACCCCTTGCAATTGCGGTTTGAACAACCTCTTCAAGTGTATCCTTCGCATGGCCACAAAACTGGCCTGAGTGGCTATGGTGTGAGTACGGCATGCCAAACAGACACTGCGAGCATTCAAGGATGTTGAGAATTCGATCCAAAGTTCATTAGTCGGAGGGGTGGGGTGTGACTACAAAGATATACCATTGGTGTGAAGGTATATTTTCAAGCACGCGAGACTGTCGAAATATCGAGTGCCAGACCAGAAGGGCCCGTCGAATCAAATATGCACGTTGTATAGCAACAGTTTACAATTTGCCTCGGTAGGCCATAGCACCTACTGCGATCGCACTGGTAATGTTGGTTGGGACCCCATGACGTAAGCCGGTTTTCGCATCTGAACCCAAATGCGATTTAGCTTCCTTGACTTCGATATTGCAACGGTGAACTCACGATAATGAGTCCGAAGATACCTTGTACCACAATAGCCAAGGAATGAGCTTATAAAACTCGATCAACACTGTCAATTACAAATAACGAATCAGAAAGTACATGACCCTGCTTCTCAACAATACCCGTTTCCAAGCAACAAACTATGTTATGAGTCAGGTCGAGTGAGCTAGTCTTTGAATCAAGAGCTGTCAGACGACAATTACAGAAGTACCATTAGACTCTAGACACACGTATCAATAACTAACATATCTATTGTGGCTAGGACTTGACATCCTCCGACATCTCCAGTCCAATGCGCAGCATCTCACGCACTAAGGTTCCACTATACCATTCATTTCGGCGCACCATAAATGCGCCCCTCCCCATTTCTTGCCTTCCTACCAACTGCTTTCACTCTGTCTGAAAGTCCCATCCCTCTCGCAACAAAAACCTCTCGTAATGTCTCCATCCTCGGTCAATAAAACAATTTACTTCGGCTACGGTTCCAATCTCTGGCTCTACCAAATGGCGCAACGCTGCCCACACGCAGAATACCTCGGCGTCGCCCGCCTAAACGGCTATAAATGGCTCATCAACGACCGGGGCTACGCAAATGTTGTGGAAATAGCCGGCGAAGAAGCAGAACAACAGTCATCATCGTCTGAATACGATAGTGTAGTCTTTGGTCTAGTGTATTCTCTTTCTGCGGCCGACGAAACACAGCTTGATAAGAATGAAGGCGTGCCAGTAGCATATACAAAAGAATTGCTTTCTTGTGACTTTTGGTCTGCGGGGCGTCCTGCTGCGCCCGAGGATAGGCATCGCAGAGTGGATACGACGAAACCGCCGACGAATTTGCGTGATATGCTGGTGTATATTGATCGGAAACGTGTCACGCCTGACAAGCCACGGGAAGAGTATATTCACCGCATGAACTCGGGGATTGCTGATGCGTTGAAGCTGGGTGTGCCGAAGGCTTATGTCGAGGATGTTATGAGGGTCTTTATACCAAAGACGAGCGAAGAGGAGGCGACAAGAATGGAAACGTTTGCTAAGGGACAGGCAAAGGAGTTCAAAGATGAAAGTGGTGTAATTCAAAGATAGTGGGGTGAGACGCCTTGGTGAGTCAGGGTATACAGAAGCAAATGTCAACTATACAATCGGCCTTGACTGGGCATAGTAGATAGTAGACCTAATTCAATGAAGCAAACTGCGGGGTCTAACAAGGCCGTTATAGTGAGAAACACGCTTTCCTCCACATCCAAAGGTACAAAATGTCCAGTTGCAGGGACAATGGAGGATACCAATCCATACTCTCAGCTCCAATATTCATCTCGTAAAGAACATGTCTTACATCTCCTCCCTTGCTTTACGATAGCTAGCCTGTCATGACACAGAACGCATCAGTTGGGGTTCCGATACTTTTGCTGCAAACAAGCATCAGACAATGCAGATACGCGCAGATGATCAAGCAATGCAAAATATGCGTCTAGGGGGGGCGCATCGCACTAAAAATCGGATGACTGATGTCTACGCACCTCCTGTTCGACTTGTAGCTGGTCCACGACGGGTGCCAGCTCCGACAGAATCTCGTATGCCTTCTTGTGGTATTCGAGTTGGGCGGCGATCAGGTCGGCGAGGTTACGAAGGGGTTCGGGGGTATCAAGGACCTAGCGGCTGGTGAGTTCTGGGTGGGTGGGGGAGGGGAGGGCGGCTTACATTCTTCATGACGCCCACAGCCTCTTCAGTCTGTCCCACAAATTCGTCCTCGGCTTGCTCGATCTTGGCGCGGGCATCTTCGCTCAGGTCCTCCTCGGTGGCGTCTTTGCGTCCAACCTGGCCGGGCAGAGTGAAGGCAGGGCCCCTGGCACTTGCCTTGGTAGCATCCAGGCTCAGGCGCGAGTTCTCGACGGCCTTGCGGGCGCGGGTCGCAAACTGGATATTTGTGTTCAGCGTGGTGCTCCAGCCGGCCAGGAAGCGGCTCTGGATCTGGGCGTCCTGTGCCAGACGAGCCTCGCCGACCTTCTCCGAAGCGACGGCATACTTCTCAAGCGCAACGGCGAGCGGGTCCTCGGTGGAGCCGGTTTGCTCGGACGTCAGCATGTGCGAGGCGTTGAGTGAGGCACGGGCAACGGCATGGCTGAATGTTTTGGGCTGGGGCTTGGCCGAGGGAGGTGCAACGAGAGCGGCCTGGGCCTCGGCCGGCGAGGTGGCGCTGGAGAGGAGGTTGACCTTCTCTGAGACGGTGCGGCCCAGGTCGGTGACGGACTCGCGGATGTTGGCTGGGTAATCGTAGGCTTCGTTGGCGTACTGCGACGTCACCTGTAGCATCGTCGTGTGCACCTTCTTCAGTGCATCCACCCGCTTCTCCAGCTCGATGTAGTCGGCGGGCAGTTGGGTCTGTCGTGTGCTGTATTAATGCTGCGGCCTGGCCATGGCGGGAGGGGCGAGCGAGCCCTCAGTCCTCGCGGGGGGTATTAGATGCGCACCTTGTCCTCGACCTGGCCCACCTGCTCCTTGACATACTGCTGGGTCCTGGCCGCCCAGGGTGTGAAGGAAGCACTGCGGTGGCCTGGTCAGCAAATCTCGAGCTGGGCGGTCTGGTCGGGGACGCATACGAAATGCCCTTGCCAAAGGCTGTAATCTTGCCGAGATTTTCCATGATGGATGCGGTGACGTATTTAAGCCCGAGTGGTGTGCCGTCGTTCCAGCGGAGCTTTGGCGTCGTCGTTGTTCGTCAATCGTGCCTGGGAGAGCTTGTTGAACGCTCTCACATGCAGCGCTAGCCGTCTTAGGCCACTCTGATCACTCTCAGCAGTCACCTCATTTGCCTGCACACTGCATGGGAGAAGATACAACTGCTAAATAATCGCTGACCGCCATGCGCCGTGTCCACGTGTATCCTCCTAGCATTGGGTATATCCTCCTTCGCTTTGTACAAAGTTTTGGTCCCGACCTCCCCATGTCTCCCTTGCTGCTCCAGTCGCCATCCATGCCCGGTGGACGTTGAAACTAACTTGCAGCCGCAATACTGCCTCTAACCACGGCTTCCTGTACCTCGGCGACTATTCGCTCCATTCTACCTTTTTAGTCAAAGTCTGCTGCAACGCTGTTCCACCACCATCATGGCCGTTGTCCACCTGTATGCAACCTGCTGCTCCATCTGTTGATCAACGTGCCGCCAAACGCCTCTCGGAAGCATAACCGCCACAGCAGTCACACGCAGCAGCACTTTAGGACCCCTAATAGAGTGCTTCTAGAGTGCTTCTAGATTCCGTACTCGTCGAGAAACTGGGTACGACCTGCATATACCACTATCGAGTGACAAATGATAAATGTCTACACATTCCATCTAACCTCTTACTGGCCCGAATGCTGCGACCCAAATGCCGACGCAATCGACGATTTGCGATCCGTCCCATAGTCTGATGCCCAATCCAATGGCGAACCGCCTGATACCCCTACTGATGTGCTATCTGCGCTCGTTACAGTCATGTTGTCTGATGAGGGCGAGTCCGATATGGTCATCGAATTGAATATGCCCCTCATCTCGCGAAGATCGTCAGACACCTGATCCTTCGGCGTTTGTGTTCTCTCCTTGATAAAATCTTTGATGGACCGTATGATAGTTGGACATGCTTCATCATCTGGTAACCACCAGTCAGATGGCGCCGAACCCATCGATTCAAGCATACGGATGCGGAGGACGTCAGAGTATATGTATCTGGGAAACGCATTAGCAAGATGAAGACTATGACCTAGAGTGACCACTTGCCCGGCTGCTTCTACTTTCGCGAAAGTCCGTCGACACCATTGGGTTGTTTTCTGATCTTTTGGTAGAAACAAGAATGCGATTGCAAAGCACACTTGAGCTTCAATAAGCATCCCAGTTGGTGCATCAGGATATGCACACATTGCTTCAAACATTCGCACAGCTTTGTATGCCTCCTGTGTAATCTCGGGCGCAAACGGCCGTCGCAAGGCCATGGCTTCAGAAATAGCGAACATAAAGACGATCCCCCACATATCTAACATGAGAAAATTCGTTACAAAAAAGGGGCCTCCCCAGATTATATCTGGCTCGTAAGGATTGACAATATCGTCTGGGTCAGGGGTACCTGGCATATTTTTAACTTTGTGTTCCGGATTTACCAGAATGGCTGGAATATCCGGTAGAAGTCTTTCGACCTTCTCTCGCAAGACAGGTAATTGCGCCATGAAATCTTGGGGACTAATAAGCCCTTTCTGTGTTCGCGCAAAAAGATCATTTGAGTCTTTAGCTACCAGTCGAGAGTAGGCGAAACGTTCTTCGTATTTCATGCCTATGTCATCGGGACTGTCGCGGACCTTCTGTGCATAGCAATCGTGGACGGCCTGGAACCAATCTCTACTAAGTACTGCTTCGCTTCCGGATTGAAAGCCGACATAGAGGTCAAACCGAATGTACCACAAGCTGACCTTGAGCAGGAACTCCGATTCCGTGATACTTTTTGGAGTGTATAAACGAGTGAGCATATCGAAGGCAGCCTTCTGATGGCCCATCAGGTTGACCCAGTCGCCGAGCATCTCCTATCGAACATTGTCAATATTCAGTAGCCTAGGAATATCTGATATGCTCACCTCAATACTCGCCAACTGCAAAATAGTCAAGAAAGTGGCGAGTCCTTGCTTCTTGTTTTTTGTAATGGTGGCCCTGAGCCTCGAAACCGACTCATTGTAAAAGTGTAGGAATGTGGACATGCGACCGTCTGGTTGAGATATTGTGTGAAAGTAGGAAGCGTATCCAGCGACTGCATATTTCAATGGCTCAAACTTCATTGCCTGAGCCAAGAAGTCGCCTTTCAGGAAGTTACTCGTGTCTCGCTTGAGTGAGTAGTGATGGACTGTGATGTGATTGCGGAAGTACTCCAGATAAAACTGTACATCCAAGGTCTTTGATGACGTTGGCTTTATTGATGGTGGGAGCTTGGTAGTTTGTGCGCTGCCTTTACGTGAGATGGGGGGTCGTGCGACTGGAGGGACCGTTGAAGAAGCTTCAGTTGATGGCGATGTACTTGGATCAAGAGTTGAACCTGGTGTATGTGAGGAATCGCGCAAGTCTTGGCTCCCTGACATGAGACCCTCGTCGTAGTCGTATTCTTCTTCTTCATCATCATGAATGGCGGGCAGGCGTTCCTTGTCATCTTCGTCATGGTCTTCTGGCGACGATACGCCTTCTGTGGCGCTTGCTTTTCCCGATTTGATTCCATTCCGGGATGATTTTTGAGCAGACTGAGTATCTGGGTAGATGCACTCCCGGTTCCCCTTGCGGCATCCTATAGTCGAAGATGTTAGATGGTACCGAGACTGAGGGCGTAGGAAAGAAACTTACGCTCGCACACGGGGTGGTTCTCATCGCACTGTAGTTGTATTAGCACACATACTAACTATAGGGTACAGCACATTCACCTTGACTCTTCGCTGTCTACACGTAAAACATCCGCTCCTTGTCCTGCGATGTTTGACTTGCTCGCCAGGCACAGGACGTCTGCGCGCGCGAGCATTTGCACCCTGTGCTGACCCCAATGGCCCCGCGATATCATCAAACTGGTCAACATAGGCCGACTGTAGATGATTATCTGGATATTGCACAAAGGGACCAGGAACCGCGGGATGGAAGGGATTGTTGTTGGATATTCCTGGCGTGTACGAGCCCTGCGGCATCATGATAGGTGGGGCATGCTGGATATTCTGGTTCGGGATCCCGTTAGGATCCACATTATAGTACTGCGGCGGAATGTTATGTGCTGAATAGTATCCGGACATTGCTGGAATGGGTTGCAGGGTCGACACAAAGATGGAGCGATAATGGTTGTTGATGGTGACGGATGGCTTGCCCAAGTGTGATCAACGTCATTCAGATACCAGGGTGCAGGGGTTCGAAGTTGATCGGCCGTGTTTGACAACGGCTCCGCAACAGGGGATCAGGAACGGCGGATAGTAAGGTCGTAGAAACCGACCTGGAGATATATATATATAGTGACTAAACACCTAGGCTGAGGCGGTTGGTACTTGAGGTTATGCAACTGGATCCGGCGGGTGTTGGGGCCTTTGCTAGTACCGTAAAGCAAGCGGCTATAAATGCGCGATGGAGCCTCGACACTCCAGTTCTCCCGGAGTAAGGTGGACTTGCGGCGCAACACAGTGCTGACGAGGTGTAAGTGCCAGGTTGAAACTGGACGTCTTGGGGGAAGGAGCACAGCAGGCGCAATTTGAGGTTGTGTGAGAGCTAGCCCGCGATAGAAGCCATTTGTCGAGTTCAGGGACAAGGACACAATGCTGAATACCAGGAACGTACAGTCTGGGAGTTCATCAGACGTCTGCAGCGGCGGCCGGGATGCAGAGAAAGGAAAAAAGCAAGCTGTTGGCTTGACTGGAACCTTGACCTTCCAGGCCTTGATGGCCGTGCGTCTGTCCTGAACGCTTCCGTTTTCCGCGCTTTGGTGGATTAGCTCAGCGCAGGGTTTTACTCTTGGTCCCGTTCCTGAGCGTTATTGACGACCGTGCGAACTAGTCTTCTGCGGCGATATTTACATGGACAAGGCCAAAGTGGGTTTGGGAGCAAAAGTAGGCCTGACCCCGGAGCACTCGCTCCAGATTACCGCTTGTGCTCGCCGCTGTCCAGATCCCGGTGGCTGATCCTACCTGTCAACATTTTTAGGCGTGCAGGCATGGCTGCTATGGACGCCTGTCATTTGCAATTGTTTACAGTAATTCATGCTGATCGCTTTCGCAGCAGTGGATCCCGGCGCCAGCAGAAAATGACAACAAAGCCGGAGATAATGTGTGCCGGCCTGCGACTTCGAATGCACAGCGTTTCTCCAAGTGAGGGAGGGTGGGGCGTTCTCTGAAGCCCTTGTAACACACTTCACCTGCGGCGAATGGCGTGCACGGAGGAGGCAGAGCTGTTGCACCGAAGGCGGAACGACAAGCTAGTGCTCGTACTTGGGAGCGCCACTTGAGAGAGCCCTTACTCGGGATTGCGTGAGGGCGTCGTTGAGTATAGGGCTCTATAGGTTTAGGATTCCCTAAGTTCCCACTCCCAAATTGGCTCATGCCCCGATGATGCATGTATTGTTCCGGCAACATCCTATAAACTTTCAAGCCTCATCAAAATGCTCCAAGTGCCTGCTTGGAGGTTATCAATTGATATGTTAATTGCTGAAGACGGCTAGCTGGGCAGGCTTCATTTAGCCAGCCTACCCAAGCCAGCCATTTCATCTTGACATGAGGCAACTTGACAGGGCCGTCGACGGGAGAAGAGAAGCCTGGTTTCGAGAAGAGGGCGGCGTTGACTGCTAACTACTTTGAGATTGCTAACCTCAGCCCTCATGGCCCCTTTCCCGTGACCTAGTAAGTTGTATATGGTGGGGTTTTTCTTGGGCCTCCGGTGCTTGTACACCGACGATGCCGTCGGCATGATTCGGACAAGGTGTGTCATAATCTAAAATTGACATGACGGACAGCGATCCAATAAAAAAATTGGCATGATGCAGATTATTTGGCGTGCGCATATGGAAAGTATGTTGGTTGGCGTAGGGACAGCACTGTGACCTGCCTGGAGTACCTAGTATGAACCTAGAGTGAGCAGTTGATATGAAGTCGGCGAGCGGACCGCATCGCATGCATAATTAGGCCATCTTCTTGAGGGCGAAACACGCGGGCTGTTGTACATGACTGTGCAGTTGTCGATCCGCGGTTACAGTCAGCCGGCGATGTGACTGGTACCTTGGGCCACTGAGGTGGAGGGCGGACTGCATTTCATTGTCATGGACGGGCAAATAGAAGAGGGGTGGTACAGATGCCATCGCCTTGCCCTGTTCAGGCACAGCTACCGCTAGACTGCTGCGATCTCACTCCCGGTGGCAGCTGACTGGTTGATGATGAAGATAGCGGCGGACTGTGCAGCTCTGGACGTCACCGGCGGTGGAGCTGTGGTGGACTGATGCCGTATAAAGACGGCACTGCCAGTGAGGTATTCCATGTCAATAATAATCAAATGAAGTGGTACAGCGTCTGACGAAAGGATTTTGTATTTGCATTTTCGTAAAGTAGGCTGCCTCGTTGGCGCAGTCTTCAGCAGCAGGCCGAGTGCGGACAGCGTAATGGCTAGTGGCTTGCAGGTGCATGCAGCATGCGACTGATCTAGTGATGCCCAGGTAAGCTGAAGCCTGAAGTGCGGCAGAAGAGCTAGCGTGTGGGGGGTTGGGTTGGGTGCTTGAGCGTCAGACAGCCCATGTTGACGAGGCAGCGCATCGGCGGCATGAAGGCAAAGATTCCAGCGATGCAGCACTTCCGTCGCTGTGGGGGCCCACGTGCCGGACGCAGGGTTGGTGCCTTTCGGCGAGACCCAGAGATCGAGCCTGAAACCGATGAGGGCTATGATGAAACTCTCCGCTGCCACCAGCGTGCAGTCGAAATGTGTCCCTGTGCAACCTGCTTTTCTTCCGATAGAGCATGGCAGGGGTCGGTTCATGTTTCGATAGTGAACCATAATTGAACGTCTTCTGTGCTGCTGCCAGCCTCCCACAGTAGATGAATTGTCTCACCGACCGCGCCCGCACCCATGGCCGACGGTACAGACATGTCCCTTGCAGAATCGCCGCCCTGTCATGACGAGGCATGAGGAATCCGTCCGGAATAGGCCATTGGCGTAATTAATGGCTATCTGCAAATAACCAGACCACAACTCGCCATCGACGCTCGTTGATCAATATCGTACGCAATCTATGGTCGAGAAATGAAGCCAGTGCGCTGTGCACAGCCAGGGCCAGGACAAGAGACGGGATAGGGAGGGTGATGGGGGTCAAAGGTCAAACTGAACAACTGGATATGCAAACGAAAAGCCTTTTACACCAATTGGCGTGCTTGCTCTGGGACCTCCCGTCGTTCCTGCCTCTCTCTCAATAAACCGAAAAAGTGGGAGTTATTTCTTCTCACATGATGCTACATAATTATCCAACTAGACACTGTGGATTGCTCCTCCTATACTTACACAGCGTAACCATCAAGAAAAGATCCTGGATAGTACCGATAGCTTTTGGCTGCTGCGTCCTCGGTCACCCGGTGCAGGGGCCAGCATCAATGTCCAGCCATGCAAACTTGTCGGTCATATGTCACCGGCTCACTTTGCATCTCCTATATCTAACTTCGGCGATGTGAACAAACACAGCAAATCTCCTTGGTGAATCCTGCCTACCATCTGACCAGTGGCAACCAAGCTCGCGTTCGGTCGATTGCTGCGTACGTAGGCCCGAGCAGTATCCAGGATTTAACACGCGGCAACGGCCCTTACCCTCGGGTCAACCTTTCGGCGGTTCCACCTAATCAGTATACATTTTGCGGTTGTGGCGGTTCCCAGCATGCATTTTTTGCCGTATACCGTGTTCTATATCACTGTCTTTCCTGCCTGGGGAGGAACAACGATATCGAATCTCTGTCATTACTCCGTTATGCTGTCCTTCGCCCGAGCACAGCAGCTCCTCATAACCCATATACTTGCGAGTATAGTGGACCGTACCCTACCGCTTATACACAGAGAAATGGTCGTAGATGTCGTTGATATGCTATCCTGTGGAAAGATCCACCCCGATCCCCTGCGCCTTACCCTCCAAACTATAGCTAGAACGCCTGATACTGCTTTCCCTCGCATGCTAACGCCTGAACTTCCGAGACGAATGGTGGCATAAAAGAAACTTGGGCGTGCATCCTATTCCATGAAACAAGGAGATGTGGAAAAAGATAGCGTGACATCCAGTGAGTGGGAACATCTTGACTAAATCAAGAAACTAGGTATATATCAAAATGGGGAACGTGGCTAGCAGACAGCTGCTCATGTCGAGGATACGCCAGCTAGGTCACCTAGCTCATTTTCGTCTCTGTCTTTCTCATCAACACCCTGACCTCTACACAGAGGACACGAGTTACGGCCAGTAGTCAGCCACTGGGTCATGTCAGCATTGTATTTGTCAAACGCTTTTGAGAATCCACTTACATGATCAATGCAGATTTTGTGAAAGAAGTGTTCACACTTGACCAACTTTCTTGCCTCTTCGTCTGCTTCGAAGTCGCATAAACAGACCAGACATCGTGCATCAGTGGCGAGACTAATGGTATCTTCGCCGTCGACAGCCTCAGCCATGAGAACACCACTGACGTTTCGTATTCTGAACAGGCCAGGCGCCGATGCAACATCTTGTTCACTTGCGACTGGAGGTTTTGCGGGTCCCAGGATGGATGAGAGCAGCATCATGTCCTCATAAGTTGGCGAGTCTGTAAACAAGCTTGGAGTTGTTAGTATTGGATGATTTTCGGGGTAGCTGCCACCCAAGACATAAATGATCCAGCTCCTCGACCCTTCGCCTGGGTTATTGTCTGGCTCCACCACTCCTCTTCGTCTTGGTGCGCCAGAGCCATACCTTGTAAAATCAGATTCGCTCATACGACGTTGCCGGGGGCTGCGCTGCGGATGTTGTTGCTGTGGCTCTTCAGCTGTCGGGGCGAGAGTGGGAGTTGCCGCCCTACGAATAAAACTATTTCGCCGTGATGGTGCGGCCGACTGGGTTGTAGGTGACGGAGGAGATGTTGACGTGGTTGGTGTGGTGGCGCCAGAGGGATCAGTGGAGAGCCCAAAGCTCGTGGCTGGTGTTGTGGGTGGAGGAAGCGGACCGGCAGGTGAGTCTGTGGCGGGCGGCCATGGTCTCGAGCGGTCCTGATTTTGCCCACGATGGTGTCTCTGGTTGTCATAGTTGGAGGGAAAGTTGAACCCGCCCATAGAGGCACGCCTGCGGTGGCTAAACTGTGTGCCGTTTTGTGGAGGTCGCAAGATGTGATCGTTGTCGCCTAGAGATGTGGGGGGTGTTGGAAAGCTAGAAAGAGCATCGATGAATGGTGGAATGTTGCTGTCGTCCTGCCCCGTGCTGGCGCCTGGATTGATGGAGCGAATGCCTACAATGATGATGGGCACCATTCTACCCTCGCCGTCCTCGTCGCCCTCTTGGCGGCTGGTGCCTGAAGCACTGCTACGGCTTCCCCGTGTGTTGGTCCTTCTGTCGTCGGTGCTTGTGCCAAATCTGAACATTCTAAAAAAGTTGAGCGGCGGCTGACTACCTCCCACGCTGTCCGTATTGTCCCCGCCTTCATTGTTCCTCAGAGCCGATGCTATGCTGCCGTTCTGCAGGGATTGTAGAAACGTGTCAAAGGTGCCGTCTCGTGTGGCCGCCGGATTGTCGTCGCCCACCAGCGATGCGGCCGTGGCGGCTGCAGCAAGCGAGAGTAGTCGAGACAGCACGTCAGCCTGATCCTCGCCACGCCTCAGCCGCTCGATGTTGTCCATGGGATCTTCCTCGCTCCATATCGAGCGTCTCCTTCTCGACGGCCCTATCATATTTCGGAGGCGGCGCTGGGAGGGGAGCATGGAGAGCGCTCGTCCGTCTCGCCGCAGCGAGCTGGTTGGCACCAGCGACCGGGGTCTGGCTGCGTCAGGGCGGTCCGCGTTGGAGGCAGTCCTCAGCAGGCGATCAAAGTCAATCTCCAGCTCAGGTATCTGCACGTGTGGAAGAAAGGGCCCGCGGTCGGCGGCGCTCTGGCGGAGGGCGGAGCGAGGGGCCCGGTTGGCAGTTTCCATGCCCAGGTGGTAAACAGACTCGGCCCCGCGAGAGCCCGTCGACGGCCGGCTGTGCAGGAGGCCAGTCAGGGAACTGAGCGAAGAGCGAGCGCGCGAGAGCCGGGACCGCGGACGGGCGGGCAGCAGAGGGTCGGTGAGGGCAGGCAAACCAGCATCGTGCCGGCCGTAGAGGGAGGACAGGCGACGCAGGGTGCTTCGCCGCTGGGGGGCTTCTGGGGCCGCGTAGGCGTTGTAGGCGTTGTAGGCGTTGTAGGCGTCGGATGCGTCTGCCGGCTCTGGCACGCCGTCGCTCCTGGGCTGCGACAGCGACAGCGACAGCGACGGGCGATGCAGCAGTGAAGGCGCGGCCCACGACAACGGCCGGGCCCTGCGGCGGGGGCGCGGCTCGGGGGCGCCTGTCGAGTTGGCCTGCCCCATGCTGGATGCAGCCCCGGACTTCAGCGAGGAAGGCGGGCCTCGAGAAGTGGAATAGTGGTGAGGGGAGGCGGCGGTGGGCAGTTGAAGGCTGCTACCGTCAGAATGGCGAGGTTGTCGGTCGGCGTCTGGTCGGCTGGCACGACTGGCACCTGGTGGTAGCGTTAGCGTCGCGCAGCCGTGTCATGCATGGCCGCCCGCCGAGACAGGACAGCGCTAACGCGAGTAGGCAGTCCTATCACCTATCACCTATCACTATCAGTTGTCAATCATCGCCTGCCATCCGTCAACCGTCAACCGTCAACCGTCAACCGTCAACCATCAACCATCAACCATCAACCGTCAACCACGGCCAGCAGCTCTCATGGACTTCTTCGTCACCCAGCTCAGCGCCAACCAGCAAACCGTCCATTCTCTGCGCGCGCGCCAGTACAGAACACGCAAAAAGCGCAAGCGTGACGAGGAACGCGGCCATGACTCCAGCCCAGAGCCTGAAACAGCAGCGACGGCATCTGCCTCCAGGCCTCACTCACACGCTGCACAGGATGGCTCGCATATCCCACCCTCACCATTTCCCCATCGACCAGTCAGGCCTATCAAGGAACCATGTGGGCCCCATCAAATCCAGAAAAATCTGGCCAAATCACCCACTCGCCTGTACCTTCTCCGTGGGTCGTCGAACGACAAGCAAAACGAAGTGACGGCCTTGAGAACAACGCATCTCAATGTCTTGTCTACACTGATGCATCGCTGTCTCCTCGAGGAAGACTACGAGCGCGCTGGCAGGGCGTGGGGCATGCTACTGCGGACCCACGTCGCAGGTGGACACCCTGTCGACCCACGTAACCACGCGCGCTGGGGCATCGGTGCCGAAATACTACTTCGCAGGAAGCCAACATCTGCATCAAACAACATTGACCTATCATTGCCGCATCAACAGCCTCTGAGTCAGGACCCCTTCTCTGAAGAAGGCTTTGCGCTAGCAAAAGAGTACTATGAGCGCTTGATTGTCCAGTACCCTCATCGCAGACTCACTCCTAACGCAGTCGATGAAAGAACTTTCTACCCAGCCATGTTCTCATTGTGGATATTCGAAACTCGTGAAAAGAGTCGGCACGCAAGACGAGACGGGAAGAGCAGCTTGCCGCCATTGAGGCCAAGAAGCAGTTCCCATGACAGTATGCTTGGCAATGATCAAGACAGCGGTGCCTCTCGCGAGGAGGCGATCCAGATCGAGGAACTTGCAAGTGCGAAGGACATCGCACAACGTTTCGATGAACTAATCGCCTCACCGCCTTTTGATAAACAGGCTAGCCTGCTACAGCTTCGGGGCCACGTCGGCCTTTGGCTGAGCGCTCTCGTTGGCATAGATGCAGATGACGAGGATTGGGACATGGAGGCAACCAATAAAACCAGTAGAGGCGTTACCTTGTCCCCTGCGGAACAACTCACTAGGCTCACAAACTCTCATCGCGAGCTACAACAGGCACAGCAGTTTTTTCAAAGAGCCGAAGCCAACGGTGCCCTGAGACAAAGAGCGACTTTGGCAAGTATAGACATCAAACTCAAACAGCAGGCAAAACAATTTGTGAGGTTGCGTACCCGTCACCATGATTGACAATTCTATTCCCAGCAAAGCCTACTAACTGATTGAACATAACCCCTGTCGTTATACGTACAAGGATAAGTCATTTGTAAACAATCAACAAATGTTCGTACTTGGCGTAGAATAATATGGTTCTTCGATCTTTGAAAGGCGCCGCTATAAATCATAAATCATACATGCACTAAACCGGTAGGTATCTTACACCCAGGCAATTCATTCGAATGACTGAAATCACGCTTCTTTGGTTCTCTTCCTTTTCCGTCTTCTCTCGGTTGAACTGTCATCCTCAACTTTAGGCGTGGCCCCATCTTGTGGTTCAACCTTGACCTGCGTCAAATCTTCACCGTCGGCAGCTGCAGCTTCCGAGAGCAGGAAGTCGCGAAGATCCCAGGGGTTTACGACGATCTCTTTTGCCAACCACTGCGCTCTTTCTACTTGTCGTGCCGCATAGTCTGCATGGAACACCGGAGGCATTTCTTTTATCTGCTGTGCAAAGATGTCTTGATTTCCATACCACATCGATATGTGGATGAAGAGCTTTCGAAGCTTCGATCCTGGCCCGGTATTATCATACACAAAGTGAAGTATCTCAAGATCAAGTGTAGTAAGTTCTCGTTCGTGTAAACGGTGACTGATGACCTTCACAACCTGGTCTTGTAACCCTGGAACCTAGTGTATGGCATTAGCTCCACAATAGATTTTAGACGATTGGTGTTTCCAACGACATACCTGGAACCTCTCCGCTAATAGCCACAATTTACACAATCTCGTCCATTCGTCATCCTTTGGTAGATCAAAGCAGCTCGAATACATCCACGAAAGAAAACTGCAAAAGGTATCCGCGCAGATATCAGGGAAATCAATGATAGCTCTCTCATCGCCCCTACGTTCAAGTATCTGCTTGAAATAAGGTGATTGAGATTGGAGAAGTTTTTTATGCACGTGAGTCTCGCGCCTACTCCTCCCTAACCTCACAACAACTACTCCGCCGGCAAAGATACTAGGTAGAATCAGAGAACTTGTCACAGAGCTTAGTACATATCCTTCTCTCACCTTGTTTCATATATGTGGGGCATTTTCTGCATCATTCCGGGCACCCAGACACAAACTGAATAAATTGATCGCACAACTGTGATTCTTTGCATGATTCTCTTCTTACAGTTAAATATTGTGTCAAACTTACCACAGACAACATAGTAAGTGATAAAAAAAGAATTTGACAGCGAACAGCGCTTCGTGACACCATTGTGATTCATATGTAGAGAAGGCTATCGCTAAACTTAGATTTGAAGCCATCGAAACACCTCCAAAGCGCCACATTGGGTTTTGTCGCCAACCTAGATCAATCCCGTAGAACTTTATTTTTAAAGCTCTTGGTAACTTGTGCCTGCGGCTACGCGCGCTTGCGGCGCAGTAGGCGAACATTAGTTCATCACATCAGATGATAGGCTATCCTCTCTCACTCCTGATACAATACAAACCCCCTTATTTTCTTCTAAATGAAACACTTCGCGGTAATACGTCACACTTCAATATAGTTGCGTAACTTCAAAGTAGACCTTAGGGCTCTTCACTTGATACCAACAATTATCCAAGTAGTCTGCTCGTTAGCTGACTCCATATTTCGCATGGCCAGGTGACATGTTGCCTCGAGGGTATTTTCGACGGATTCATGATCGAAACCAAATAGTAGCGATACAGACCCTACAACTAAAAGGAGTAGAGCAAAACTTGCTCTGTAGATCGCCTAGCTCACAACGCGGATCGAATGGTAGAGCCTGCATAGTCCTAATAAACTCCATTGTTTTGGCACTTGGCCATCCCATACCAGAAAGCGCCGAATAACTTTCTTTCAACAATGGTCTCTGGCTATTTGGTATAAATTGCCTAGTCAACTGTCAGTTCAAGTGTTTCGCGAGCCATCTCCCAACCATATCTCGGATCGCGCCCGAGACGCCCCCTAAGTCGTCTTAGAACTTTTAAACTTGCGTCGTGGCTTCTAATCTACAGTCTTCCTGAAGCGAGTGCGGAGGCGGGCATACAGCGTTCAGATTTACCACCCTCGTGTTGATTTTTTATACCAATATCGCTACTTTAGGGGCTGTGGTCAATTGGATCGTGTGATTCTGGAGGGCCTTCGTACCTACCTGCACCGTCAGGTATATTAGAGTCACATTTTCATGCGGATTTGACCCATAGATCGACACAACGAATTCACAAGCGCTTCATATCTCCATGTAATCTTGCAACCTTGCTTCCTTCATTTCTACTTGTGCTGCTTCGAATCTATACGTATCGGTGTACCCAGACCGGAGGGACAATAAATACAACACAGCGTAGACTCTACACTCGTTGTCGCTTATCTTGATGCCCAGTCCCATCCTCAGCCAAGCCCTCGTCCATTTCATAATCCTCCGCTTGCTCGTCTGTCGCAATACGTTTGGATATCCTACCAACCGCAGACTCATCCTCCTTATAGTCCTTCTCCTTTACTTGAACAACAGTCTCCAGCACTATCTTAAAAGTACCCGGCACTGCAAAATTTGTATCGACATAATAGTCCCACTCCTGGCCTACAGTCTTGTACAAGGCTCGAGCATCGATATCTGACGAGAGATCAATCCTACCACGATAGACTGCAAGCAACAAGGGGTCTTGGAACTCCTGGAGGTTTGGATGACCTTTTAGCATGCCTGTAATTGCCTTCCACGCTTCATTCATAATGCGCGCTCGCAAAGGCGAATACTCGCCTTCGGTGCCTCTACCCCAGGAATCCGCGGTCCACGCTGGCCAATATGTTCGCACACTACGCAGTCCACCTTGGTTCAGGTGGTTGATGAATGACTTGAATGGCAATGCGTTCTTCTTCGTATACACCCCCCCGGGAGGCAAGATGTGTGACATTCCATCGATGTGGCCGCCATAGGTAGGTGTGAGGCCACTATGTTGCCATGCGCTGTCAAACGCTGGCTTCACAAGATCGTCGTGCCAGGTCTTGGTGAAAGTAGCATTTGTCGCGATGGGGCCTTTGGCGTGAGGGAAGATGACGAAAAGGTTGGGGAAGGTTCCTAGGCATGCGGAAAGGTTCGGATCATATGTTGAATAGGCACTGGCAAAGAGTAGACTATTCTGAATGGCTTCAGCAGTTACCCTTGTTCCGGAGCGGGCATTGAGAAGCTCGGCAATTGTTGACGCATCCGTGGCAGTGATTGGGTTTGCTGATTTGGAGTCAGCCATGTGCGGAATCCATGGTGTTTGTTCCCATGTCGATCGCTTGAAAAACGCAAGCGAAGTTGCGAGACAGAATGATAAATCTGTGTGGACGGAGGCTTGGGCAGCGATCATATCGCAAGCCAAGGTAGGGATGTCGCGCTCATGGGTGGCTGCTGCTTGGTCTCGATTAGCAGACATGATGCTTGCGTTGGGGTGAAGGGCTATCGTTGAGCTGATTGGGTCGATGTTGGTGGTAATGAGATTAGAATGAAATACAAATACCCGCGAAGTGCAAGTTTGTTCACCAAAGCTTGAGATTTTTATACTTAGCTTTCACCTATTTGAACATTGCTCATTCGCTATGTTGAAATACCTAGTTCATTCATAGACTCGCGACCACACCCTGTTTGGTATAGTCTCAGCGAACGAACAAGTTTGAACAAGATATTCTACTATCCAGTCACCATGGAACGATACCACCATCGTATCTATAAAACTTTCCGCTGTCGCTTTCCTTCAACCCTTTTATGACATCCAGCATACTACTCACGCTGAGTGCTGCCTCAAGCATGGCGCCCTTGCCACCCATTCTTGTCTTTACCTGTTTCGTTAATTAGTTGGATTCTATCTTCGACTAATTCGAATCGGCTTACCCATCCTGGATCCATACAAATTACCCTGACTCCTGCGGCCTTCAGATCCTTCGCTTGATGCAACGTCAACATATCTATCAGCGCCCTATTAGCCAATGTATCCTCATTATATCATCTCAAATAGAAGAACTTACTCAAAGCTGCCTTGCTGATGGCATAGGTAGTACATTTTGTCACATCTGTGGCAACCTGCAAACTTCCCAAGCCCGACGTTAAATTTACAACCCTCGCACCACGGGCCAGATATCTCGCTAGACTTTGCACGATCTTCGTTGGACCGTAAACGTTGACTTGCATGTGGTTATGTAAACTTTCTGGTGTAAGGTTCTGGCTGTTATCCGAACTTGTTGCATTGATGCCGGCGACGTTGAATATGAAATCTAAATTAGCACCTGTCCTGCTTAGAATCTCCGCAACCCGGAATTCTAGCGAGGAGAGCGAATCGAGTGAAGATACATCGCATTCTATGATGTGGATGTTGTTATTTCTGTTTAAAGACTCGAGTTCGGAGATGTGTCTTGACTTTGAGCGGACGCCGGCGATTATGGTGTTGGTTGGCTTGACTGAGAGTTGGCGCACGAACTCGAGGCCAATGCCGCGATTAGCCCCCGTGAGAAAGTATGTCGGCATCTTCAAATTCTATTTCTCTAGGGTTGTCTATGGTAGATATTGGCGGTTGAGATAAGAAGGAATGCTTGTGGTTTTGGTAATCCGTTGCTTCTACGGACTGCTCGTTATCACAGAGGCCGCCGGTTAAAGATCGAAATCTCGAGTTTGTGATTATTGTCCAACAGAAGTGCATTTTCCAACTCTTATAGCGTATTATAATGCTGTCGTTCTTCTTATCGGCTAAATTGGGCGGATCTCCGAGAACCCAAACAGGGGGTGTTCATGCAGTCGATGTTGAGTACCAGAATTATCCAGAATTGCCTACACACCTCATGCTTTATCACGAATTTGTTTCAGATGAGTTGTACAAGCCCATAGTTGCGCGGCATTTCTGCATACCACCCCTCGGGCAACTGTACATTTTGGTATCTAGTCAGGTTACCTAGGGCAGGTGGACACGTGCGATCAGACAGACTTGTGACGAATTTTTAAGAATTGCCGTCAAATAGGCCCTACCCGGCGCCTATATGTCATTCAATATTATGTATTGTGGTCTACAATTGTTGGGCTTGCATAGTAAGACCCATTGAAGATTGTGCCTCTTACCTTCCAACAAACCCGCCCAACTATTTAGCGTGTCAACCAAGTGAGATCCACTAATTAGGTTTAGCGTTAATTACACATGCGCTCAACGGGCACTCTATGACCTACCCGTAGCTCTGTCACTACCAGGATCAACGACACCAATCCACCATCCCATCAATTAAAATTATGGACTCAGATCAGTATCCCTTCTGTCACACGCAATTGTACCTGAATAGGGCCACTTCCAAGACGAGAAAGATATGTTGGCAAATCTCGACCCACTCGCATAATGTTGTGCAAATCAATGGCTGTGGGTATCGGTTCACACAACGTTTCCGCTAGTATCTTCAACTCCAGCCCAAAATCTATTGGTTCAGGAAGTAGAGACAAAGCATGAGTTAAACATGATGTATGGTAATGCTTGAGCTTGCAAAACTGATCAACCTATAGGTATTGGGATAACCAGGCAGCATTTGAGTTGCCCAAAAATTATGAAATTCTTCTCTAAGCCTAGAATGTTGCTCGCGGCTTCACGTACAGTCCAAATATTTGACTCTGGCATACCTCCATAGTTGAGACCAGTCTATATGCACAGGTATGTCCAGGGCTGAATGATAACCCAAATGCACCGTCAACAGATGTACCTATACATTCTGGAATCGAAACAAAAGGCTACACTGTACCCGGCATAAATACCGTGCAACATCGCTTGTAAGCTACTTGCATAATTTCAACCGGCACTCGCAACGGTCAGTCCCTTGTGCCTCAGACAAAATGTGGTCGATGGTGGAATTATGCTAGGTAGTTGAGAAAGCGAGCACATTGATGATTAAAGCGATGAGATCAAGCGTTATCTTCGTTTTAGGGAGAGCCGAACTGCGCTCTGTGTGTGGAGTGTACAGTGTATGGTATAATAGATAGTGGCATTGCCGATAGGTGAGGGTGTTTTATAACATCAAATTTCTTTCTTTTAGGTGATACTTGCTACCCAGCTATGGCATCTGTACGCCTGTGGACTCATACATTGGTTTTGTCTATTTGTCGCTTGCCGTGATGAAACACCAAAAATTGTATTGTACGTAGTGATTATGCGTACAAGTAAAATAAACTTTTTTTTGGCGCTGCCTCATTTCTTCGAGCAGCAGCATATCAAAGGACTATCCACCCCTGGCGGTATTTACCATAGCATTACCTGGGTGTCATGGAGATCCTAAGTTCAGATTGACTTAGCACTCTTAGTGTTGCATCCTTTTAGTCTGACTCTTATATTTAGATGATTTTACTATACAATTGGTGAGATTACATCTTGTGCATACCACAAATATATCCCTAACGGGTACTTGTTAGTATAAAACGAAAAGGCACCTCGAATACAGAAAAAATTGGCGTAACGCCCGGTTCCAATACTAAGCATCTTAAATACAGCTAACTAATAAGCGTATGAGTTTGTCTTACAGATTGAAAAATCTTTTTGTACGTCGTATTGTGATAAATTTTAGCTCGAATTTCCTTTTACGTCATATTACTGGCAATTTTGTGTGGTTGGATATAAATGGGTGTCAACTGTGCTTTATGGAAAGTTACTAAGTTGCTTGCCAACCCTCTTGTAGCATCTTTTGATGCCTACTAGCTCAGATTCGCCGAGGGCATTGTTTGTGCGTAAGACTGGGAGATGGGTGCTCCAGGGCGACGCTCATCTCAAGGGATTAAACGAGTATTCATATTCAGATTGCATTGCATACAGACATTGCTCTATTGGATAGGTAACCTCACTTATGATTATGCATTCCGTCAGCTCCCACCACAAAAAGGCTTAGTGCTACCTACCTTTCTTGTCGCTAGATTTACATGAAGGCACACCTTTGGGGCGACGCCATCATCAATTTGGAGCTAAAAAGCAGTAGGGAACTTCTGTGAAAGCAAGTTCAAAACTTTGAGCAGAATGGATTATTAGAGAAATCGGTTGGTGAGACCACAGCAATTGAATTACTTTCTGAATCTTTTTTTTTTGTACTAGGGTTGGACGGAAGTTGGCTGTTTCCGTGCTTGCGGGAGTTCTGTATGACCCGACGCGATCGGACTGTGCGCCACAAGACCAGCGATAAGCCATATTTGGGATGCGCTCGACTCTGATTTGGAAACTATGTGCTGAAATACGTGTTATGGGATGGACGTTCATATCATGGTCGAAATTTTGCATACGCTGTACGCTTACTCACAAGAAAAGTCGAAAACAATGGCCCCCTCAATCAAGCTGCAGTTGTATCATTGCAACAAAAATCATATTGGCCCCATGGAAAGCGGATCGGAAATCTGTCACATACGGCTTTTACTCGGCTTAAGTGGGGCTGTAACATCTCAGTATTTTGGTGATTTGACCAAAGCATTAGTATTGGAGGTCATAGTTATACGGAATCCTCTCAACATACCCAGAGCAACAGTAGACGGTCACATTTGAGAAAACCAAAATACCGGGTGACAAAATTTGAACACAGGTTATATTAAAGGTTCTTCAACGAGTATGAACACGAAGACTGGCACTACGTACAACACTTCAACAATGGTTCCCACAGCAACTTTTGCGGTGCCTTTTTGAGCGAGCTTTTTTGTTGCTTTTCAACCACATTCATCATCATTTTGCCGTACCCAAACTGTAGAATTCGCCCCCCCCCCCCCGAAATAGCAAAGACTACATGATCAGGGTGCTATATTTACTCGACGTGGTTCACCTTGCGCTTCTCGCTAGCTCCTTTAATAATACCAGAGAGGTCGACGACTGTAAAATGTTAGTATAATACTACACAGCAAATGGAGAACTTACTTGGAAGGTCGAATGGGAAATCGACGCTAGCGAGCATAATAGCCATAAGAATGTACCAGCCGAGTAAACAGGTGACAAATGCAAAAGCACCAGCTGCCTCCTGACACTTAGAAGCAATGTGGGCCCTCCCAGCACCTGCGTTGAGGAAAGCGCCAGCGAGAAGGCCAAAGGCAGGTGTGAGTGTGAAGAAAATGAGAAAAAAGACTAGGTTTGTGCGAATGGAGCAGATAAGGTAGACGAAGCAGAGGAGACCCATGCAAATCATGAAGTAGCCTATGTTATTAGTTAGCAACTGGACATTAATTAAGTTACTTATGCACACGCGACATACCGATGCCAACGTTGAAGCCAGTTGTTTCCAAGCCAGTGCTACCTTCAGTCGTTTTCACGGCATATGCACCGTATGCGTTGTAAAATGGCTGAAGAGTAGCGCCGTATCCGAGCCAGAAAGCCCCAAAGGATGTGAATACCACGAAGGGGAACGTGTTACCTAAGATCCACTATTCGGTATTAGTTCTGTCGGTGCTCTGCTTAAGTACTGGATGGGTTGCACATACTTCGCCAACACCGCCGAGAACCATCAACAAGCCACCAGCAAAGAAGTACCAGCCGGTACTGGCTGCTCCGCTACCACCAGCGCCTCGCCATCCCATGAGCGTCCAGCTCAATGGTGTAAGCGACAATAAGAAACCAACCAGAGCGCTTCCGATGGTTAGTTGTTGAAAGAATTAATAGAAGGGAGCGTTGTACAGTGGAGTAGGATTACCAAAGGTCTTTCTTAGTTCACCCTTAACCTGGTTCTGAGGTGACAAGTACAGCTTTTCAAATAACTCCGGAGAGATAGAAATACTGCCTGCGGTACGGATCTGTCGAAGAGCTGTGTCTGAATCGGTGCTATGATCAAGATGTTGATGGTAGCCTGAATATTGATCAGTCATCAGGAGGGCACGAGCAGGGAGAGCTTCATACCATCTTGCCGAGAAAAGTCTTTTTCCAGCGCGTGTTTTTGGTCATTCATCCTTGAGAGTGAACCGTTGGCTATTGTATTTGCTGAACTTTCCCTTGTTGTTGACGTGCTGATATGAGTGTTGACGGTATCCCGTCCCGATGTAGCACCTAGGTGTGCGTTGTTATTAGCTGCAGCGTCGTGAGTATAGGCACTACCGGTAATATTAGATGGTGTGTGTATCGTTGTCTCGTGATAGTTGGACATTGCGTGAGTTAGACTGAGGAGTACAGGAGATTATAAGCTGCAAGGCTTGTGGGGAGGGGGCTGGTCGAAAAGGCCATATGTGCATGTCTTAAGTCAATTAGGGAACCAGTGCGACTCAAAACGGCTTAGCCACCGGACGAAAGCAAGGGATTAACGACGAGCAATGGAGGCGTAAGCTAGGACGCCTCATGTGTTTTGGAAGGGGAAGGCCCCAACCGCTGCGGCTCCGCCCCGAGGCCTGCACTCAGCACCGGCGAATAGTAGACTCGTCTAGGCTAAACGCTGACTAGTATTAAGGCCTTATTCTAGTATGAAGCTGGGGTAGTTCCGTGTATGCGAGGATGGCGCTTTGTCTAACGTATCTTTGGGCAGCTCGAGAAACCCAAGATCTTGCCTATCATTACAGTTTCGATGCATGCAGAACATGGGATTAGTGGTGCGAGCACAGAAATCTGATCTTTAATGCAGTACCTGAATTGATTACCCATTGCTATCATACTCTGTCTTAGTATCAGAACCCGGCGGAAGCCCGGACTACTTGTGCTAAGTAGCCGAAGGTCGCTGTCTTTGGAGCTAGAAACGTATGACGATCATGGTGGTAGAATCGCTTGCAGTCGGATGGAATATTTGAGTAGCTCATGAGAGCTGTGTGATAGCAACCAGTAGGCTCACAACGCTCTCAAAAACTAGACCCGGCTCTCCGGAGAGAAGTGGAGATAGATGCACTCCGAAACACCAGGACAGGTGCAGAGAGGCTAGACTTCACAACGAAAAGACCGTCGGGCCGTCACTAACTGGGGTTGAGTTTGCGGGGAAACGTGCTAATCATGCGCTAAAGTTGATTGTCTCTTTGTAAACTGAACCGTGGGAAACTCGTTCTCCTCACATGAATATTAGGGGTATACAATCGGCCATATACTACATAGTTATACATTAGACTGGTTCTGCTATACTCGTAACTATCGAGAAAATGATCCTAAAGAGTACCGATAGCTTTTGGCTGCTGCGTCTTAGGTTACCTGTATCCCGGTTGCTTAGTTGGCCGAGAGATTGTGTATATAAAGTTGTTATTTCTAGACGTCATGATACTCGGATACCTCGAGTCCGCGGACTATACATGGCCACTAGGCCTATATCTAGATGCTGCAGAAGGTCTATGACTTAAAATGCAAATTAAATGAGATAATTTTGACGCTTTGCATCTCTGCCTTGACCAGAATTGATCTGGTTGCTTTTCGATATTGCTGACTCGTTGTCCCGATTCAGAGTCTACCTGTAGGTGAGAACTTAGGTGTGAGAACAGCGGTGTATTCGTTGTGCAACGAACGAGACGCACGACCAATGATGGGGTGCAATTACGCCGAGTGGCCCAGGTGTTGCTCATTTTCCCCGCATGTTGCTATGCACTGGTGCAGTATCATGTAGCGGTGGTGTGACCTGGAATTATGATGCGCTCATCCGAAGCGGTATCGGAAAGTGTTCCGCACTTAGGGCGCTTGCCTCAATGCGGTGGATCACTATGTCTGCCGAGAGCAAGAGGGTAGAAGAGAGATGCTGGGCAGGTAGGGGTACAGTATTTTGTGATGCAGAAGTAAAAAGATACCTTTTTTTTTTGGTGGTGGAGAGACTTCCTCGTCAATTCTATCAAAAGTATCTAATGACCAGCTATAGCCACAATTTGCGCCATTCGGCTCAACGGACCACATCCTAGACAATGACTTAATCCCGAAACAATCCGGCTGGTACAGGAGACGTGGAGTAAAGCTTCCTCCGAAGCGCACGCCGAGCGCTAGTCCGAAGGGTTGTTGGCGAGGGAGATTAGGCGTCCAGTGCATCGGAAGGCTTTCTTTGTTCATATTACCATTTGGAAGTCTGCATATTTCAATTTAGTGGGGAACGGCGGCATGTCTAGAGATTTTCTGACTCTTTCCTCAGATCCAGGTGGTTCCTTAGGGATTCGCAATCTTTCGATGATGTCGAGTCCTCAGAGATGGTACCGATCAAGCCCTCTCGTAAGTCATCACAACAAATGTCCTAAAACTGAGACATTGTGAGGATACTGATCTTGAAATGAACACGTCCCCGTCTGACACACTTTGATTCCATATTTTGAGCGAAGTACACTTTCGTCTCTTGCTCTTTCACTTCGTCGATTGACTACCAAAGCCTCGCAACCCGTCCCAAAAAGCGACAAGAATACAGACGTCTCTTCCGTAGCGAGATATTCCTACCATGGTTTGAGGCAAACGATTGACGGCCCGTCCTTGAGATCAATGGCCTGGAATAATTCGGCCAGCGGGAATGGGAGACTGTGATGTGAAAAGGCTAATCCATCATAATTGTATTATGAAAGGCGTGGCGTACGATGAGCGGGAATGATTGCCAAAGTGGCTGCTTCTTTCTCCAAGCCATGAAGCCACTTGGTAGAACATACTCGGCATAGCTAGAGGCTCTCGCAATGCAGCATATTTTGAAAGAAGTTCCAAGCCGAGAAGATTCAATGGCGGGCCATGCTTGGGATGCAGCAAATGGCTCATGAAGGTGTTCGATTACGAGACGTGGTGATTTCATCTTCGCGGTTCGGAATACCTAAGGTACGACTTCTTCAAGCGCCACCAACCTCGCCGATAACTTTTTTGAGGTTGTGAATATCATGGGCAAAACGTCCCAAGAACAAACCATCTACACCCTGGGCGATCTTGGCATATGTACCTGGGCCTGCACTCCCGCCATACACAATTCTTGTAACGCCACTTCTTCCGGAGGCCAGATTCCTCAGTTCTTTAGTGACGTTAACAACGTGGTCAGGGTCGGCAGGCTCTTTTGCGCCAATAGCCCAAACAGGCTCGTAAGCCAGTATAACCTCTGTGTTGTCAGGCACAGCGGCCAAGACAGACGTGACCTGGGGTGTGCACTCTGCAATGGCCGCTCCTACAGCCGCAGAGGCGATGCTGTGATGAGTTTTCTCGCCGATGCACACGAGTGGTATCAAACCGTTACGAGCAGCAGCGCCTGCCTTCTTAGCCACCCAGTCATCCGTCTCACCGAACCGAGCCCTCCGCTCAGCATGGCCAATCTCGACGATTCTCGCACCAGCTTGACGGAGGACTAGGGGGCTGACTTCGCCAGTGTATGCGCCCTTGTCCTCCCAGAAGGCATCTTGGGCGCCAAGCATAATGGACGAAGACTCGAGGATGCGCGCAGACTCGGTGAGCGAGACAAAGTCGGGGATCACAAAGAGATCGATGCGAGCGTTCCAGGCATCGCCATCGAGCTGCAGGACACCGCGCACATAGGACAGCGTGCTGGGGAGGTCGAAATACATTTTCAGCGAGACGCCGACGATGCGACGGGGGCGTGGTAGAGGAGACATGGCAGGTGAAAGCGAGCGACGTGCAAGGGAGGAATTGCTGGAGAGGATGGGAAAGGCAGTCTATCTAGTGAGTTGGTTGAAGCATGGACGGAGGGTAGTTGTGATGGAATGCAGCGAGGGCAGGGTTACTGCATGGGGAAAGCCGGGGCGTGGGTGGGCAGAGCGCCGTCATCGGGCGGGGGGAAAGGCCGCGTAGCTGACGTTAGTCACGTACAATCATGTCATGTGCCGACTGTCGAGAAAGTGAGAGGCCACTCAAGCCTGCATACCTTGGCAGGGTCGCCCACCAACGACTCCGATTCGACCGCCCACGCTAACCTCTTCCAACGCCAGGCTGCTTCGCTAGGAAAAGCGCTCACCGTGTCTTTGCCATACTCATACCCATTCCACAGCGTAGCAGCCTCTGCAATTTATGTCGCGGGTACTCGCAGACCGCTGGGCCCGCAAACGTTATTTTGGATAGTCTGTGGCGGCGTTTGCACACAGTGACAAAGTGCGGGGGTACCGTCAATCCGTTGCTGCATCCCTAGCAACCATGTAAGATCGGATGCCGTGGGGTTGCTGCTGTAAAACCACCGACTGGCACACTTCAGTCGCTGACAAGGCTAGCAGACACGCCGAATTGACTCTTCCTCCTCTCCGCACCTCTAATCTCGCCTTCTCCTCCTGCTCGACCTCACCGCCATGCACATCTCCCAGAAGCTTGCCCAGGCAAGGGCAGAGGGGAAGCCGACCTTTTCCTTTGAGTTCTTCCCCCCCAAAACGGCACAGGTGGGTGCAAGTCGCTTTATTCGGCCGTTGGCATACTCACTTCTCCCAGGGTGTACAGAACCTCTATGACCGCATGGACCGCATGCATGGCTTCGGCCCTCAATTCATCGACCTCACTTGGGGCGCCGGCGGCCGCCACTCTAAACTAACCTGTGAAATGGTCAAAGTCGCCCAGACTGTATACGGCCTCGAGACCTGCATGCACTTGACTTGCACCGACATGGAAAAGACAAAACTCGACGAAGCCCTTCGAAACGCATACCAGGCCGGTTGTACAAACATCCTCGCCCTGAGAGGAGATCCTCCCCGTGAAAGAGAAAAGTGGGAAGCCACTACGGGCGGCTTCCGCTACGCAAAGGACCTGGTCAAATACATCCGGGACACATATGGAAACCACTTTGACATCGGTGTCGCAGGATACTCGGAAGGAAGCGACGACAACGATAATGTAGACGAGCTCATCGATCATCTCAAAGAGAAGGTGGATGCTGGAGCCACCTTTATCGTTACCCAAATGTTCTACGATACCGACATTTTCCTCGACTGGGTCAAGAAAGTCCGAGCAAAGGGCATCGATGCTCTAATCATCCCGGGTATCATGCCAATCCACACACATGCCGCTTTCTTGCGCAGGGCCCAATGGACAAAATGCAACATCCCTCAACACTGGACCGAAGCCCTGGAGCCAGTCAAGAACGACGATGTCGAAGTTCGTGAGGTTGGACAAGGTCTTATTGCTGAAATGTGCCGGAAATTGATCGATGCTGGTATAATGCACCTTCACTTGTGAGTTTGACCAGCGTCAAAAATTTCAAAATACTGACTTGAACAGCTACACTATGAACTTGGCACAGGCTACTCGCATGGTGCTCGAAGAGCTAGGACTCCTTCCTGACGTCGAGTCGCCGCTGGAAAAGCCATTGCCCTGGCGACCATCCCTTGGCCTCAACCGTCGCGAGGAAAATGTACGACCCATCTTCTGGCGCAACCGTAACCGCTCCTATGTTGCACGTACGCAAGATTGGGACGAGTTCCCCAACGGCCGCTGGGGAGATTCCCGGTCTCCTGCTTTCGGCGAGCTAGACTCCTACGGAATTGGTCTGAAGGGTACCAACGAGCAGAACATTAAGCTTTGGGGCACCCCAACATCGATTAAAGATCTGTCGGACATCTTCGTACGTTACATGGAGGGCAAGCTTGATGCCTTACCCTGGAGTGAACAGCCCATCACTGGAGAAGCGTCCTCAATCCAGCAGAATCTCATTGACCTCAATCGCCGTGGCTTTTTAACTATCAACTCTCAGCCTGCTGCCAACGGTGTCAAGTCTTCTGACCCAGTTCTAGGCTGGGGCCCACGCAACGGGTACGTGTACCAGAAAGCGTACCTCGAAGTCCTAGTGTCGCCAGAGTATATCGCTGAAGTTATCACACGCATTGAGCGTGACCCGGAGTTCACATATTACGCTGTGAATAAGGATGGTGACTTAAAGACGAATGCCCCCAACGAAGGCCCCAATGCCGTGACATGGGGTGTCTTTCCAGGCAAGGAGATTGTGCAGCCCACCATCGTCGAAACGGTCAGTTTCCTCGCATGGAAGGATGAATTCTATCGTCTTGGCCACCAATGGGCAAATTGCCACTCTGCTGTCAGCCCTTCGCGTTACGTGATTCAAGATGTTGTTGATACATGGTATCTCCTTAATATTGGTAAGTTATGAACACTTGTACTCCGCTGTGGTTGCACAACTAAGTAAGCATAGTACATAATGATTTCCACATTACTGGCGGTATCTTCCCTCTTTTCGATGGCCTACGAGTAAAGGATATGGAAAAGATAGTCCACCCACCCAACGGCGATTTGCCCACATCAAACGGTCACCACGAGACCAACGGTTCCAACCATACTAATGGCACAAACGGCGCGGCAAATGAGAATGCAACTCTCCTCGAAACCGCCAAATCGGCCGCCGTTGGGATTACCAACGGAATAAAAGGCCTCGCCGTGTCCAATTAACCACACGAGCACCAAATCGGCGGCTCTACAGCCCCGCATCCCTTCAACACAGCAAGGCAGACTCTTACTCAAATCACAACACCATACCTCCTGCCCTTCAACAAGCTTGTAACCACACGTTTCCTTAAATCACATTTCTTATTCCATAACATTCCGGCATCCGGCACCTGACGACACACGAAAGCCAGACCCCTGTCATCCCTTTGAAAAAAGCATCTTGCATGGCGTCGATTCAACCTGACGCCCCGCGAACGAAAGTAATTGTTGGTATTAAATAGGCCGGTGGCTGAAAACAAAAAGCTCAAACTATGAAATAACTTTCTGAGATACCCGATCATGCCCTCAACGGCGCTGGTCAACTTGATTCCCTTTGGTTGGAGCGTTTGGTTTGAGTACGGGGTAGACATATGTAGTAGAACAATGGAGCGTATTCTTATGACTAGGAGATATAGCGCTGGTGATACTACGAATCACGAATTGGAGTTGAAATATGCTTTACGCGGATACTTCATTTACATTCTCGCTGCCTATTCTAGTTGCTTACGATACAGTTTCCAATGTATACCCAACGCTTCATACCTGAACGCCCCTCTGCTTCTACTCCTCACTCCTACACGCCAGAAATGCGTCCTTGCCACCCATGCTCCGATGCGTACTCAATCCGCCCTGTTCATCTCATGCGTTTTCATAAGAAAGACTCGTCCTACGAGTTCAAGTAGTTTCGAATCGCGCCTTGGAACTTCGTCGCACCCTCGCCCAGCATGCTAGTCAGGTTCTCGAGATCGTCACCAGCTGTGATGCCAAACTTGCGGACAAAATCCTTTGCGGCGCTTTCTAGGTCGCCGTACTCTTCTTCTCCAACATCGTCCTCCGGTCGGCCAAAGTATGCATTCGATGAGATGGATGTTGCGCCTTCGAAACCTGGTGATGGTATCAGTAATTGAGCTAGTGTGGATGGGCAAATGAATAGTTATAGACATACCTTGTAACCTGTCCTTGGCGGCCGATGTAGCGGCTGGGTCATAGGCATTCCGGCCAAAGAATTCATCGCTTGATATACCCTTTTGTGTCCCAAACTTGTCTCGCGCATACTTCTCACTGTCGTCTACGGCTGGTTTTCCCACGCTGCCGAACCCACCCATCTTCTGGGCCGCCGGCTTCTTCGCTGCGGCTCCAACTTGTCCAAATCCAAGACGTGCAACGCCCATGCCCAGTCGCTCCATATCCTGGCTCGAGCGCTCGGGCTTGGCCGTTGAGCCAAAGCCTCCGCGGGACGGGGAGAGGGGTGTTGGAGATGCGATAGTGGATACTTCGGGTGCCTTTGACTTCGAGGCCGCCGCAGCTTCGGCGGCTTCGGCATCAGGATCGTAACCTAACTTCTCAATGCGTTCAGCTTCCTCTCGAGCTTTGCGTTCAGCTTCTTCAAAGTCCAATCCTCCGTCTGCGGGAACTACCTTCTTCGCCCCGAGCCCCTTCTTCTTTGCGCCCAGGATGTTCTTTTTCGGCGCAGCGCCTGCCGTCGTCTTTCGTACTGCGGGCTTTGCGGCAGGAGGAGCGGCAGCGCCGGCGAGTGGAGACTTGGGACGATCTGTTGCATTACCATTTGCGCCGGGCTTGAGGAAAGGTGAACCTGCGCGAGGCGTGCCAGTGCGAGACGGTGGGTTTGAGGGCCGTTTGATAGTAGGCTTGTCCCAGGATGAGAAAAAGTCGTCATCCTCGCCAGCTGGAGTGCTAGCGCTATCGCTGCCGGCTGCATCGGGCATGTCTGTTATCACAACTTCTTCGGGATAACTAGATGTACCTTGTATCAGCAACCTAACGTATCATGCCCCTTAGTGTTGTGTTGACGTACAGTTTAGCGTCCGCAGCACAGCGTCTCGTCAATTCCTCCTTGTACTTTGTCGCTGCATTACTGGTATATTTAGCTTTGTGATCCTTGCTCGCGAGCGCTGCAGAACCGCCGTGGGACTGAAAGTACTTGGTCGCACTCTCGTTACCGCCCATCTTCATGATACGTAGTTGGTCCCATTGCCAAACTGTTGCTCTACATTAGCGCCTAGCCCACCCGCTCGACGTCTTCGAGCAGCGAGTAGAACGTACTGTCAAGATTGGTTGAGCGGACGAAGGATATGTGGACACCCATATTACGGTGATTGGACGAGCAATCGAGGCAAAGGTAGATACCAAAAGGCACAGAGCTCCATGTTGGGTTCTTTGCACCGCAGTCGAAACATATCTACGCATGGCTTGTTAACACCTATTGACCGCCCCTCCCTATTCCGGACACATACTTTGTTCGCAGGCTTCGCCTTTAATTTAGCGAATATGTTTTGCGACTGTGTCTTGGTCGCGAGCGCCATGGTGTCAGCCGAGTAGGAATGAAGTCTTGCCTGCTAAATAGGAGGTGGAGCGTAGTCAGTCGGTGGGGATATTTTGGCGGCGATCGGAATGCCATTCTGGCCGCAACGGCAGCCATGCTTTGACGCACGTGACAGGCCTCGACCTTCAGCTCCCAGCATTGCAGCTTCAACTACGCATGCGGTTGCCTACCCTTTCCAGAATTTTATGCACTCCATATAAAGCACGAATTGTTTATACAAGCTTCCTTATCCTCATAATCCTTTGCCTAGGCGATATCTCGACGACGATGATGGCCTGAGGATATGGTGTACCTTAAATAAGGAGATGACAACATGTTGCGATACAGCAACTACAGCAACTACAGCAACTACCATCACTAATTAGCTTGATATCATCACTGCTTTTGACTAATGGAAATAGCAATGGATCCAATCACCCTATCTTCCCCACCTCTATCACGCGCCCAACATGGGGGATCATGAGGGGTACGGTTGTAAAGCTATCTTAAGTACCAATTTGAGTTTGAAACTTTAGAGCGTTTCCTGAGTCCGAAATCACCTATCTATATAGAGGACTCCTTGGATACTTCAGCCCGCGATATCGCATAGCCATGGCGCCCAAAATTCGCACCGTTCCTGCTCGACGTGGTGCTGCGGCACTCGTTCGCCACGGCCAAAAGATCAAAATAGTCAACACACATGGCAATCAAGTGGTCGACACTTGGGCTCTTGCGCTGCCTTCGTCTACCCTCATCACCCCCTCCTCCAAGGCCGAAGCTCCATTGCACCCTGATGCGACCTCCGATTCCCCGTCAAAGTACAGTGAAGCAGCAAACGCTGCCGCTTCCGCTCCCGAATACATGTCCATGTGCCATTGCCGAGCATCTTTATTAAAGGTGACACCAGTAGTGGGTGATGTGATGGTCAGTCAGAAACGCGCGCCAATGGTGAAGCTGGTTGAAGACACTAGTCCGGGAGTGCACGACACACTTATTGCAGCATGCGATCGCTGGAGGTACAGTGAACTGGGTGTCGAAGGATACCATGAGAGCTGTACAGACAACTTTTGGGATGCTGTAAATTCTCTGCTGAACCCGTCTTCCGCGAGTCTAAACCAGGAAGAACAAGACAACTTGAAAGAGTTATTGAGCAGGCTCGGCGGAAGAGTTCCGGATCCTTTCAATCTATTTATGAATATTCCGATTACGCAGGAAGGTACTGGCGCAAAACGAGACGTGAGTTTTGAAGCGCCGGTTACACGGGAAGGTGATTATGTGGTGCTGGAAGCGATGAAGGATGTCATTGTTGTTATGAGTGCATGCCCGCAGGATGTGTTAACAATCAATGGGAAGAATCCCGTAGATGCTCATTTCCAAGTCTTGGATGGATCTGAGGACAACGTAACTTGTGAACATGCCTAACTAGGAAGGTTCATGGCGCTGTCGATTGTTGAATCGCACATTGTGTGTACCCATACACAACACCGGTGATTTCCATGCGCTCTTTGTATTTAACAAAAAATTTAAGTCACATTGTTTATAATAGCGCGCGATTGACACGTCGAGCGCCAGAGCTATCAACCAGATCGAGAAGAGATTCATGGGTTAGTCGAGTGAATGGCGTCGGCGAAACGAGGGCCCGTGACCCGAGCCGAGTGGGGAAGTAGCGGCCAAAATTTTGGTGGCTATCGATAACTCGGTTTCTCGAACTTTTGCACACAGCTTCGCTCCGCCAAAACATCTACAGAAGCGGCTGTAAATATGAAGACTCAGTGGAAAGACATTCCTGCTGTGCCTACGAGCCAGGAGTTTCTGGATATCGTCCTCTCCAGAACGTACGTTTCGATGTTTTCGCTCGCTACACTCTAGGCATATGGCTAACAATATCGCAGACAGAGGCGACTTCCCACACAGATCAGAGCCGGCTTCAAGATTAGTAGAATTCGCGCTTTTTACACGCGCAAGGTCAAATATACTGCTGAGACATTTACTGAGCGCCTCTCCACAACAATCGAAGCCTTCCCCCGTCTCGCGGATATCCACCCCTTCCACCGTGATCTGTTGAACACTCTCTACGATGCGGACCACTTCCGGATTGCGCTTGGCCAGCTTTCCACTGCCAAATCTCTCATCGAAACTGTTGCGCGCGACTACGTACGACTGCTGAAGTATGGTCAATCGCTGTTTCAGTGCAAGCAGTTGAAACGAGCAGCACTGGGTCGAATGGCTACTATCTGCAAGAGACTAAAAGATCCGTTAGTCTACCTTGAACAGGTCAGGCAACATTTGGGTCGTCTCCCGTCGATCGATCCCAACACTCGCACACTTGTCATTGCTGGGTTTCCCAATGTTGGTAAATCATCCTTCCTGAAGTCAATCTCGAGAGCCGATGTGGAGGTGCAGCCGTATGCATTCACCACTAAGAGTTTATACGTTGGTCATTTCGACTACAAGATGTTACGATTCCAGGCAGTCGATACGCCTGGTATACTGGATCATGCTCTCGAGGAGATGAACACCATTGAGCATCAGTCCATCTGTGCTATTGCCCATCTCCGCGCCCATATCCTCTACTTTATGGATCTCAGCGAGCAGTGCGGGTACTCGGTCGCTTCTCAGATCGCACTCTTCAACAACATCAAGCCCCTCTTTGCAAACAAACTCATTTCCGTCGTCATCAATAAAATTGATCTCATGCGACCTGACCAGCTGGACCCTGCGACTCAAGAACAGCTTCAGAGCATGCTGAAGTCTGGTGAGGTCGAGATTCTCGAACTATCTTGCAATACTATGGAGGGTGTCATGGCTGTGCGAAATTCGGTGTGTGACCGATTGATTGCTTCTCGTAATGCCGAGAAGCTCAAAGCTGGCACCAACAGCTCCGGAGAACCCTCTGGTCGTCTTGGCGATCTTCTTCGCAGAATCCACGTTGCGCAACCTATGGGTGGCGTCACTCGCGAGACTTTTATTCCCGAAGCTGCCCTGAACAAGAAGAAATATGATAAAGAGGACCCAGACCGGCCAATGCTAGAACGGGATATAGAAGAGGAGAATGGCGGCGCTGGTGTGTACAACATTGATCTGCGTAAAAATTATTTGCTTGAGAACGACGAGTGGAAAAATGATCGCATCCCCGAAGTTTTTAAGGGTCAAAATGTTTATGACTTCATTGATCCTGATATCGAGGCCAAGCTCGCAGCACTGGAAGCTGAGGAAGAGAAGCTGGAAGCGGAAGGTTTTTACGAGTCAGAAGAAGAACTCGAAGATGCAGAGGAGGCAGATATCAGATACAAGGCGGACTTAATCCGCGAAAAGAGGCAACTCATCCGGAATGAGGCCAAGATGCGAAAGAGCCTCAAGAATAGGGCAGTCATTCCAAGAACCGCAAAGGCAAAGAAGATGTCACAGATGGAATCTCATCTCCAGAGCCTTGGATATGATACGTCGAAAGTTGCTGAACGAGCTCAGAGTCAGACCCGTGGACGTAGCCTGGCTCGTGGCCGATCAGCAGGCGCGGATGGTGATAGTATGGATGTTGACACACCAAAGACTCCACTTGAGAGAGCGAGAAGCAGGGGTCGCAGCCAGAGTACGAACAGGAGAACCGACGGCGTTACCAATGAGGCTGCTGCCACAAAAGCTGAGAAGATGGCGAAGTTGTCGCAGAAGAAGATGAACAGAATGGCCAGGCAAGGTGAAGCCGATAGGCACCAGACTGGTTCTTTGATCAAGCACTTGGTAAGTGCTCTTCTAAGCCTCTGCACTGCATGTACATGTACTAACGTAGATCACAGACAGCCGGAAAGCGTGGTATTGGAAAGACTAACAGCAGATAAGCGAGTCTGTGATATTTGTTTACCCTACTATTCCATCGGCCGATGGCAAAAGAATCATGGCTGGCGTTCATGGCGCGTTAGATACCAGATCACAGTTTGTCTTGCGATCATGGCAATTGATATCATATTTATTGTGGCGCACTCATATCTTCTCTACTTCCATAATCCTACCTGACCCTAGAGCACATACCACTGCTAAGATTTCCAAGTGGTCAATTCGGGGGACACGTGTAAAATGCTGTGCGGCCCTACGAGCAGATTACCTACTGCACGCAGATTGATTGGTACAACTGCAGCATGACCGCATGGGTGGGTTTGTCTCACGATTGATGAAGTGTTCGATCCTTCAAGCTCCGGTCATGCGTTCTCCCGAGAAAGCGAATTGTGCCTCAAAGTGATCTCACATAAATTGATCAAGGTACAACCTTGATACTAGTACCCATCAACGCAGTCCGAGTTCAACACTTTGACAGCAAGTCGGTGGCTTGGATCAGGGCTTGAGAAAACAAAAATAGAAAACCCAGCCTTGCGGGAACATCCGGTAATTTGGTTCGCCGTCGCCAAGACACTGAACGGGTCTAGGAATTGGAGTTTAGCGCTTGTTCAAGCAGACCAGCAGTTTGAAACAGTTATGTTCCGACTCCCGAAAACATTATCAGTGTTGTACTGTATTTGTCGTAAGTAAGCTGAGTAGTAAACCCCATGTTGGTAGAAGGGCAGAGGCATCTCCGCTTGACCGGCCAACTCTTCAATCAAATCTGTAAGCAGAATTTAATGTTGCTCCGCCATTGAAGCATTGAAGTCCAACCACCACTCCGCGCAGCACAAGCATCCACTCTGGGGGCCTAAATCTAACCCTGTTGTTGTCACGGCTTATTCGGTAGGATATCGTTGACCATTAAGAGCTTCTTCCTTGGCCAAGTTTATAATGTCAAGCTTTTGCAACGTCGTGCGTTCCCAGCCCCCAACGCCCGGGGGCAAGGCTGAGCAGGGATGATATTTGCCTGCGAAAGCTAGAATGGGAAGTGGTTTGTGATGATCGTACGCGCTGAGCCTTGACAGGCTGGGATTGCCCCCCTTCATAGCGGGGGGCCTTGAGTTACGCTGGGTGATGGGACTTCCTGGAGGTTTTCATCTTTCCTTCAGTCTAATCGTTCCTGAAAGCTTGGTCCATTGATTCTACAACAAAAGCGCATTTGGACCCCAAATTCCCGACGACCTTGTTGATCCTCAAGAGCCTTTTGGTTTTCTGCCTCGCATTTCATAACTATGGTGTTGCTGAGGCAGAGCCTGGTTGCTCTGACATTTGCAAGCGCTGCGCTTGCAACACAACCATGTGAGTACCACTAGGATGGAATGAGAAGAAATATCAAATGGAAAGGTAGACAGAATCAAACTGACGCGTTACAGGGTTCGCGGATACTGTACTCGCTCACGAGTTAGACTCGCGGCAAACATCGTCGGACGCTTCGAAATGTAATCCTAATGGCTACAAGTCACAGAATGGTCTCAACTTCACAACTTACTGTGGACAAAACAATCCCTTCAACGGTACACGCTGCGCTTTGCCGACTCTCGCGACTTGATCGTGGCTGACAAATCGCAGATGCGGAAAAGCCTTTCACATCACCAAGCATGGCGGACTGCATGGAACATTGTTCGCGATACTGGGGCTCGGGGGAGGGCTGCTTTGGCGTCGTCTGGGTTGAGGCTGATGGCGCATGCTGGATTCGTAACAGCACGACCGGAACCAAGAATCTCGTGCAAAAACCCGGCCACTACTCTGCTCTAGTAGTTGAAGGCCAAATGAGAGGGTACGACAAGACATGCCCTGAAGCCGATGCCTCTATCCACGATCTCGCCGGCGTCGACGGACTCGCATACACTGTCAACTGCGGCAAAGTCATTGGCGGTTCTGACTTGTGTTGGTCTGGCTATCCCAAGCCCTGTTGGGATAACCCATACAAGGGCTTCTACCATACCAAGACGCTCGAAGAATGTCTACGAATCTGCGTCGACCAACATCCGCTCTGCAAAGCCGTATCCTGGAACCCCGGCCTAGAAATTGGCTTTGCAAACTGTTGGCCCAAAGCCGACTTTCCTGACAGCGGCCTCACTACGCCCGGTAACAAACTGGGTGTTCTCCATACCGCTACCATAACCCGTATCGACCCCATCGACCGAAACTGCCCTTCGTCAAAAACATACACGTCCAAAGAAGCAAACAAGAAATTCGACGTGCACTGCGGACAACTGAATACCGGCACCAACATCACGAGCATCCACGCGCAGAATATCACGTCGTGCATGGACTCATGCGCTAAATCCGACCAGAAATGCATCGGCATTGTCTTCGACTCGATGCTCAATGGCGGCTTCAAAAACTGCTATCTGCAAAACACCACCAACACGGTGTCAGACCAAGCATCCGCTACCTATGCGGCGCTTTCGGGCTCTAGCGGCACATCCACAGGCTCAAACGCGGGCAACGACTCGTCCAGCGCGTCTTCGACATCATCGTCGTCAAAAGCGTGGATCGCAGGCCCTGTCATCGGCGGCATCGCAGCAATCGGGCTCCTGGCGTTTGCCATCTTCTGGATCCGGCGGCGCAAGAGCAAGAACGTGGGAGGGACGGCGGTGGAGAAGGACGGAAGGGGTCTTGGCGCGTATGGAGCGGCTCCGGCATACAGTCCTGGGGTACATGGCGAACTTTATGATGCGCGGGCGATGCATGGGGACGTGCCGATGGAACTTAGTGGGCAGGCGCATCAGCCGAATGAGCTACCAGAGACGACCAAGTATGCGCATAGGAAAGAGGGTGCGACGGAGTTGCCGTAGTGAGGGCGAGGGGCGAGAGTGTTTGTGGAACAATGTTTGTGGAAGCATTGCATGGTGTTCTGGATGGGTTTACTTCGTCGGAGATATCAAGTTCATATTGTATTTTATTTTAGCTCGGCCGTTCCTGATATATCCTGGGTTGGACTAGAATGCTTGGTCAGTCGCAGAAGTCTGTCATGATAGCATATTTCGTCCATTGCCAAATGAGGAGTGCCCAAGACAGCGTTATACGTGATTTATTTGTTCATGCATTATTTTGTGTCTGTCGTATCTCTTACATATCTGCGCAATATAAACAATCGTCTGCCCATGTCAGATGAACTCGTCACGGCGCCCGTCTAATCTCCAAACCTGACTCCTATGCCAACGCCGGGTGTTGTACATTGGGACCGATCCCGTGGAGAGTGGTGAGAGGTGCGCTCAAATCGCCAAAGATAGATGCAAAAGTTGCGATAAGGAATACTGGTGGTCGTCTAATGGTGGGTATATTCTATGAGGAGTCAGGCTCAAAGAAGACCTTCCGTGTTATCTGCAAGCCTGTCAGCGATCTCGTGCCATGATGATGAGAGAGAGTAATTGGAGCTTACTGCCCATCCGCCTGCCAAACTTGCGCAAATACCTGAGCTGATGGCCATCTGCCGTGTCCCCCGCGTGCTCTTGAACAAGGCGCCACTCAGCGCGCCTGCCATGACACTGTTGGTCATGTCGTGTTTCCCCCGGTAATAACCGATGGTGCTGTTCATGCCATTGTAGACCATGGCAATCACGCCTGCGCTGTTCCCCAAGAAGGGCCCTCTCCGGGTTATGGCGTTCAACACGCCGTTCAAGCGCAACCGCGGGGCCATGCTTGGGGGGTTCTTCTGCAAGCCTTCTGCGAGGCCCCATGCGCCGCCAATGGACAGCGCAGTCAGATAGGACACGCCGGTGCCATAACAGAGATCGTCGGACCAGCCGCGCGAGGGCAGGGCAGATTGCGAGCCGGGTAGGGCAGAGAGGTCCGAGTCCTCGAGCGAAAGGTAGTCGAGCGTGTCTTGGTTCAGGCCGGCTAGAGGATGCAGTTGTGAGGGGTCGAGGATGAAGTCTGACGGGCTCTGGATGGCGCTATTGGGATCGAAGGGCGTGGGTGTGAAGGTGTCCTCGGGAACGAAATCGGTGGACTGCGGCGATTGGGAGGGCTGGGGAGCGGTGGACTTGCGCCCAGTCAATGTGTCCCAGCTATACGATGAATCAGCCAAGTCGAGCAAGAATACAGCGGGGCGTAGTGGCCTACATGGTCATGGCGAAGGGGTGGATTGGGGGATCGGGTGGTGTGAAGGCGTGCGAGAGCTTCCGTGGTCGCGGCAAAGAATTTCGAGCCAGCAGCGGGCGTCACTGGCCGCATGGGCCACCAGCATCATTCTCTCCGCTTTCCGAGCTCGGAAAGAAAAAGATAGAGACGCACGCTTCCGAGCCTGCGCCAACAACGAACAGCATGGCTCTTCCAGAATACAAGAAGGCCTTCATCGCCGACTGCGTCTCGGCCGAGGCCCTCAAGTTTGGCACCTTCACCCTCAAGTCCAAACGCACGTCGCCATACTTCTTCAACGCGGGGCTCTTCCACAGGGCCGATCTGCTGCGCTCCATCTCCTCAGCATATGCAAACACCCTCAAGGAGCATGGAGAAGCAGACGCGTCGTTCCAGTGGGACATTCTCTTCGGCCCAGCATACAAGGGCATCCCACTGGCCGCTGCGACCATCGACAAGCTCGCTGATCTGGACGTCAAGACATACGGGCAAAAGAGCTACAGTTTCAATCGCAAGGAAGCCAAAGACCACGGCGAAGGCGGCAACATTGTCGGTGCCTCACTCAAAGGGAAGAGGATTGTCATCGTGGACGACGTCATCACCGCCGGCACCGCCATTCGCGAAGCCATCGACATTATCAAGAGGGAGGGGGGTGAGCTGGTGGGCATCATTGTAGCCTTTGATCGCCAAGAAAAGACCCCCACCCCAAACGACGACGATGGCAAGCCGGGCCCGAGCGCCATTGGAGAGGTGAGGAAGCAGTACGGCATTCCAGTCCTGGCAATCCTCACCTTGGACGACGTGGTGGCCTACTTGAGAGGTCTTGGTGGGGAAGAGGACCTAAAGCGGCTGGACGAGTATCGAGCCAAATACAAGGCGAGTGATTGATCGCATCACATGGAGGCACAAAGTTACGGATTCGCTACCGAGGCAAGGGCGTACTTGTCCTACAGCGCGGATGTCCATGTGCGTGAACTGGTCATGCAATCACCTACTCCATTGAGGCTTGCCGGCGAGGACTGGCGTTCACGGAATCGGATAAACGGGCTGCTGTGCTAGCGCGTCTTGGGCGCTGCACCGACCTTGCATCCGGTACTGGTTACTGCACTTGAACCCTCTTTTCATCTATTCTACATTCGTACTCTTTTATAGTAATAGGCCCTTCGGTACATGGCATTTGCACCAATGCTGCGCAGTCTCTCCTCAGCTCGGCAATCTTACTGCCTTGGCGCTCGGATCCTCGCCGCAATGACGGACCCCCTCGAGTTGCGAGGTGTCCTGAGCGCCCAGTGAGCGTTTCGCCTTATTCAACATGCACCTCCACTCTCTAGGAATGACATGGGGTGTGCGGCCATCCCCAAGTCGGCGCCTTACTATCCACTTTCTTCCTTCTGCTTGACGTCTCTGCCTTGAAGCTTCCCGGTCTCGTCTTGTGCTTGCTTTTGTGCACTTTCCGTTTCCTTGACCTGCGGCCCTGACCACCAGGTACTACCTGTCTGTGCCACTTACAATGCGCAGGATCAAGATATCGCCTGGCGGGCGATACCAACCAATGTCGCGGCAACACAAGCGGACGCTCGCCTGGCTGCTGCTCGGTACTATCACATTCGGCGCATACTATACCTGGTCGGCCCGCCCATTAGATCCTCTTGCTGTGCCATTCAAGTCGCATGAGATATACATGAACGACCACTCGGGCCAAATAAGGCTCAAGGCTCCAGCTTCCTACGATTGGAGAAATGCGCCGTTCGTAAACAAAATCGAGTCGTACATTCCACTGCCAACGGGCACTCCTCGCAAACTACCCAAAGTCCAATTCGAGGCCGGCGCCGAAACACGAGCGCAACGGCGAGACAAAGAGAAACGCAGGGTGGTGGTGCGAGATGAATTCCAGCGCACATGGGAGAGCTACAGGGAATTTGCTTGGGGACAGGACGAGCTCAAGCCGGTGGAGGGCGCAAGTTTAGACTCATTCGGCGGCTGGGGAGCTACTTTGGTGGATTCCCTCGATACATTATGGATCATGGGCTTTAAAGAATACTTCTACGAGGCTGTCGAGGCTGTGGCTGCCATTGACTTTGGCAAGTCCGAGATGAAGTCTATCAGCGTCTTCGAAACAACCATCAGATATCTCGGCGGTCTACTAAGCGCATACGACCTCAGCCATGAGCCAGTGCTTCTAGAAAAAGCTGTGCAGCTTGGCGAAATGCTATACCGAGCTTTCGATACCACAAACAATACGCCCTTGGGCTTTCTAGACATTGAAGATGTAAAGGTGGAAGAACGGTCAGAGTTTCCCGCCGAGAGAAACATTTGCTTCGCCTGCCTCGGCTCTCTCACTATGGAATTCACACGGCTTGCACAAATAACTGCAGAGCCAAAGTACTATGACGTTGTCGCCAGAGTTAGCCTGATGCTGGACCGCACACAGAACAGCACGAGAATCCCTGGTCTTTGGCCAACGATGGTTGATGCAGCAAAGGAAGAATTCAATCAATCCGGGTCTTTCTCTATCGGAGCGTTGGCAGATTCAACGTACGAATACTTCCCCAAGATGCACGCTCTCCTCGCAGGCCTTGATCCTATTTATAAAAAGTTATACAAAGACTCTGCGGCCATGATAGACAAACACATGCTGTTCCGCGCTTCGATACCACACGACAAATATGGCGAGCATCTGCTATTCTGTGGCGATGCCTATGTAACCAGTCGCAAAGACGTAAACTTAGACCCCGATCTGCAGCATTTGACATGCTTTATTGGCGGAATGTTTGGCCTTGCTGGTCGCCTCTTCGAAGATGAACACCATGTCGAGCTCGGCGAGAAGCTGACCAGAGGCTGTGTATATACCTACGCAGCTATGCCATCCGGCATTATGCCCGAAACATTTGCAATGATGCCATGCGAGTCCCGGATGGAGTGCGCCTGGAATCAAACGGCTTGGGAAGAAGAAAAGATCAAGAACTGTGGCAGTGGCAGTTCAGCGAGAGAGTGTCACATGGTCCCAGGCTTCCCCCACATACGCGATAGCCGCTATCTACTGCGTCCTGAAGCCATCGAATCCGTCTTCATCATGTACCGCATTACTAGTGATAGAAAATGGCTCGGCTACGCATGGAACATGTTCACAGCCATTGTCAACACGTCTCGCACACCCTATGCAAATGGGCAAGTCCGCGACGTCACATTCGCTCCGCCTACCGTGGCCAAGAATGCGGAGGCTCCCAGCGTGCGTAGTAGGATGCATATGAGAGAAGACAATATCGAAGATAAGATGGAAAGTTTTTGGACGGCCGAGACGCTAAAATACTTTTATCTCATTTTTAGCCCTGCGGATATGATTAGTCTTGATGATTGGGTGTTCAATACTGAGGCACATCCGTTTCGAAGACCGACGAGTAGTAAAAGCCCGGCTGGTGGATAAGAGTGGCGTGAATTGTACGTTGTAACGATAAAGAGAAGGTTTGCACTACTATGCTGCCGGTCCATTTGCATACAACGCCCTTCCAGAGAAAAGCGTACATATTTCTATTAGTGTCCCTTCCTCATCGCATTCATGCATTTCATGGCGTTCAAATATCTAGTCTAGTAAGGCTGATTCCAGTACTTCAATGTCACTTCTTTTGGTCACCGGTTTTTATTTGAGGCATCCTGCATGTGCATATCCTGCGAGGCAGACACTACCTCGCGAAGGCTGAGGAGATCGAGCCCTGGTTCGCTAGAAGTCGATTGGTATATGCAGCCACTTTTGATCAACACAATGATGCAGCAAATCGTAAAGTGTCTTCACAAGTGTCTCAGCCCCTCGGCGGAAGCCAAATCATGTTCATTTTTACCCCGCTCAGGGTTCACGATGCATAAGTAGCCTTGCACTTCTCTGCCTTGTCGGGATTTTATACTCCAAGTTGTTGCTCAAAAGTGTAGTATCGCCTCCATCATGTCGAATGAACCAAGATTTATCAGTCGGGGGCCTGTTTCGCATGTATCGAACGGCCACAATGATTCGGGAACAAACCATGGTCAAATTCCACCGCATATTCACCCTCCGAGACCTAGAGACTACGATGATGGTATGAATAGACGGCATTCAGGCATATTCGGGCTGAGGTGGAGTATATTCTGGCTGATTTTTTTACTTTTCTTTCTGTTAGTGGGTATCCTCGTCGGTGGTAGTGTAGGCGGCACCTTGAGGAAGAAACAAGAGTGCGTTTCCTCAACAATACTCCACGTCTTTTAACTCCTAAAATTAAGCTAGAATCGCTTATGGCGCCGCGGCATTATGTTCGTCCTACGCACAAAACATAACCACGACAGCTATAACAACACGATACTCCACCCTGCCAACACCAGCTTGCGCAACGCCCATCCCCCAGGTTGATCCCTATGTCGCTATTCCTCTTGCCCAGATCAAATCCGTAAATGTGAAATGTCCGTCGTCGATCGTCCAGTTCGATCTCGGAGCCCCAGACCTCAAAGGCCAGAAGTACAGCTGTCAGGACGGCGTCAACTCAAACGACACTGACCTGGTCACTTTTGTAGCGTATACTTTGGAGCAATGCATAAACGCGTGTAGTCAATATAGTTTGAAGTACACAAGACAGCCTTGCGTGGGAGTTGTGATGGGGTCTGCTGTGGAGAAGAGGCGGGGGATAGGAAGTGGGGCGAATTGTTGGTTGAAAAGTGGGACACTCAAGGCATTTGCTGGGGATGGGTATACAATGGTTACTGCCTTGAGCCGGTAGGGTATACTATGAGAGAGATTTTCTAGAGAGGGTGTGACGAATGGACCGCATGTGGAACGGAGAGAGCTGGACACAATGGCCAACCCAAACACTGTCGGTTCGTGCCTTTTCTGTTTCATAGGAGTTTGTTACTTTATTCACAATCGTATGTTCTGTTTTAGTTCCACACCATTCCTACTGTCGCCTTAAAACCTGATGTGTTTGAAATTGTGTTGCTTTGCAAAGGCCAAGCAATGTTGGATCCCTGAGCGAGCTGCAGGATGTTTAGGCCCCCTTGTGAGACTAAGAAAGTTGGACAAGAACATCTAATCCAAGCGCCTCTGGTAAAACCTTCTCGCAATGATCTCTCTAAAAATATTTGCTTGAGATAGTTTTTTCCTCTCACTATTGATTCCTATTGTTCACCATGTCTATTGCAACAAATGGCCCACAGGTTATAGCCGACGACTGCTCTATCTCTGGACCACAAAGGTACAAAGACCAACCGATGCTACATGTTCATGAATATTCAGCACCAGAAGTCTCGCGTCGGGGCGAGTCAACGCTTGAGGTTTATTACCCAGGACTTGAGATAAACCACAAGCTTCAACCTCCTAATACAGCCAATGCTGTTCTGGATTCTAAGCCTCTCTTCAAAGTAGATACTGAGAAGTCGACCCATTCTCCGGTATTTGGATTACCGTTCCGAACATTCTGGATATTCATCACAATTGTATGTTTAGTGATAGGTATCACAGTTGCTAGCACTCTTGGGGGTATGTTGGCGTCAGAGAGGAGGAGAGCGATGTATGTTATGCCCGAGCTCCAGTATCTATTGGGACTTCTAGTGCTCATTCTATCATCTCAGTTGTCCCAGTCCTACAGCCGGTGCCGCGAGTGCAGACCCGAGCCCAGCCACCAGTCACTACACTGCCCCTCCTATCCGTTCCATCGTCTCCGTGGATACACGGTGTCCAAACTCTACATTCAACGACGAGATTGGCGCGCCTGAACTCAAGAAATATCGCTACGATTGCGAAGAAGGCTTTGATTTTCCTACTTACGATCTCGCCTGGTTCACCGCCTTATCGCTGGAGCAATGTACAACCGCATGTGGTCAATACAATGCTCTGCATCCAAGAGAAACAAATCAATGTGTGGGAGTAGTGCTTAACGGCAATATGGAAGGGACACGAAAAAAGGATAGTGGAGGGAATTGCTGGCTAAAGAACTCAACATCTGTCCGTTCTAGAAGGCAAGGTTTCACAATAGTGAAAGTACAAGGCTAGTTTAGGCGGAAAGTTTGTCAAACTAAACGCGAATTGAACGTTTAATTGAATATCATTGGATATGTTGTTGTGATCTCTTGAGTTTTGAGTTGTTCAACACGGAAAGCAGACGGAGCGTGGCTGGAGAGAAGCGCACCGCCACCACGCGATGACGTAGGCGTCGACGAACTTGTCACAAGCCCACTCCCGCGACGCACGACTGAGAGTCATGGTTCCGTCTTTCTGCTTTTCTTCACGGGGTGTGGCGCAGCATTTTTAGGCATCGTCATTTGAATAAACTCGTGTTTGACGCTGGTATACGTACTTCGTCTTCTTCAACTGCCCAGGCAGCAGCTTTTTGCACACGTATTGTGTCGCTTAAACCTGTACCACAGATATTCACGATTTCTCCCCTCGAAAAAAAAACTGTTCCTTTATTGTGCGTCTTCTCTGCCGCATTCATCCAAGGTTGGGTCGTGTGACCTCCGAATATATCTGCACCTCAACCTGTGAACATACATCGCCACCAGGACCCTAACCTTCGGCAATGGATATCCCACGCGGCCATGCAGCCATGCCTCTCAATGAAACAGACTTTGTCGACTTCATTTACAACTATCTCAAAGCCGAATATGCGCCTATTCGATCCTTTTGGTCTACAGCAACAGCTAACCCACGGCAACCTTCACGATGGATCGGTATGGGCAATGAGATGTCGCCACTCTATATTAGACCCGCAAATGCCCAAGCTCAGAAAGATATCGAATCTCTCGACTATTTTACTAGGAAGTGGAATCTGGATGCAGGTTTCATTAGAGGACTCGTAATCAGATTCGCGAAATATGAGCTTCACGAGCGATTAGAGAAAGAGCTTTACGAGTGTGCGAGGCTGGACCTCATGGTTCGTAAGGCTCTAAAAGAGAAACATATGATTGATGCACTGTGGCCCAGCCCTGCGCCACGTAATCTGCCTCACGACCTGCTAGTGCAAGGTGTGCAAGTCCGCAAGTGGTATGGAGATATGTTCAACAAATATTTCCGGGTTCTCCACTCTATCGACCAGTTTGAGCTTCGACCGGAAGTCGACGCGCGAATCAAGAGTAATAACAAACTCATGCTTTTTCCATTCGTGGATCATCTCATATTTGGGGCCGTTGACCCGATCATGCCAATCGTGGCAAGTGGCGCCGGCTACTCTAATGCGAAAAGTCGAGCAAGAAAGGATGGAAGTAGTAAGAGCGATGGGTTCGGTGAACCGGGGAGGTTCGAGATCAGGTTTGACGCCCCGACTGAGGCGCATGACACATACACGAAGACGGTGGTGCGGCAGTGCCAGTGCAACAAATGTGGAACCAAAAGAGATGTGCAGGTCGTAGTATCTGTAGACCCGAACCCAGTTGGAGGTGCTGGTACAAGCACAGCATCGACGGGGAAGCCAAGCAACTTGAATGGTTCAGCGCAAAAGCGAGCCTCTTCGAAGACGGCACAGAAATATGCTCCAGGCTACAATATACCGGGCACACAAGAGAGTGCCTCTAACCAGCCATATCGACCTCAACAGGCGCAGGCGGAAGTTATACCTCGCGCCTCATCGCCAGAAACGAAGAAGCAATGCGCTCGCTGCACCTTCCTCAACCACCCTGAACTCCAGGTTTGTGAAATGTGTCAGGCATCTCTACCAGACGTTACGATCCAAAAACCTCCGAGCCCTTCAGCAGTGAGAGTCTCTCACTCACACTCTGCATCTCTCCCTCCGCCTTCGATTGTCAAACCAGTAGCACTTACAACCGAGAATACGAACGTCGAGAGACCCACAGGCCTGAATCGCCATAGCCTCAGCTCCACTTTGTTCTCTATATTTCCATTTTCACAGCAGGAGCAGCAGGAACATCATGCTGGGTTGCCTCCTGCTCAACAGCCGGATACGGCGAGCATGTCTCAGACGGCGAAGAAAGAAGGGGTTCCACCTAAGCAACCACCTCGCCCGAAGGGCGAACCAATAACTGAGATTGCTTTACCACCGTCACAAGAAACCACGAAGCCATCAACTCCACCGAATCTGATGGATACCGAGCCCGAAACGCCCCTGTCTCGCGCCCCCGAGATGGCAATGATGCCAATGACACCCCCACCCACGACCTCGAAACGCGTGGCGCCCATAGGTCTTCCGTCCAACCTTATGGACGATTTCGTGCCTGTTTCTCCAGCCTTTACACGAGACAATGAGGATGAGGAGATGGATGCAGGATGGGGCGAAATGAGTCGAGAGGAGGCAGAACAAGGCACGAAAATTGATAGCGACGATGATGGGTACGACAATGGGGGATTAGTAGATCTTGATGCCGTAGCGAGAGAAGAGGCAGATGTTTGGGGTGATCGGGAAGAAGAATAGATGAGAGACGTTGTGACTATTTGCTTGGTGTAATTTGATACCTGCATAGCTTGCTCGAAATTTGTATTTTTGGGGATAATAATTCATGGGTTTCGGTAGATACATATGTATATGAATTCAATTGGCGTGTTGGATTGACTTTCTTTTGGTTTTCACTTGATATAGTGAGTGATGAACGGTGAGGTAAGGTTGAAAGTGGCCTAAGAGCATCAGGCACGGGCGCACGCGGCAGGATCCAACCGCAACCGATTTAGCGCGTCGCGACATGGAGGACGTTTGAGGACGCGCCACGACACTCGGATTGCCTGCATACGACGAACTATAAATGGTATAACGAGCCTAAGAATTCCCCAAAAGATCCACACCGCCTTGGTTACCACTATGGACGACTCCCTACGCTCCTCAAAACGCAGGAGACTCGACACAACGACGCGCACCGTATCTAGCCCATTGGCAAAGGATCCGGCCAAAAGAGCCTCCGAAAGGCTTACCGCTCGATCGACACCGTATGCAAACGGCTCTATCGAGGAAGAGAATACACCTAAGCGCCGAGGGCGACCACCCAAGAACGTAGTGAAGGATATTGATATATACGACGACATCGAGGGAGCATTGAACATCAAACCTCTGCCGAAGCCGGCACAACGACGAGTCAATGCTGTATCGGAAGAGAGCGTCAAAGACACGGCTGACCAAGTACAAAAAGTTGCAACCACACCAAAGCGAGGAAGGGGGCGGCCAAAGGCTGCAGAGAGCGCTAGTCGGAGCGCTTTCAAGGCACTGGTCAACGAGTATAAACATGGGTCAGGTGGAGAGGCAGACGCTCCAGAAGAATTGGCTATCCAAGTCATAGCATCCTCCAAACGTGGAAGGGGCGCAAAATCATCTGCCCCGTCGGCGCGCAAAGTACCGTTACCAAGGTCCACAGGTCGACGACGAGCACCGAAACCCACGGATAAAGAAGAAGATCAAGAATCCGACGATACGGAAGACGAAATTATTCTTGTTTCGCCTTCGAAGTTGCGATCAGCAAGGAAGCCACCTGCCGCAAGCTCACGACGTCGCTCGAGTCGCACCGATCACATTGACAGCCGAGTTGACCAAGCCCTTGCAGAAGACGAGACAAATGACGACGAGGATATAGAAATAGATGGGAATAGTATACTGGAGAGTGTCCTGGATCCCACTGAACCAAGCCCCTTCAACAAACCAACTCCAACCCAGAAACACTTGAGTGCCCCGCCGCTTATTTATGGGAGCATTCCAGCGGGCCGAGAACTAGATTTGCTCAAAACGATTGTCCTAGAGCGCATTAGTTCGAGACGCCCCCCGCCTCTTGTCGGTCTCGATGCAGAATATAAGTCAGTACACCAAATCATCGAGCAGACCGTGACAGCTGGCGAGGGTAATTCCATGCTTCTCATTGGCGCCCGTGGAAGTGGGAAGACTGCTCTTGTGAACAAAGTTTTGTCCGAAGTGGCTAAGGATAATGGTGGTGATTACCATATCGTTCGCTTGAATGGCTTCATCCACACGGACGACAAGATCGCGCTTCGTGAGATCTGGCGCCAATTGGGAAAGGAGATGGAAATAGAAGAGGATGGTAGTGGGCCTGGGAAGAACTATGCGGATACACTAACAACACTGCTGGCACTGCTTTCGCATCCATCTGAACAAACAGGCGAGTTTACCGACCAGGTTGCGAAAGCAGTCATCTTTATCATAGATGAGTTCGACCTTTTCGCCCAACACCCGCGTCAAACTTTACTTTATAACCTGTTTGATATTGCACAATCGCGCAAAGCGCCGATTGCGGTCTTAGGTTTAACGACTAGAATCGACGTAACAAACAGTCTAGAAAAGCGAGTAAAGAGTCGTTTCAGTCACCGCTATGTACATCTTAGTCTTGCAAAGACATTCACTGCTTTCCAAGAAATATGTAAAGCTTGTCTAATCATACGGCCTGAACATTTAAGCGTCGAAGAGCGTGGCATACTAGAAGGTGGCACCAAAAGTACTCCCTCTAAAGGTACTCCATCGAAGAAAGGAAACGAGGTTGCTAAAAAAGACGTTCTCATAGAGTGGAACGCCAATATCAACGTACGACCCCTCTCCCATCTCTTTTCTAGATACGTTCCGCTGACACGACCAACAGAAGCTTTTCGCATCACCCACTTTCCTCACCCAACATCTAGCACCACACTTCTACCGCACAAAATCCACCCCCGGCGTCCTGAACACTTTCTTCCTCCCCACCGCCACCCTATCCCCCAACACGCCTTTCGTGCCCTCAAACACGCTCAGCGCGCCAGATTCAAAACTCTTCTTGATCCCCCACCTATCAACACTGTCGCTATCCCTCCTCATCGCTGCCGCACGCCTCGACATCATCCACGACAGCGACACCTGCAACTTCAACATGGCCTACGACGAATACGTGACACTCGCTTCCAAAGCACGCATACAATCTGCAGCAGGTGGCATGTCTACGTCGGGCAGCGTGAGCAAAGTATGGGGCAAAGACGTTGCGAAGCGTGAATGGGAAGGCTTGGTAGAGCTGGGTTTGGTCATGCCCGTTATACAAGGCCAGGCTGGCGGGTTTGGAATGATAAGGTGCGATGTTGCGCTGGAAGAGATCGGGGCGGTGCTTGCGGGCGAGAAGGGCGTGGATAAGCAGCTGGAACGGTGGTGTAAGGCGATATGAGCTGGAAGTGATGGCATTTGGTGGCAGTATTATTATGATTGGATAGTCCTTTCTCTCGCACGAGATATTCGTAAGCTGTGTTCGAACGGAGGTAGTTTTGCAACTCGCATATCCTATATTGGTGGCGCCTTGTAGATTAGAAGGTACGATATGGGCCCAGGCATTGGTGCAGCTTGGTTAGAAAGGCGGCTTTGTGGTTGCTCGTGCATTGAAACTGATCAGGCTCTACATCGCCAACAGCATTAGTATTCGATATCACTATTCAAGGTTTTCAAGATTTTCGTTACATTTGAAAAATGCCTCTTGGTGGTTTTTTTATTTTATTTTTTGTTTTGGGCGGTGGCACACGCGCCTCGAAATAAAATTTACTATTTGCCATTATGTACGCTCGTCTATTGATCTTTGCTTTAGTACAACATTGTTTGCCTGAAAGCGCAGTTATTCAACCCCAATACCTTGCATACTTGCTTCTTCCACCGAGGACACTAACGAACTCCTTTGCGACAATTCGGCTTGTCTGTTCGCTAGGATGCAATGGGTCGTACCATACGAAGCTATCTGGACTACTCGACATGGTGCAATTCTGGCCTTGCAAATTGCACACATATGCAGCACCCTGCACATTGGGAGGAGCCGTACCATTCAGGTAATTGCGGGGATTGTTGTAAATATCCGTCATCAGCGAGTTGACATCAAAATTGGCAATCTTGATGTCATCCCAGGTTCCCTCCACGTCAACCTCGACTGGCGTGCGGTATTTGTAGACCTGGTTGAGCGCGGCAACAGTGTCTTGGATACGCATACTGACCTCGGTAGCGTTCATGCCTACTTTCTCAGGAAAGAATCTGGTTCCATTTAGCCCGCCGTTTTCAGGTAGGGCATACTGTGGCGAAAGGTTTAGAGGTGCTAAGTTAAGTAGAACGAAGTAGCGGCCTCCATTGTCGTAAAGCCTTCCAACCTGTTCGTAAACGCAGTCGATGTAGTCTGCTATGGTCTTGCCTTTGATCTGGCTATCGGTAAGGAATGCGCTGTTGCCAATATCATTCGTGCCAATCCAGATAGCGTAGACGGTGTTGTCAGGCTTGCCCGAAAAGAACTTGGTACCATTGGGCCTTTTGTATTTGGAGTCGGCGATAAAAGCGGGCACCTCATAGCTTGCGATATCTGGGAAAGGCGCGTTGATAGCCGAAAAGAAGCGAGGGGTTATCTGATTTGAACACATGGCGCCGGAAACGGCGTAATTATACAAAGTAGCCTTAGAGTAGATGCTAGCATAACGCGCCCAGGAGAGGCCACCCGAAGCAGTAAAAAGGCCCTATATTGCATTAGTTGTGAGAATGAGGGTAGGACACGATTAGCCAAGAAGCATTACAACATGGATTCAAAATATGGCTTGAAGGTCATTCAAGATTGTACCAAATGACTAGACAGGTAGTGTGGGTAAAGGGAGAACGTTATAGAAAACGTACCACGCCCTGATCCCATCCAACAGGAGGTGCTGATTTATTGTTGATGAAAAATCCCAGACGGTTTTCGTCTGTAAAGCTGTCACCAAAAGTTACCAGGTTCTTGAACTTTCCCTCTGCCCATGACTGCGATGACCGGTCTGCAAGCCCTACAGCGACTGCTAGGTTCGCAACAAGCAAGCGTAAAAACTGAGAAGAAGGCATTTTCAAGTAAGCCCGGCTGCCAGTACGCTCACTTTTGCAGGAGCGGGAGGATATATTTGTACCGCTCACATACCAGGGTAGCACCCCGAGCACTAGACCTATGTTAATATAATAGGATATATTCCGGTTACCGCGCGGGGTGTCAGAGGGGGGGAGCGGTCGAGCCCGGTTAGAGGGAGGATATGATGGGGCTGAGAGTGGCTAGAGGCTTTTCGGTTGTAGTCGGCTTCGGATCAGCCTAAAAGGCATACCGCTATGGATGGCTCAAGCGCTCAGAACTTTGACACTCACCAAAAGCCGATGACGATCAAATACAATAAAGAATAGGTAGCCAAAAGTGTCGGGAAATACGCTATCTGTCGTGTGGACTCGTGGGTGAAACCGCCCAGGAGGTCCCGAGGTGCCATGGCAGATTCTGGAGAATCGTAAGGATCATCCTATAGAGTTTTGTGCAATTGCACTGATCGCCGTGCCGAGCCCGAAGCACGAAGTGCAACTGAGCAGGCGTAGATTTCGCGATCAATGGTCAAACCATGGGTGGCCACTGATGTCATCTTTTAGATGGGACCATTTGGTACATCCATCCAAGGTTGCTCGAAAGAGGAAACGCTGACCTTCTGCGTTTTTTGACGATCATTTGATAATTGTTCACAGAGCCGAAGCTTCCCAATTAAATCTTGCCACAATGCCCTAGGGTGGTATCTGACTGCATGGTACGTGAAAGGCCGAGTTAACGGCATAAAGCGCGTGCATCGGGGAAGCGGCTGGTCATAATAGCCCACATGCGCTAACACTCACGTGTGTCGTTAGCAAGCTTCAGAGGCAGTCAAGCCAAAGCAAATCCGGCAGGGCCTAGTACTGCTCAGGAATCCTGTGGTTGATGGTCCAACGTTGGCAGGACTCTAGCCAACTTCCTGGATTTCCATGCTGCGAGGTGGAGCTTGTTGGCTTTAGAATGCATGAAGCGGCCCCTGTGACATCGGCATGCCAACCCTCACTCGGCAGAGGAGTGATTGTACGGTAAGGCCGCTGATTTGTTGTCGACTCGGCGAAGGCGTGAACGTTGGGCTCTAGAGATGCGCGCTTTCGCCCCATGAGAGCACACTCGCTACCAAACTATCGGTGAATTGGCTTGGAACGAGAGGGACGTGTACATAGTGGTCATCATCGTGACGAATCGTTTCTTTAACGGACTACAAACTAGGGTTCCGCCCCGATTGAAGGAGAATTGTGCATTGTAAGCTCTCCGATGTGGGTATTGGTCGCCCTGTCCTGCTCTCTTCCCCAAGCCCCTAAACTCTAGCTTTTTGCTTCTTTGCACCACACCCCAAATTTCGACTCAGCTTTGATTCACCCGCCGTTGAAGCTGACCTGCCTTTTCATCATCCCCACAGGATGCACACGAAGACTCACTATCACACTGAGCTCATGTCTTTTCCGAGTGCCTTTTTGACCAAATGAAGTGCATTAGCAGCCAGAGGCAGCACAAAACAGGTACCGTCCCTATCGATCGAGGTGTGTGGTCATGCCCGGGTGAGGCTAAGGATACAGCTCCACATAAAGCTGTCAACAGTTCACATGTCGATTGCAGCAGGTGGACTCACTCCAGACTATTGCTGCGCCGCAATCGTGCATGAGTATCAACAAGCACCTCCCCACGATTCGTATACAATCTTTAGCAAGTCTTCCGTACTCCGGCTCCGAGTCCGCTTTATTATACACATCAACAACAGGTCAAAGGCGAGAACAACATAGTCATCAAGAATTCTAGGGCTGGTGGAGCGTACGAGAGTCGGGACCACGTCGAGCAGACAAATGAATGCGTCGAGAAGAATGTTCTACTACCAACCAAGTTTTCATTGCACGCATGCACCCTTCTTTTATGACTAGCCGGCTTTCAAAAACTCTTCGTGGTGGTCTCGGACAAATACGTTTAAGTCTAAATACGAATCAGCCGAACTACACGCAAACAAACGCGACCCCAACCGCAATGGGTCTTACGGACAGGAAAAATACCATTGGGGCGAGACCACCTTACGATTGGTCCGGTGAACAATAACAAACACCGGAAGATAGCCAAAATCATACGCACTACACGCAGCCTTGAACGATCAGGAACACACAAAATATGGGAACATTGAGATAAGAATGTATAACTAAGGCGCGCTCCTCATAAACTCCAGGTGCTTCTAATCGCAATTTCACCTCTCATATCTATCGACCTTTTGGTGTTGATATGAAAGCAACCGGTCATCACTTACGACCACACACGATGTGACTGAGTATCATTTAGTGCCTGTCACTCAAGTTGAGTATCTAATTACTCACATGGGTAGGTACAACTTCAGCTCGGTATTTACTAGTTCTGCACGAACTTCTCGAATCAGGTAGTCGAACTGAGCGGTAGTCCAACCAAGGTGTGCAGTAAAGGGCCACAGTCCAAGCGATTCGAGAAGGTCTCCTACTACACCAACAGCGTCTCGGCCAATATCAGCTTGAACAGGGTCTGCAGATGATCATTAGCGCAGTCTCCGAACACCTTCCCACAAGGATCGCCGACAAAGCAACCTTTCTATTCGTTTACGCTTCGGGGTCTATATATCAAACACTCTAGCCAGGTTCCACATACCTGAGTGCCAACGTCCAATAGGCAGTTGATGGTAAACAGCTTGAACATCTCGCAGCCCAGCTGCCTCCACAAGCCCCTTGAGTCTAGGGCCAATTCTCGGTTCGCGGTTCAACGCTGTCATAGACCGAACATATCCTTGCCACCAACGATATACCGCAGACTGATCAGTAAGTCGTCCACTGTGTGACTGTATATGAAGGTGGTATTCAACCATATGGACCCATCCTCCTGTTCGCAATAGTATCCTCATATCTTTCATGTAAGATGTCCATCTACTTTTCTTTATCCCCGGGGCGACAAATCTTGAATGGATCAGATCGTATGCCTTTGACTGGAAGACCTCTGGATCGTTGAGCTTATCGTTCAGGTTGTAGCCGTAGAGCGTTAAGTTGTCCGGCTGGTCTGCGACGAGCATGGGGAATATATCGACGCCAGTCACCTAAGTTGGGTCAGCATCTACTGGCAGTGATGTGGCAAACGACCGACGACGCAAGCTCACATGCGAGTCGAAAAACGTACCTCACACTCCTCAAATTCTTCCGCGAACTCTACGCTCCAATCACCCCCACCATACCCACAGTCAAGCACCTTGGTCGGATTTCTTAGGCGAACTATAGAGGAAACAAGAGCATCCCCAAGTACCCTGCGCAGGATATCGTGTTGAGCCGTCAACCTATCCTCTTCGCGATCGTCATTGGCGACTGGTACACAGTATATCCTTTCATCTATAGATATCTTCTGAAAGATTCTTCCATGAATGCTAACCCTCTCGAAATCGTCGCTCATACCGCGTGGAGTCCTACCTATTTGCTGTTAACGGTTCCGATGCGATAATAGCCCTTGTCGGTGCGGAGTAACACCAAGGTGGCGGCAGCACGAGATTATGAATTAAGAACTGGTCAAGTGCCCCAGAGTTGAACTAGTTGTTAGCATCAGGGATGAGTTGGCTAGCGAGGATTACAGTCCGATCATTACCCTAAGGATAGCCTGCGGTGTGTACAGAGCAATGCTTCTGGACGAACGACGAGACCTCACTGTCGTGGCAATAGACAGTCGTCACTGGTGTATGCTGACTAGCAAGACCAGATGGACAGATTGGGCTTGATCAATGTCATGGTCAAGGGAGGTTTGAAAGTTGGGCAGCCTTTCGGCAAGTCGAGTCTCGGTTAAGACTTTCGCGATCACAAACTGGGCCTGGTCTTTCGATGAGTTGACATATCAGCTTGCTCACGACTCTCAAATGATACAGCATTGGCGATGTTATTTTCGCGTACCAAATATCCTATCGCGGGCATCGACGCTTAGGTTTGACATGGTATATCCTAGGACGTGTCTGAACGGAGACGAGAGCGGTCAGCCAATTTGAAGCTATGGATGATAGCTCGCGTGGCACCACCGCCCGGCCGATCTAGAGAATTCTCCGTCTTCAACGACCCAGTGGAACGGAAGACAGCCTACTCCTAGCTTTGTCCACCAAGTAAACCCAGTGTCCTGGAAACAAAAGAAAGGATGCAACATATGGGAAGCTGCATCTATACGCTGTAACTGGTTCTATTCACAAATTACACTAGCGGTCTGCCTCTGGCTTTACCCGCGGCTGAAGGACCGTCATGAGATAAAGTACGGAGTTGGCGATCCTTACAGTACACGCCGCGTTGCATGATGGTATTGGTCATCGAAGACGTCGCATTCGGTTTCTAGGGGCACAACTAGAAACTTTCACAATCATGCGGACAGCACAGGCCGGCAGCGGTCTGTCCCGCATGGTCTCCTGTCAGGAACTTACCGCTGGCATGGTAATGGGATAGCACACATGAAAGGTGTCGCCACCTTGTGCGAAATGGTGCCGTACATAGGTACGACAGTCAATACACGTTCCGAACAATACCGTACAGGACGCTCAACCCAAAAGCAAAGGCGAGCCACCAGGCAAGTTATCGGCAAACTGCAGGTCGATGCTGCACGACGTAGGTATTCTCCTAAATCCTGCTCGCTTGTCCCCGCACACAATCGTTAAACCAACCCCTTGGCACGGAGCGCTTCTCTGTAATATGCAGCTAGGACGTTTCGGGATCAGCCTTGTAACAACTGGCAACTGAATAACTCGCAACTGGTCCGCTTCACTTTGTGACGCATATGTATGGTCCACCAAGTCGTCCAATCAATCCGAAAGTTATAAGGAAGACTGCTAAATCCTGTCGCCGCTTTGCAAAATTGTATCTACTACTGGCGAAGCAAGAGGCTTCGAAGAGCAGCTCACAAGTTGAGGCGCGCTCTCAATTACTAATAAACTTAGCTTGCTTAAACAGCAACAACAGACGAGCCTATGTGTATGCCTAGAGCCGACGCTCGGGACTTGTGGAGGATCGCCAACTTCTAGGTTTGAACATTACATGGGCATTACGCAGATGCTACATGGATATTTCGTCCTGCAGGCGTTCATGCATGGAACTCCCAAACTGGAAAAGAGAGCTGTTGAATATAGTAAGTACTCCATCGGGTGCATGTTCAAATGCTCTAGGTATGTTCAGCTTTCTATGGCCACATCCTGTGATCCCGTAGCCCGTATGGAACAAGTAGGTCCGACATTTCCTCTGTATTGCTTTACAAAGGGCCGTTTCCATCACCTCGCATCTCCACTATGAGATGGTTGCACAGCATTAGTAGAGTTCTGCCAATAATCGTGCTGCATGCCCTAAACATAGTTACCTGTAAAAGATTGACTGACTAGTGAGATCAAGAGTCTTACCAACACGTTGTCCACGGCTTTTTGCTATTTTAATACGAGCAAGACAGGTAGACGGGACATACCAGCAAAGGTTGTATGATGGGTAAATGCGGCAATATCTCGCCGATATTGTTGTGATCAAAGTTTGTCGGGTGCATTTCAAAAGGGATGCTTCAGCTTCAATATTGGTGTCCCCGCAAGCCACCGGCCCCATCTTCCAGAAACTGCATTTATAATATCTTTCGGTACACTATATTTATCGTAGAATAGACAAAGGGGCACTTTTCTAGTCAACTAGGGTGTTCGTTTTCGGTCGACATGCGGCTGTCCCGATGTACTTCAGATAGTCTTTCCATTTGTCTAGAAGTCAGCACATCACGTGAGCATGGATCAAAACGAGGACCGCAAGGTTGGAACCAAACGTAGGTGTGCTTACTACGGATACTCAGAGGCGTAAGGCACCAGAAGGGCCTTAACCGATCGCCAGGGTTTAGTCTTGGATGAAGCATTCTAAAGGTCAAGAAGTTGACTTGTTGTCGCTGAGAAGACTATTAGGATGTTGGATAGGTGTGGTGATTAAATCTCGATGTAGGAAAAGCCCAGTGTAAATAAATTTGATGGATGCGCGATAGCAGGTTGACATATTAGACTAGTCGTGGTGTAATACCAGCTCAAGCCCTCGAATCACCAGACGGAATGGAGTATCAGCTGACACGTCCAACCTCCATCATGACCGCTCTAGCATCTGAAAGACGATGGAAGTGCAAGCTAACATGTGAAGATGAATGAGGCTCGCACGACGCCAAGCTTGGGGTCCCCACACTGAGACATGTGAGCAACTACCGAGGTCCAGCTGGGTTCGTCATGGTGCCGGTAACGAGGTGCTCGGCTTTCACAAGGAGAAGGGTTCAAAACGTCGACGCTGGCTGAGATTTGCCATATTGACATCCATCTTCCTCATAACTCTTCCTCATTTTCCACATATACATCGCTGGGTTCTTCGTTGATAACCCTCGAATAGAACAGCGCACTCTCTTCTTGCTGTGCTTGTAGCATTCCACACCAACAACTCTTGTACTCACATCATGGCTCCTTCGGAGCTACGGTACGATGGCCAGACCGTCGTTGTGACTGGCGCCGGTGGCGGCCTTGGTCGCGAGTATGCTGTCTTCTTTGGTAGTCGGGGCGCAAACGTTGTTGTGAACGATCTCGGCGGTAGCTTCAAGGGCGAGGGCGCAGGCTCAGCGGTATTTTCTCACCAGCACCATCGTAGCCATCAAAAACTGATCATCATCACATAGGCGGCAGACAAGGTCGTCGAGCAGATCCGATCCGCTGGCGGCAAGGCGGTTGCCAACTACAACTCCGTAGAGAACGGAGAAGCCATCATCAAGACGGCCATTGATGCCTTTGGTCGCATCGATATTCTCATCAATAATGCTGGCATTCTACGAGATGTCAGCTTCAAGAACATGAAGCAGTCCGACTGGGATCTTATCTACAACGTCCACGTCAAGGGAGCATACAAGTGCGCAAGGGCAGCATGGCCATACTTCAGGAAACAGAAGTATGGACGGCTCATCAGCACCGCATCCGCTGCTGGCCTGTTTGGATCTTTTGGCCAGACAAACTACTCTGGTGCGCCCCGCAAGTCATCTAAACTATGGAGAGATGCTAACAAATATCACAGCCGCCAAACTTGCCCTCGTCGGCTTCACAGAGACCCTTGCAAAAGAAGGTCTAAAGTACAACATCCTCTGCAACGTCATTGCCCCTATTGCTGCCAGCCGAATGACTGAGACGGTCATGCCGCCAGATGTCCTCGAGAAATTGAAGCCTGAGTGGGTGGTTCCGCTCGTTGCTGTCCTCACACACAAGTCGTCCACCGAGACTGGCTCGATATTCGAAGCTGGCGGTGGCCACATTGCTAAGCTCCGCTGGGAGCGAGCCTCTGGTGCTCTCCTTAAGGCGGACGATTCCTTGACCCCAGGCGCTATTGCTGCCAAGTGGAAGGATGTTGTCAACTTCTCGAAGCCTGAGCACCCACAGGGTCCAGCAAATGCTCTCGAACTCCTCGAGGAGGCCCAGAAACTGCCCACCAACCCCAAGGGCGAGGAGCTTGATTTCAAGGGCAAGGTTGCGGTTGTCACTGGTGGAGGCAATGGACTCGGTCGCATCTACGCCCTACAACTGGCGAAGCGTGGCGCAAAAGTTGTCGTCAACGATCTTGTCAACCCCGACAACACCGTCCAAGAGATCCAGAAGCTGGGCGGCGAGGCTGTTGGCAACAAGGCTGACGTTCAAAATGGTGAGGCTGTTATCAAGACCGCTATTGAGGAGTACGGCCGCGTTGATATCCTTATCAACAACGCTGGTATTCTTCGCGACAAGGCATTTGCCAACATGACCGACGATCAGTGGGATATCATTCACCAAGTGCATCTCCACGGCACTTACTCCTGCTCAAAGGCTGCGTGGCCCTACATGCTCAAGCAGAAGTACGGCCGTATCATTAACACCACCTCAACCAGCGGTATCTATGGCAACTTTGGTCAAGCCAACTATTCCTCTGCCAAGTGTGGTATCCTTGGTTTCTCCAAGTCGCTTGCGCTTGAGGGCAAGAAGAATAACATCTATGTCAACACTGTCGCCCCTAACGCTGGCACCCAGATGACCCGCTCCATTATGCCCGAGGAGGTCGTCCAGGCCCTCAAACCTGACTATAACGCTCCTCTTGTCATTCTTCTCGCATCTGACAAAGCCCCCGAACCCACCGGTGGCCTGTACGAGATGGGCTCTGGTTGGTTCGCAGCCACCAGGTGGCAGCGTACTGGTGGCCACGGCTTTCCAGTCGATGTTAAGCTCACCCCAGAAGCGGTTCTCACTCAGTGGGAGCGCATCACCAACTTCGATGATGGTCGTGCTGACCACCCCTTCGACAATGCCAGTGGTCTCAAGTCTATCATGGCAAATATGGAGAACACTAGCAAGAAGAGCAAGAAGGAAAAGAAGCCAAGCAAGAGCAACGAAGAGGTTCTTAAGGCCCAGAAAGAGGCGTTGGCGGCAAAGTCGGATGGTACTCCATTCGAGTACACCGAACGGGATGTTATTCTCTACAGTAAGTTCCCTTTTAGCGATGAGTTGATCTGTGCACTACTAACGCGTATTCTTAGACCTCGGTGTCGGTGCCAAGCGAACGGATCTTCCCTTCATCTACGAGGGCGATGAGAACTTCCAAGTCATACCTACATTCGGTGTTATCCCCCCTTTCAATGCCGATGCCCCCTTCAGTTTTGATGACATTGTTCCTAACTTCGACCCTCGCATGCTCCTGCACGGCGAGCAATTCCTCGAGATCCGCAAGTTCCCCATCCCCACCGAAGCCAAACTCATCGCAATTCCTAAGCTTGTTGAGGTTGTTGACAAGGGCGCTGCTGGTTTAGTCGTTTACGGCTCGATCACCAAGGACGCAAACACCGGCGAAGAAATCTTCTACAACGAGAGCACGGTATTCATCCGCGGCTCTGGTAACTTCGGTGGCAACAAGAAGGGCACGGACCGAGGTGCGTCGACAAAGATCCACGCCCCACCCAAGCGCGCTCCAGACGTTGTCGTAGAAGAAAAGACAACTGAGGAGCAAGCCGCCATCTACCGTCTCTCAGGCGATCTGAACCCACTCCACGTCGACCCCAACTTCAGCAAGGCTGGCGGATTCCCCACCCCTATTCTTCACGGCCTTTGCAGCTTTGGTATCTCTGGTAAACATGTGCTTCAGACATTTGGCCCCTTCAAGAACATCAAAGTGCGCTTTGCCGGCGTCGTTCTCCCAGGTCAGACGCTCATTACTGAGATGTGGAAGACGGGCAACACGGTTGCGTTCCAGACCAAGGTTAAGGAGACGGGCAAGCTTGCTATCAGTGGCGCGGGTGCTGAGCTTCTCGGCGGAGGAAGCAAATTATAAGGTCATGAAGTGGAAAATGTGAAGATTAGTGTTTTATGCATGTGTGTGCGTACTTAGGCATCTGATATTGCGCCTTGTATATATGTATTGTTATGATATCAATCTCAGTAATTATTCTATAAGACTACGGTATTTGCTAGGGTTTGAGGTGTCGTACCTTCCAATTTGTAGTATGTCGAGTATGACGGGGGTGCTTGCATGTGGGAACTGTTGATCGCGGCTTGTAACTCAATTATCTCAAGAAGAGTTGTGATATGCGAGGTCTTGGATGTCACCATCAAGGCCTTTGCATTTGGGCCTCGTAACGATTAATTCATCAAGCATCTTGGTAGTGTTGTTCCCGCGGTACGTTTAGGTCATTACAAAGTTAAAGTTGTTGTGCAGATGCCCCTGTGGCAGTGAGGTGGAGGCCTGGGTGCCACATCAAGGACCTCTTTCCTCAAACTCCCGAGAGAACACATCTGCGCAGTTGTTGAATGGCTCCCACGCCCTTGTACAAATCTTGTCTTCAAATGTACTACGGACGGCATCAAGCAACAAGTCTTATGCATCACCAGCCCAATCACTACATCCGCTAGCAACGCACTTACAAGGACCAGGACTGCTGACCAGTGGCCCCGGCAGCCCAGCCGTCCGGGACTAATCCAGTGCCTTGCCCAATATCCATTTCCCCTCCGGCATCAAAGGCTAGCGCACTCCGTTTCACCTCGGATCGTATCCCAAACCCTAAACAATGCCGCAAGCCAAAGCAGCACGCCTCTCCCAGTCCTACTAATCTGCACGGAAGGCCCGCCGCCCATCGTCAGGAAATCAATACCTCGCTGGAAGCTGAAACAACGATGGAAGAACAGAACCGAAAGGCCCTTCTAGAGTTATGCAGCGAGGCATCATTCATGGATAAGGCAGGTTGCAAACAACAAGGGCAATGTAAGTTATGACATGATAGTGAAGAAGGCACACGGCAAGTTGTAACTTGTCGCGCAACTCCGTTACCGGTAGTCCAGTAGAATGCCCCGCGTCGCCGATGCAATTACGGGATCGAGCACGCAGAAAATCCTCATGCGGGCTGGCTAAAACGATAATCGTATGTTTGCGGGACGGCCTGCAGGGCCGGTCACATCAGTCCCAAGGCACCGTCTAAAGGCCATGGATCATAGATTCACAAGAGGTGCTTAGGCGGCCCACGGGCCTCGCCTTCGGGCTCGGGAGGCAGGGTGCCTTTTGGGGTGGTGGCCCTGCTTGCCTTGCCAAGGCGATGGGATTTGTTTCAACGGCTATCTTTCTCGCGATCGGAGGGTAGGCTAGGGAGTATATTTTAGTTAGACGCCCTGCATAATGTTTTGTCTCAGAGTCTGGCAGCTTGGGTGCTTTGCCCTAGTCGATCTGACAGCCGTCCGCGGTATCTCGCCGAAACTCTAACGTTCTTCCGAACAGATCGGTTTCAGAATGGTCGTCGTTGCAGGTGCGGCTGCTCATGTCCCAGTTTGTGCTGGGAGTCCTGTTCGTCGGCTGGGTAAATACAGTGTGCGAGTGGGATGGTTTAGATGCGCGTGGGGATGGGTTTCAGGTAGTACATGGGGAAACTTGCGGTGATTATTATTGAATGCAAGGCAGTACAGTACCCGCCACATGTAGCATGTCTTATAAGTGGGTCCGAGCTATAGATCACATCTTAAGTCACGGAGCATTATATTGACATGCTTTTTCGGTTACCGGATCCCTAGAGTGGATCTCTGTGTATACAAAGTAACCAGGTATCTTGTGGATCTTGAGAAACGATGCCTTAGAAATTACTGGAATAACTATTTATATGGCGACCAGGTATTTTGTGACTTTATGCATTGATGTGCAGATGTGTGAAAGGATTCAGCGGGAAACATGTGATGCCACTGATGCCACTAGTGAGAGCTACGATGTACCGATTATTTACTGTGTTACATAGGGTATCCGGTGATGGTACCGATTGACTGACCACGTGGTCGACTACAAGCTAGGCCTGACTTTTAATATTCCTGATAATATACAATCTAAAGACAAGGTTTTTTGTTGTTTCTAGGTTGCGCAAATGATTTCTATAGCTGCTGTACTAGATTCAGACGCGAATATGCTCAAACAATTGCAAATGCGGGTGATTTGAAAAGCCTAAGCCTTGGGACGGTGCTCAGAGGATTCCAGCTCGAACTGATCGGCAGCCTGGGGCTTCCAGAACTGCTTGTCACCCTTCATAGCGCGGATGAACCATGGTTGGCCACGAGGTGAGTCGGCGGAGACTAAGGATCTTGTTAGCATCTGTATGAAAGAGATTTACGCAATGAGTGGATACATACTGCTCCAGTACTCCTTGTTGTCATAATCCGGGGGAAGTAGACGGCCACGGGAGATGGTGGCAAGAAGCCAGGTCGTGCCGTTGATGATTGCGTAACACATGATACCAGCAATGAGGCCATACGCGATAGAGTATGAGAAAGGCATGAACATCAGCGTGACAAATGCTGGAATGGAATCACCAGGGTAGTTCCAGTTGATAGCAAGAACACCGCGCATCATCATACAACCGACGAGGATAAGAGCACCACCGGTTGCCCATGGGGGGATAGATGCGAAAATGGGTGCAAAGAAGAGCGAGATGAAGAACAGTAAGCCAGTAGTTATGGCAGTGAGGCCAGTTCGGCCGCCTTCTTGGATACCAGCCTAAATAATCAGTTCCAGCACACTTTGTGAATCCTAAGGGTTATACTTACACCTGACTCGACGAAAGCAGTCACTGGAGACGAACCGAAGAGTGAACCAATGGAGATGGCAACAGCATCCGCAGTGTAAGCAATTGTGCTCTTGGGGAAATCGCCGGTTTCGGGGTCCACAACGCCAGAGAAACGGGCCATGGAGTACAGAGTACCAGTGGCATCCAGAATATCGACGTACAACATGGTGAAGACGGCGAGGGCGAACTGACCGCCAACCTTTGAGAGGTCCCAATCCTGAGCCAAAAGTGTGTTTTTGATTGGGTGAAATGCGACGACATTTTTAAAGAAATCAAAACGAGAGTCTCCAATCGGGGTACGGGGAAAGAATGTGATGCTGGTGTCGCGAGGCCAAGAGAAGATCGAGACGAGCGCAATGCCAACAATCATCGAACCGCGGACCTTGTAGGTCATGAGGAGGGCAGTGAACACGCCGCCAACGAGGAATCCCATCCACATCGTAGGGTTTGTAGCCTTGTGTGAAAGACAGGAACCAGTGACTGGGTCGAGGTATTTGGCAGGGCAGCCCCCGAGTTCGAGAGGAGTCGCCTTTGCACCAGTAATGGCGCCCAGGCCAGCGCTATAGGAGAGGCCGATAAGAGTGAGGAAAAGACCGATGCCAGCACCGCAAGCCACCTTGATTGAGGCTGGAATAATGCGAGCTAGCCATTGACGAATCCCGAGGAGAGACAAACCAACAAAGATGAAACCTTCAACAAAGACAGCTGTCATGGCGACACGATAATCAATGGGGCCAGTTCCGTGGAAACCAACGATCTGATAGGCAAGATAGGCGTTCAGTCCCATAGCAGGTGCGACAGCAACAGGCAGGTTGGCACTGATGCCCATGAGGAAAGAACCGAGAGCAGCGATGGCAGCAGTGGCGGTGATGAAGTCACGATTGATTTCAAGGAGGCACATGTTGTAGTCCTTGTCCTTTAGGCACGTAGGGTCGAGGGGGTCCTTGCAGACACAAGTACCTCCAGAGTCGGTGAGAACTGAGGCCTGTGTAAACTGTCAGTGGCGGCCCAATTCACTGCTTCGATGCTAACTTACGTTGACTGCAATGATATAAGCCATGGTGAAGAACGTGGTCAGACCAGCGCGTAGCTCAGTAGTAAACCGCGCATTTTTGATTTCGTTTCGCTGATGTTCGCATTAGATGTGTTCTTTGAAGGTACATTTTAGATTTACATGACCAGAGCCGTCGAGATGGAAGTATCTCCCGACGAAAGAGCCAGCGACAAGATCATTGAGCGCAGCTTTGTTACGCTCCATGAAGCCCATTTTGCAGATGGTGGAGTTGAAAAATAGAAAAAAGGGAAAACGATTGCAATGGTGAATCGAGACTCAATCAGGATTCGGCGTAGAAGTTTGGATAGAAAAACGATCGTACAAGTGGGACTTTACTCCGCATAAAGAGGGCAAATCGACGGACAAGACTAGACAGGGAAAGGGGCGGAATGGGTAGTGCCCGCAAGACTCGAGTAGTGGAGACGTTACTAGTGGCGGGGGTTTTGTCTGGCTCTCACGCATGGCCAATTTTATTGTCCGTCTGAGATTTGGATACTAACAGCAACGGGTACTCAGGGATGTATCGCTCCGTCACGGCAAATACCATACTAGGAGACTACTCCTGTCTCATTCTCTTAGGCGTCTCTCGGCGCCATGCTGCCCATGCAACGAGATGGCACGGCCTAGGAGCGGCTGTTGTTGGGATCGGCCAACCTGCCAATTCTGATAATCCTGCCGTCAGCCGCGTAGTTAAGGAGCCTTTGAATCCTTCGATGAGATACAGGGTAATTCATGAACGGCTAAAAGGATCTGGCAGGGTTTCATTCTCCAACAATGACAGATGGGGGCGGTGGTTCATGCCAATGACTACTAACCAGGAAGAGGGCTGTAAGATGTGATAGTGATGCTTTTGTGAAACGTTTTCTACAAGGCTGCACAGGCTACGCCTCGACTGGAGAAATGGAATATCATGTACGCCAATCAAAAAATTCGCCACAGGATCCGCGCCGCATCGCGCAGCGGTGGAAGGGCTAGAAGGAGGTTAAGGCAAATGGCGCACCCAAGCTGTCGGAACACATTAAGCGACTTTGGAGACGCCATTGGTTTGTTCAGTGAACGGCATTCGCCCATCAGGGACGCGGCTCTCCTGCCGAGAGTCTGTTTACTAGAAGATGGGAGAATTTCCATGCTGGGTTAGTGCTCTCATTCCCCGAGGGTGGCTGCACTAGCAGGACGGCACATGAGGTGACATGCAAAGGGCGATAAGCAACGCCAGTCGGGATCGGGATGTGCCTGAAGGGCGATTCAACGACGGTGAAGGTATGTGTAGATCCCCCAAAGAGCCGGAGCAGTTCGCTGTGGAACTGTAGTGGGGACAGTGAAAGGATGTCGGCCGATCGCCATGTGGGAGGGGCCAAAAGACGAGCTGCAAGCCCGTAACGAGTCAATGCTTTCGCTAATTCGGTCAGACCTCGGAAAGGATAGCGCAGGGCGCCTAACCTCGAAGCGACCAAGTACCCATGAACTATCGAGACTGGTGCTGTTTAGGCTTTAGCAGGCCAGTGGGCAGGATGCAGAGTCATGCCCGCGCACGGCTGGGACAAGGATGTTGTATGCTTCTGGGCAACCACAACAATCTCCGCTCTAGATATGTTGTTCATGGCAGTCCTCCCCCAACTGGCCCCACATTGACATGACGGCCGTCGACATGTTCCCAACTTTTGATGTCCCTCCTCTGCATTCCGAGACTGTAGGCGCGAGAAAGGCCAGACGGGCAAGAGAAGAAGAAGCGACCAGGCGGTCCTCGACGGCAACCTCGCAGTCGTCTGGAAGTGCCAATTCAAAGGCAGCAGAGAAGAGCAGTGGTTTTGGTTGGTTTGGCAAGAGCGGTAAGAAAGGTGTCCAGGAGATCACAACGCTGCCCTCCAAAAAGGCTCCCCCTCAGAAAGAGCCGGAACCAGAGCCTGAGTCTGAGATTGAACCATGTCCACCAACAGCTCCATTGCCTTCTCCGCCAGAGCAGCAGATTCCTTATCAGAGGCCACTGCAGCGCCCCGACTACGATAGCCAGTATCGGCCAGAGCGGTATCCTTCACCACTCTCTTTAGCAACGCTTCCTTCACGCCCACCTACCAGCGCACTTCCTCAACCACCGTCTCCCAGCCTTGTCAGTGTGTCAGGTACGTATTGCGTGTTGAACCCGGGGTTTTTTTTTTTTTTTTTTTTATGGTATGATCGGCAAACGTGGATGCCTCGTGGCAGCCGTCCATGTCGCAATCCTGGTCACGCGAGGATCAGCATGATCGCCAATGTCTGTGCACGTGACGTATACCTAGCACTGCTAACTTACTGTCTAGACGCTGGGCGGAAGTCACAATACTCGACATTTTCGCGTACTTCTTCCAATCCGACCACGGTCTCATCATCTGGTCGCACGACTTTCTCAAGTAGAAGCGCCTTCTCCAGCGGTTCCCAGTACGAGAGTGCGCCATCTGAAGTGAGCTACGATGACCCCACATCTCGCTTTCCCAGCAATGTCCAGCTCGAGCCAGTTGAACGTGGTTCGCGCACGGGGAGCAGGCAAAGTGATCATTCAGCCAAGACCGCACAAGGGCCGTTTGCTCGTGCATTGGCCAAGATGGAGAATGCCGGTGCACGCATAATTGCAGCACGACTTATGGAAGAATGGGAAGGCCTTGACGATGATGAGAGCTATCAAGAAGTCGTTTTCGAGAAGCGACTATGGGCTCTTACTGCCTATCAGCGCCTTACCCAGAACAAGCAGCTTCAATCGCCTGCCCACGAACTGCTTATTAGCAGTCGCCCAGCAGACCAGAAGAGAATACTCCATCTCAATGGCTCTCTAGGTATGTTCCTATTCATCAGCTTAGGCGCTCGTCTTCTAACTAAAATAGCGGACGGATGGATGCTTGCATCTCGCTATCCTGCGGCAACCGTATACACAATATCTTCCATGAAAAGTTCCAACCCACCAACATCTTACCCTGCTCCTCTCAACCATCACTCTCTTTATGTCCGTTCTCTCTCATCTGCAACGCCTTTCCCAGATAATTATTTTGACGCAATCATTTCTCGCTCCATCGCGACTGTTCTTCGAAACGACGAGTGGGCACGTTGCTTCTTTGACTGCATGCGTGTCCTCAAGCCTGGAGGACAGATTGAAGTTCTTTCAATCGATGCTCACATGAACTCCGAGGGGCCAAAACTATCAGCTTGGGTTGATGAGCATCTCTCTTGCCGACTGGAAGCCCACGGTCTGAGCAAACAAGCATCCGACACAGTACTTGATACTATGGAAATCGTGGGTCTTGAGAGCATCCGCCGCGCACGAGTCGCCCTCCCAGCGCACTCACCCAAAGCCGTTAGGCCTGCTCAACCACCATTACATACATACGGCGCTGCCATGCCCGCTCCAACGCCACAAGAATCAACCGACGCAAGCATCATGATGACCTTTCTCGGCAGGCACTTCTACTCGGACTTGCACTACAATTTCGTGCAGGCTTCCCAGGGTGAGGAATGGTTCTGGGCACGCAAGGACATCCGAGACGAATGCGAACGCTACAAGACAAAAATGGTGCTCACCATTGCATGCGCTCTCAAACCTAAAGCTACTCCCGGCGAGAGCTATCTTGACATCTAATTTCCCTTGCGTAAACCTGACTTGACGCGCCCCATCCATGCTTCCCAGGCGCACGAACTAGAACTGGACATACGGAGCAATCCTTGTCTTGCATTGTTTCTTTCATCGTGAGTATCTCTATGTTTTATGTCATCTTTTGAAGCGTATTCCCCCAATGCCCTTTTTGTACGTATCTATCACACGCCTATTTTCATCATTGGATCTATTTCGGCTAGGAAAATATGACGTGGAGGGAGAAAGGAAAAAAAAACCCACAAGGCAGGGGAAAAAGTAAGGAGTGACCTTGACTTCAAAACGGGTGCCGGCAAAGATACCCAAACTTGTTAACCTATTCTCTTCCATCTCTTCAATTCAACTCATGATACTCTTTGACTCGCATTTCTGATGAACAATCTGCCTTTGTGAAGAGGGAAAAAAAAGCATACCCAATTAACCAAGTCTGGGGGGTTTTTTTTTTTTCATCCCCAACCCGCCGCCACGCGAATGCACGACTCATCTGCCGCGCTTCCGTAACGCCCGCATCGCACGCCACCCAAAAAAAAAACAGCGTAAAACCTAAAGCCCGCTCGACACTAATCGTAGCGATCACCCGCCACCACTCTTGCCTTGGCGAAACCCGCGTAAGCAGGGGCGGTGGGCGGTGGGGGGCTTTGTGCGCCAACAAGCAAGGTGCGTCCCAACGGCACTTGAGGAATCTAGTGCGAGAGGTGTATGTCATGGAGTTGTGGCTTCGGCGGTACAAAAACAACGACGGCATTTGTCAAACCGCTGTTGCGATTCATGGGGGAGGGTAAGCTGAGGAGGGGGGGGGGTTCCGCTCGTATGGCGATGTCGCGCGAGCAGATAAAGGTCCTGCGGCGTGAAACCTGGGTGGTGTCTGGTTTATGAGGCGGAAATGCGCCATTAGTCGTGAATGGGTGGTGGCTTTGTGATGTTGTGCGGTTTACTCATTGCTTTGCATGGATGGGTTTATTGCACGGTTGGATTGAGGGAAGGGGAAACGGGTTGCTTGTCGTGAAACATTTGGGCGGACGCTGGTGGCTTCAGTTGGCGATAGTGGGAGAGGGGGAAAGGCCGATTTACGAGCGATGCGGCATGGATGGCAAGTGTTGCTTGGTATATCACGGTGCGCTATGCTGGTAGTACTAATTATATAAGTTGATGACTGACGGGAAATCTGCGTACTTTCATATAGGTATGACGATATTACTGGCAGAGGTAGTCGTCGAAGAAGAATTACCCTTAACTTAGTGCAACAACTGCTGTAAAGTAAACTATCACCACATTAATCTTGCCCGATAAAGTAATGCTAAAGTCGTCCACACCACATCCAACAACATATACCAATACAGGATGCCAGTATAGTAAAGACATGGGCATGTTAGTATCAAACATGTACCCATCCATTTCACACAATCTCAACAACCCCATATCTCACCATCCTACCAATGCCATTTCCAACTCCCCCAATCACAGCCAAACCACACGCATCATGACCCAGCCCAACCTGCACAACAAGGCAAAAAAAAAAAGAAAAACAATAATTTGGTTTAATTTATATGTCGCACATGACACGTGCATATCACACGTCATCACAGAGCACTTACTTACTCTTCATCATCATCCTCATCCTCATCGTCCTCGTCGTCATCATCCTCATCGTCTTCCGCAACTTCCTCCTCCGCATCCTCCGCCTCACCCTTATCTTGAATCAGCAGATCCTCCACAGTCCCCCCCTCGCGCTCCAACCTCAAATACTCATCCCACTCGGGAAACATTTCGTTGTCACCCTCGTTATCCGCAGGAGGCGAGCCTAACAGCCGCGCAACCTTGCTCTTATTATCCTGTTCGAGCGATGCTTTCCATTGCTTGACGAGAGCGGGGGTGGCGCTAGGCTTGTATGTTTGCGCGAAGAGGACGGCTTCGGCAAGGCGGTTGGTTTTGACTAGGAGGTCGATGCAGGCTTGCAAGTCCCCGATTTGCCAGAGGGCGGAGAAGGCGACGTTGTTGCTTGCTGCGGCTTCGGAGAGGCTGGCGAGTTCTCGCAGGCCGCTTTGGTCGGAGGTGGCGCTGTAGAGTAACAGGAGAGATCCGAGGTCCTTGGCTTTGACGAAGCACTCTTGCGCGAGTTTTATGTCCCATCCAGCGAGAGCAGCATCACCGACTGTTTTCCATTTGTGTTCTGTATCTTGTTCACGGGCGATGGTAACGGCTTGTTGGAGATCACCTAGCGATAAAGCGAGGTCGAAACGATGTTCGGCATCGGTGGCAACTTCAAGAGCCTTCTCCTTGTACCCTTGACCCTCAAGGAAGCGTGCAATCTTGTTGTTCTGCTCCTTGGGTACCGTGGGAAGGAGCTCGTCAGCTGCTTCCAAATCACCCCGAAGGATAAGTGTTTGGTACTCGACTACGGCCAGAGATAGAGCAAAGGAAACGACGTTCACGTCTTTATCGGCGACATAGATACGAGAATCGCGAGGAAGATAGCCGAGAACGTAGTGTGGGGAGTCGAAGTGTGATATTGTGTATGTCTGATCTCCGACGAGATAGTTGAGACGGTTAGTACTGTTGGTATAGATGAAGCAGTCGCCAACCCAGCATCCAGTGCGTACACTAAGTCTCAGTTAGTCTTGGTCGCAAGAATGCCAGTCGATCCTAATCATACCTTTCATTGATGTCGCAAACCACCTCGAAAGCGGCTTCGGCACCATCTTCATCGACTTCGCCGTTTTGCACCGCCTCGAGGTAGGCCTCTCTTGAGTATCGCAGAACGTAGAATGCGTCCTCGGTTGCCAAGGTGACAAGTTCACCGCTCTCTGACCAGAACACACTCTTTGGCTCAACTTCTATTCTTCGGACCAAAGCACCACTGTCCCAATCGAACAAGCCGATGCCGCCCTGGCCCTTGACACCAAGGAGTACACCGCCACTTAGACCATCTGCAGAGAATCCAACGTTTAGTACGCTTCGCTCCTTAAAGTCGCGGAAGATCTTGACGCTGGTTGATGACTCCCGAATAGCATAGTCCTTGTCGTGCTCTTTTGATGCCCAGCAGAAATCCAACGCAGAGCCGAAAGCCTGGTTACGAAGTGCAATCGCAGTGTAAATGATGTATTCACCATCACCACACACGGCGACAAGCCTTCCCTTTGGTGAATGAAGTAGCGATTGTGGGTAGATCTCGGTCGAACCCAAGTCCTTTGAGGGAAGTGTGAGCCGCTCTGCGTCCTTCAACTGATCACTGCCTTTAATGACTGAGGCGAGAATCTCGTTGTGTCTCGCCCATAGCACCTTGCCGTTGAAATCCATGCTGACAGCTGGCTCTTCGCGACCCATAGTGATAACGACAGCTCCGTCATCGAAACCGAGCGCAACGCCATTCTTTCCTTTCTGATATGAAACGCACCAGGCACGTTCTAGCCCATAGTTCAGCGATTGCTCAAGTCGATATGTTGATGAGTGCCAGATTTTGATCGTGCCATCTTCGGATCCTGAGATGATGACTGGGAGTTCTGGGTGGTATACCGCGAAGCTGACGTTGGATGTGTGGCCCTCGAGTGTCGCAATCAAAGCTTTCGTAGTGTAGTCCCATACCTTTACTGTCCGATCATCTGATGTTGTGAGGAGGTATGGCTTATCAGATTGTGGGTAGTAATCGATGAAGTTAACGCCCTTAGTCTCATGCGCCTCGAGGGTGAAGTTGGGTGTCGAGCTGCCCAACGACCAGATCTTGACCGTTCTATCCAGACATGCGGAGGCAAATGTGTTCGGGTCCTTTGGGTTTATAGCGATACCCATAACATAGTGTTGGTGACCTGTGAATTCTTGTACGCCTAGAATGCGTCAGCGAAAGGTTGGTGATACCGGAGAGGCGAGCGATGCGCATACATTTCCATGACTTATCCCAGTCCCACAACTTTATTGTCATATCATCCTATAGCTTCATCAGCTTACATTCTTCCTTCTCTCTATGGGTCTACCTACACTGGCGGTCAGGACGAAGGGTTGGGTTGGGTGGACAGCAATCGCTCGGATATAATCTGGGTGTGCCTCAAAGGATGTGACCTTCTCTGAGGTATTGTAGTTGTAAACGCGCAATTGAAAGTCATCGGAGCCTAGATTGGGGCTACGTCAGCTTCTGTATTATCTATCCATGAGGAGCGTATCCTACCAGCCACTATCCAGTTCTTCCTAGCAATGAAGCGACCCGCGCGGACGGGTACATCAGTAAGCTCAAAGGTCTTGACGATCGATTGCGTGATATATGACCATATGTGGACGTGTCCTATCTCGGTCAGCGCCCCGCTTGCATTCAAATAATTTCCATGATGCATACCACTGTACAGGGTCGTGAGGATCCATGGCTCCGTCGGGTGAAAGTCTCGGGTAGAGATTAGCTTTTCTGATGCACTGCAACGAAGAAAGTCGTACCGATTCCTGTATGATATTAGCATTGGCTTCTGGCTGTATAATTTGGCGTAGCTTACCTTTAACCCTCTCGGACCGGGCAAAAAGCTGCCTCTGTTTACAAGGATCAATTAGAATTGTTCAATAGTATAGCAAACGTGCCATTGCATGCAGGGTCGTACCTTCACATCTAGACGCATCTCCGCAGCTTAACAAGAGTATGGCGGAGGGGTGATTTGGGGAACGTGGCTTTACGCAGCCAGTTCACGAGCGCGTGGGCAGCCGCCGAAGGTCTATCCGAATACGTATGCTAATACCTCAACAGGTGTAGAAGCAGGGACCAAATGCGGGAGTTGGGGGCGAGGTAGCAAGTTCAAAGTTCACATACAACTTCCGCAATCGCGACAGGTGGGCTCTGAGGTCCATGCCAAGAGTTTCCGCAGGGTTCACGTCGCACTTTCCCAACGCGGCTCTAGAAAATCACGCCCTTAGCACAAGCGCTAGATGTATACAAACGATCCAAAAAAAATTATTACTACGACTAAAAGACTTAAATTAGCCCTACCTCGTATGCAATTATACAGAAAGGTTACGGGTCGTCTGAGTATCATCAAGGCTCAGGTAGTCAACGACTCAGAGAGCGATCGCATACGAAATGCGCAACACAACGTATTGTGAACTTTTCTCCATTCTTCTCCTACGACACCTATTTACTCAGAACATCAAGCCTCCCCACAAATGCCTCTCTTTCCCCCCTCCAGAATATCTTCAACGTGTCTAATAAGTACTGCCTATCCCTCCAAAGCCAGTATCGTCCAATAACCATGGAAGATAGCCGATTCCGACCCCAAATAGATCAACAAGAAAATAAAGCGGTCTAGCTGTTGCCACAAACATAGACTGACTGGTATCTTAGAAGTGAATAATACAAACATGGTTTAAAAATATAATAGGCGGTTATGTGTGAATGTTAAAGAGAGTGATTGAAGGGAAGAACAAGTTGACGAGATGGGAGATGCGGCTGTGCACCGCCAGAGACGATGGTGGTAGATCCGTGCTGGAAAGGCATAACAGAAATGCTGTGAAAGCGAGGACGCCTTGAATATACATCGGAAGACAAACCTCATAGGAGATATCAAGTCCCCCTGCATCCAGAATATGGTACAAAGATTTGATTCGGGTGATCAATGTGGAGTAGGCGCTCAGTTCCAACCAAGAGAGTTCTCGGCCATGACGGGCGCCGAGATCTGTTGTGTGCGCACACTGCGCCCTTGACTGCTGCTGCTGCCTCGGCTGCCAGGCGTAGTCCGACCGTTTCGAGCGCCATGCATCCAAGCGGCAGCACCGCCGGGAATGGAACCATAGGTCATACGGCTGCCAGTACTTGGTACTGAGCTTGAGCGCTGGTGGGCAATGCGCTTGTTCCTATACCTGCGCGCGACGAAGAACATGGCAGCGCCATATGCGATCGCACCAACAATAGCTCCTGTAGCGATACCCGCAGCAGAGCCGTTGATCGGGTGACTTCCACCAACGTCACCTCCCAAGGCATCAGGGGCTCCGGTACCTGTTGAAGCTGGGTTGACCGGCTGATTAGGGTTGGCGTTATCACCCGGAAGTTTGCCGGCGGGAAGCGGGCAGGCAGTGTTGATCAAGGATGTGAGGTCATTGACTGTCTGATCCTTGTTATGCCAAAAAGCATCGGCAGGGTTGCGGAGCTGGGCGGCAAGCTTTGTTTGCAAATCCTTGGGAATAGTGAAAAGCGCCAGAGTGGTAATGAATCCTTGATATTGAGTAGTATCAAGTGGCTTCAGACCATAATTGCGAACGTCGGAGACACTGATGTTCAGGCCATCGGCAATAGCCCTCGGGAGGTAATGGAAAATCTGATTGCCACCATCGTTGGCGGAGACGAACTGAAAATTGAGTGGCCACTTGAAGCACACTTGACCCATGAAGGTATCGGGTTGAACATCACTAACAACCCCTCCGGGAGGAGCAATCAACCTGGGTAGAGAGGACGGCAATCCACTGGAACTGGCAGTAGGTGAAGCGATGGAACTTGTCTCTTGGATAATGTTTGTTCCCACAGTCATGGAAGTAGCACTATCGGATCCAATAGGCTTTTGAGAGTTGACGGCAGATGGCCTGCTGGTCACCACGGGAGTGGACGGGATAGGGATAGTCGCTAGCTCAGTGGTGCGAGCGCTGGAGACCGCTGATAGAGTCGAGCGTGTAGGAGGATCCGACAAAGTGGCATTTGAAGCGGCTGGAGGGATAGTTGCACTGCTAGGAGAAACAACAGTAGCGCTGCTCGGGAGTGCTGAAAGCGAAATCGATTCAGAAGCGGGAATGCGGGAGGATTGGGCTGGTGATGGGGTTGGTACAACACCCGAGGAGACACCAGTTCCAGATACACCTGAAGGCACGATGCCTGAAAGTGTGGTGCTGGGCACAGGCGGAGTGACAATGGGACTGGCAGATGGTGACAGTGTCTCACTGGGGGTGGGTAGGGTGATTCCAGCACTAGGCGTCTCGGAAGGAGTGGGGACAGCGCCGGAAGGTGAGGGGACAACGCCAGAAGGCGAGGGGACAGCACCAGAAGGCGAGGGGCCGACACTAGGAGTGATCGCAGACACGAAGCTTGATACGATACCGCTCGCAGGAGGAAGTGGGGTGGGCGCGGAAGCAGTTGGTAGCGCAGAAACCAGGCTCGATGCGATGCTAGGAACTACAGATCCTGGAAGGCTTGGTACCGCCGATGATAGAAGTGTAGAAACCTCTGAAAGCAGGGAAGACACCACGGGAGGAAGAATACCCGATGGTGTGGCGACAGGAGATGGTGTGGTAGGCGCAGTAGGTCCGGCAGAGCCAGAAGGTACGACACCTGGTACCTCAGAGACGATCGATGACAAGACAGAGGGTAAGTTCAAGAGACCAGAGCTGGTTGGGACAGCTTCGGACGTAGGAATAGCACCAGAGCCGACAAGCACACTTGAAGCCGCGGGAGCCGAAGCACCTGTTCCAAGCGCTGTCGTGATCCCAACAACAATACCGCCGGAAGATGGCTGGGCTAGGAAAGGTTGCTGGCTTGATGGCGACGCAGGGGTGGGTGTGGGGAGCAGACTGGGGATACCTCCAGATGAAGCTGGTGTCGGCTCGGGGGCGAGGAGCGATGACAGAAGACCTCCGAGGGGCGCTTGTGAAGAAGTTGGCTGCAGCACGGATGAAGGAACACCTCCAGTTGAACCAGGGACTATGAACGGCCCAAGAAAGCTAGAGGCGGGGGCCGATGATAGCTGGGGTGAATTTACACGGCCATCAGATTGTGCCGAAGATTGTGGCGCTAGAGTAGGCTGAACGACCGACGAAGGAACGATACCTGTAGAGCCTACAACACCTCCGAGAAGAGACGAAAGCAAATTCCCAACTGGGGCACTTGGTGAGGGTGATGGTTGCTCAATGACGGGAGCCGAGCTCTGGACAGCTGCAGATGTCGGTGAAACGACTGGAACAGGGATTTGTCCAGTGGAACCAACATTCTGCGCAGGTGGTGATACGCGGGCAGCGCTCGATGACTGGGCTGGCTCTGGTGAGAGTGATGGGCGCACAATGTTTGATGGCACGCCGGCGGTTGAGCCCACAGGCGCAGGGCTGGAGGAACCATCGTTCCGGTCATTGCTTGGTGGGGTTGTCAGGCGGGAGCTGGATTCTGGAGAAGGCCTTGCTCGGGATGGTACTTCTGGGGCAGAAGGTGGAGAAACCGTCTCAACTCTGTCGGAAGATGGAGGGAGGGAAGAAGCCACAGGTGGTGACGGGCGTTGGTTTCCAGTTCCAGGGAGCTGTTCACTCCGGTCTGGAACTGGGGTCACAATGATTTCTTGAATGGAAGTCACTGTGCTCGTTGTAACATCAGGTACACTCTTGGTGACAGTCACAACCGACGTATCGGGACGGGGGTCGAAGACGGGGTTCAACACGGATGGAAGGTCGATTTGGCGTGATTCAAGCCGAGAGGTTGTGCTCGAGGACGAAGAAGACGTCGCAGCTGCGGGCGCAGTCGAATTGGTTACGATTTGTCGCTTGACGTGTCGTGGGAAGTAGTATCTTGGGCGGCCTTGAGTATGCTCTGGGCCAGGTGCGGGCATAGCCTCTGCTGTTGTGAGGAGGGGTCCGGAGCCTGAGAAGCTGGCAAGAACCAGCGCAGCGGCCCATACTGTTGTAGAAGGCGCCATATTTACTATTATCTTCAAGCACTAGGTCAAATTAAGAATCTCGAGGTTTCTAACACGCCTTCACGATTCGCGAGCCTGCAATGGTTAGGCATGGGAACAGAGGGTGGAGCGCTCAACATACTGTCGGGGCTGGGATAAACGAGTGGACTTGACAAAAGTCAAAGGTGGATAAAGAATGAACCTGCGACCGCTGTTAACAAGCGCAGAGTAGGAGTGACGAGCCGGACGACATACTAGACTATCGAAGCAGCTAAAGATGGCAGATAGACGACAGATACAGCGTGGTCACAAAAGTCGTAGGCTCGTATTGGTCTATGCCGTCATGTTTTGACAGTAACCGTTTCCGAGATTGCGCACAAGACTCCTGGACCGGTACAGACCCAAGTAACAGCCGAGATTTGGCCACGGCGATAACAAAGGGTGCAGCTTGGCGGCGGGTGAGCGTGGAAGTATCGTGGCTACCACGACAGTAGCTTTTGGCAACAAAGACACCTGCTCAGGAACGAGGCAATTAGGCTTTGTTTGCAAGTAGCAGGAGCCGAGGCAGGGTCGTGTTCAGCGAAGAATGAGCGAGGGCAACGCTGAGATGGAACGGTAGATTAGGGCGTGGAGTAATTACGGCAGTCAGGGACGTGCGAAGGAGCGGTCGTGATTCGGAGAATCGTGGGTCAAGAGAGCGTGAGGCCTGGGACGGGGACTGGGAAGGGGACAGGTGTTGGGAGAAACCACGAGGCAGCCACGGTCGGTTGCTGCGCACTAGGGACGAGGTGGATGCGCACTCCGTTGGAAGTTGTCGGCGGTGGGGTGGGAGCGAGGACGGCAGGAGCTGGTGTCGAGGTGGTGAAGAGAAGAAGAGAGGCCGCAGCGCTGTCAGCGACTCAGGCGCGCACGCTGCACAGGCGCCAAAACGGTGGGAGGCAGGGGCTTGGTGGAACAGGCAAGGCGTGAAGGGCGTGATGAGTCGCTAACGTCTGCTCCCTGCAGCGGAAACGGACTGTCTTGAACAGGCTTAGGCACGGCTCCGCAGCGCCGTTGGGGTGAATCGATAGTGGCATAAATAGAATCACGGGAGGCTAGCAGGATGACAGTGGCAGACAGCAGCAGCAGCAGCAGCAGCAGCAGTAGCAGCAACGACAACAGAAGACCATCAGGCGTGAATGGTCCGCACTGCGCAGAAAGTTACGGCGCGCTCGAGAGCAGCCAAAGGACAGAAATTGGACCCATCTGGCGGCATCTGATTGCCTCGGCGGCATGCCAGATGGATTAATTTGCAACTGCGGCGTTCAAACACGCTAGCAGGGGGTAGTCTATCGAACCTGCGCTCAGACACGGCTGCGAGTCCTGGACGCAAGCTGCTCCTGTCCGTAGCCTGGAGCCGCACGCCCGCAACGGGACATTCTCGTGCAGATGGCAATTAGGGCTCGTCGCAGCAGCTGGAGCGCGTGCTGCATCGCCTCTGCTGGTCTTGTCCTGTTCACGGTTCGCGATGGCATGCCCTGGCGCTCCTCCCAGGTGTCGCCAGAGTCCCACCAATGGCAGCAGGCGCGGCCACGCTGCCCTGACCCAGCCTGATTAATTTCGGCAGCCGCCACCGCAGCGACCGCACCGAATGGCTCCTGCCGGGCATCACCACCACGGCACTTGGCCGCGCGCCTCTCTGCGCTGCAATCTAGCAATATACCTAATAACAACCGCCAAATAACACGATGCTTCTGATTGTCCTAATCTTCCACCACGCCCTGACTGGTGCCTCCCCTTCCGCTTTTCGTCTTGTGCTTCCCTCTGCCTCCCACCGTGCAATGCGGCCGCGCAGCACAGGGTTGCAGGGCTGCTATTGATGCAGCCACGCTCTTCCCTTCTTTCCTGTGCAAGTTTAGGGCCATGTCGTGTTCTTGTCTCGTCTCGTGCTAACTTTTACCCTCCTGCACCGGCTGGTTTCAATACTGGCCTACTGTGTGATTACCTGCTCGCCCACCACCCCATTCGAGCCTTGTTTTCGCTTGACCTCTGCTGATGCTGCTTTCAGCGAACCACGCGACCCTGGATGCGGCTGCGCCGTCCCCTCTTGTGCCTGACCAACACCAATTCGGCTGCCCTAGACCCTCTTCTAGCCTCCAGTACCTCTATTCGGGTACCATTCGACCATCATAGCGTTTCATGGCTCCCTCTATCTTCATCGATTTCTTCTGACCAGCCCTATATTTGACCCTTTTGCCCGAGAACCATGGTTCATGCCGTATTCTGCACTACATCATTCCACCAGCTAGGCAGGTAGTTGGCTACACGATTCAGGACCCTGCCCATGTAGTGCCAAGATATGCACCCTTCTCCAACTCTCATTTACGCTCATTTACGCCCAAATTCCAACAACTTCAATTTCAACAACGTTGACATTCCCGGCGATCCCAGGGCCTGGCCAGCACTGGAGAAAACCTACCACAGACTTTTGCTGCTGTTTCTCCACGTGGTCAAGGCACTTCCATGACGAGACAGCCTAGTCTCGATCAACACTACTTGCCAAGCCTTCCCCAGTGTTACCCCTTTCACCATAACCGTAATGTACCCACTCGCCGAAAACATTGATGCCAACGCATTGGACAAGCAGAGGCCGAGCACTCGTCCAGTCATGCATCATAACCAAACAACATTTCGAAACATGACAATTACCATAGAAGGTTTCGAAACAACTTGGTAAGCCTAGACGCATGTTGTTGGAAATCGGAAAGTATCTTCTCGGGTCCTTCCCACTGACCACCAGGTCATCACGGCCAACCCAGGCGGTTGGCATCTACGCCGACCAACCACGTGGTAAAAAAGGTCCGTCAGCCTCCGCTGAGTGGCTGTTCCATTTTCCTATCAGATCAGCCCACGCAACGTCACCAATGCAACCACCGTTCACGGCCATCATTCATGCACTGAGTGAAACATGTTGCGCATTGCAAACATGGACAGTCAACAAAGCGCATTAGATGATGATGCAATTGTCACTCCATGACATGTGCCCACATACCTTCCAACTCGCACATCCCCCACAAAGCTTGATGCCTTCATAAATCTCGCCATGCGCCGCCTCATTGAGCTATCAATAACGTGTCGCAACACCTGTGGCACGGTACGAAACCAAGGGGTGATGACATGTTGGGCTGACACCGGCCCCATGTCATACTTACGTGGATCGACTGTATATTCCGAGAGCAAAGTCTCAACGGACTTGTTGTCTTGTCTACACCGCCAACGCCCCGGTGGAAAGTACGCGCAATCGTATGCTAGGCGTGCCCACACCGGTGAAGAACAAAATATCTACATCCGGCCAATGGCTCTATGCTCATATCTTCCTAACACATCTCAGCCCATGTGTGCATCAAGCAGGTAGCACAACAGAGTTGAAACTGTTTTGCGCAGCCAGCATTTGCAAATCGTAGTGCCTGACCCGCTACGCTTACTCACGCGCATGCCTCCAAGACGTTTCCACTCTTTGCTTCTAACAAATATTCTCAAAGGCCGAACACGTCAGGCAGCTAGCGCATTCCAGGCCGAACATCTGGGAATACATAGACAAAACTGGTAGTTGCAACATCCGAGGTAGTGATAGAACTTGATTGGGGTATCTACCAACCCAAACACACAACTCCTACATCGAATTCATGATATACAATACCGTTATGTGCATACCACGCCAAATAAACGCCGCCCATATGTGCATTTCGTCCAGTGCATTTCACAGTCCATAATTAACATTCACGCCCCCGCCCCCACTATCTCACCACTTCCCTCTCCTGCTCCTGCTCCCGCCCCCTCCCTTCCTGATAGGCCGAATCGCGAAACAGTCCGTCCAAACTCTCAGCATCACTACTGCTGCTGCCGCTCGTCTGGTCCGACTCCTCAGTCGTGTGCACACGGCCCCGGACGCGATTGTTCATGTCCTCGGCCGTGTCGTCTACATCCCTCATGCCCCTGCCGGTGCCGAAAAAGTCCTGTGTACGCAACCCACGCACATGTCCCTCGTGCACGGCGCGGTTGCTGTTCAGGGTGCCGTCCGCCTTCCTACGGCGTATGTACTCGCGCACAGGCCCCATGGCAGCATCGCGGCAGGCCTCCTTGATGTCGCTGCCACTCATGCCAGCGGAGACGCGGACGAGGGTGTCCATGTCAAACTTGGGGACGTCGATCCTAGTGTCGCGTAGGATGAGGGAGAAGATGTTGTGGCGCTGGGAGGCGTTGGGCAGGCCGACGGGGAACTTCTTGGGCATGCGGCGGAGGATGGCTTCGTCGATGTCTTGGATGCGGTTGGTTGCGCCGAGGATGCAGATGCGTTGAGGGGAGGAGCCTGTAGATGAGGCGAGGCCGTCCCAGTGCGTCATGAACTCGGCCTTGACCATGCCGCTGGCTTCGTGCTCGCCGGAGCGGCGCTGGCCGAGGACGGCGTCGATTTCGTCAATGAAGACGATGCTAGGCTGCAGCTTGCGGGCGAGGCTGAAGACGGCGTTGACCAACTTGTTGGAGTCGCCGTACCATTTTTCCGTCAGGGTGGAGATGTGCAGGTTGATGAAGCAGGCGCCGGATTCGTGGGCGAGGGCCTTTGCGAGCATGGTTTTGCCGCAGCCGGGGGGGCCGTAGAGGAGGACGCCACTGGGGGCGCTGAGCAGCGAGGACGAGTGCGAGTATAGATGCGGCAGGGTGAGCGGGTAGATGACGGATTCTTTGAGTTCTTCGATTATGGCGTCGAGGCCGCCGATATCTGAGCAAGGCAATCAGCACGTGCAAGCATAGAGCGAGTATGCGTGGTAGGCCCATACCCTCAAATGAGACGGGAATCTCCTCGGGCGTAACCACCTCCATGGCAATTGTCTGTTCGTAGGTATTCAAGTTGAGGTCCTGTATCCGTGGCCGTCGACTTGACGAGTCGTTCTCATCGTCGCTGTCGTAGTCACTGCCCCGGCTCTTTCGCCGCTTGCCGGTCAGGATGGCATTGAGCTTGCGGTTTGCAGCCGACGCTTTGGCACGAGCTTCCTCTTTCTGCTGGGCTTCAGGATCGAGGCGTGCGAGGAGGTTGCGTATCACGAAATACGCTATCAAGGGCTAGGCAATCGAGTGTTAGAGCAAGACAGGCGGTGACGCGAGACGGGACGCGTGGAGAGGGCGCGCACGTACAGCAGCAGCGGCCATGAGGATGTCGGGCAAATAGCCCGTGAGGCCGCTCTTCTTGTTGGAAGCCATGGTGGCTGTGTGGGAGGGTGGGGAGGGGGAGGGGGCCGGTGTTGTTGGTAGTTGGCGTGCGTTGGCCATTCAAAACTTACGACGACGTCGGCGGCCAGTGGCCAGCCTCGGTCTGCCGACTTCCTTCACATATACAGCACCACCACCACCACCACCACCACCACCATCGCCGCCACCACCAACAACAACAACAACAATAATGGCTACCATATATAGGCCTGCCGAAGCAATTGCTCTCCTCCGACGACCAACCTTCCTGCTACCGCGCATACGACATCGCACTGCCTTCTCCACCTCCCGTTCTGCCCAGGCCACACACAGCTCGACTCCCAACCCACCACCACCACCACCACCACCACCACCGCCGCCGCGGCGCAAGAGCATCACGCTGACGGGCGACACGGGCCAAGTGCGCTGGTCCGATCTCTCGCCCGGCGAAAAAGCAGTGCGCACAACACAGCAGAGCCTCAACTTGGGCATCGTCCTCGTCGGCATCCTAGCCACCGCGGGGGTAGCCTACGTCCTCTTCTCTGACGTCTTCTCGCCGTCCTCCAAAACCGCCCACTTCAACCGCGCCGTCGCGCTTGTGCGCGCTGACCCCCGCTGCCAGTCGCTGCTCGGCCCGGCCAATCAGATCGCTGCCTTTGGCGAGGGCTCGTGGGCACGCCAGGCCCGCCATCGCTTTATTGCTGATGCGACAGACACGGATAAATGGGGCACGGAGCATTTGCGCTTCAGGTTTTATGTCGAGGGGCCGCTGGGGCAGGGCGTGGTGCATGTGCATTTGATCAAGAGGCCAAGCATGGGCGAGTTTGCGTATCAGGAGTTGGTGGTTGATGTCAAGGGCCACCAGAGGATTAGTTTGGTGAATGAGGAGAAGAAGGACAAGCTTGCGCCTAAGATTTTTGGCGCGAGGTGGTGGTAGATGACCGACCGTGGAGCGGAAGAGGCAAGAGATTGCTATCATCATCTCCCAAAGATTATCAGGTATCGCCAGCCGACCCGATCTGTTCGCATCATTCTCATGGTCGTCATCACCGCCATCAGCCGCCGCCTAATCCCCCTGTTCAACATACCACCACATATCCCAAAAGGCCGCCTTAAACCTCCCCTCTACCCCACCGTCAGCAAAGTTATCAACCCAAAAAAAACCAGGCCCACTTACCATCTTCTCTCGACGCAAAATTGACATACACAACCGACTGATCCCCATCCCGGTACGCAATATTCAACGGCCCAATCGTATACACCTCGCCCCCATGCACCCTCCCCTCCTCAACCTTGGCCATCCGCGTCTTCGACGAACCTACCACACATTAGCATCCATCCTGCATCTCACTGTTCTGCAGTATCCACCTACACGAAAAATGACTCTCTACAATCTCCGCATACGCCCTATCCACCCCACCAAACACCACATCCACAGACAAAAACGTCCGCTTGCCCGCCACAATCGGTATCAACGCCATCTTCGCCACCCGGAACTCGCGCAAGTCGCGCGGAATCTGCTCGCGCCGCTTCCCGCTCGCGTCCGCTTTAAGCGGGCAGTATATCTCCACGAGGAACTTTTTTATCCCATCGTTGGACGCCGCTGGCGGGCTGGGTATACCGTCTAGTCGTGGGTTGTGGAATGTTGGCGAGAACACGGTGCTGCCGGGACTGGGGACGAGGGTTGTGGTAGAGGAGCCCGCGGGACTAGGCCAGCTAGTGCTAGAGGGGGGCGGCGGGCGGCGGGGAGGCAAGGGCGGGGAGATAAGGTTTTCGTCAAGGGAGTGGCGCCGGGGAGTCGAGCTGTCGAGTTCGTAGCGGGGCGGTACAGCGCTTGCGGGGAGTTCGATTGCAGGTCGTTGTTCGGGTGCATCGCCAGCGTATTTGGTGCCGGGGGTGTAGGATGTCCTTCTGTCTACATCGGGGGATGGGGGCCCCGGGTGGTCAAGTGTGTATGTGTATCTGGTTGGAGGAGGGTATTGCTGGCTCAGTCTGGTGTTGTCAGCTTTCTGGGGCTCATGGCGCACATCCAATGTACCTGTGAGGGTTTGCGCCGGGCGGCTTGTTGTGCTGCTGGCGGCGGGGGGGGGGGCACTGGCTGGATACGACACAGGTAACGGGCTTGCTACTGATGATGCGACTGGAGCGCCAGGTGCACCACGCCCAAGTCTGCTTTGGATATACTCGACAGGATTGACAGAGTATGAAGGTATACCAGCAGGTCCCGGCCTCCCCCAAGCCTCCGCCGGATTTACGTTGCGCGAATGCGCTGGACGATTGTAGTCAACAGGCGCATGGGAAAACGGACGTTGTGGTTGGTTGAGGGTGTTAGGCGCATTCAACCCAGGTGCGTAGCCGCGTGACGATGAAGGTTCGCCCGCGCCTGTCTCGTGCTTTTTTTTAAGAAGCTTTTTGAACATTGTTAATTACTTGTTGGTTTACTTGCTGGGGTTTTTCTTGAAATGAAATACATGTAACCCCGCGACATTTGAGGGTTGACGAAGCTGAGACCAGCTGAACGATAGCGCAACCGCAAAACGCCTCTTAATGCAGGCCGTACACCAGTGGTTTCTGACCTTTTTTTTTTTCTCCTCTAATTTATACACCTGCCCCTACTTCCATTGTCTAGGCATGGGCATCGCTCTCGTGGATCCGCTTTTTCTAGGTGCTTTGATTTACCGGCAGTCTTGCTGGGACGTGTTTGCCATATCAGCCGTCTCGTCACCCGGGGCACCATGCACTGGTTTTCGGGTTGGATACATTTGTATTGTCACCTTGTATAGCAGCGATATACATGTATCACGCCGAATAAACAGGTAGGGTGCCACAAAACCTTCATGTGACAGGGAAGGGGGGCGGGGGACATACAGTCAAGTAGTTATCAGAGGTAGCCCTATACTTCGCACGTTCTTCCAGGGGGAAATTTATTGTCGTTGGGTGAGTAGGGTTATAACAAAGGCTGGAATCCTCTATACTTTATGATCGGGTACAGTCATTTTAGTTGGCGAGTAGTAGAATTTCCAGAGGTTTACACACTTACAATTTTTTCATCACAGAATTAACTTGGACTTTTGCATGGTCTGGATTCTTGGTAGTCCAAAGGTACCATACCTATTTACAGGGACATGGTTAGATAGCCAAGATGCATGGTATGGGCCGAATGTCTCCTTTTTTTTGCTTGAATCCAGCGTCGCTAACATTCCGAATTTACTACCTCCCATCATTACAATGATAGTATATATATATATATATATATATACTTTACACGTACTGAGCTTCCGACCTCTTACTTCATGTAAAATTTGAATGCTACCCAGGTACCGTAGGCCAGCTATAGGAACAGCTCATTTATAACTCCCAGGCCTGAAGAGAGAAGCAGCTACAGCGATACCTAGGTAGGTGTCACTAAACGTCAAGAAATGGTAAAGATAAACGGAAAACTCGCTAAGGAATATGAAATTTTGAGCTTTGGAGACAACTATATCAGGGACTGAGCCGTAGAGCGTATCTTCAGCTTATCCCACAGAACATTTTTCATACAGATGCCCTGTACAGTTCTTCTTGTGCGTCTATATGAGATGGGTACCTGCTCCGCGCCATACTTGCTGAAACAGGGCGTACTACGCTCTGGTCCTATTATAGCTTACTTCGAGGACAGGCGAGGCCAGTGTTGTTGCTAACAACGAAGACGCACCAACTCCAGGCACAAGTTGCTGAATCTGAACAAGAACAACAGCCCGACCTGTCCTCTCGTTTCTGCCCTGGCCGTCAATTCGGTGAGATTTTACGGGCCGACAACCTCGAATAATACCGACAGTCGTTGACAAAAACGACGAATTCAAACGATTGCTTCTTCTTTTTTTCTGATCTACTCGTTGCTTTTTGACTGGGTCGGCATTGCTTCTCGCTATCTACTGGCAGGCGGACGTACTGCCACGCAGCCCATAAACAAATACAACGTCCAGACGATGTGGTGGCGCGACAGTTCAGAGCGCTAAGGCCTCGAATCACACAAATTTTTCTTTCTTGAATTGGGGGAAATGGTGGTGTTTCCGCCTTTCCGGAGGACATTTCCATCCGCAACCTTACATTTGACAGGCTATAGTTTTTGCTCCACGCCTATGTACTGAAATATCCTTTCGTATTGTATATCTTTTCCGACATTGCTATGAGGCCCCAATAAGTGGAATTGCTGAATCTATTGGTCACGACACTTAGGCAATCCCTGCAGGTATTTCTGATAAGTTGCGTCGTCTATGCCAGTGCAAAGCTAGGTTGAGTAGTAGGTACCTAGTAACACAATTGACACCATACAATCAGCTATGCCCCAGGCCAAGCATCCTTCGGTAGATCCAGTAAACAATCCAAAGAAGTATGCTCCTGGACTCGGCCTTGTGAAAACACACACTATCCAAGAAGAACAATGATCGGCCTCATGCAAAAACTCACAACTCTAGAAAACGGCAGAGTGTGACCCGCGATAACCACTATTGTGGTACTCGTGATAAGTTGTTCAGATACAAAAAAAGACATTTATAGACCATATGTGAGGAAAAGGCCATTTCCGCATCCTCAAGAGACCCGAGGGATCAGGATATGTATGCAAATTCTGTCCCTGCACTTTTGGGCCTTGTGCCGGACACTTCAGAGTATTCAAAGACATTGCGCGGCACATATGGGACCGACACAGTCTCGATATGGACGCCATACATATACACAAACACCTTTGTATCGATGGATACGACGACTTCGTTGCGATGCGTCATGACCGTACACAGGACACACACTCTGACCGAGACTGCACTATTTGAAACTTGTCCAAACAGTCACAAACACGAAGCCGAATATGATCATCGTGCCGCTATTACTTCTCAAGATTTCAGTAATTACCTGGAAGAGACTTCTCAGTTTCATTCCTGCCTTGATGGCGTCGCCTTGACGACCTTGGGAACGATGACCTCCTTGGCAGCGCATGCTTTGACGACTTCCCAGCACAGCACCGCGAATCCTTAGAAGGCATGAACTTTGGTGCAAGCATTCTTGCAAGGCCACAGTTCAATGACGAGTAGAAGATGATATCTTATTTGAGTTCCTTGGCTGATATTGTGCTGGTAGACCGTTTATCGACAAGTTGTGCAAGATGGTGAAGACCTGGGAACGTAAAGGTAGGAAAGGACATTGCAGTTTTTACCTGGAAGTGATCTAGATATCTTTATTGAATTAACTATGCTAGGCGATCGGGATTGAGGGTACTGGTTTGCGACTTGGACGACCAACTCCATTGTATTCTTTATGCCACAATGTTATACCATCATGGTCAATGTGCCAAGAAAAGAAGAAACCATGAAGCAGATAGGTTTACATTACAAGAGTAAAATATCTAATTGTATGCCAACCAAATCTTTCTCGAACCCAACGACAACACTGCCACCCGTAATCACCACTGTTATCCCGAGCCTCTGGTGCACCAACACGCTGGAGCGACATGACACCCGATACAAAGCCGGGGCACCTTCCATTAATGCACAAGGCAACGCGAGCCAGATTCCCAGAAACTCATCGCCGTTCCCGAACCCATACTGCCGCGAGTCTCCAGTTTGCCATGGGACCAGCCTCCATCTCAGAACCTGAATCGCTGGAGTGACATCGCATCCGATACCTGTTCAGAGGACCTTCCATTAAGACACAAGGCCATGCTTCTCAGGCCTGAGAGGCGGGGTCGGCTTTGGGCGGCAGGTAGGGTTGTGGAACTAAGTGTGAGACAAAGTGAGCGGTGAGTGCATGAACAAGATAAGAACCTGCTCTGCGAGGTGTTAGTGATGAGAATTTTAATGATACGAAGGCACACTTACGCTTCAATCACTAACTATTGATGTTGGTATGAGTCGTGGGAGGGTGATAAAAGGTGGTAATGTGTTTGTCGACATTCAGGGCGAGAACACGTATTCGAACCGACTGGATTGACTGATTGTGGTTTCGTTGCGTTACTGCCATTTCGTTGTGGCGCTGAGCATATCGAGCGGTGCCGGTAGTCGAAAGACTGCAGGTGTGAAGTTGTGTGTTGGTTGGCCAGCGAAGAAATTGGTGTTGCTGATGTTTGAGGACGGCGAATCGTGAGGGAAATGTGGCAGCTCACTGGGAGTTTAGCAGCACATGGGCGAACACTAAGCTCATTTACCTGTGAATCGAAGTGCAATGACCCCAATTTACAAGAAATGCTGCATGCCAGTCAGCAAGAGCAGGGGGGTCGAGCAGTAGGTGATTACTTAGACCGAATCCAACATTGAGTTCAACAACTCGTATTAGAGCTCGATTTCATGGCAAAGTATGGAGTTGAATCATAGAAAAAGAGGTGATAATCGACGACCGACAAAGTCGAAAGCGATAGCTGAGTTGGGCCGCTGAAGTGATGGAGGAAAAGTTCGGAATAGGTGGGAGGCAGCGCACAGTCTAAATAGTTGGCGCTAGCGTTGGGTGCCATAGAAAGCGATAGAAACTGCTGCCTAAAGATAGTGTTGACAACAAACGGTTTATTACGTCACCAGGACATTGGGGTGCTGAGTGGAGAGGGTGAAAGTGAAAGTGAAGGTCAAGAGGAGTCCGATCCGCCCAAATTTCAGCTTTCTTCAATTATTATAGGAACATCAATGGCCATCTCCATAACCGCGCCACCACGAGTCTTTCATAGTGCTCTCAATTGTTCGGTGCTATTGGTATCCTCGGAGACGGACTCTTTCATGCCGTTAGCCCAAGCCCTTCTTCTAATGTCACCCACCCAGACTCATTAAGCCCAAAACGTTTATGTCTATTCGCGAGCTAGCTTAATTTTAGGTTAACAAATGACCGGTCGCGCCTTTCTATGCCCTCACCACTAATTGCTTGGGCGTCTTCTTTGACAACTGTAATCATGACCTCAACAAGTTTCTTAGCAATCCCGCGGCCACGATGAGCTGGCAAAGTATGGAGATTACTAACGTGCCGGCGAGCCTCAGAACTCGGATTCTTTGGAATTGGCTGGCCCATTTCGGGTGAAGCGTAATATTCCTCGAAACTGACGGGCCTGTAGATTGCCATGAAGCCTGCTCATTCTCCTATGAGAAGCGCATCATCAGGAAAAATTGCGAGGTTATCAGTCGCTACGCAGACAAGGCAGGATGTTTGGTCAGTGAGACGAGCCTGCCATAGGGATTCAGGGCGTAAGGACTCAGTTTGATATTGTTGAACGAAGCTCCCTGGTTTTGTTTTAAGTGCCTCAAGTTTGGTGTCTCTAAATTTCTTCACATATCCAATGAAGGATGAGGGTGCTGTCGGAATCCGGTGTACCGTGTAGTAAAGGTTGGTACTAGTGGAGGACACAACGGCTTGTCGAAGAAGTGAACTCTCTAGTTTTACCACAGTGTACTGTACACGATACTTGTAGTAATTCATGTTCAACCTGTAGTTTCCAATAAGTGCCATAGGAGAGTCCCTCATTTAAGGAAACGGAAAGTGAGAACTTATGCGGTAACCGGGTACAGCACCAAGGTGGCGTCAACGTACGAGTACGCGGGGATATTTATTTCAGAGCTCCCTATTTACAAACCGAAATAAGCATTGAATATTTAAAGAGTGGATTATGTAGCCGAGTAGCCTACTTGTTCAGAGTTAGAGAATGGGTACCTAGGTAGCTATGCTGGTGGCATTCTATTCACACATTTGAGGATGCAATGTGTAATAGTTCCCATAGTATGATCAGAACACCTATGTATATATATATATATATATAAGTATCTTAGAATTGCCCTGGGGTATAACCACGGGCCAAGGTATCGCTAAACGAGGAGACATAGAATTTCTTGTCATAGTAATAACCTAAATATTCATTTCCTAGTAACTGTCATGTAACCCTAGTAATATGTTCAACATTTCAATCTATGTGAATGCTTAAGAGGAACTCTCCGATGTTGAGCCTATGGTTGCTTTGTGTTCCTTCGGGCGATCTTTCTCTAATTCGTTCCTCTGGTATACCGTGCGGCCCTTTCTGTTTTACAACCGCGGGAGTCCGACCGGCAGAACTTCGGGGTTTTTACAAAAGTGCAGGCTGATACCTTGAGCTTCAGCTTTGCTACAAAGACAACTTCAACACGCCGGCTCAAACGTATACTATTTACGCGCATTACGCGCCTTTTGTATAAGATGGCAGCCCAAGCCGAAATTGAAGACCCGCTCTACAATCTGCGTCTTTCTATCAAAGCCAACGCCCTTCCCATCCTCACTACCAGCGCCGACCCAACACCAGCCGACACAGTCACCGACCTCGCTGTCGCGACTCATATAAGCTTCAATATAGATGATACACACCGTATATTTCCTCTCACCTCGCCCACACGCTTTGCGCCAGACAACAAGCCCATCGACCTACGTAGCTGCTACTTTGCATGGCTGAACAAAGACGCGCCAGTCACCGACTACTTCGCGGCAGTCCAGACGCTCAATGAAGAGCTACCATCGGGCGCCGGCGGTTCGGCACAGAACTTGACATTTGCACAAAAGATCGAGCTGATCGCATGGCTCAGCGGAGAGACGGAAAGCAGTGATAGTATTGCGGCGGTCGACAGCAGCGGAGCAAGCGCTGCTGCTGGTGGTGCTGCTGCCATCGCAGGCGGCAAAGGCGTCCCTGTTGACCGGGACATGAAGCGTACCGGGGGTGGCAAGATGGTAGATGCGCGATTGCTGCAAATTTACGATGGCGAGCGTCGAATGGGCGACCACAACACGGTTCTGCGCGGCACCAAGAACGTCGTATGTCTATCCCGCGCGCTCTCAATTCCATATACACCGTATCTTGACTAACCACACTATTACAGGACTTCTCCGCCTACCGCAAAGTTGCCACCACATTCCTCCGCAACCGTCCCAGCGACCCCAAATCCGCGCCTCAGTCCGCCCTCCAACAGGCCTCGCTCGTATCCAACCTCCAAAAACGCCCCAAACGCCTCGAGCCTATCATCCTCGTTTCGCCTTCTGCATCCTCGCTTCTCCGCATGGGCAACATCAAACGCTTCCTCGACGACGGCGTCTTCACCCCCACCGATGCCGCAACCGCATCAACCAACATGATCCGCATCATGCGCGTCATGCCCTCCATCTCCTCTATGCCCATGCCCTTCATCCTCGTCGACAGCACCTCCTCCTTCAAACCAACCTACTGGTCCCGTGTCGTTGGAATTTTCACAACAGGCCAAACATGGCAATTCAAAACGTACAAATACACCAACCCCGCCGAGCTCTTCTCACACTACCCCGGCATCTACGTCGGCTGGAGTAACGAGGAACCGCCGGAGAATGTTATCAATTTGGGTAGGGGCGTGCTACCTGTCAAGGTGGATAAATGGACGGGCACGGAGAAGGGCAGGTGGAGGGATAGGGAGGTAGTGGAGCGGATTTGGGGCAGGATAGAGGAGGGTATGAGGAGGGCTGCGTGGACAAAGGATGGGCCTGGTCTTGCGGGACAGCAGCCGGGGCGGTAATATCTTTTGTAGCAGCGATAATGGACCAGAGTGCCTCGGTAAGGAATGGTAGGTTGGCGTATGGCGTTGCGATACTGGCATGGGCTGCATAGCGCGGTATACCGAAAAGGTTTGGCGTTGGTACCGATTTCTGTAGTCTTATGTACATTGGTTCACCAAGTGCAGCAAGTGGTCAATACCGGTGTGATGGAACGTGAAATGTACATTGGAGCAGTTCGTATACTCGTGTCCTCAGGGGCAGATTAGGTACTACACAAGATCGTTGGAAAAAAAAAACCCCCATCCCCCTCCCGCCCTGACTTTTCTATTCTCCCCCTTTACCATTCCAACGGCTCGGTGAGTACCTCACCGCGATTCGTCCTCGGCACGGCCTTAGCCTCGACCTTGACTGGGCCTCTTCCGTGCCTCTTGAGGTACCCGCTGCCATCCAACCACGGCCATACCGCCGTCCTCTTACGCTCATGTGCCTCAATCTTGTCTACACTCGCCATCGTTAGACCAATGTCGTCTAGGCCGTTAATCAAGCAGTGTTTCCGGAACTCCTCGACATCAAAGGTTGATAACTGGGTGCCGTTAGCATCACGAATGACCTGGTTTACAAGATCGACTTCGAGTTCCTGGCCGGACTTTGCGATTTCATAGATCTTGTTGAGGCTCGCTTGGTCTGTTATGCGGAGTGGCAACATGCCGTTTTTGAACGTGTTGTTGAAAAAGATGTCGCCAAAGGAAGGGGCGATGATGCACTTGATGCCAAAGTCAAGCAGGGCCCAGGGCGCATGTTCTCTTGACGAACCGCAGCCAAAGTTGGGACCTGTGCAAACTAGGATTTTGGAGTTTCGGTATGGCTCTTGATTGAGGACGAAGCTGGCGTCTTCCTTGTCACTCTTGGGCTCGTAACGCCAGGCATGGAACAAGGCGGATCCAAGACCGGATCGTTTGATTGTTTTTAAAAATTGCTTCGGGATGATGGCATCGGTATCAATGTTGGCAATATCCATGGGTGCTGCGTATCCACGGAGTGTTTCAAACTTGGGCATGCCGGCTGATGCGCCCTTTGTACTAGTGGGTGCCGTAGGGGCCTGGGAGTCAGCAGGGAGATCCATAATGCGTTCAATGTCTTCGTCGCTGCCAACTTCTTCCATATGTGCATCGAGCTCGACCTTGGGTGAGCCTTTGGTAGCGGAAGCCGATGGAGGAGCAAGCTTTCGTACGTCCGCGAGGTTACCAACAATAGCGGCGGCAGCAGCCATGACAGGTGACATGAGATGTGTCCGGCCGCCAGCGCCTTGTCGGCCTTCGAAGTTTCGATTTGATGTTGACGCGCAGCGTTCGCCAGCAGAGAGAATATCGGGATTCATGCCTAGACACATTGAGCAGCCGGCTTCTCTCCACTCGAAGCCTGCATCGCTAAAGATCTTATCGAGACCCTCTACTTCAGCCTGGTTCTTGACCAGTCCTGAGCCGGGCACGATCATGGCCCGCTTGATGTTTGGTGCGATCTTCTTGCCTTCTACGATGCGAGCAGCAGCCCTCAAGTCCTCTATACGCGCGTTTGTGCAAGATCCGATGAAGACCTTGTCGACCTGGATCTCTTGCATAGGGGTACCCGCGGTCAGGCCCATATACTTCAGGGCACGCTCGCATGCCTGCTTCTTGATTTCATCTTGGAAGTCGTCTGGCCCTGGAACAATGCCTGTGATTGGAACAACGTCTTGCGGTGAAGTGCCCCAAGAAATCGTTGGAGCAATATCCTTTGCATCGATCAGGACTTCGATATCCCACTTGGCACCCTCATCCGAATTCAGACCTAACCAGTAACTCTGGGCCTTTTTCCATTCCTGGCTATCCGCCTTCGGCGCCAGCGGCCGTCCCTTCAGGTAGTCGATTGTGGTTTGATCCGGAGCGACCATTCCTGCTCTTGCTCCTCCTTCAATAGCCATATTACAGATCGACATGCGTGCTTCCATACTCAGACCGCGAATAGCCGAGCCACAGAATTCGATGACGGCTCCAGTGCCTCCAGCGGTACCAATCTGTCCAATAACGTAGAGGATGATATCCTTACTGCTGACACCCGGTCCCAATTCGCCGTCAACCTGTACCTTCATGTTCTTGCTTCTTCTTGTAATAAGAGTTTGTGTGGCCAACACATGTTCAACCTCACTCGTACCGATACCAAAGGCTAGAGAACCAAAAGCGCCATGTGTCGAAGTATGGCTGTCTCCACACACGACCGTGGTTCCAGGGAGAGTGAATCCTTGCTCTGGCCCAATAATGTGCACAATGCCTTGCCTCTTATCATCGAGTCCAAAGTATGTGAGGTCGAAAGCCTTGACGTTGTCCTCCAGAGTCATGCATTGTGTCCGTGAATCGGCCTCCTCGATGAATTTTTCAGTAGTGGTGAGGTTTTTCCGTGATGCAGTAGGAATATTCTGTGACAGTTTACGTGAGTATCAAGTAACTGTAATGGGATCAATCTTGAACACTTACGTGATCTACTGTGGCGAGGGTGCAGTCAGGCCTTCGTACTTTACGACCCGCATTTCGGAGGCCTTCGAATGCTTGCTGTCGTCGTGTCAATAATGATAGACAGCTATGAGCCTCTAGAGATTGCTTACAGGCGATGTCACTTCGTGAACGAGATGCCTATCTGTGAAATTGTCAGTCAGGGAAAGAAGCAGATAATCAATAATCATACCAATGTAGAGAAGAACTGTGCCGTCTTCCTTCTCCTCGACGATATGATCTTCGAAGACCTTGTCGTACAACGTTTGCGGTGGTTTCACAGCAGACGGCATGATGCACGGGTAATAGATAAGATATAATAGGTTGCACCAAAGGCTGAATTATAGAGCGAAAGCTCAAAGAAGTAGGAAAGCAGGTTTAGGAAGGAGAAAGGATCCTGGCGAGGGCATACATCGGCTTAAATGAGGCACATGTGGAGCTCGAATGGTAGAGGCAAAGCGGAAACAAAAAGGTTCAGGCCGATGTTCGGAGGCTGAGGGGGCGCTGGCCGAACTGTCGAATCACTACGCCGATGATGACGGATTCACCTGGAAGTGCCGATAGCAATAGCGATGTTCACAGCGGCTCTGATAAGTTCTGAGCAGATTCTTTGGAGCAGAGATATCTGCTATTGCGCTGCGTTGTATTATCGAGTTGTTGCTGCTGGAAAACGGTCCTCTATGATTGTATCTGAGGACGATGACGGTATTCGCGGGTAGGCGACGGAACATGCTGGGTTAGGGACCGGGGTTTGAGCTTGATTTTTTTCGGCACCAAACTAAGCAGCGCTGCCTTTGTCCTGGTTGAGCCATGTAAGCCATGGTGCTATCCAAAAGTCGCGATAAATGGTTGACAAGAATCCACAACCAAGCCCGGCTCTATGATCCTTCACACGCCATCCCTCTGTGTGCTGTTGAGTTCTGTATAGATAGCACCGTATCTATTCAGCCGCTCTGCAGGCTACCGGACCACTCCTTCGTTACCCGCGCGCAAAGTCCCGGCAACTGCCTGCTGCCCCGCATTTTGCTCATGCCCCGCGCCGCACAGCCTTGCGAAGGCGGGAAGCAGGCATGCGCAGCGTCAGCTCCTCTCCCAAACTCCTGATTCGCCCGTGGTTATTGCACAAATATGTTACGCATGTCGACATGCGACGTGCAGAGGAACCGCCAATCCAGTTTGTCGCATTGCACACATACTATGCCTACACCAATATCATACAGTCCAGCAAGAAATCTTCGACTACCAATTGTCTGCCGAGAAAATGAGCAAAGCCATCCGGTGTCGTATGAATAACCCTAGGACTCCAATCACAAATTGGAATGCAAGTAGTCCCATCGTCAACCGGTCTTCCCGCATCGGACCAAACCACACCAGCCACAAGTTAATTAGCGTGAAATTGGATGAGGAGAGCACTTGTCCCTTTGCATCGACCTCGATGTGTAGCAGCCGAAGCCGGTGTAGTAGCTTGAGGCTCTCCGCTATCGGTCTATGTAATGTTTTGCGAAACTCGACACGCGAGGGCTCCAACAAACCCGTCCGTGCATTAAAGTGTGGAAGCCGATGTCGGGGGCACGGTATCAAATGAAAGACCTGCGGAACCGAATAGACAAAGTTGAATGCCTGCGGAAGCAAGAGCAAAATTAGCGTTTTGCTGAAATGTCCCAGGATGGCGACAACTGCAAACACCATGCCTGCAAAGTAGCAGTACGTGTCGCCGACAAACACCTTGGCGGGGTACCAGTTATGCATCAAGAGAGCCAAGGAGACACCAAGGAATGGTAGAAGGAGATATAAGGAGAAAAGATGCGAATCGGTGGCTGGGTGCGGGTATGGTGCGAACGGCGAGAGGTAGAGAATGTCGTTCAGAACGATCAGCACTGCGATAACCACCGATTGAGCCACTTCAATACCATTGATACCCGCCAGAATGTTTATCCCGTTCGAGGAGAAAATGGACATGAGTGCCATGTAGATGTAGTACAACCAGCCTGCGTCTTCGTTAGCGCCGTGAGTCCATGAGCTGGCACCGGGGTCTAGATCGTACCAAGGTCAAACAATTCACCCAGGTAAGGCCTCAATGGCAGTGGTACTACCATCTGCGTCACCCCAAAGTCGACAAAGTACACTACGAGCATGGGTATGACGGCGAATGCTGGAATGAGGACCTTGTGTCGCCATCGTATGTCAAATAGATCGTCACCAACGCCAAGTAGCACGATAGACTGTAGTGACAGAATGGCTGAAAGATAGGACGCAAGTTTATTGTGTGGAAATCTGTGGAGCAGTCTTCCGGTTTCAATTTGTTCCAGCTCTTTGATGACATCTCGATTGCCGCCACCTGAGGTAGCCACGACAATATCTTTGTAGAATGGCCAGGGTATAAACACAATCAGAATGAAGAGATATACCATGGCGCAAACTGCTCCCATCATCTCAGGGCTATGCTGGTCAGCGTCTTGCACTAGCCAATAGTGCATGGTTGGCTCACATTTCAGTTTGCTTCAGCTTGCATAGATCTCTTCCTTTGAAGCCACGCCTCATGAAGGCATCGCCGAGCCATCGTATCAGAGAATAGCTAGAGGAAAATGCGAGCCCACTGAACGCTATGGATGCAATGAGGGGCTCTCCGTCCCCCTGGAGCGTGTTGGCCAATATGCCAACACAGGCTAGCGAAAGAGATAACAGGGAATACGTCTCAGTCGACGATAGCGTAGCTGACATGCCGTGAAAATACCTACCCGTTTGTCCCGATGATAACTCTTGACACTTTTGATGGTGTGCTTGGCACGTGAGTACTGTAGTTGCTACCTACTTAGGCAATCCTGGGAGGCCGCGTGTGCAAGAGTGAATACAGCTAGCAACCACGGCGGTACAACTGAGATAGCAGGCACACTGGACGGTATAGCAAGTCGGTGTGCTGGATACGGCCGCACCAATGCGCGACGAGGGAGGCGGTTGCAAGCTTTGGCGATTGGAAACAGGAAAGCGTGCTGCAAATGCGGAAAGACACAGAGGAAATGGAGAAGGAACGAAAAGCGCCCGTTTGCGCAGACTTATTAGTACAGTGACGGTGTTGGCGTTTGCTTTGCTTGGTGGTGTTGAAAGGTGTTCACAGTCCGCCCCGGCATCTTCCTCACTGCTAATCCCAAACGAGAGAAGCTCCAGCCTTTGAACGCATTGGCAACCATTATGGATCCCAAACAGCCCGGCCAGCAACCCCAGCCCGATGCTATCAAGGCGAATTTGGATGCTGTAACCCGTCGCCTTGTGCGCCCGACTTTTCTCTCCAGTCTCACGCCATCACGACTGCCCTCGCAGGCCGCCAGCGATTCTTCTCTTAGCCCCACACGCGACGAAGCACGGTTGCACTCTGGTCCGCTCTCCCAGCATCGGCAGTCCCATCTCCACTTTGCTGTCACTTTTGAAGATGTCCTGGAGCATGCTGACCTTGTGTCCCCTTTGATACAGGAGCCCTGTGCTGACGGCGGTCACTTGAGCGTCGACAAGCGCGTCGTAGATCATCTTGACGCCCAGTTTGTTCAGGCGCATTACGCCTATGCGAACATGGCAGCAGAACGCACCTTTCAGACTTTTGCCCATGGCCACCAGGATCTAGTGTTGGCTGTCGATTTTAACTACTTTGGCACCCGCATGGCCACTGCTGGCTCTGATCACCGCATCAAGGTGTGGGACAAGAAGGATGAATCATGGACCTTGGTCGAGAACTGGAAGGCGCACGATGCCGAAATTGTGGATGTAAGTGCATCTATATTTTATCCAATCTTCAGCCGCGCGTCTCGATTGGGGTCCTTGCATAGGTGCAATTTCGCCACACAAGTAACATGCTGCTAACGTCTGACAGGTCAAGTGGAACGGCCCTTTCATGGGCGAGGTACTCGGCAGCATTGGTGAAGACGGCCGGTGCAAGCTCTGGCAAGAAGACGTCACCGAAGTGCCCATGTCAGGCAATAGATTCAAACTGATTACAAACCTTGCCTCGCAGACTCACGCACCTTTTATGTCCTTAGACTTTAAGAACATTATGCAGGAAACATGGCTCGCCCTCATCACTCGTGACGGCTATTTGACCGTATACGAGCCTCAGGACCAGAGCAGCCTCAACGAATGGACCGTTCTAGCAGAACATTGGGTCTCTGAGGATAACCCTCCTCAACGTCAGGAAGAAGTCAGCTTCAAGGTTGTCTTCCACAAGGAAAAGTTGCCATGCTGGACAGCTATCATGGCTGGGCTTGATCGTAAATCACTTTCGCTAGCTGTCGCAGCTATGAAACATGTTTTCATTTATAGGACCGACAAAGCTAAACGTTTCTTTCAGGTAGCTAAGTTGGAGGGAGCTCGACAGATTATTCGTGACCTGGCGTGGGCAAATGGCTCCATGCGAGGACATGATATTCTTGCCACAGCTAGCAAGGATGGCGCTATTCGCATCTACGAACTATCAACGCCCACCTCTGGCAATGCCTCCACAGGCGGGACTTCGTCAGCTTCTACAGCCACTGATCCCATCTCACCTCATCCAGGACCTCGTAAGAATGCGCCCTCCGGTATTGGAGCCGGGTTGGCAGGACCTGCTAAGACTCCAGAGACTTCGCGTGAGAACGAACAGTATCCAGGTCGCATTAGGCAAATCGCGAAACTTACTGACGAGCTCAACAACCACCATGGTGCAGTATGGCGCGTAACCTTCTCGCATATGGGTATGTCTTGTTTTCACTATACCCACTCGAGCATCGCTAATGCTCTTTATAGGCGATTTACTCGTCTCTACCGGAGACGATGCATCTATTCGCACCTGGAAGAAGGCTGTCAATGGTCGTTGGACAGAGTATGCCGAGATCGAGACGGCAAGCGAGGCCTAATCTTCTTTCTCGAAATCGGACGGTCATTCGGCGTTCTGGATAGATGATCTTTGGTGTGGACTTGTGCGGGCTGTATTCAAGTATCCCCGTTTATTGACTTGCATCCGGCGTTGAAGTCACTTTACATGACGTGTACCCGTAATCGCCATTTTGCGAGCGGAATCAGCATTGAGGGCGGTAAGCGGTGACGTGGACTGGCTCATGGAGGCTGACAGTGTCTTATGCAAATGTGGGAGTTTTACGGATACCAGGAATCAATTTTCTTCATTGTCAAGAGGCCGTTGCGCTACGGGTTCGGTTCGTGCGTTATGTCACATTCCTCTTTTCTCAACTATCCCATGCCAGCCACTGTCCATTCTAAGTCCAGCCCCGCGTTGAGTTATAGTTCCAACGGCTTTTTTTCCTGCTTCTTTCAAATACCTGCATGTATAACCGCATAACTTGCTATGAGGCATCACAACTACATTTTCCTAGTCAATAGCCTTACACTGTGTAACACTATGACTCTCTAACAAGCTATTTCAGCTTCCTCAAACTAGTTGTATAGAATGCCTTTTCGCAACCGCAACCGCAACCGACCTCACGACTCTGCCGCAGTCCAGCTCGTAGAAAGTGGCACGTCGCAAACATCGCTCCTCAAAGCCGACAAGACGAAGCCATCACGGACCCTTGAAGAGATGGCGAAGCATCCTGCAAACTAGCCAAAGATTGCTCATAATAGGGGTGGTAGTTCCGAGGGCAGCTGCAGCTCATATGATTATTCTACCTCGAGGCCAAAGGGGATGACACCAACAGCCCGTGCAGAAGCGTACAAAGCTTATCAAGAGAAAGCACGCCAAGTAAGAGAGAGGAATAATAGTGAAGGAGTACAGGCGCCTTCCAAAACAGCCTCTTATGATTACGCATCTCGACATGCGGCTAACCATCATGTTGTTGGGTCAAACTCACCAGACAGCCCACCAAAACCAGCGGGATCATCCCCTCTCAGCCCCCTACTACTTCAACATGTTTCCAAGCTTCCCGAAAGGCCCAAGAAAAACCAGGTACAACAATCTCGCCCAGTCGATGAACTAGGTAATCCCAACCCGCTCCAGAAGACAGGTCCCATGAACAGCAGCATAACATCCTCCGCCCCCTGCTACCGTGTATACCATATGGATTCAACCGCTGGAGCGTCGGGTGAGACCCTTCGACACTACAGCTAATCACTTCCACCAAAGTCTGGATCAAACCGAAAACTACGGTCACAAAACCACAATGTGTCCAGGCTGAAAGTAAAGACAATCTTTGCAATCGTGCTTTTGATACCCTGCCTGGCAAGAGCTCGTGCTCTCTTATTGGCTATGTTTTGCTGAAGACTTTGTGTTTATGTAGTTATTGGATATGTGGTCGATGTGGTCGCATGTTAGAACATTGTGAGGGATTTGGCGCATTGCGCTTTATATTGGGTATAGCGGACGAGGACGATGATTTGTCCAACAGTTTATCATTGGCCTTATCCCTGTATGAGTACCCGGTCTGTTGCTCTTGGGAGGGCGGTACGCCTGTGGTTTAATATTATGCCATCTGACTGGTCTGTGGCACAGCAGCACGCCTTGTTTCAAGTTTCTCAATTGGTGAGTGATTCATCCCGCGCCTGCTTGCATGGTGGGTGTTGCCTCGTTTACGCATCAGGCTCGGATCTTCGCCCCTCCGAATTTTCAGTGCAGGCAACGACTCTTCTAAATACTGTATATCATCCCTATGGGCTTGCTTGCGCGGTGTGCTATAATTCGTCTTCCCGAATATCAATAGCTAGCTACTCTAATCTCACTTCTATTAGCATGGCTCCACCAGAGGTACCGAACTGGATCTGCATGCAAGTCGAGCCTTGTTTCTCATCTTCTGTGCTAATGCAAAACAGAGCCCTACTAGTTCTGAGTGTTTTATCCTTCATACCTCAGTTGCATCGCGTTATTTCCGGTAGAAACAGCAGCAGCATCTCAATTTGCTACACGCTCCTTAATCTCATATCGTCAACCGAGCATATCGCTTTAGCGCTCTTCCATCTTGTGGATCCCGGCGGACCATATCTATTCTTCCACCACTCTATCAATTTAGGCGACTGGGTCAACTTGGTGCAGTTGATCATCGTTGCTTTGCTCTGGCTAAGTCTGTAAGAAACATGATTCTAGGTCTTCGGTCAAGTTCAGGCGCTGATTTATATTCTGCATTCAGTTTTATCGCATGCGTCTACTTTCCTTCTGACCACGGGGTCACCCCCAAGAGTCTGGCAATAGGCACCTATTTTATATTCCTCCTCACATCCATAGTACCGGCTCTGGTAGATGTTACGGGTAGTGAATACTTCAACAGGCGGGAAATAAACATGATCTATGAAGCGCATCTTATGATCATGCCTTGGATCATCACGGGCTTCAATATTGCCGCGCTATTCTTCCAAGCAAGCAAGATGCTCGATCGACCACTCAACAAGACCCTAAGCCTCAAGGGTCTTGCAACTCAGGCGATAGTTTTCACACTCCTTGGCATATCGTGGGTTTTGAGAGTCAGGTTCCCCTACGACGACTACAATGGATTCACAGAAGAACTTCTCTTAGACTGGTTTAGATTTGTTGGATGGGCCGCTGTTGATAGTGTCATATTCGGCATTGTCCAAGCAATATTGCTTTGGATTATATTGTATCGCACGGTCTTTGGAAGTAGATACGTCGGGAGCGAGACTGAGCCGCTATTGCGAGTGAAAGCGTAGCTATATCGATTTGGGGATAACGGAAGGCCCCCATCGTATTGGTGGGGGGATCGCAATATTGAGCCCATCCATGATTTCACACTCTTTCTTCACATAATAGTCAAGCATTATCATAGCAGCTACAGAGCAATTGATGCCAAAAAAATTACCTAATTCGCCGTATAAACCCAGCAGCAGCTTGACACAATTCTTTTCTTGCAGGACCGTGCGTGTCACAACGCCTCTGTATCCTTTCTTTGAACGATTAATAAATGTTCAGTGCGATGTTTCACAGAACTCTAGATATGAAACCCAAGTTATGCACATGGTGGTTTATAGACGGCCAGCTGACGATCCATGTTGGCTGAATTCTGTGAGGCTACTTCTCATAAGCCCTGCACTGGCATTTTACTGATGTTTGAATTTTTTTGGTTAATATCTATACACTGGGCATCGTTTGAGACTAACCCTCTTACCTATTGAGAAGAAATAAGCCAATAGACCTGATATGACAACTCCTTGACGTGACTGTATTAGCATGCAATCTCTAAGCTAGCTAGAAATATATCACGAAATGGGTCCAATGGGGCATGGACACTTGAGTAAAGCGATAATCTAATTATATATGGCACATTGGATCCTCGTTCCTGCATTTTTGATGTGCAACTCAACCAATGTATATGGTGATCGCATCTCCGCAATGTTTGGTCAGTATGCGAGAATAAGATTTACCCCAAGCTCTAGAGTGGTACCCATCTGCAGACAAAGCCAGAAAAAATAAAAATAAAAATTACTCATATAGTTTATCCGTGAATGCTATTATATGTCGGAACTGTAATTCGCAACCAATATATGTTGGTCAATTGCTCATTTGTATTATGCTTCACCCAAACATCTCGTCAATATTTCATACTTCTCAGAACAAGCAGCGCAAGCTTACGGATATGATACTATTCCTGTTATTGTCTCTTTAGCCGTGTGATCGCCACAAGTGCTGAATATATTAATTTCCTGTTATAAATGAGCGAACCAGTACCGGCAATCCAACATTCTAAGGTACTACGTAGTTGGCGGGACCACAACCATGGCATCCAAGAAATAACTTTATGCCAATAGTGGCACCTGCCAGATCCAGTATATTGGAAAGATGCTATAGATAGCATTAGCTACTGCATTGATGCAGCGATTAGGAACCACCCTAGTCCTTCATTGAAGCTTGTGATCCAAGTCCGAACGCAAGGCTGTCGTGGCCATAAAGTGTAAAAGTAGGTGATCTAATATTGATGCTTGACAAGGCGTGCAGCGCTGACTAGGATGGCAAACATGGATCCTCGATGTGCGACCCCATGTGCATCCTTCGGAGCTCGTCCCGCTCCGCGAATCCCGATGGCCAGATTGTGGGAATACATCGGGTATTTGGCTGCAAGATGGATAGGCCTTATTTGTAGGATGATGCGTGGGAATCCAGTTGTGTTAGAAGGTACCTACGGTATCCTTGCTGCTGTAGTTGTCAGAGTTACCACGGCGGAGCAGAAACAATATTGACTGATCAATTTTACGCCTTGAGCCTGGCACAAGCGTTGCTTCTCCAATTCTATGTTTGGCCGAGAAATTCGCCTACCCCGGGTCGTATGGGGCCCAATGACGGATGAACTGAGTGAACATTCTCCCATGCTGAAGTTACTCCTATGAGGATTGTGAAAGGCCGAACTGACCATGCACTGGGACCTAGGCATAGATCCGTCATGGGTCCAGCAGAATCGTGGGGCTCTCCAGTCTATTCAATGCAGGTGAGACGAACAAGTGGTCCTACCGTGAGTGTTGGTCCGCACATGCGTATAGTCTAACCATGCTGTTGGGAGAACCAAGTATGCAGCAAAGTCTTCTGGGGTAGAACCAACGATGAGATAAACTTTCATCCTTCAAGACGACCTTCCTGGCTGCTGTGGTCAGCACCAGGATTGATAACACTGGGCAATTTCAACACGTATATGTGTTCGAGATATTATTATGAGGATGTGCCAGGCGCAAGCCTGTGCGAGAGTCACAGAATGCCACTGACGAGGTTCCTTTTGGTAGCTGCCAAAGCTCTTGTTCGATATCATCACCCCTATCAGGTACATTAACTACGGTGATGCAGGTCACGTGCTTTTCGCAATACATTGCCAAAATGGCTAGACGCCACGTGAAAACGCCAGCCCAATTCTGGCCCAAGCTCATGAGCTAATGACGGGTGTGGATATCGCATCACGGCAGCTGCAAGGCTCAGGCTTTTGTTTGAGGGTCCGGATCGCTTAATATCGCCTGTTAGGGTAATGGTTTCGCTGGGAGTCGCCGTTCACCTATGCCGCATAGTGTGCTGTGCTGACCCGCTGCTCGTGGAAGCCACAACCTCCAACAGATTTGCACTGGTGCGTCCGTTGGTCGAGGCTTTGCAATTTGTGTTGCTTTTTGATTGATAGAGTTCTGCAACAAGCGGCTATTTCTGCACACCTTACCCCTATTAGCTGCGACCATTTCAGCGTTCTCGCTGCAATCTTTTTTGAGGATAAATTTGATTCTTCTGCATTATAATGGCACCGAGATCGGGGCTGGTCATGTTTTGGTCCCACTCATACCGGTCGGAGCTGTTCGTATCCGGGAGCTACCGGTGTTCCGGTTCGATTGTTTTTGACCCAAGTGCGGCCAGAGGGGGGGCAGCGTCTCTCGCATTCGGAATCTACTTCGTAAAAGAGTGCGGCAAGTAGCGCGCGCATGACTGGCCTGAGCGTTTTACTCTGAGGTTGTAAGCAACCTTGTTTGACATCCTTGACCAACCCAATATTGGGCATTAGAGGCTCTATCCGTGCCTAAGCTCCCTCGTGGGGCAAGCGACGAATAATGTTCTGGGTACGGATACCGAGACTGCGGACTAGGCGAGGTGTGGTACTATGTAGGCATTCAAGCCAGCAACATCATGTTCACAGATAGGTGATGGCAACGGTGACTAGAGGCACATTAGCACCAGCGCTGGTATACAGCAACGCACCGAACCAGAGCACCGAGTTTTGATCGTGTGGTCCTATCTTGCATAGATACCTGCTTGGCCGAGTTCTAAGCCCAAGACTAAGGACGTGGTGTCAGGCGTGTGGTGGCATGGATCTGGTGCATTAGCGGTTGAAGGTGAGGCTCACGGATTTGCGAACGGTGGAGGCGCCAGAACGAGAGGTCAAGCAGACGATTGGAGAAGCCGTGACTTTTGTGACGAAATGACATGACGGTCGATGAATGGCTGTCGGCACGACGGGGGCACTTGTCATGGGTTCTTGCAGGTGGAAGGTGACCAAGTACATGGGCTCGCAAATATAGCAACATGGTGCTACAGAACATATACCGGCATGATGTCCGTCGGGGCGGATATGGTCAGTCTGCAGGTCCCCTGTGCAGTTGGGTCGGCCTGGCATGTATCAGGCTGAGGCCCTGAGTCCTGACTGCTGGGTCTGCGCTTCCTGGCGAAAATCATATCAGAGGGCCCAAGCGGGAATAGGCGCGGGGCCGTGCGGATGGCAGAGGAGAGGGGCCGTCAGTTTCCTTTCCATCCTGGCAGTCAGCTGGGTAGGGGTGCGCCACCAGCGCGACGGGTGTTTTCTGGCTCAACCATGGGCAATCGAGATGACATGCGTGTGAGGTGCGGAGGCCCCTGAATGAAATCGTCGCATCAAGTGGGAGTGACTGGTAGCGATGGTCCGGTAGGCTGGTCAGACTGCATGGCCTCGAGGCGTAAATTAAGCTCGTTGGCCAGCCGCGCCATGAGGAGACTGGCGCTACTTCGGATTAGGAGAGGCCTGAATCTGGGTGCAGAGCCAAGTACCAGAAACAGCACCGACGGTGGAGGAGAAGACAGGCCATGGTGGCGACATGGGCAGATTGACAGATTGGGGCGAGGGGGTGGGGGCGAGTGCGCAAAAGGTTCAGCCGTAGCAGGACGGACCCAGCAGATGTGCCGCCGGGCGCATGCATGATGGTGATAGTGATGGGTCTAATTAGACCAGACAACAGGAGCAAAACAGGAGCAGGTGACGATGGTGGAGATGGCAATGCTAATACTAACAGTGACAACCATGAGGAGTCAATCATGCCAAGGACGATGCATACTCAACCGGTATCACATGTACTGTAGGGCCCAAACGCCCAAACCGTCTAGCAAGTCTGCAACCGGCTCTACTCGACCCTCTCCACGACCTCGGCACTAGCAGACATCCAGCCCTGCTCCTCTGCATGCCGAAGCCGGACGAGAATTCGGTGTTTTGTCGCACTTTGCTTCCTCCCGCACGCTCGCTCGCGACACCCTCAGCCTCACCCTTCGGGCCAGACCCGGCCAGCCTCTCTGTCTGCTGCAGCAAAGCAAGTATTCCGGTATCACGTATCACGCTGTGCTATTCTGGGCCGCTCACCTCGAGATCCACCATCCAGGGTAAAGAGGCGCCCCCTCGCTCATTAGTCTAGTCCGCCCGACCCAAGAGACGCATCACCCATGATCCCTGGGTCGCTCACAGACCACAGCCGCCATCTTTCATCATTGTTCCTGCGAGCGGTGGCCCTCCGCAGTCCTAGCGTCAGCCATGACATCCCGGCCACTGGCACGCAACCATTGAGCCTCGCACTACTGCTGCCGAATAGAATCATCCTTTCTTTGCTGCCCCGCGCCAATTCACCTCTCTACCCATAGCCTTCTCTGCTGCTGTTGCAGAGGCCCTCCCGGCCCATACTTGACCAGGCCCCATGTATTGTACCCTCCCAGATGAGCTAGGCCCATTTCTAGCCCACACCATTCACACCTCTGCTGTTGTTTCTGCAAGTCCTCTCGTTTTACGTACGCCCTTCCCCGTCCTGTCTGCCCGCGGGCGGCTTGCCGCTTGTTCCCTTTGGGATAAAAAGCGGCGTTTGACACCTGGTGCGTGCCGCCCTCTCTTTCTTGTATAACTAACCCAGACGCCCATTCTCCACATGGTTCCCGTGGGCTTGAATAATTGACTTCTGCATTGTTTTTGTCGCACCTCCAGCATTCCACAACACTACCTCTGTGTGGAGGTGACTTTTCCCATATCCCAAACTTCAAGAGGGTTATCACATTCGCTTGACAGCTGTGACCCCGCAAGAATTATTCACTGCAGATCGACATATCTGAGAGCTCAATCCCTCTCGGCTCCACTATATCCGCCTCAAAACGGGCAAACATCATCCCGCCTGATCTACCTACTTAGTCTTGCCTTGCTTCACCGCCAAGCGTACTTATCCGTCAGGCACGCAGGCTTGCATCTTTGCATCATATACCTACATCTCTTTCATCAGAGTTCTAAAAGAAGACAAACTATCCTAACTCCTATCATGGCAAATGTCCACGCCACCTCACCAACAAATGGTGCTGGCGACACTTCCCCTACTGGGACTGCTCCAGGAGTCGCAACAGGCTCCAAGATGAGAAAAAGGACCAAGACTGGTTGCCTTACATGTCGAAAACGTCGCATCAAGTGTGGAGAGGAACGTCCTACCTGCGGCAACTGCATCAAGTCGAAGCGTCAATGTGAAGGCTACAACCAACGAGTCGTTTTCAAAACACCCATCGAGAACTGGCCAAATCATCCAGGCCATGTCAGTACCATCCAGTACCATACATCTATGCTTCCTGGAACCCGAAATCAACCATATAGGCCGCCTCACCCCGTTACTCAACCGCAGGAGACACCACACGCACCCATTCAGCCACGACCACTGAGCAATTACGACTTGTCAAATGTGGATCCTATTGGGCTACCAACACCCCAACATATCATGGTTGGTGGACAACCTCATGCTTATACCCAGGAAGCTGGCTATCAACAGCCCTTGCCGTCACCACATCACCAACAACCACTTGTTTCCCCACATCATGCACAGATGTCAACAGTAACGTCATCGTACTTCCCCCAACCCTCCCCTGTACAGACAAGCCCCCCAGCGCAATACAGCCAGGGGCCAAGTGCTACATACCAAACTGCTCCTCTCTACAGTCAGAGCCAGACCCCCTATCAGCAAGTGCCTGTTTCGTATGACAGCAGCCTGGAATCTAGACCTGCTGCTTCTCAGATTATGCCCCAGCAGCCACTCTATCAACACCAAACTACTGGCCAGATGGACGAGCAAAACTCGTATCATTCACATTCGAGCGTGTCGCCGCGCAGTGATCCTTATTCACCATACGCAGAAGCCCGGCCTGTTTTGCCGCGATATAACAGCCACCCCAACGCAGCTCTTCAACAAATCCAAGCCAACTCGACCGAGATGGACGGAGCTGGACCTTATAATTATCCAGCAGCAATTACTCATGCTGACTTCAGCCATTCTAGCTATCCCTCCGCTCAGATACCTATACATGAATTGACTTCGGATGTAAAGTATTTGCCTCAACCTGTCCTCGGTATGTCTCGTGTTTAGTTACATACCTCATACACTTAATGACCATTATTATCTTTCTTCTGTGTCCCATCAAACAACACATCTCTTCTTCGAGAACGTGCATGTCCTTTGTCATCAATCCCAACACCTCACGTAACGCGATGAGACCTAAATCATGTTGCATTTGGACAATCGTTGACCATCACATAACTCATTTGATGCCTACGGAGCAAATTGGCTAACCTGTCCGATTTTACAGAACAGCCATTGGCGGTCTCCCACGCGCAACAGCCTCAGCCCCAACTATTACTGAGCGGTTTTGGAGGCGATGATCATCCCAGTCCAACCCAGATCCTTGACGACGCCGCCGTTGAGAATGAAGACGACGATTATTGGGATGTCCAGTCAGATGAAGAGATGCTTGATGTGGAAGACGAAAGCAACGACAACGATAATAGAGTTCTTGCAAGCAGAGAGTTCAACATCATCCGTCGGATACACCTCGAGAACTCCAATGAGCTTGGGATTAGGCGATATGACGCTTTTATGTATGACGGCCTCTTGACTCATTATAGACCAGAGTATGCCGCGAGCCCCTTGAGGAACGTTAAGACAGCACGTGTCTTTGCGCACTATATTCATGTGGTAAGTTCAAAATAAATGTGGGACTTGTAAAAAGATCCATGGTTAATGCCGAAATTTGTTGTATCGAGTCCAAATAAGTGTTTATGGTCAGAGTTTTTGCTTCAGCTGCGCTGGTCACTACTTTACCAACATCATTAGGCATACCTTGCTAACTTCTCATGTAGACCGCACCAACCATATCAATATATGAACGAAACCCCAGAAATAGCACTTTGATATTTGAAGGCTCAACTCCCGCAGTTCAGCAGAGCCTATGGACATATTTACTCCCTATGAAAGCGCTCGGCAATCAAGGCCTTTTGCATGCTATGCTAGCTCTTGCGAGTTTACAAATCGCAAGGCTGCAAGGAGCGTCGCTTACCCCATCATATAAACATTATGCCTACTCACTCAAACGCCTTAGCCGTAGTCTTAGCCACCAGAAGAAGCGATTATCTCTATCTACATTGGCAACATCGATGCTTCTAGCTTATTACGAAGTATGGACAGCTGAGCATGTCAAGTGGTCTACTCATTTGGTTGGGGCTGCACAACTTCTTACTGAACTTGACTTTCGTTCACTGACGCGCGAGGCACGTCGCCTCAAAGCTGCCCAAATTGAAGCAGACAAACAAGCTGTCTACCAGAACCCTGAGATGCTTATCGATCAGGGTTTTCTCAGCCAAAAACTAAGTGAAAGTACTATGCTCTTAGATGAGAGCCTAGTCAGTACTATTGTTGGTAAAAAGATCGGTTATGATGAATTTGGATTTGTCTTTGAAGAGAATGGCGGAAAGCATGAAAAGAAGAAGAATAACTCGCTTCATACATTAGACCTTCAGGGCATCGAAACCTTCCAGGATTTGTACTGGTGGTACGCTCGACATGATGCTTTCCAGGGCATTGTTAGCGGCAATCCTTTGATGTAAGACAATTATGACGAAGCGATGGTCTTAACTAATGTCTTCTAGCTTGCCGTACCGAAAATGGACCGACTGTCCACCACGAGCTCCTCTTGGCCGAGCCGATGCACTTTATGGCACTCACGACCACCTTCTGCTCTTGCTTGGCCGCATAGCAGATTTCACTTTTCGTGACCGAGCCCGCAAACTCAGACAAGTAGAGGCGGACGGAGGTTGGAGACCTCGACCAGATATGCCAGGTTTTGGTAACATGGGTCCGCCTCCGTCTACAGGTGGTGTTCCAGGTGGACAACCGCCTCCGCCGACTATGCCCATGGGCCCACCGCCTCACATGCAAGGCCCTCCACCTGGATGGAAAGGTCCACCTCCACCTGGGTGGAAAGGCCCACCACCTGCAGGTTTTGGCCCACCACGTCCTCCCTCGATGGACAAAGATGGTCAAGGAAAAATCCCATCACGTGGACCACCTCCTCCTGCGATGCCAGACTTCTTTGGCATGGCCCCGGCGGGTCCACCTGTACCCCTTCCTAACAGCTACGTGAATCCGGACTACGAGCGTTCTCCTCCCACACCGAACGTGCCTCTTCCAAAGAACCGGGACCTTCCAACCGCTTACGAAGCTGCAATCGAAGAATGGGATAGCATAACGGCCGCGCACGCGACCGTTGCGCGAGTACTCACCAACTCTGAAGCATTTGCGCCTCTACCACCTGATCTCGCCCCTCCCGTCCCAGGCAGCGCTGGCAATATGACACCTTTTGGCCCTCCTCTTGTATATAGGGGCTATGACATCAGCATTCTCTGGACCTTACTACATCTTGCGAAGATTATTCTCCTCCGATCTCACCCCGCCATGCCACCAGCCGCACAGATGGCAGCAGGCGTATGCGCCCAAGCCACCCAGCCCTACACAACTCTAATCGGACGCATCACAGCCGGCATGCAAATCCCCCTTGGCGAAGACCTCTCGCCTGCCTTGGGCGCCGTCTTGACTGAATCGACACTCTCTCTCTTCTTCGCGGGTATACAGTATCAGGACCCTGCCCAGCGCAAATGGCTCATCACCCGCCTTTTGGAAATTGATCGCCGCACAGGCTGGGCGTCCGCCGGCATCATCGCCCGAGGCTGCGAATCAAGCTGGGAGAAAGCTGCATCCATGGGCCGTGGACCACCATACCAGCGTCGCACACGCCCGATTGGCGAAAAGGGACCGTTGATCTTGGAGGACCCCACGTTGCTGACTGAGCGAAAGTATTGGCGGGATCGGGATGGTGATGCGTTTGGCAAGGGCGCAAGGGGCATGAAGAATAGCGTGGAGGAATGGAGCGATACTGGCGCGAACCACGAGCGCGGATACGTAGTCAGGAAGCAGTTTTCGCCCTGGGCGCAAAATATTTTGGGGACGGAGGAGGATTTGAGGGCGGGGTTGGAGAAGTTTTCGTTATGATGGGTTCAAAGGAGGGGCGTGGGTTGGTGGTTGGGAGAAGGGAGGAGAGAGAGGGAGGGCTTGACAGACGGTGGAAAGGTGGGATGGGTGTGCGTCGTCGGGTGGATCGTTTGCGCAATTCCGGTCGGTTCATGCGGGCGCGCCATGCTGCCAAGGAAGTTCTTTGTTTCCCAGGAGCTTGGTGTGGAGGCAGGTCGGGTCCATCAATCGAGTATCGTCGCCTGTCACGACAACACCTCGCAGCGTTGAACTACTCGCAACGAAGCAAAACGTCACGACATGTGAGGATCATACTATATATCCTAAAGCTTGACTAGAAAGTAGATCCTAGATGCACAAGAACGAGCGAACACACGTCATCTCGGATGCAAGAAAATGGTATTGTTATTCTACAAAGGGTGATGGCTATCTATGCCGCATGCATATTCTGCAAAAGAAATTATCCCAAGTGCGCTCGCTTGCCGTGCTTCGCTCCCTTCGTTGCGCGTTGCCATGATACCAACTAACCCTCAGATGTGTAATATCATGTGATGTAAAGTAAAATGCAATCAAACAAAATCCTTTGTGCGCCGATGATAAACGCCGTGGTGTCAACATGATGAGGACTTTCTGAAAACGATCGTGCCGAGGCTTCCGAGTCTGGAGGAAGGCAGGTTTAAAAGAACCAGTACATGATGCCGCCGCCGGCTGTTATGAAGACGCCGAACCACCACCACTGGTCGGCGCGCACTTTGTTGTCCGAGCGTTTGAAGAGGACTTCATGGTTCATGGGCAGGTTGTCACGCTTTGCTTTGCCTGGTTTGGCGCCAGGTGTAGAGGTGACGAGCGGGTTCAGTGTGGTTGTGGGCAGCATTTTCGGGGGCGAGTAGGCGAGGTAGAGGGGCATGAGGGGGGCGCCATCGGCTTGGTATAGGTCAAGACGAGGAATTTTATGGTATTTATCGGTCGCGACGAGATATTGCTAGAGAGACGAGTCAGTATTGCAATCGTTACAAGGAGCGTAATTCATACCTTGAAGCGCTCGGTGGTATTCCATCGCGTGTACACAGCGGACTTGTAGCGACATGGATCCGAGTATAGTTGCCTGCCATCCACTTTGATGGGCGTCAATATGAGTGAGCCGTTTGCGAGTTTCTCGTAGCTGCCGTGCTGCCATTGCATTATGCCCTTGGGACACTTTGGTGATTGTGCTGCAATGCGGTTAGCTATCACTGCCGCCACCTCTCACATGCTGCAGCGTGAACGTACGGTTGGCGATGGCGCGGTAGTATGCTGATTCGAAGAAGCCATCAGCCGAGAAGGAGTAGCTGATTCCTGTATGCTTTGGCTCGATCAATCTCTCACCAACAGGGTCGTAGAAGCCCTGCAATGCTCGTTAGCTCCAAGCCGACTCTGTGGGGGTGATTCGGGTGCATACATCGCCGGTCAGAGTCGAATTCGACTTGCTACTCCATGTGCCAACCAAGTCTGTGGCAGGCACAGTTTGCGCCTGGACCTGCAGAAGCGCGACTCCTGAGAGCAGCAACGCTGCTATCCTCGACACCATTGTTCGTATGTGAAGCGCACGGTTGAGCGAGTGTAAGCGGTCGGTATTGTGCGGATGCGGAGGGAGAGAGTGTAGGTGGGCGGTGGCGGCGGCAGATGTGGTAGTATTGAAGCGGCAGAGCGTTGAGCAAGGTCGGGTTCAGGGTGTGGTTTGAGGAAGTAAAGTTGCATCCTGCCGCCTCCTTCTTGGCTTGTGCTTGGTTAGAATGCGCCGTTTGACAGGGGTCTAAGCGGTAACGTGCACATCGCCGCGCGCCGCCAACACCATGGCCGCTACGGCTCTCGCGTCTTTTCTCTGCTTTGGTGCCTTCGGTCTGGTGTGCTTATCGATAGCATTGTCTGTCCCCTGGCCGTTCTGCTAGCTATATGGCGACTGCTTTCGGCTCAATTCGTGATCTCAACGTCATTTTCTCTCGTCGGTCTAATTACAGCAAAGGATACTATTCCTGGAACACTACCGATATCGAATCCAAGCACGGTATTCAACCATGGCAGCATCGCTTGTTGCAGTCAAGAAGGAGTTTAGAAACAAAATTAGAGACATTCTGAAGGAGTTGCCCCAAGCATCAGCTGCTGCCCAAAGTACTTAGTCAATCTGCGACGTCTTTGCCCAGGCTGATTATACGCCAGCAACAAATGCAACCAAGACGTTACTTTCTATGCCAGAATACACGGCCGCAAATAGAATAAGCGTGTATCTCTCCATGCCCGGTGGTGAGATTGCTACCAGTAATATTGTTCGCGATGCATTAGATCGGGGCAAGAAGGTCTTCATTCCCTACACCTACAACCTCAGCAACCCAAACAATGGCCAACCAAAGTCAGTAATGGATATGCTCGAGCTCCACTCTATGGAAGATTTTGATACCCTGAAGCCAGACAAGTGGGGCATTCCAACACCCAGCGCAGATTCAATTTCATCACGTGCAAATTGCTTTGGCGGCACGGGCATCACAAACGGTGCTATGCACAAGGCTTCAGAGGGCTTAGACTTAATAGTCATGCCCGGAATGGCATTCGATGCCCAGTTTGGTCGCCTCGGGCATGGCAAAGGCTTCTACGACTATTTCTTGACTCGATGTCACCAAGTATCGCGCATGCCTTTCCGTGGTAAGAACTACTAATTGTGAATATGTGGAGGGCTAACTAACCACGTCAAGTTGGTCTATCATTGACCGAGCAATTCCTTCCGCCAAATGATTCGGTCCCCATGGACACGTCCGATTATCGCCTAGACGCCTTAGTCATAGGCGATGGAGCGCTTCGTCGCGCAACGCCCTGAGCCCCATCCGACCCTCTTTTAGATGCGAGTATGAAAGATGGTTTTTCACTTTGTATCCAGGTCGATGCCTGTCTTTTGACATTGTATATGAACATGGCGAGTGCAGGCCTTACTAGCGCTTATTGGATCTGCTGAATGAGAGAGATGTTGTCACCCTTAAGCAAGATTTGGCCTGTGATGCGTCAGCGAGCCCTGCGAGATTCTAGTTATCACACTTACCAACGTTGCGCCGGCCCTCAGGTATATCCTTCTTTGGATTTGCAAGTGTGACCTCGACCGCGTCATCGATTACGAGGTTCATGAACTCGTCGAAACCCTGCCACTCTATTAGTACGCTAATTACGACCAGGGCGAGGGAGATCGCACCCTAAGCTTTCCTTCGATGCGCATGCCCAAGTTCTCATAGAGCCATACTGAGACACTTGCCCGCGACTGCAAAAGCTTGAAGATGAAGTTGATGGGAGGGAGGAGGACTATGAAGACATCAGTATTGCCGCAGCGCGTAATATACGCGGCGCAGTCGGTCCGTACCTTTTCCTCCACCACGGCCTGGGGCTTGTTAGCAGTCGTCGCAGAGGCAGATAGGCAATATACAAACCGCCTCGTCCAGTCATTGTGCTTAGGTAATAGGTCTGGGATTACTATGTGCTTGAGATGTTGGTGGGTGGTGGCGGTGGGTGCGTTCAATCGTTGCAATGTTCGGAGGTGTAGTTGTGTTGCTTGCGGCCCTCGCTCGGCCAACATTTTAGGCTGGGCTTGGCGGGCAGGTGCGCGAGACTCTTGACTTTGTCTAGCAGTTATGCGATACGTCTGACTGCTCCACCTTCTTCAAACAACCCTCCTCTCTTTTTACCGGCCCCCACCTCTACGCCGTCTTGCCTGGCGCCTTCTTCATCTCCATACTAATACCCGCCCTGTTGACGCAGTTTATGCCTAACAACACCTGAGCCGTACCCCGCCATATCTCCACTCCGAGGCCTCGACGCTTCCATTTCCCCCACCACGACGCTTCTTCACCCGATCCAACATGGCCGCGAACGGCGTCCAGCAGAATTTTGAGCCTGTGCTGGCGGCGCACAACATGATGCAGTCGGGGGGCAACCGCGCTCAGAAAGAGCAGGCACATCAGTTTTTAGAGCAGTTCCAGAAATCGGTAGGTTGGCGTAGCAAGACAGATAGCCGCGTATCGGGCTGACATAGCATCGTAGCAAGATGCTTGGTCAATGACCATCGCAATCCTGGAGTCGCCACCAGCTGATGCAGCGGCAAAACTGTTCGCCGCCACGACACTGAAGGGAAAGGTATGCTGTTAAACTCTGTGTTGCTTCGTCTCTAATACGGCCAGATCGTGTACGATCTCCATCAAGTACCACGTGCGCAGCTTCCAGAGCTTCGAGCATCCATCATGCGCAATCTTGCAACGTTTCATGCCGGCCCCAAGCCCATTAGGTTGCAGCTGTGTGTGTGTCTTGCCAATTTAGCAATACAAATGACGGAATGGAAGGAGGTCCTCACAGACGTGGTCAATGCCCTTGGAACAGATCCAGCGACCCTACCTTGCGTTCTGGACTTCCTACGCGTTCTGCCTGAAGAAGTTACGCATGGACGAAAGATCGCTCTCACAGTACGTTCCATCGAGCCGCAACAACCCATGTTTTTCCAACCTCGGCACATTCCCGCGGTACCGACACATGATATCAGAGTTAGAGTCTAATGCTTGGTGGCCAGGAACACGAATTGACCATGAGGACGGCCGAGTTGATCGAAGACAACGCCCAGCAAGCTCTGGAGCTTCTCATTCGATATGCTATATCATCACGTATGTTCACCCCTCCTCCCACCATTCGTTGCATCCTGACATTTCCAAGCCGCAGCTGCCCGTAACCCACAGCTCCTGAATTGCATAACTTCCTGGATGCGCGAAATCCCCTTGGACTCGATCATAAATTCTCCCTTACTCAAAATCGTTGTCGACGATCTATCAGTACTAGAAGGGGAGCCATTCGATGCCGCTGTTGAATGTATGAGCACTTTAATAGCCGAGACCCGAGATGTAGACGAAACTATGCCATCGATCCTTGCCCTATACCCACAGGTGGTTGCTCTTCGTCCAAAACTGGTTCAAGCAGCCCAGGAAGAAGACTTGGAGAAGTTCAAGGGCATCGCCAAAGTTTTTGCGGAAGCTGGCGAATCTTGGGTTCTGTTGATCGCACGGTTACCGTCCGATTTTCGAAGTCTTGTTGAGGCGATTCTAGAAGCAGCTGCTCTTGATAAGGAGAGGGATGCGATCTCACATACATTCAAATTCTGGTACGACCTGAAGCAGTATCTCACAATCGACAAATATGCGGAGGCCAGGATGCAATCTTTGGACATATACTCCAAGTTAGTCGATGTCATGATTGGCCATCTTGAGTTCCCGAAGCCGGACAGCGGCGACGAAAAAGATCTATTTGAGGGTGATCGCGATGCAGAAGAAAAGTTCCGCGAATTCCGTCACCAAATGGGTGATGTGCTGAAGGATTGTTGTGAAGTCATGGGCGTTGTGGATTGTCTACGAAAACCGTACGATCTTATCCAGCAATGGGTACAGACATACGGTCCCCAGGCAAATGCAAGCAATGTGCCTGAATGGCAAAAGTTGGAAGCGCCGCTGTTCGCCGTACGGGCGATGGGCCGAATGGTACCTCCTGATGAGAATGTCATGCTGCCTCGTCTCATACCGCTCATCGCATCGATACCCGACCACAACAAACTTCGCTTCCAGGCAGTAATGGCTCTTGGTCGATACACAGAGTGGACCGCGCAGCACCCCGACACATTACAGCCTCAACTAGACTTTATCATGGCAGCCTTTGAACATTCGACCAAAGATGTCATTCGAGCTGCTGCATTATCATTCAAGTTCTTCTGCAACGACTGTGCTAGCCTGCTTGTCAACTTCATTCTCCCTCTTCAGCAGTTTTATGCAAAGCATCTGAACAGCCTTCCAATCAGCAGCCAGGAAGAGATAACCGAAGGCGTAGCATCTGTAGTTGCTAAGGTACCAAATGACCAGCTCTACCAGACACTCAAAATCTACCTGGATCCAGTCATGCAGCATCTAGTCACGATTGCACAGCAGGCAAAAGACGAGCCAGAGCAGAAGCTACTTGCTGGTTAGTTACATACTAGTACGTCATATTGAAAAGCTATAACTGACAATCGAACAGATCAAATCAATCTGATTACAATCTTTGTGGGAATAGTCAAACCAGAAATACCCTCCGGCCAAGAACACCCCGCGGTCAAGTACTGCCAAGAAATATTCCCCATGCTTGGAAATATAATCACACACTTCAACAAGAGCATACCAATTCTCGAGAGAGTTTGTCGATGCTGGCGGTACATGGTTTTATCCTATCGTACTGCTATGCGCCCACTTCTTCCCGAGCTCGCCACCAAGTTAACCGAAGGCTTCGAGGCTTCCAAACAAGGCTGTTTCCTTTGGGCAACAGCTTCAGTAGTCCGAGAATTTTCACAGGGAGTGGATGAGGTTGATCCGAGTCTCGCCAATGATGTGTATCAATTCTACGAGCAGCAGGCAAAGACCTTCCTCAAGATCCTGAACGACCTACCACCAGAGGAGTTGCCTGACCTTATAGAAGATTACTTCCGCCTCGCTGCCGATATGGCACTCTACTTTCCGTCTGAGTCAATATCATCACCTCTCATGGACACCATCATCCTGGCATCTTGCAACTCTCTCACCCTCCTCAAAGAGGATCCGATTATCGCCACATTGCACTTTCTTCGAGACCTTTTAGCATACGGACGCAACTCTTCTCCCTCGTCTAGCTTTGACACCACACGACATGATATACCCGAAGCGTTGCGAAACCGTGTCAAGGAACTTGTAATGCGCACCGGCGTTGAACTCGTCCAGCGCATCATGACCGGCATGATGTACAGTTTCCCAGAAGGTGCTTTTGCCGACTCGTCGGGTGTGCTACTTGACCTATTTGAACTCATGCCTGAACAGGTCGCCCAGTGGGTGGCCAATACTGTCAGCATGTTGCCACAAGGCAGCATCACGCCCCAAGAAAGCGAACGCTTCCTGAACAATATCCGACAGCGCATACAGACTGGTGATGTCCGGATGATTAGGACCATCTTGCAAGATTTCACAACCAGCTATCGCAGAAGAAACGTTGCGCCAAGGGAAGGATTGGGCCGATTGGAGGCTTCGCGGTTCAGATTCTCTGGTTAAACATTAGAAATTCGCGTGCGATCGTTTTTTTCCCATAGCAATGCGCCTGTGCTTCACGACAATGGACGTGCGGGAAGTGAAGAGAGGGTAGGAGGATAATGTTTAGGGGGTGAAAGGGCATACAACAGTGAGGGGGGTGTGAATGACGAGGCAAGCAAGTGTGTATATCAAAAATGGCATTGTATTTGAAGCGTTTGTAGGCATTTGCATGGAAGACTGCGCAAGGGCGGGGATATGATACCAATCAGGAGGCGAGGGTGGGCACATTTAACAATTCGATAAAGCTTCTCCAGCACCTTTTAAGGCAATTTTTCTTATACAATGTGTAGGTGGTGAGCCTTTTGATCTAAAGCTACACCGTGTGAGCGGTATGCTTATTCGACGTAGGTTTTCTTGGTCTTTTGAGTCTAGAGGTATCTCTGACCCCCATCCGATGCGCTATGAGCAGTCGTACTGAGCATAGATTGATGCTGGACAAAAGTGCGGTGCTGGACCATGGGACTGTTGGTGTATCACGTAGGTGCATGATACAATCGTGAAATTCTGAACAGAAGATTGAACAACAAAACAGGAAACTAATACTAAATATTTGAAAGACGCTCGATAATAGCGTAGTACATAGAGCAAGCTAACATGTGCGTTCCATGTTGCTCCTGCGGTTGTGCAGTAAAGTTCGATTACTTAAGTGGATGATTCGAAAATAAGCAAAAGGAATCAGACTTCGAGCCTCTAGCAATCCCACCGCTTAGCCCAGTTTGTGCATTAGCAAAAACTACACAGCCCAGAATAGTGCAAAAAAGGAACTGATTCCGACACCGGGAACTGGGAAATCATTAGCACGATGAATCTGGTATCAAAGGTAGATGAACGTACTTGAACCCGGGCCTTGTCGGCACTGCTATGAGAGCGACAAATCCTAGCCACTAGACCATATCGGATTGATGTTGATTATACAGATTGTGTGAATTAGCTAGTATAGTACCATAAATATATATAAAGGCTTAATTTAAATGGTAAAATACTCACGAAGTGACCGATGTCATAGAAAGGGAGAAAATCTTGTTAGAAAATAGTGGGGTGAGCTAGGAGCGAATCAGAAACTGTCGACAAACTAAAACCCTGAAAGCGGATATAGAACAACATTCTGAAGAGAGCCTGATGTCAGCCAATCGCTGTATATATTCAGGGTACAAATTTCTACGTTTAAGTAGTAAATAGGATGAGGTCTGTATTCTTCTTAGATCTGCATCTAAGCTTCCGCTTATTTCGCGCAACACCTTGGTCTGCTATGCTCGTGGATGAGGTATTAGGCCTTGGAATGCTTCTGTTCAAATGAAGAAGTTACACATTTCTGAAAACTGGATACAGTATCAAAACGCACGTTTGGCCATTTCTGCTTTACGACATTTGCTTTACGCATCTTCCACATTAGTTATCATGGTCAAATTTCCTCAAGAAGCACGCCTTGTTTGCATCTCCCTTCTGCGGTGCACGATCAATAATATTATAATCTTTTGCTATCAGCACTGCTTTGTTCTTTACAGGTAGGCCAACATAGTCCTGAATTATTGTTCATTCGCGCCTCTTTTTTAATGCCTGATTGTAGAATAAGCCACTCCGTCACTCTGGTAAACTATAACGAGGCGGTGACCTGAGGTTAACGTCGAGACAGACGTAGTACTTGATATCTCCTTCCGAATCTCCTTAACCAACCCTCCTTATACCGGGTCGAGTATCGTCAATACTTGCGGTATCGGAGTCGCGATAACCATGCGTCGCGGTTTCCGTCGGGTAATGGTTACAAGGTTTACCAAATACGCCCTACGTCTGATTGAAATGAGCTAATCGTACTAACAGAGCCAACTCACAACTACAAAAACGTCCAAGTTGGAAACAAAAAGCGTCCCCAGATTGATAGTTTACCTAGGTATAAAATGGCCTCAAATTGCAGTACACCAGACGAATTGACGTCACGCAACCTACAGCATTCTGTCGCATCTACGATCGACATCGAGCCATTTCATAATGTGGCAAATAGCGATGAAGGTTTCTCCTTACCACCTACCGACAAAGGCAAAGACGCATGGCTATGTTTGCTGGCTTGCTTCATGTTAGAAACACTTATCTGGGGTATGGCCTTCCCAACATTCAAACATCTTCCACTAATCAAGACTCGAGGATTCCCATCTTCATATGGTATTTTCCAGGAGTTCTATAGCAACAATGACTTTGCTGGCTCCAGTAACGTTGCTGTTGTAGGAGCTTGCGCCATGGTAATTTGCCTATACTACCTCTACAGCTTCTAACAAACTAAGTTCAACCTAGGGCATCATGTATATGGATATATCAATATGTGGGAAACAATCCCTGAGCAATGTCACGTAAGACATACAATTTACCTTGTACTGATAGTATCAGGGTTTGTGATCTTGAGGTACTTTCCTCGATTCCGCAAATATGCCACCCCTGTTGGTTTGACCGTTGTGTGTCTCGCCCTCGGTCTTGGGTCATTCTCAACAAGCGTACCGCATCTCATTCTCACTCAAGGAATAATCTATGCGCTTGGTGGTGGCCTGGCCTGGACGCCTGTGCTATTTTACATTGAAGAGTGGTGGGTGTAAGTTAATTTGACACAAGAACAGCGTATCGCTTCGACACTAATAGGTACGGATATTAGGCGTCGCCGTGGCTTCGCATACGGAGTGGCGATGGCCGGTCTAGGTCTGAGTGGAGCGATTCTCCCAGTCGTCTTGGAATGGTTGCTTCACTCATATGGCTTCCGAACAACCCTGAGAGTGTGTGCGCTCTCATTCGTCATACTCAACTTTCCGATCGTTTTTTTCTTCAAACCTCGGCTCCCAATATCGCACACTTCTCAATCGAGAAGCTTTGATATGTCCTTTTGGACTTGTTCGAATTTCCTGATCTTGCAATCAGGAAACATCATCCAAAGTCTCGGGTTCTTCCTCCCTGCGATCTACCTACCGACATTTGCCCGTTCACTCGGAGCCAATAGCATTCAAAGCACCACTACCATTATTTTGTTGAATGGTGCCGCTTTCGTAGGCTGTTTGTGCATGGGAGTTGCTACTGACAGGTATCATGTCGTCCACTGCCTTCTTGTGTCAGCTATAGGATCTACAGTGGGCGCCTTTCTTCTCTGGGGTCTGTCCACATCGCTTGCTCCTCTCTATTGCTTTTGTGTCGTGTATGGTGCTTTCGCAGGGTGCCAGTCCAGCGCATGGAGTGCGATCACTCGTGACACTCAAGAAAAGCGAAGAGGCGCGGACTCTGGCATGGTGTGGGCATGTTTATCAGCCGGGAAAGGAGTTGGCAACTTGTGCAGCGGTCCGCTATCCGAGGCTCTTCTGCTTGCGGGGAACTGGGGTACAGGGATGGCATATGGAAATGGCTATGGTGCTCTCATTGCTTTTACAGGTATAACTGCCTTGCTCAGTGGCTGGGGCTATGCCGCAAAGCACATTGGATGGCTATGAAAGAATCGATCACGGAGCCAGCACATCGTTCCTCTTTTGGCATGTCTTTTGATGTCTTTAACGTAATTCCAATAAGCAAATAAACAAAGGCCCTATTCTAGCAGCATATAGAGTGAAAAAATGTTGTCCAAGGTCTTACAGCTTGATGTTATCGTGTTCCCTTGGACCTTAACGACTCGATGTTATATCGTTATGGTCGGGAATGTGACCTCTTGTATGGCGGGTAATCGGACTTGGCCACTTGTCTATCCTCGACTCCCACCAACTTCTCTCGTCATCATGGCAATGCCTCCATAGGGCTCACGCCATTAATGGTTGGTATGTTGCCGTCGAGCATGGTGCGCTATTCCGCCTTGGTCGAAACTCCATGTCTATTCGATCCAATGGCATAATATCTCTCTTGGCGAGTTTCTCGATCGGTGCAAAGCATGTACAAGGCGTCAAATAGCCGGCAGAGGCTGCAGTTGAAACACTCTTTATCAGACACGCCCCCTGTTACAAAATAACGATCGTCGCTTGGCTAAGTGGACCAATCATTGGTCCCCACTATAGTCTTGGCGCAGGACGCACAATCGTGAAACGGTCAGGTCGCTCAAGGCCCCTTCATCTCTGGCATTTCTCCGATCAGCCTTCTAGCGTTCCACAAGTCTTTTAGACGCTTCTAGGAAAGGAGGATAGTCGCTTCACAATCTATCCGTGGCCCAACCCGCTTTCGCCTGGACCAACAAAGGGTGATAGCTTGGCGCATTGACGGCGGCTCCGCGCGTAAATCCCCATAGCCATTTGTCCCCAGGATAGAATTCGAAACACATGACACTATGCTACAGGGAAACATAGGCGGCAGTCAGGTAGCACATGCCAGCGAGCAAACGCCACTGGCGGAATTGCTGAACGGCACCCAGTTGTTTCACGCACCGTGATATCAAAGCTTGGTTGATCTTGATTACCGCTCGATGCTCATCCTGGATTCTTCTTCATCATTGTCAAACGACTGGGCTTGATTGATGTAGGGATACTGTGAAGCCCCACAATTTGACGGCTGGATCAAGATGTGACGTGAAGCGTTCTTGGGGGGTGAGTATATAACCACCACCGGCCTCGGTCTTACAGCTCATCACAACAAGCCTTCTGAGCCTTCAGTCGATTCGTTGTATCCTTCGGACTCCTTCTTTGTCCATTTTTACACATTCACTTACCCTAGCGGTTCAACTACGTTCTTTTTGGCTGTGCCATTCCAACATCGGTCTGGTCACCTTGTTTTCACCTTGAAATCAACCAATCTTTTCAACTTCCATCAAGATGAAGTCTGCTATCATCGTTTCCCTTGCGGGATCTTCGCTCGCTGGTATGTTCTCTCCATTCTCTCCTTCTAATATGTGCATACTAATATGTCATAGTGCCTTTTGGCGGCGTGGTTGATGCCATGTTTGGCACTCAACTTGAAGCCCGTAACGTTCGTCGTCAAGACGACTACAACAACTTCCCAAGCCTTGCGGCTAGCTCAATCGGCTTGATGCCATCAGCTACGGGTGGACTCGGTGCCCCCACTGGCACCTTCCCCTCGCCAACCGGCACCCCTGGTGGAGCTCCAGGTGGTGGTATGCCAGGTGGCCAACCAGGCTGTGGATTCCCTGGTGGTCAGCCCGGAGGCCAGCCTGGAGGTCAACCCGGAGGCCAACCAGGAGGCGGAATGCCAGGAGGCCAGCCAGGTGGCGGTGCACCCCCTGCTACTACTGGAGCAGCCTACATCAAAGCCAGACAAGCCGATACCCCTCTCCCCTCCTTCTCCCTCCTCAAGCCCAGCCGACGACCCGGCGGCTCATCCGGCGGTGCCCCAAGACCCACTCCCACTGGCGGCGCACCCACCCAACCCACTCCTTCCTCCGGCCCAGACTCCCCAGACTTCTCACCCCCAGCTGAGAGCGGCGCGCCCTTCCCCATCCCCACACCTTCCCCCGAGGTCCCCGGCGTCCCAGCTCCCACTGGCGGCTTCCCCAACCCCCCTGGCGGCGGCGCTCCAGGCGGTGGCCTCCCCGGTACCGGCCGTCCTCCCCGCCCCACGACACTTGCTACGCGCACCCGTCGCCCTCGCCCATCGCGTGGCCCGCGTCCATCTGGTGGCCCTGGCACTGGCTTTCCTGCCCCAACTGGCGCTCGCCCAACAGGCGGCCCACGCCCAACTGGCCAGCCCATGCTCCCACCCACGACTGATGAAGGCGCAGGACCCAAGGAGGGACAGAGCTTTTTCAACTGGGTCAGCGAGTTGATTGGTGGTAGCGGAAAGAGCGAGACTGTTGCTTAGATGGGACGTGGAATGACGAGAGGAAAGGAGATGGATGGGATGGAGGATTGGAAAATGGGCGTCTGGATGGTGCACACCACTTCACTTCTTAGACATACATATTGATCTTTACTTTTGGGGGGTATTATGGGTATCTCCTCACAACTCTATATGAGCTTCAATAAATGCATATATGTTCCCTGCTATATTAGATTCAGCGAAGATTTTGTGAGGTTTGTCATGAATGTGTGCTGTTTTAATCAAAGGGAGTATAGAGACGATGGAAAGTTACAACATCGTTTAAAACATTTGTCTGCATTTGAGCAGTCAGCGTACAGGTCTATAACAAGATTTAGATTCCGTCAATATATCATCCGAACAAACGAATGAGGTTCAATATTGCACTATTTGCATCTTGATATCAGAGATCCCAAGCCCTAGTTTCAGAGGAAATTGAAAAGATCGTGCAGCACCGTGTATCCGACTAGAAACACAAATACCAGAGAACATAGACTCGTTGGAAAGGGAAAAAGAAGGACAGCTGAACACCCGACCCAAAGAAAGGCATTTCATAGCTCAATTAAGTCGATCGAGACCATTGGCAAAGATGTCTTTGAACTCTTCACGACGCTGGCCAGCGATGCTGCGCTTGTGTGGCTCCATGTTAGCAGCGACATAGTGCTCCTCGATCTTGACGTTGACAGGCAAAGTATGGAAAGGAGTGAGGACATCAAGCATGAAGTTAGCACTCTCATTATCCTGGGCGGTGTCGTGCCAGTGGATAACTAGTTCCCTGAGATCTGGCGCTTGGAGAAGAATCTGGTGAACGAAGTCAGATCGCTGGCGGAGGAGAGCTGGGAAGATGGCTTCAGCACAGCCGGTGCTTTCGGAGCGCAGCCAGGTCGTGTCCCAGACGAAGCTGATGTCGACTTTGCGAATGTTTTCCATAGGAGAAAAAGCAGCTTCTGTGATTTGCGTGAAGGCTTCCTCAAAGAAGGAGGTGTGGGCAAAGCTTCCGGTTACGTTGATGCGCAGGAGAGCAACATCGTAGAACCAGTTCTTGACTTCGCCGTTGAGCTGTTTGGAGGTGAGGAGAAGCTCGAGTGGTGGAGGAGAATGAGTCAAGCGCATGAAGTTGGGAATGTACCGCCACTTTCGAGCAGCTCGCATAATGGGAACTATTGGTGTGGAATTTGTAGCGTCCTCTTGATCGTCGTCTTCGACGTCTTCTTCAGCCATACCCTCTTGGTGTCTATCGTCAGCCTGGTCCTGAGAAACTCGATTACAATTCGCTCACCTTGGGCATCGTCCGCCGTCTCCTCGCCCTCACCTTCGTTGTGTTCGTCAGCATCCTCGCCATCGTCGTCGTCATCATCATCCTCATCTTCAATCTCACTGTCTTCCTCGTGGTCTCCATCTTCCTGCTCTTGCACGTCGCTATCCTCGTCACTTTCGATGTCGTACACAAGCCGCGGGGTAGGTCCATTGGGGTTTTGCTGGGCGGCAGCCTCCTTGATCTCCTTCCTTTCGAACCAATAGCGAAGCAGCTTCTTGGGCCGGTACTCGCGCTCGGCTGAATACTCGAAGATGGTGTGTCGCACTTCGAGTGGAAGGGACATGAGAAGGGAGGAAGGCGCAGGTACTTGGTTGGTCATAGTGGGCAGTTGAAGTGAGAGCAGAGTCGAATGTAGGAGCTGGGGATGGTGGCAGGAAGAAGGGAAGTGGGCAAGAGGGTCCAAGGGCCGTAGGAGAGTGGTAGGCTAATTCGGCGCTCAGCCCGCAAGGTCGTTGCCTGGTTGCCTCGTTTCCCTGCGTGAAAGAGCCTTGTCGCGCGGCTGCGCCTTTACCGCGCTCTGCTGCGTCTTGTCTCGTACAGCAGCGGGGCTAATGCACGGGCAGGAAAGGTGAAGAGAGGCCATGATGAGGGGACGAGTGATTTTCTGTAGATTCCATTCCTGCTATGATAAGCCGATTCCTGATGCACCATCACCATACCGGCGCCACGGTTCCTGGGTTGTCGTGGATGGTTGCTCCATGGGTGCGTCTTCGCTTAGGTGGTGAACGGAGGCTGACTAGATGCATGCGCACACATAAGCATCAAATGAAGTTGTCAGTTCTACGCACATACTTTATTCGGCTTGTCAATCATTGAGAGACGCTAGGCGGCCCGCCCAGTAGCTCCCGTCCAGCGACGCCAGCCTTGCTCCGCTGCGCCGACCTAGTCCAAACTGCAGCTATGAAGATGCTTGTCCTGATGCAGACGTTCACATAGAGCGAGTAGGCTCTAATGTATGATCCTTATTAGGAAAATCCTAGATGACTAGGCCTGAAAGAGAGGGGACATGATCTAACAACCTGGGCTATGTGAGACGAGAAGGTCTCTGTTCACAATACACACAAGCAATACATCGAAAACTACAACACCACGCGCAGCTACACTAGGGTCAAAGTGCTTTTCTCTCAACAAACCATGTTTGCTATATATCGGAGCTGAAGGAGCATTTTTCTGCTTTGGAGAAGCGACCACTCCCTTGGTCATGCAATTTCCTCAGGATATTATCGTGTGCCAGGTACGCAAAGCATAAACACTTGCTTAGATAGGCAGTGAAGAGAATGCGAGGCAGGACCAATGCTTCTGGGCCTGAAAACAAGCAATTGCCATAGGCAAGCCCCCTACCGTCGTCCAATATGCTGCGAGCGTTCGTCCTTGTCACTTCCCCAACTATGAGCTATGGAGCTCGTCTCATATCGCACCTACCCACAGCAACGACGCAGGAACCGATGAGGCAGTTGTCAGTTATCTGCTCCTCCTTTCTTTTGTACCCACAGCAACATAGCGCCGTCTCGGTGCATACTTAAACCTCTTCACGCCCACTTCTGCTCCATTTCTTCTTCACCATCATCATCATCACTCCATTCCATCCAGACATCATCCATCAAGCATCCATACCTTTCGACCCATTCTCCTCAGCACAGTCATCAGCCAAGTCCACCTTTGTCAACACCTCTGTCCAACATGAAGACCGGCATCATGCTCACTGGCGTTGCCGCCCTTGCCTCCGCAGCGCCCGCCGTACCCTCAGTCAAGGACTCTTCTATGCAGAACGCTACCGCCATGGCCCTTCCCGGCAATGGTGCCCAGGATGGCGCATGGTACGTCTTCACAACATGTCTTACGAGTCACTCACTAACACCTTCTCCTTCTTCAGGCAAGAGACTTCTTTGGCTCATCCTCCAGCCGAGCACGAGTCCTCGGCAAGCCATGCAGCATACGCCAAGCCTACTGCTCATGGCCCGCCCAAATACGCCTCGACTCATTCAGGGTACAAGCCATCGGCCTCTCATGAAGCCAACCACAAGCCAGGTGCCTACGGCCCACCAAAGTCGTCTCCGACCTCTGCTGCTTACAATAAGCCTCCCGCCCATGGTCCAGCGAAATTGTCTTCGGCCTCTGCTACCTACAACGAGCCTCCCGCCCATACTTCTCCGGCACATGGCCCACCTGCCCATGGCCCACCCAATCACACATGGTCTCACCCAGGGGAAGAAGCTTCCTCAACGACAGCGAATGCCTACGCTAAGCCAACACCCAGCTATGGCCGTCGTGACGGTTACGGCCCACCCCAGTACACCCCTCCTGCGCACAAACCAGAGGGCCCGCACGGTGGCAAACCCGAAGGCCCACATGGCGGCAAACCAGAGAACACATACGGCGGCAAACCAGAAGGCCCACATGGCGGCAAGCCAGAAAGCACATATGGTGGTAAGCCAGAAGGTCAACACGGTGGGAAGCCGGAAGGCTTAGAGGGTGGTAAGCCAGAAGGTTCATATGGCGGCAAGCCAGAAACCCCTTCCTCACCTCCATTCTGCGATTTCGTTCCCGCGGAATGCATCGACTGCAACGAGAGCCCAGAGGAGTGCAGTGTGAGCTCAACCCCATTGGTTTTCTTATGAAGATAAACCACTAACACCTTTGTGCAGACTTGTAACTTCCTCTTCAAGTGTGGCGAGAAGAAGCAATGCGTCTTCCACGGCTTCCGCAAGACCATGACGCTCTGTGAAGAGGCAGGCGAAGAGTGCCCTTGGCCTCCATCCGACGACGAGGGAGAGTATGCTCATCCCAAGGGTCCCGGCGGATCTGGCGAGCATCAGCATGGTGAGCGCCCTCACGGTCCTGGCGAACATTCTCACGGTCCTGGTGAGCACTCTCACGGTCCCGGTGAGCACTCTCATGGCCCTGGTGAGCACTCTCACGGCGGTGGCGAACAGCCCAAGTACAGCAGCCCAAAGCCTCACGGCCCCCCTCATGGTCCTCCCCATGGACCTGAGGGCGAACAGCCTAAGTACAACAGCCCAAAGCCTCATGGTCCTCCTCATGGCCCTCACGGGCCTGAAGGCGAGAAGCCCAAGTATTCTGGCCCAAAGCCCCATGGTCCTCCACACGGACATGGGGGTGAAAAGCCCGGGTACTCTGGCCCGGGGTCTCACGGCCCTTCATATGGACCCGAGGGCGAGAGTCATTCTCACCCACACGGTATCAACGGCACCGAGCACCCCCATGGCCCCTATAGCCGTCCTCATGGTCCTCCCAGTGAGGGTGTGATGTCTGCCTAGATTCGATGGGAGAAGTGTGATGGAAGGTGCAAGGCTTTGTTGGGATGGTTCGGGCATGTCTGCGTGGTCACTGGTTCCGGTTTGTTTCTTCTTGAGGACTCGACCTGTTGAGGAGTCTGGGGGGTTTTGGTTCTTCGTTTCGCATGCCTGCTTCTTTCTTTCCTTAATCATGCCTCGTGCATGGACGATGAGTGGTATGGTTTGATGCAGTATTGTTCCAATCGAGCGTTTTTTGGTTCATAACGTCCCATGCCTTTGCATCTCCCTCTTTGTTCACCCTTGTGTTCTCTTTGCCAAGTGCTTTCGAAATCGAATGCATTTAATATATGTTCTTTATCGATTTATACTTGCCATGGTTGGCAGTTACACAAGTTTCCTTGCGATCTCCGCCTCGAGGCATACTACCCTTGAACATGAAGAGCCCAATCACACTAGCACCGAAACATCTTCGAGACTATTTGCTGAAAACCCTGGTCACGTCACTTCCTCTCAGCAAGACTCAGCATTTAATAGCTACTCTGCCTATTCACGGTAGTCAGAAGTTCTAAATTGAGTTAGTATGGTTGCCTAGATGCACCAGTCGTCATCTTGTAATATTCTTAGTTTCCCATGTAAGCCTTCAGCAGCGAGTAGTGATGCAATCAATGCGTACACGCAAATAAGGAAACGGATTTTAGGCTTAACTCCACGCTGGGAAGTCAATGGGTATTCGACATCAGTCCCTCATTACACCGATAATGGCTAAATCCGATGTAGTATACGACCGTACCACGCTCCGTGGGTTCAATATCCGACTCCGAGCGGCTTTTTTTTTCGAGTATAAGAATGGCCGTGTAAGAGATTGTAGATGCTCAGCAAGGTTTACACTTTCAACCTAAAATACATATCTAATACCATCATGGCCAATACATCAATTGTTCTAATCACAGGCGGTAACACAGGCATCGGTTATGAAACTGTAAAGGCTCTCTATGCCTCACCACAGGCCTATACAATTCTAATGGGTAGCCGGTCTCTCGAAAAAGCTAAAGAAGCAATCTCCACCCTCCAAAGCGAGGTACCCAAGATCAACTCAGAGATTGTATCAATACAAATTGATATCGAGGATGGTGTTTCGATTGAACGCGCATTCAATGAAGTAAAGAGTACCTATGGACGCATCGACGCCCTTGTAAACAACGCAGGCAAGCACCTTAAACACCATATCAAACCAAGCAATCTAATCCTTTGATAGGGGCATCTTTTGAAAAGGAAGTCATGGAAAATCCCAATAGCACCACGGCAATCCGCACATCCTGGACCAGGACCTTTTCCCTGAATGTAACTTCTACACAAGTCATGACCCACGTCTTCATGCCTCTCCTCCTCGCATCTTCCAACCCACGCTTACTCTTCATTACATCTGGGCTATCATCCCTCACCAATTCTGCTGGAGGCCTTAGATCTGCATTTGCGCCCGCGGCATCGAAACCAGGGTGGCCCAAGGCGCCGGGGCCACGACAGGTCGGCTACCGCAGCAGCAAATCCGCGCTAAATATGGTGATGTTGGATTGGGTGAAGGTGCTAGAGCCGGATGGTGTCAAGGTATTTGCAATCAGTCCGGGCTTCCTTGCGACGAACCTTGGGGGCATGGGACCCGAGCTTTTGAAGAAGATGGGAGGTGGAGAACCGAGGGTTGGAGGCGAGTTTATTAGGGATGTGTTATATGGGGAAAGAGATGGGGATAGTGGGAAGGTGATTACTAGAGATGGGGTGCAGCCTTGGTAAGGGTGAAGGATTGGAGTATTTAGACGCGAAGTGGTCGGTGACTTGATTGCCGGTTAGAGCATGGTTGGGGAAATGACTGTTTCAATCGCGCATTATAAAGACCCTCAGAGGAAGAGTGGTAGTTTCATAAACTGTTGTTGACAGGTAATTTGAGGTTGGGAAGTTCTTCAACAACTTCTAGCTCTAAATTGATGATCACTTTATCAAAAGCTATCTACTCAGGTTTAGAGATTGGTTAACAAAGATAACTATCCCAGAAAATTTATTTAAATGTTAGCCATCATGAAAAGAGAGGCATATATATGAAATTGCACTCGTCAGATTGGTAGCGCACCCTCCTGCAGGAAGCCTAATCTTAGCTACTGTGCATTTGTAAGCAACAACAACGTTGATTAACAGCCAAAACACTCTTACTTCTGACATGCCGAATCTTGTAGAAAATTGAAAGTCAGAATCGTATTAAGAGAATGCGACGTACTGATCCCAAAGACGACAAATGGGAGCACGTAAAGGACGCTAGGAAGAGGAAGCAAATCCAGGATAGGTTGGCGCAACGAGCACGACGTAAGAAACATCATTAGCATCCAAAATCCCGGTTGTAATGTTGACATGCAAAGGCCAACGCCTCCGGGAAGCAAAATCTAGTACAAGCCTAGAAACCCAACGCAGTCCCATGCCACACAAACCAAAACAATGCAACTGCGTCTCATCAACAACCTCCAGCCCACAAGAGGATCTATCCATACTTCCCTACTTCAACTCAGGCTACATCCTTCCCTCCACACCACGCGACTCCCTCAACTCCCTTGATCCCACCCTCCCAGACCCAAACTTCACCCTTACCCCCGACACCCTCTCCCCAACACCCCTCACCCTCCTGTCCCCACAATCCCAGCCATCCCCGCCCTTGACCGTATACTCCGCGCTCCTGATAAACGGCCAAATCCTCGGGCTCACCTGCACAAGCGCGACGTCCTCGCGCTCGCCCCAGCCTCTGCCCTCGCACCCGCGGCCCTTGCATCCGACCACAACGCAACTGTCAACTGTGCATCCGCGGTGGTATGACCGCCTGCCGTTTCCGCGCATGAGGGATTCGCTGATTCGGTTGATGGGCGTGGTGGATGAGGAGGAGTTGGTGGTGGATTTGTTTACGATGCCAAGTTGGCGGATTGAGGGAGGGGTTTGCTGGGATCCGAATGGGTGGAGGATGGAGAGGGAGTGGGCGGTTAAGTGGGGGTGGTTGATGGCTTAGTTATTTGTCCGCTGTTGGATTAGAGAGAGGGAGGGAGAGATTGTTGAAGGGCATGTGAAGTCAAGGTTTGGACGGTTCTATGTGTGGGATTTAGCATTATTCCATCTGTCAAGTCCATCCCCATGGCGATTTAACGTCTAGTCCAAACTTCATCCACCGACTGTCCTGCCCTATCCAGCTAGGAAGAAATGTTTTCCTGTTTCGAGCACTTCGACGTTGTCGCCGACCTGGATTTCGCCTTCTTGTAGCGGCACCACCATCATGCCCAAACACGCGGCCTTGCTTCCCGCGTCGATGATCCTGTGTTTTCTCAGTGTCGACGATGGCTCATCACCGTCGGGTTCTCCAGTCTCTGGGTCCACGTTGGGTAATTTACAGCGCGTTGTGCGGCAACAGATGTGCAAGTTGATGGATGAGTTCGATGCGGACTTGGTGGGGGCGGTGACACGAGCTTTAGCCCAGTCATCTTCGTGGTAAGCAGGTGGACCGGTGATGTAGATATTTGCACGAAAACGAAGAGCATTCAAAAGGGGTACTTGGAGATGCTTTGGTCTCGGTTTGCGTGGAAGCTTGGAGGCAACAGCGTGTATTGAGGCCATGTTCAGGATGTGGACCGGGTACTTATTTTTGCGTTAGGCTGAATGGTTCCAGAAGGTATACTACTGCAGTACAGCAAAACTTACTGAATCTTGCATGCCAATCATAGGCTGGAAGCCAACGTCCTCCTTCTTTGGTGCATTCTTGTGGACCTCACGGCGCCTCGTGGGATCGATCCGGAACAAAGAAAATGGGTTCGAAGTTCCTAACGTATATTTGAGCTTGGCTAGAACATCTCGATCGATTTCCGGGGCCATGTTGAATGCTTCTGGGGCATCCTTCCAAACCCAAAATTCTTGACTGCTGTATCCCTTGCTCTTCATGCGCTCTTTCGATGGATTGAACGGTACCCTGAATTCTAACATCGGCTCTGAGCGTTGCGCCAACTTGGCTGCTAAAACCTTGCCATAATTCTTCAGGCCCTCAATGGTAAAATCTGTATCGGGCGAGAAGGGGAAGCGAATGACAAGACATCCCTCACTCTCGACCCACTCTCCATCCTCCTTGTAGTCGCGTGCAGACGGATCGGGAACCCATACCTCAGTTTCGACTTTTGCTAAGCGGGGAAAGTTGCGCATAGTCATGAAACGCCATTCGCTCGTGACTTTTCCGTCCAAGGAGGGGAGACCAGTGACATATTGGCCAAATGAGAACTGGCGGTCGTACTTGAGTCCTGTGTGCAAGATCTCACTTTTTTGTAGCTCAACTGGTGCGCATGATTTGACGGGGTAGATGAAAAGGGCCTTTATGGTCCATGGATTTGATGGTGTTCGAGTACCCCCGCAGGCATAACGTTTGGAGTACTGATCTTCGAAGTTGCTGCGTCCTTTGATACCTAGTTTACGACAGCCTGCCGGTGGTGGAAGAGGAACATCACGTTGGGAGAGAGCTAATAGCAGGAGAGCGATGACTGGGAAGCTGGCAATAAAGATGGTGAGGATGGCCATGGGCGAGGCATTGATTCCGACAATTCCCAGAGTTCTCTGGATGGCGGTCAATATGCCGTCGAGCATAGCTGAAGCGACGTTGGTTCAATTGTCGGTCGTGCTCAAGAAGGGGGTGCTTGGTCATTTATGAAGGGCGAGTCGTGGGGCCTGGGCAAGGAGGCTATCATGAATGCGGATGCCTAACAAAGCCAACCGGCTATTCACCTTCCTGATTTGGAGACTGAAGTGAAAGGGACGGAGTGAATAGTTGTCATGCCGAGCGTAATTGAGGTAGTGGGTAGTGGGTAGTGATTTTGACGAGTCCTTTGTTGTGAGATAGGCAGAGGTGTGGAGGGTGCGAGTCAGACAGAGCGATTCTTTGTGCTCGCGTGACATAGCGCTATGAGCGCATCGCGATTGACGTCTGTTTTCACCACCACAGCCTCAATTCTCGACGCATTCACTTTGACGCGTCGCGCGCCGATTCGGATGACGTGTCGCGTCATGGAAGACTCGAAAACCGACGCCAGGTCACGGGACTAGCCCACATGCGCGAAACTGCCCTTTTCTGGCTCCGCGATCACCCTTCGGTCACGCCATGGCCAGCCAGGATACGATTGTCGTATCCCCCTCATCGCGTATGTACAGGTCATCAACGTCGAACTCCACCGGCCCACGTACGCACACACCTGCTTACACTGCTGCAGACAGACTACCCACCGTCTCGGCGTCGCAGGCCCTCCACAACCTCCACACGCATGGAGCTCGCACTGTATCAACGGGCATCGCACAGCTCAACAAGCTCCTGACGCCCCATAGCCTTCCGGGCCACCATGTCCCGGGCGGATATATGCGAGGGAAGGTGACGGAGATATTCGGCCCGCCCGGAGTGGGCAAGACCAGTCTTGGGTAACTGCCTTCAATTCAACGTACTATGGCACGAGACATGGGCACTGAGATATATCAAGGATCCAAGCAGCAGCTAATGCACTTTATGAAGGCCAGCGCGTAGTCTGGGTTGGTGCGTACTGTCCGCTGCTCTTCGTCATGATGATGGTGATGGTGGTGTTTGCTTGTGCTGGTGGTACGCGAAGGCTAATTGCTTGCAGATGCTGCATGTGCGCCCCTGCCACCCCAGCGTCTTCTCGACGTCCTGTCCGCTTCTCAACTCCTGGCGCTGCAACATGACGGGATGGGCGCTGCTTCCCCGCCTGGGTACTTTCGAGATCGAGATGCCCTCTATGGCAACTTCCATCACCTCACGGTCCCAACCCTAGCGCATCTCCTGGCCCTTTTCATGCACCCTCCCGCTTCGTTTCCTCCGCAAAATACGAGTCTTGTTGTCATTGACTCGCTTTCAACCCTCATCGACAACGCCTATCCCCGCACCCTCGACTCCAGAAATCGGTCCGAGCAGGCTCGCTGGGCTGCAGGACGTCGCTTCACTGTGATAAATGAATTAATATCAACTTTCTCAAGGCTTACTGCACTGCACGACATCGCCCTTCTTGTCACCTGCCAAACGATCACTCGGATTCGGGGAGCATCGAGAGCATTGTTGGTCCCGGCAATATCGGGGGTTGAATGGGAGAACGGCGTGTCCACACGTCTGGTTTTGTTTCGTGACTGGGTCCGCCAAGGGAGAGCGGAGGGCACAGCAGATGCAGATAGATTGCTCAAAGCCCGGTTTGCTGGTCTTGTCAAAGTGAATGGTGTGTGTCTCGCTGACGAGGGAGGAGTTGGAAGCGTAGTGCCATTCTCAATCGAGAGTGTAAGTCAATCTATCAACCATAGAGCCTAGAACTACAGGCTTGCATGTCTCGCGCTGTGTAACGCATATGCACTGACACACTCCAGTCAGGGCTTCACGACATAAGCATAGCTGCAGACGACATCACAGCACCTGTGGTACTGCCAATGCTGGCAAGGACCCTTAAGAGACCGCACGCCGAGATTGAGGGAGAAGCAAGCGAAGAGCCTAATTCGGACGAGCTCTATGGCTGGATCGAAGACGACGAGGTCGCTGCTGAGGGGTTGTTGATAGATGATGCACCCATCACTGACGCTGTGGACAATGCAGAATCTCAGCCAGACGAGCGGAGTAACAAGATGACCCGCCCCTCTTCGCCTTGATTCCCGGGCGAGAATCGTATGAGCCCCTTATTCTCCTCATATCGAATCCTCCTTCTGCTATGGCTATCTTTGGCTACACCGGTGCTTATCTTGACTTTCTGTTGATACCCGGTTGAAGCTCGTATTTCCCTCTCTATGCAGGTTTCATGAGCCGATAGAGATTCCAACCCAAGTTGGCGATCTTGCATCTAGACCGATGACAGGGATATCATGGCCCGCAACACAGGTTCGCTATTCAGCCGTGTGGGGTACAACAGACACCCTAGAAAGATCACCAGTACCGCACGCCAACTTGGCAACTATTGTCTCTCAAAGTGCTTCCAAGCGCTCTGACATCAGCAACAATGTCACCATATCTAATACAGTTGTCAACACACGTTGCACCGCGGAGGGAATTTTTCCGGCGGCAAATATCAAGTGGAAGCACTTGCACCTGCCTTCCTTATCACACCTGCAGTCGATTAGTTGATACGCATTTCGCCACGCTGGCGGTAAGCCCATGCGGCCCGTGAGAAAACGCAGACAACGAGTCCTTTCTTCTATCGTATCGGTCGCACGTGCATCTGACGGCCTGGGGCCAACCATACTACAGTACGGACTAACGATGGGAAGCACCCCCGGATCCAGCGCACCGGTACCGCTGACCGGCAAAAGTCGCGCTTCTTTTGGACGCCATGGCAGCGGTGGCGTTCGATGCCTAGGGTCAGGAGGGTTGAAGCGGGGTGAAAAGCACATTTATGCGTGGGGGTGACACAGCAAACCTGCTCAAGAGTCTAGAGAGTTTTTAAGTGCGAGCACCTTTGAGCAAAGTGAAGCGTCCTAGAGAGCTAATAGGAAGCGATTGCAAAGCGCACTAGATGTGTTGACGGCCCGGCATCGCGACCAGGCGTGTTACTTACACAAAGATGCTAATCCATGTTCCGGGTCTCAAAAATACACATCAATATTCCTACTATCCTAAAAGGGATATTTACTACAGCTAAAATCTAGAAAGCAAATACGCAATCTGTTGGTACCACGGCATGGCCTCGACGCGCGCGAAGCGCAGATTTGAGATACAAGAAGACTTGTCGCCTTTCGCCATTCATCACCCTCAACTACCACATGAGTACGCGGCTTGTGGGGCGTTTGACTATCTATTCTCCATGAAACTTCGTGGATTTCCTTGAGATGGTCGTAAAAGCGGCGAAAGGATTGCATAGTAACCTGGCTACTTCCGCCGTTCCTCCTGCCTCAAAAGAAATCGGTTACGAAGGCATGATCAGCTTCAGAATGTTACCGGCACCAGCCCCATGTCTTATTTCGCCTATCCAGTGTACCCCACGTACCCGCTACGACGGGCATTTATGCTCCATGGCAGAAATATTTACGCCTAACAATAAAGGTGTGTGTGGATACCGGCTGGCGGTGAATTGCTTCGGCAGTCATACCTCATGCCGACATCACTAGGAAAGAAAGCGTGGGCAAGATTTGGGGGCCATAGTAGGTACCCGACAGACCCAATGATGCCATCAACGTGCTCAGAAAAGCGGTGATGAAAGTGAAACAGGGCCATCATAAGCCGGAAGATGATGGTCCAAAGCAAGTACCAAGACTCCGTCAAAGTGATATCCAGAATGCTTTTTCTTGCGACATTAGCAGATCGTAATCGCAAAGCGAAGCCCCTCCCCTCCACACAAGCCACCATGCTCGACTTCTCCCGCCGCCATCCAGCATCAATAATACCCATCACATATCACCCCATCTTCGTATCCAGGTCACAAATTCATGGACACGATCCCCACGAAGACCCTGAAATAGCTCACCAGCCTCATGCACCGCCAAACCCCATCCGCCCCAGAACCTGATACCTGATGCCCCCACAAAACATCAGACTGTATAACACTGCACACCCTCGCTCCACCCCCGGCCCCCCCTCCAATTGACTGCCCATAGAAATGCTTCACACACCATCTCAATACGCAACATGTGCTAGACAGACGTTTCTGTGTAACCCGACGAGCCCTGCGTTTACATGCGGAATTTCGCTCCCGCCGTTTCACATGCTCGCTTGGTCTATACGAGACGCAATATAGGCTGCAACGAGCCGTGCGGCGCATGTACTGTGTTTCGTACCTGACGCGGGGTTGGTTTGTATCATGTTGGGGTTGTGTGCATGGTGAATGCGAGGATGGTTGGTGGGGGGAGGGGGGGACGTGTGTGGGCTAAGTAGGTAGCTATATGTTGGTGTGGTTATTGGGGTGGGGATGATGTCATGTGTGGTAGGCGATGTGATAAGGGGCAATGCGTGAGGGGGATTGTATTGGTGGTGTTATGGCTTGACTTTGTGATGGAGGGTGGGGGAGAAATACGGTGCGCGAATCGAGTGTGTGTGGATGTACGGGGGGACATGGCATGGCATCACGTTACGAGCACATGCTTGAGGAACGTACATGAAAAATTTTGACTGCTACGAAACTATTTGCTACCAAAGGTGTTGTGCACGTGCAAGTGGTCGACCACCATTATACCGATATCACCCGAGGCACTCCACATCATGAAATTTTGCTGCTGGTACCGCCTCCACAGCCACTGAAAGATATTGACGCAGCACAGCCGCAAGTCGGAGGCCCGACACCGACACGTGGCTAAAGCAGCGGGACAATCTGGAAATGCCACGGGTAATGTTGTTGGGGTTGAAACGTGGTCTTTGAGTGACATGTCGCGAAGGTATTGAACCGCTTAACCTTGGTAGCAAAGTTACCTGGCCCGAGGTACCGCTTGGAAGTATTCGTCAATAGCCGGTCCGAACGACCGTGAGCTCGCATCTGGGGAACATTATCCGATTGGCAGAATGCAGCGCGTGGGGGCAAGGGTATTTTTTTTTTCCAATGGGGTTTCACATGTTGCAGGTCGAAAAGTATGCTCGGAGGACGAGGTGAGCTGAGACCAACCTGACCTCCGACTGAGGCTATGCAAGGTACCACAGTTACTCCGCTCCCAACAAATGCAACTTTTCAACGTCTAACGCGTTGTGATGAAGACTCCGCTGGCTGACTAAATATACATCGCGAATTTAATTTCGACGCATGCTTTGAGCAGAGTGAAGTGTTGGTTTGGCGTTCTGCTGACCTTGCATAATGGCAACACATCGGGCTGATCAATCTTCAGCTCGTAGATATTTACCCGCGTATATTGCTAGATTCGCGAAGCTTGTGAATGTTAGATACTAGATTAAATGCACGTTGGCACGGGCACGGCGATACATAGAACAGGGCACCAGAAAGATAAGAGATAGCTCGGCAATGTCGGACTGGTGATGTCGATGGAGTTGCATATGCCTTATGCCATCGTGATAGGTGCTGAGGCGCCGAGGCGCATGTGCTGTTCAACAGTGGTACGCGGAGCTGTCGCAACACGATGAAGGCGGTGAGCAGAGTTTTGATGACAATGAGGTCAGATTTGGCGGACAAATCGCAATAGTGTGTGACCTTGTCAAGGTTGCCATGCTTCACGAATGGCATGGCGTCAGGACTGTGGCCCGTGTCCAGTAGGACAGCATCATCGCAAAGACCCTTCTCAACAAAGCACGAAGTATGCAAAAACCGTTGGCAGTCGGACATGCGGAGATTGTGCATCGGACCTCTCAACATCAAACCGACATTGATACCGCGTCGCAGCTCTGACCGCTGGTTCACTTGACGCGGCAGGGTACTTCTAGTATACAACCCTTCAAAGTACCTGATCTGCAAAATAGATTGGTAGGATGCGAGACACAACCTGGATCATGTTCGCTTCCCGGCGCGGATTCCAGCGACCTGGCTCAATAAATGAAAAGCGTTGCGCCAGATCCTGCGAGCGTGCGAGGCCTGCTCCTCGCAGCGGGACGTAAATTGAGCATTGTTGATTGTTGCAGCTCAACAGGTAGTATGGCACAAATATTTGCAATTCTTCCGTCGTTTGACGGTAAGTACCGACATAATGGAGTCTGAAAGGAAGCTTCGATAGGAACAGTCCAGAAGACTGGTTCCTTCGCTCTTTGGTCCAACAATTGAACGGAAGAAGCGGGCCTCTGGCGCGAGCTACCAGTATCCGAGGTGTTTTAATTCTTCCTTTTTGTCAGCACCGAAGCACAGGCGCATTCTGAAGGAGATGCCGGGGATGATGATGCAAATGTGGTAGGTCATACTATGAAGTGGTCTGCTTCTCCACATAAGGATTGTAAGTTTGTAACGTGCGATCCACCAGACTGGCACAGCGGAACAGTAGCTGCATGGAGGAAGATATCCCAACATCACGTTTCGCAGCAGAGATTCTCATTGGCGCGTTTTCTCGTCGGTGTATCTACTAGATGCGACTGCGAGCCGTGTCGGCACAGAAGCACAGACCTAGCCTTTTCCGCTCCCCTTTTCCGCGCATGCTTGGGCGAGAAAGGAAAGTGCAGGCCGCAATAGGATCGTGGAGACCCCACAGTGAAGCGCTGATGAGATGATCGCGGCCAGGTCAGGGTCGGCACTCAAAAGAAGGAATCTAGAAGCTCGCTAGACGGTGCGGAGCCAACCAGGGGCGGGCGGCCTAAGAGGATTGCCCGCGCACAAGAGAAAACAAATTGCCATGAATGAGGATTGGGGCGGGTATTGGGGGCTGGATGGCTGTTCCGTTAGTTGCGTTGGATATGTGGATGGATGGATGGTTTGGCTGAGCTGGTACGCTGGGTCACTGGCTCTTGTGCTCCTGATGTTTGAGCTTGTGTGGCTAGTGGGCAGGAGGGGGTGGCATTGTCGTGCATATTGCCCGTGGTTTCGATGGGTGAAGCTGGACAATGACAAAACTTGACAGAAGCGGGCGTGTTGCATCTAGCGCCAACATGTGACGGCGGTCGCCGGCCCCAGAATAGGTAACTGCTCATATGGCCTCCACGATGCATCCAGATGCTAGATGCATCCTGCGATGGAGGTTGACGTATGCCGCGCATGCCGGGCCGATTCCCTGGAGTAGTTCAAACGTTGCACTGCGCCGCGGTGCGCTGCGAGTCTGCGAGCCCGCCAGCCAGCCTGCCCCGTCGTTACGAGGCCGGGAGACTTACCGCGAGACCTGCCGGGCGCGCGAGGCCAGCGCTGGATGATCGCCGTGCTGCAGAGACAAGAAATTGTGGAGAAGCATAGTCCAGTCCGGGGTGCATATGCCCAAGTGTGGTGGTGTGGCTCGACTCGCCTTTGTGCCCTCCCCTATCGCGACAGCCGGCTCTGATAAGGCGCCGTGGTGGTGAAGGACGTATCGTCGCTTCGGAGATTGAGCTGCGGCGTGGGCAGAAGCATGTCACGCCCAGTCGCTACCTTCCGCGTTCGGAAAGCCGACGTCTCTGCTGGTCCGCAGCCCCCAACCAGGCCCTGGTCCAGGAGGCAATGTGTAATAATGCGGAGAACTCTGCTAAAGTGCGGAGTACGTATTCGCACGTCCTGGCCTTATCGCCGCGTATCACCTCCCCTGCACCCCCAGCGACAACACGACCGGTAAGAATAGAAGGCCCACGGTTGGTGTGGTGCCACAAACCAAGGGCGAGTGAGACGGGCGTGGAGAGACTTGGACTCCCTCACCGCCACGTCTGTGCATCTCGTCGCCTTCGGGCTGAGACGACCCCCGCCCTGGGTGGTAGCGTGTGCGTGTCCGGTGGAGCTGGCGACGTGACGTGTGATGCTCTCTTGATAATAACAACCCCCCCCCGACCCTCGCCGTTCCAAGCTTTGGGCTGATCTGTGTGGGGAAACTGTCATTGTGTGCGCAGGAAAAAAGTGGCTTGCTCCCAGCGCAGTGGAAGCGCATGCCCTGTTCCCTGACACAAATCATTCTCGTTGCATCACCTGGGCCGACAATCACGTCAACCGCGCAAGGGTTTCCTAATCAACCCCCAAAGCATCTCGTAACACCAGTGCGAATGAGTAAACTTGACACGGGGTTTCAATTACGCGCTAAACTGGGGATTTCTATCTGCCGTCGTCTGCCAATAAGCAGCCGCCCCTACACGCCCGGGGCTTACTAGGTAGCCAAACAAAACTGAGTGGAACTTATACAAGACTGCGTATCGCTAGGATTCGCGGGGTATCGAAGCGAAACAAAGTCTAGAATAGGAGTGTTGAGTAGTGGTCTTCGTCCAAGCGATCCAATATTCAAATCAACTGTACTAATGAAAATCGTCATGTGCTGCACGTCTTGCCGCTCGTGATCCTTGGTGTCTATAGTCGTGGAAATTTGACGCTTCGCTAAACAGAAAGCCATAAAACCCAGGTGATGTTACTAAACGCCGACTCATGCTGTGGAGGAAATGCGCGCGCTACATGCGGTGCGAAAGGTCTTCGCCTGCTAGTGAGGGGGTTGACGACGAGTTGCCAGAGGAAAAGCCACTTGAGCTCGGGCCGTTGAGAAGATCCTGGACTGCTACCTTGGGCATTTGTGGAACGGGCAGCTTACGCTGTGCTCCCTCGGATTTGGAAATGATGTCGCCAATTCGCATACCCGATGATTGAGGCGCAACGTAACGCTCCTCTCGATCTGTCGCCGGTTCCATGGGCGCAAGCGCAGGGACAAACTGCTGGTTGAGGCTTAGGTGGCGCAAGTGCGGTAACTGCAGATCGCTGAATCCATGGGGCCGAAGTCTGGGCGAGTGTGCTGGGGTTGCGAGGGGAGTGTGGTCGGGTGTGGGGCTAGCAGAATCATGCGAGAATGTTGGTGAGGGCGGAGCAGTGGACATGGGCGAGCCCGGTCTTGACTTCTTCGTCATTCTGTGAGTGTATGGGTCGTCATCTTCGTGTGAGTGTGATCTCGACATTGGCTGTGACGAGTATGCATATTGAGAAAGACCAGGGAGGCGGTGGTTGTATGGGTGATATCCACTGGTAATATGGTGTTTGCTGGCATGTGAATGATGATGAGGCCTTTGCTCGATTCTCGAGGCAGCATCGGCAAGTAAATCCATGTTTCTGGCCAGGCCATTGGGGCTGGTGCTGTTGCTGTGGCCTCCATGGCGGTAGGCTGAAAGGTCGTTACCGGCACTAGGCGAGTACGTGGAGAAGGAATGAGGCGGCGACACGCTGGGTGATCCAATGTTGGAGCTAGGAGCGCTGCGTGAAATGGGCTTTGTTGGAGGAGGCATCATGTGGGCAAGGCTAGAGCTGGGCTCCATCAGGCCAGCTTGAACTGCAGCGACAGCAGCCTGGTGGGCAGCAGCATGCTGGCCCTTGCCTCTTCTTGAGTTGGGGTTGTTGTGTATCCGCGAGTGGCTAGAGTGTGTTAGTGAAGAATCCGGTAGGGGAGGAGAGGCTCTCTTACCGAGTAAGTTCATCTGAGCGAGAGAATCTTTTTGTGCATCCAGGGAAGGAACAGGCATGGGGCTTCTCTCCCGTATGGGTCCGGATGTGGCGAGTTTGGTGCTCGAGACGGTGAAAGGCCTTGTCACAGAGAGGGCACTTGTAGGGGCGCGGAAGGTCCTGGCGAGGCTCGTCGTGGGCCTGCTGTGGGGCATTCTGCAGCAGAGGAGCCATGAGGCTCACGGTGGCAGCAGCCATTGGAGACGGGCGCTGGGGGTGCTGGGAATGCTGTGGTGATGGCAGTTGGTGTTGGTGTTGTTGAGAAGAGTCCGGATTGAGCAGGCTGCTGAAACCCAGGTGCTTAGCGGAGGGTGACATGTGATTGCAGGTCAGAGTCGAAAGTCGGGGGAAGGGGATGGGGGTCGGGTCTATGTATCAATGAAGCGCGCACAGAGACGCTAGGCAGAGGTGTGGGGGTGACGACGAGGGGGACGTGCTGACGCAGACGAGGATCGTTCGGAGCGAGAATTGAGCAACAAAAGCGGCGCCAGCAAGGCTTGGCTTGCCCGGACGGTATCAGGCTAGCGTCTAGTGGCACCAGCGGGGCTGCAAATGATGACTGCTGCAGTCCTGCAGCGCTGCGGAGAGCCCGTAATCTGGAGCCGAGCGTAGGCCGATGCAGGGGACGACGAGTGGATGGGGGCAGAGGCACGATGGCGCCTCTGCTCTTCTTATTCTTAGGAGGCTGAGGGCTGCCAGCGGGCCGCGGGAGGCACGGCGACGGCGACGATGCTACGTGTGCGCCTGCTCCTGTCCGGCGTCGAGGGCAGTGACTCAGAAGACAGCACACGCTGGCCGGCAGTGGAGCACGCAGCGCTGATGGCTTGGGCCTCGAGGTGAGGCGGCGAGTTTGCACAAATTTGCAGCGAAATCTCTGTAGCGGTGAAGGTCGGCGAGGGTGGGCCGCTGAGGTTGTGTCGAGTGGGTGGCTTATGATTTGGTGAGGCTTGTGGTGGGGAATCCAAACGTGTTGCAGTCACAGCGATGCCGTGCTATTGCCAGGGGCAGCCCTTCGCACTCGCCGTAGAAGCAGGCGTACGTGAGCAGTCAGTGCAGTGCAACCGCCTGTGGATGAGGTGATGTGCTGTGGCAGTGCAGCCTGCGCTTTGATCCCTTGCATCCGCCTGGAGAAGGCTTTCTTGGGGTTTTTTTCTTTTTCTTGGTGGAGCACACAGCCAGTGCGGATGATGGTGGTGCGGATGCGGGCAAGGATGAGAATGAGAATGAGAATGAGGATGAGGATGAGGATGATAATAATAATGGCGATGGTGGTGATAGCAGCCATGGTGGACGTCCTGTTGTTTATACTCACGTCTGCTGCTTCCCCATCCCCCCATCTCAGCAGACAGGTCGCTTCCCTGCGCAACAGCGCTCCTGCTGCAGCATCAGCGTGCAGCCGTGACTGCTCGACCCTCAAGGGTCCCATTTCTGACCCTCCTCCTCGTACATAGCTCATCCTCGAACGACCAATCCACTTGCCAGCCCCAGTCCCATGTCTCGGCTTCCTTTATCCACCTGGCCTTCCGGCCTGTTCCACCACAGGAGATCCCCTTCGAGTCTTGCGTGCCTGTGCTTCCTAATTGGGGCCATGGCTGGACAGGCCGCGAGGCGTGTGGGGACCTGATCTGGGGTACGCACCACCAAATCCAGTCTGGAATAAGCAATGTTGAATTACAAACCTTCTACGCTCCGTCCCATCTCCAGCAGGTGTCACGAGATTGCCAATATCACTTTGCTGTAATTCTCCTTCAGCATGCACTGAGGATATTAAACAGGGTGCTGCCGAACCGACCGCCATCACGCCCTTCCCCGGCCCGCCTGCTTCCCGTGCACCCCGTGCATCCTTTGCATTTCTCGGGCCCTCGCTCAGATGAGGTCGGTGAACCCACCCCAAGGGCGACTGCAACCGACAATACAGGCAGAATGCCTCCTTCATCTGCTTACCCCTAGCTCGCAGCGCCCAACAAGTCTGCCTAGATCGCAACAGGCTGTCCGCGACTCAGATTGGCTAGTAGGTTCCAAGCTGGCTGTGTCCCCCGTCATTTCCTATCTCCAGTCGCTCGACTTAGATCCATTTGGCGGGAGTCCCCTATCCTTGGCTGTCACTGCAGATCGTGGGGGCTCGTCAGGGCTTTTGACGCCCAGCCACGGTCCGCCTACTCCGGGTATGACGTGCCATGTCTCTGGTATTATTACTTAGGCGAGGCTCCCGTTGCCCACCAGCAAGCCCAACTTAAAGTGCCTGTTAAACCCCGGCCATCTTCACAGAGTAATGTCGCGTCTCAACATCTTGCTAATAGGGCCCGCTATTCTTATCAGTTCTTCTCGAAAATTTCCACGGCCTTGTTAGCCCCTCAATAGCTCGCCCCGCTACTCAGGAGACAGGACAGGTTTGCCGGCCGGGGTATGCTTATTCCGAAAAAAAGCCTAGATACACTGGACCGCAAAATCCAGTTGCCAGCAAAGGACGTCATTTGTGCATTGCACGTGGGAAGTGTGCTACGGGCGTTATCGGAAAACGAAAAGATGGGCCCATTGCGACATTCTCCGCTTGTAGGGGTTAGCTTCTGAGCCTGCAAGGTACCATCACAGGAACTTGCTCCCATCAACGCAACACTCCGTTATGGATAATCTTCGGAGTGACTGCCCATGTCCTTTCTTTGTCAGCTTGATTTGGCGCTCAGAGTTGGCTGTATGCATCCATTGTTGCACAGTTTCATGGCCCGGCAGCAATTGCTTGACGATTTGAATTACTTTGCGACCAGCCTTCTCAAGTGAGGAACTTTATCACTGAATCCATTCGACAATGACCCACTAAGAAGATTCGCGTCTCATTTCCTAACGTATTGTCGTCATGATCGCCCTACACCCGCATCGATCTCTGCATTTTTTCTTTTAGTATTGCATGGATTTCCGGGGGTCATGCTGACGTGCAGCCCTGCCCCAAAAAGAGCAGGTTACGCGTACCAGGACGAATGATCTCGCCATCAGACATCGGCTTTCCACATTCAACTTCTCTGGGGCCCCGCATTTGGATAGCCAGAGCACAAAGGGCCGATGCGAAGCACCTTCAGTGCGAAAACCTCCACCGGAGTGACATCAGAAGTCAATGGCTGGAAAAGCTGCTCAAACCACCGTCCCACAGAGCCAGCGCAGTCGATGTCATTACCTTGAAATCGTCCCTTGGACCGAGAGCTACCAAGTTCTTGCGATAGTTGTCACGACCTAAAAGTCAATTATTACTATCTTCTAAAAGTTGAGACAGTATATGCGATCCACACCACCACAAGCGATAAAAGTACACCAGCAGCTACTTGACTAAACTGAAACTCGATTCGCCACTGTAGTGAGGGTCCCCTTATTAATTTTATTGAGATGGTTCGTTACGAGGATACCTTAAACCCAAAAGTGGTCATGCACGAAATACGACCTTGCAATGCTTACTGGCATTAGCCATCCAAACCTTCTTCGTATCTGCAATCAGGCCATCAGCTCACATCATGTCTTGAAGCCACAATCCGCCTGTAGTCAATTCGTGAATTCTTTATTTCATATTACATCACCCCACTAGGCGGCACCAAGTATTAATTCAAGCAGCAAAGTGGAACGCCGATGTACGTGGGGGTATCAACATTCTGTACAATCTGGCTCCAGTTCAATGCATCCTCCGACTTATCGTCTTCAGGTTAGTTTCCATAGTTCAATTGCATGCCGCTTCCATGAAATCCAAAGCAGCTGTGGCCGGGTTTGTCAGCACTACGCAAGGTTTTCAACAAGATGAGGAAGTAACGCACATAAATTCTCGCCGATGCTACACGTTGCACCGGCACACTTGGAAACTTCATCAAAGAATTTACCGCATAGGCACACGTCGTCTTTCTCGGGGTCGCAGTCTACTTCTCCGGCGGCCTCGTTCCAGCAATCCAACTATAGTGGGTCAGCTTCAATGTACATTTAGATGTCGCATATGAACTTCATACGACAAAGAAGGAAGACATCAGACACGTACTGGACATTGCCCAACCCCGCCAATAGCCCCACCCGGACCGTGGCGCCGTGAGAATGGAGTTCGCTCAGCTACCGGTGATGCGAACGCAATACCCACGCTTCCAAAAACCACCGCAACCAACGACAACGAGATCTTCATTTTCTTGCCGGGTAGCCTGTCTTCTTGTAGTATATCGTCACGAACGTAGAGGCCTTCGAGCCGGCCACAGGAATAGCTTCAGTAGAGAAGTAGCGGATTTAACGACTAACCGTCAGATGCGCAATGCAGTAACACCAATATATACAGGTATGTACAAATGCTATAGACAAGCTAGGAGATCATATTGGGATTTTCTGCAAGAGTATTAATACTCCGCGCGAACTAATGTCATGCGTGTAGTGTTTCGCGTTTCCGCCGCACCATCGGTTACAGACGTGTTTAAAACGCGCCACCACGGGGATGCGCCTGCTCAGCGCACCACATTATAAGTATAGGAAACCTCGAGAATGATAATAGAATACTGCCCTGGAGAACACATTGAAGTCGAACGGAAAGGAGTCTGGGAATGTTTGTGGCGGGAAAATATGGAATTCCTGCCACAAAACTAATCAGCAACATGAACTATTATATGAACAACAAAACATCTTCAAAGACGGCATTATAATGTAAGCATTACTGCGTCATCCTGAATTATTTTTGTTAACCGCGACCATTGCGACACATCCAAGACGGGCTCCAAGGCTTTGGCTGATGTTTCTTCAAATCTCATAGCCGCCTTTGACCCCTTTCTGGGTAGTCACGATACCGTTAACCGCCTATCCGTTTCAGTTACTCTTCTACGGGTCCTGTGGGTGGCCTCAGTTACACTCTTCTGATGCCTATTGGCTTCAATGTGCCTCACTTGAACTGCATGATGGGAATTTGATTAAGTACTGCGGCCCGTCGGTGTCCTAACCATATGTGTCGATGTTTCCTGGTATCAAGTTCCAGATCATTCGAAATATCGTGAGAAGTGGATCTAGGTATGTGGCCGCACACGTGGCAAATGGTGCATGCATAGGGATCTCGGCTTCGGGTACATTGCTAAGGCATTGTCCCTGAAGGTAAGCCAGACTAACCCGACTGTATTTGCAATAGCTTTTGGGGAATTTGACTACTCTGTGTTATTATTAGCTAACACATTCAATGTAAAAGCCATGCCGAGACTTACCATTTCCAAATAAACCTTCAATCCACTTCTCTAGCTCGTCTCTCGCACTGAAAATAGGAACGTGATCGCACTCAACACGTGTGACACTAACTTTTTCCCCTCCCCTCTCAGTTCCCCTCCAGCTTGCTTCAATCTCATCAATAGCACCTTGTTGGACCTCTGGAGTTACACATTTATCACCACTACAGAAGAACCAGGAAACAGGACAGTCTTTGTAACCAGGATATGTCAGCGTGTCGGCAAAGCTGATACCACTATGTTGACCAAAATTTTCAGCGACAAACGCTGTTCCTACTTCTGGGGGTAAAGAATTAAAAGTCAACGCTGCGGTGCTCGCAGGATCTGTTTGGGATAGCCATCCAAACTATATCCATTATGATTAGCTTTCATACTGCCGATCAAATCGTTTGCCGCGACTTAGGAGGCGAGGAAACTTACCTCGTCTATGTCCATGGGCGGAGCGCCCCCTTTGATTGTTGTAGTGACGTTCTCCCCAACCTTAGGCACAACAGCAGTCAGATATGCGATGCGAATTACCCCACCTTTCTTGCCTTGTTCTGAACGCTTAGATGCCGTTATGTTCTCAAGCGACTCAGACGCCGGTACACCTAACAAACTCATCAAAACCGCACTGCCACGAGCCGACTTTTCAAAAACAAATAGACTCACCACCGTAGCTGTGGGCCATCAGCACGACATCGCTACCAGTTTTATCCGCCAGATCGGTAATATATTCGCTGATGAATCTCGCATCGTCATACATGCTCGGCGCTGGTGTACCCTTTTTATATCCCTTTGGATAGCAGGGTGGATCGAGCACATGGATGTCGCATCCTTTCTGGCGAAGTGGTAGCACGACAGGGTCATACATTTCACTTTTACCGAAAGAGCCCGGGATAATGACAAGCGATGGAGCCATGGCAAAAAAATGGACCTGATAAAAGATCTGTAGATAGGATGAGTGTTGTGATGAACTCGCGAGATAGAGGGGTCAGTTCGGCAGTCAAGCGGCGTATCTTTTATACTAGCATTACCCCACTTCAGTATTCCTGTTCGAGTTAAAGCCCGAACCTAGAAGTAGATTCTGAAAGCGTTGCTTCTGGCATGTTAGAGTCAGAATGTTGTACCTTTCTCAATGGGGTTAGATGGGATTAGGCTGCGCTTACAGATATCCGCCTTGACACCTGTTGGTATGGCACGCTGCTCGAACTATCAAGTACGCGCGGCGAAATCCGAAATACTCAAGCTGGCTTACTAATGATACAATTAAACCTATAGGGAGTACACTACAGTAAAGGTGGGCAGAGGACAATTGTCCCTAGGCCTAGTTACGTAGCAATACGTGATCAATTATACGAAACCATGCCTTTGGCTATTCGAAAAACTACCTAATACACAACACATAGTTGCATGCCTACCAAACCAGACTGGTACACTGTGGCAGCATAGCCTGTCATCATACGTTCACAGTGATCTTTCAAAGCACAGTGTTTCAATAGAAAAATGGTGTAAGTACAACGAGAATGCTCCAATTTAACAATCGTTCCCAGACACAGGTTTCTGATGCCTTCCATTTCTGCAACGATACGCTTACACAACACACTCATGTCGAACGTAAAAGCTAAAAAAACCGCAAAAGCCGAAAACCCCAAAATGACCAACTCGCCCACATCCCCTTCCCATAGCCATAACTCCCCAACGAAGAGCGGCTCGACTAATCCTCTCAGGGAGGCCTGCTATATCTGTTACCAATCATACGACTTCACCGACAATCCAACCCAGCTCCCTTGCGGACACATCTTTGGGAGCACATGTCTCGGGACGTGGACGCAGGCCAAAAACACATGTCCGCTGTGTCGGGCAGATACAAGTCGCAGCGTGGAGGGCCTACTGACCGAAGAAAGCTTGGAAGATGTCGACTTCAACACATTTGTCAAATGTCACGAGAGGTGGATGGCTGAAATCGGGGCTCAGGGTGTGGCCAGCACCGTGGAGATTTTTCAAGTGGAGATTTCGATATCTTGGTGGTGAAGATTTCGCAATGGGTCTGGTTATACGAGCACAATCACCAACCGGCGTCATGATGAGGGGTTTTACAAATTGAAGACAATTATTTAATAATGGGTTCGCGAATTGTAGCTGATCCATGGTTTGGGACTTTACGGTTGGTAGAGGCGTTTCCTTTGTTATTGTAGTTTATGTTTTCATTGTCCATGGTGTTGTCTGTGCTGTCAATGCGAATGTCCTGTAAATGCTCCGCGATACTTGGGGTATCAAATCATCCTCCTCAATCATAATTCTTGTGGTCATGCTTCGATGCAGCCTAACACATGACATCACTCCCCTCCATACTCTCCTCCCTGTTACGGGTGTCCTTCGAAGCAATGATTGTATATTTGTGGCTGAAATGCTAAGCGAAGAGCGAAGTTCGGTAGATTTTGTGTTTGCTCATTTGTTGGGCCTGGCTTTGGCTGTAGGTGGTGATGTAGGCGTTGGAAGAAAGAAAGCACCACATTCGGTGCAGGAGCACGAGATATTCTGAGACGAAGTAACGGAAATCATTATATCTAATGTAAATGAGAATTTTGAGAAACTAATGAATTTCTCGAAGGGTTTAACCGCAGGTACAAGTTTACTTGTATTCTCCTGATCTCTTGCAACGCTTTGTTCAAAACGACAGGACACTACTCAACACGCCGCACCAAAACTCGTATTTGACATCGTAAGAACGATCTAATTTTGAATGTTTCATGACAATAGTTACTATTTAACCCGTTATTGTCATGTTTCCATGGGCAGTGTGCATCCTCTCAATAGAAGGTCGTAGCCAAGCCACATTTCTATGCACCCTCGGGGTCGCGGACAAAGACTACTAATGTCGATCGGTTTTAGGCTGCAGTAACGAAACGTCAGCGCTATTTTAGATACCATCATACTTGTGTCTTAAGTTGTATTGCGGATATGGGAGAGTATGTTTCGTTGCGCAAGGGTGCCCCCTTGTGGCGTTGCCACGTGGAAGTAGAGCCCAGAAACATCCTTTACAGCCTCTCAGGGTTTCGTGGCGATTCCAAAAAATAATCCATCGGTGGTGCCGGTCGTTAGATAGATACAAAGCAACACACTGATATACTGGTGCGCTATGATTTATGAGGGATCGCGTTTACAATGGAGCAATTAGGATAGCCGAGCATCCAGGGCCAACTAATCATGATCACGAGTAGACGAAACCCAAGCCGGTATCGATGATCACCTATTCAAATGAGACGTAAGGGTGCTCGGTCAAATGGCGGTATGAGTTTTACATGGGATACATGATAGAGTGAAGAATACAGGCGCCATGAAAATCAGACCTTCATCCACATGGCCACCGTTGTATCTCAAATACTTGAGTATTCATCCTAGGCTAAACTTCGGCCCCATCATTGGGAATTTGTATCACAAGCAGCCAGTTTCTTCGCGTGACTTACTTGCATCTACCCCTCCTTATAGACCCCTGAGCTCAGATTCTTCGTGAGCCACGGCGCAATCATCCTGTGCGTTTTCTCCATTGCTATAAGCACTATTTCCGATATCATGTAAAACTTTTTTTGTAATGAAATATATCCGATTTTAATGGTTCTTACATGCTTACATTGACAAAATACTACTCAGGCTAGTATGAGGCATAGCAAACCATCCACATTATGACCTTGTTGGATTTAAGAACGATGGTATATCAGACTTTGGTTATGGAGCTGAAAATGCTTCCTTTGCGGCGAGATTTGGGAATGGAAACAAAGTTAAAGTGGATATTCTTAAGTGAGGATATTTTTAGAGTGATGGGATAAGTTATGTTGGTATTTATGTTCTGCAAAAGCTTCTCATTGTTCGAGGTGGACACCAATCATCAGCTTTATTTGCCGCGGGTCTACTGAGGGTGAGGAGCATCTTTCGACATTCTCGCTAGAACTGTGCCATGCAGATTCTTGCTGATCGGCCGCGTTGATCACACTACAACGGTTACCGCAGTTTCTCTTGACCGTTGATGACTCATTTTGATTGCGCAAACTTTGGGTAAGTTGGGTAGCGTCATCAGCGAACTCATCGCTGTATTATACTTTTACATCAGAGGATTAGATTCTGAGTCGGTTTTGGCTGGTGGAATCCCTTTCTCCCATCGATGAAACACATTCATCATTCCGCCTCCACCAGCACCCACACACCATTGACCATCACGGCTCCAGTCGAATTGATGAAATGCGAAGGTGTTGTACTTGGGAATTTCGATGATCTTGTGCGCCTGGATTGATACGAAAGGGTCCCCGATGCCTTTGTTCAGAGGTTTTGTTTTTGCCTTCTTAATCTTGGTCTTAGTCTTGCTTGTGCTGGATCCGGTGCTCACTGTAGAAGAGGCCGTAGAAGTAACACTAGCGTCGCGTACGTGGCGGGGCAGACCAAGAGGAATCCCTTCGAGTCCTTCCTTCTGGGTGCTGTCTTCCCCTGTACCACAATTCTCGAGCTTTTGTAAATCCCAGAAGAAAGCTCTACTCTTTTCGTTACCTGCAACGAGGATTGGATGGTGTCCACGTTCGTGAAAAAGTGAGAGGCGGAGATAGAAGCCAGATATGTCTGGCAGGTCAAATTGAAGGAGTCGTTGAAAGCGACCACCCCAAGCGGATCGTGTACTTGAATGAGAATTTGCGGGAATTATTACGGGAGTCCGACTTGTGGTGGCCTTTGACGTGGGTATTGGAGCGCGTGGTATTTCGGCACGTTCAGAACTAAATCCATCAATTTTCCAGAGAATAATTTTTTCTTCTCGGCTGGCGTGGCTGAAGACAAGGTCATTATACCATTTCAAAGAGTCCACAAAATCGGTGTGTACTTCTGTTGTAGAGAAATGAGGGTAGTGGACCATGATTGGCTCGTCTGATCCAGCATGGTCTTTTATGGCATTGGGTACTACCCACATATTTATTCTAGTATCCATACCAGCTGATAAGATGAATCGGCCCTTGCGATGATATGCGAGTGTTAGTATCTGATCTGTATGGCCTTGGCCATAACAGATCGCAGCCAGTGGCTTATCTTTGTGTGCTGGATCTAGGCTCCATATGCGAATAGTATGGTCTATACTACAAGATGCCAAGATTGTAGGATCTACGGGCGACACTGCAAGATCACCGATTGACTCAAAATTAGTTAGCATTTCGAAGAAAAAAGAGGCACCAGGCTTACATCTCCATGTCCTATAAACGACTAAGTTTATCAGTATTTTGGGCATTTGAACAAAACTGGTGAACGTACCGCTACAAGCTGCTTGGTCGCGATGTTAAACACATGGATCTGACGGGTCGTATCTCCAGCCACGCAAAGCAACGGATCACCATTTTCAGCTTGCGACCATACTAGGCTGTTGTAGCCGCTGGACTGCAGAAGAAGTAAAATGATCAGCAGGCAGCCTTTGGCGAGGTGCGTGTTGCTTACGGCGTTTGTTGGCTTTTCCAGCTCTTTTTCAGACCATTGCAGGATCTCGATCGTGCGGTTCGTTTCCAAGACACAACGACAGACAATCACCTGGGTCCCATAAGCCTTACTGCAAGCCAAACACAGGGTTATCACATACGTGAGGGCCGCCACAGACGGCAAAGACCGGGTCGACACCAGGCAGCGTATACGGGTAGAATTTGACGTCGTATACTTGGACTAGACGATGTCAAAATTACATGAATAAAAGATGGCGGGATCGATTTTTATTACCGGTGTGGAGGTCGGATTTAGCGAGACCCTAAATAACTAATGTCAGTAGCAGCCGTTGGAGGGGCATGGCAGCCTGACGCACACCTAAGCTAACAGTGGCCTTGAGAGAAGGCAGCTCCCCATGGACATCCATGCACGAGACGGCTACGGAGGAGCTCGGTGTGAGATCCAAGTTTAGCTCTTTGAGTTGAGAGGCAAGTGAGTTGTGGATTGCCTGCCAATGAGATATAGCTGGCAATCAGATGTGGTTAGCGTGGTGGGTCAGGCTGGGTGTGGTAATATGCAGCCAGGTGCAGGGCAGGAGGTACAGGAGGCATAGTGGGAGGGCCTAGGTAGCCGTGCTGCGTACAATTTCTGGCTAACTCCTTATCCGGCTGCTGCTCGTGGGAGAGTCGCATAGGAGAGGTGAAGGGCTTGGCAGGTTGGGCGTCGTAGCGCGGCGTCAAATCGGCGATGACCAAGGCAGCGTTGGGTGATTCGGTGCCACCAAACCTCGGACCAACCACAAGCGACCCCAAAGTATCGACGACGAGGCAGTTCCTCGGTCATTGCACTCGACTCCTTCACTTAATACTAGGTCTCGACTTATCTGCGCCCAGCTCCGTCATGCAATTGGCCGGCTAGGGAGAAAGCACTACAACCTTCATGCAGAAATCTCCAGGGCCGGCGAACAGTGGCCAGGAAGGCTACGCCACGCGAGCGGCACAAACGTCCGCTCGCACTCCAATGAGCGGCAGGCTTCAGGCTGCCAAGGGGGAAGCAGTTGTGGCACCAGCAACTCAGTTACCTACTCATCTCTCCCGGCGACACCAGTCCGTCTCTACCCTATCTACAACCTCAAGAGCTGTGCAACGGCCTGCAATCCTGGCAAGAATGGCCTGATACTTTGTCGACTCGTCACATCCACCCTTAGACCTACGTCAACTTGCCATTCACGCGTCGATCAACGGGGCAGCGACTAGCCAGGGTTCGTCGGCAACGTCACCCTTTCTTGCCTGCTCTGCGCACGAACGTTCAGTTTTCCTGCATCTACTATTTGTTTCTTCCGGCACACCCCAGCCCCGCTCCAGTTCTGTTTCCGAGTCCCAACGGCCTCAGCTTGCATCCCATAGCCGCTTTCTGGGCAAGCAGCTAGCGGCTCTCTGCACGCTTTCTGCCTCCTGTCTAGCTGACTGGGGGAGGCCGGACCCTTGCCTCGTCACGATGCTCTTGTAAACCTTCCTATCCAACTAAAAGCCACCAAAACCACCAAAACCATCAACCCCCCCAAGCTTATACACCACACCCTCGTCACCCAAGAGCAAGCCTCACCGCGCCACAACATTTCGTACTCGTATTGATTCGACCTGTCGCCCTTGATACCCTGCTCCGGCCCAGCTGCCGTTACTGCTGCTCCAAGTGTCACGGTGCTCGTCAACCTTATCCGAACGTTGTCCACACTGCGTCCAACGTGCCATTGTGGAACCCGGACCCTGCTTATTTTAATACCCGCCCTCCCTCAACTGATTCTTGCCTTCTTTCTTCACATCGTCTTTACCGCTGGTCCCAGAGCGAATTATTAGATTCGACACAAGTTGGATTGCAGCGGTGAAGGACGGACCTGGCCCTACTTTCCTAATTCATTCCACTCGTCGCCGCCATGGATACTACTTTTATCACAATTCATGGTAGCCTCTTCCTCGTGTAATATAAAGAACGAGCATACTGACGTACGCAGACCTCACTGACGATGCCAAAATTCTGTACTCTTCTGACTCTATCGTCGATATCCTGGGTCATACTCCGGATGAAGTAGTCAATCGATCAGTATGGCAGTTCTTCCATCCTGAAGAATTGCCTCTTGCCAAGGCTCAGCACAGTCGAGGAGTGAAGCTTGATAGAGCAGCTGTTTTATCCTATTGTCGTCTAAAGAATCGCCAAGGCGAATGGGTTGGTTGCGAGTGCTGTTTCTCTATTGTGTACGATGTCATGGTCTGCTGTACTAGTATTTACAGAGAAGGCATGCAGAGTCAAAGTAAGCCCCAAACTCTTTCTGGCCATAAGCACATATCATGCATACTTACTTCAATAGAACGAGCGGTTGAAGCACCCATCGTTCGCAAATTGTTTGCCTCATCTCCCAAGGACCCACGATATCATATGTTGTCGCATCTATCTAGCAAATTTGATCTTGGCCCTGAACAACAGACACATGAGCCTCGCGCTGCTCTTTTTTTGAACAGATTCACACGGACTCTGACTGTTATGTACGCTACGAGTGGTATCGAGCAAATTATCGGCATCTCAGGAGAGGCAATGAAAGGACGCAGCTTTTATTACTGCATAGCACCTAATTGCCTTGACGACGCTGTACGCTGTCTTGAATCTGCCAAAGGCAATGACTCCATCGCTTATATGCGATTTTTCTTTCGCGATCCCCGCCAAGATGACCCCCCGGAAGCCATGACATCTGAGAGTGAAGATGACACCATGACCGATGTAACTGGCTCCGACGACGAGTCTGAAGCCGACGTAGGATACCAAGCGTCGTCTAATTCGGGCGGAAATAACTCCAGAAACTTATCACGAGGAGACCCGCCCTCGATTCCTCTGGCTGAGTCAGGTAGCGGTGCTGAGCACATGGATGCTCATCAAGCCATGTTTGGAGAGCATGGAGCAAATAGCTCGTCTGCATCTTCGCAGCAGAGTGGATCACCTCGTTCTGAGTATCGCGAGGGACCTATCGAATTGGAGGCTGTCATTTCTTGCACGTCGGATGGGCTCGTGGTATGTCTTCGCCGCGCGCGCCCACTCCTACCTGGGATCATACCTGCTACGCAGCCGGCACAATATAATGGCATCTATGCGGCGCCATGGGCACCACAACCAATATTCCATCCCGCTCCGCAGCAGTATCCTCCTTATCCTTTGGGTGCACGCCACCCAGAGATGATGCAACAGGCTGCACCATCAATCCAATTCCAAAATACTTTTATGCAGACCATTCGCGATGTCGCTGTCTTTGCTTGGGCACTCACTGGAATCAATGGTAGCCTTGCAGAATACGCTCGAGGCACCCCAGTAGGGCAATCCCAGCCACCTGAGGGACTCCCTATATGGACTCCTCTGCCGGACCCAAATCAGTTGGGCAAACAACAATCCGTAGCCCCATCGGGTTATGTATCTGGATCTAATAGTTCGACAAGCAACGACCCATTCGGCTTCGGCGATCCTGGCCGTTAAGCCGCACTCATGAAAATTGAACATACGTGGAAAGGTTTAATAACTGGTACACGACACTTTTAAGAGCAGAATATTCCCCATAGAGCTTTGTATCCGAACAGCATCGTGTGTAATGCTCTCCATCAAGATCGAACGACTCGTGTTGTTGTACGAGTAACATTCTGAGGCGCACCTAGACGTCTCGATTATGGGTTCGTAATCATGCTAGCACATTTGTAGGCGAAGCTTCTCTCCCGGTCGGCTTTTTTACCAAGAAAAAATAGTTCAAAAACATACGTATATTTTCAGCCCTCTTGCTCCCTTTGCGCCCTGGTCACGATGTGTACAGTTTGTTGCATTAAGCCTGTGCATGTGCAGAAGGCATCCGAAAATATAACCGGAGATATAATCTTAACGTAGATGCGCAGCAACGTTCCTGCAGGCAGAGCGCTTCGAGTCTATCCCTCGATCCTGGTTGGTGGTTGCTCTTTCGCTAAACACCCATGTTGTTCCTATTCTAAGACGCTGCGGGGTTTGCTGATCGGAGCATTATCGACATCTATTTTCGCTATGCGTACTGATTGCGAAAACGGAAACCACACGCTATGGAGCAAGAAAATGCCAGCAGAATCTTCTCGCAAGGTAATACTCGACAGATGGCTCCCCTACCTGTCACTGCTGCAGCGATAGTGAATAATAGCTTTGATCAAGAATTTAGCTTTGGATGGAACCTCAAAGAGTCCGGATTTAGCAGCTAGTTCATGGCTACGACTAAGCTGCAATACCAAGGCTGACGTCTTTGCCGCGCTGTCCAAAAGTAGGCCTCGCTAGTAATTGTTTCATGTGAATTGCTCCCTTGTTGCATGCTACCGGACTGGCTTGATGTGTGCTACGCGATCGACCGCCTATGTGGACTGGGCCTCTCACACGGACAATATATATCTCAGCCGCTGATTCCTTCAGTTACCTTCCATTACGAGCACAATGTTCACGAATCATCCAAGAACACCCTGGTCATCGTCATGGTCGTTTATGCTCTTATTTTCAGCGATCACACAGTTCTCTTCCGCATGTGTGGCACAAGATGTTACTCATGAAGCAGCATCTAAAACAATGGACAAATTATCGACTGCATCAAACCGCCCAAGTACGACTAGCTCTGCACCGGCACAAACACACACTATTCAAGTTGGTCTAGCCGACCACAAGTTCAGACCTGAAGTCACTGAGGCGAGGGTCGGTGATGTAAGTCTTATTTTATTGTTCTATGCCACCGACCAACTGTACATGTAGACCGTGGACAACTCTTCGGTCGGATTTGTTTGGATTAGGACTGAAACCGAACAAAACAAGTTTTATGAATTAGGAAGCTGACACATTGTTAGACCATTGAGTTTCGTTTCTACCCAACCAACCACAGTATCGTTCGAGCAGAATACAGCTACCCATGCATTCCTTATGAAATGACGGGGCCAGATAAGAAAGGGTTCTTTTCAGGCTTCAATGCTATTGACAAGGTCGTTGACGACGTAAGTCTGCCCATACCTAACCTCTCTTCTATCTCTAAACCCCAATATCCCGTTCAGCCACCATTGACAAGTACCGTTAGCCTCCTAAATACTCAATCAAAGTCAACGACACGCTGCCCATATTCTTCTATTGTTCTGCAACCGGCTCATGCATCAACTACGCCATGGTCGGCGCCATCAACCCAAACTCCAGCACCCCCATCTCCACCCAACAGCAACTCGCCCGCGATAGTGCCTACATGCTCAACCCCGGCGAACCCTTCCCCCCCGAATCACCACTAGCCTCACATCCACCCAACCCTAGCCCTCCACCCGCACCCACAAGCAAACACGACATGTCGCCCGGCGCCCTCGCCGGCATAGCCATAGCAGGCACCGCCGTCCTCGCCCTCTGCGCCCTCCTCTTCTTCTTCTGGGGCCGCGCCAAATTCCCCCAACACCACGCCCACTCGCACTCACGCTCCAGTAGCGCAACCCACATCCTGCCCACATGCACACACACACTGCCCACACCCACCCACCCCAGCCCCACACACCACCACCACTACCCCGTCTCCCCCCTGGAACCACACCCATACCCCCCGCCACACCTCCACACTTACCGCCCAGACCTCACCCTCGTCGTGCCCCCCACACAACAACCCCCGGGCCACCCAGCATACATTGTCTCCCCCGTCTCGCCACGCATGCCCCGGCCCGCGGGGCCCGGCCGCAAACTCGGTCCCTATGGCCACCAGACTGTCAACGGGATTGAAATCGGGGGCGCGGGGCCCGCGCCGCCGTATGGGTGGCATGTAAATGTTGCGCAGGGCCCGGCGGAGATGGAAGGCACGCCTGTGCAGACGCGGACGCGGGCGCGGTGGGAAGAAGTGCGGTATGAGGGGCGGATGGTTTGAATCTGTAGTGTGTTTTTTTTTTTATTTTGGGAATTGGCGTGGCGTTTTGGGTGTGTTTGGGTTGGGGGTGGGTGGGTGTGTGTGCGTATTTGTATTTGTATGGCGGGGTGTACTGTATAGTAATATTGGGGGCGGTTGGTAACGACGGGATAGATGTTTCACGCGTAACTTGGGTTTGTAGGGTTGTTGGTATGCGAGGTTGGTGTTACGTTAGATGTAGAAAGTTAGAGAGGGGCAAGCAAGAGTCAATCGACTACTGTATTAGGCATCACAGGATTGAACTTCACAGCCCTACGAGTAGCATGAGATATTGAATGATGTGTCAGGATTTTTACTTTGGTTTGTTTATCGAGTCACCCCGACCACAAAGTCTGCAGTAGACCTTGCCGAAGGACAAACATGCTCTATTCAGTCAACATAGCTTTTTCTCTCATGGGAGAAAAAATCGTTCAATAGAGCAGCCTCCAACGCCCCCTCCCCGAAAAAGAAAACGATGAAGCCTGCTTTTGCGCTTTTTCCTTCGTCAAAAGTGGCTTCGTCATGTTAGGACTAAATGGCCGAAACGAAGGAGAAATACCGAGGAAAAAAAAGTAATGGTGTTGTCCCCTGATGCGATTACATGTTGTACATTTCACAAGACTAGCGGAACGAGATATTGCGGGGCGGCCTGCGGTCCGCATTCGAGGGGCCCAACTGTCCAACAGTACTAAATAGCGAACACCATTAAAAGAGTGGGGTATCGTAACTCGTGTCGCTCATGTGGAAGTAGAAGCAGAAACTACCGCCGAAGTAGCTGTTGGGTCGGTTGGCGCATGTTCCTCGGCGAGGGGTGGAAGCATGGGCTCAACACTGACTCGCGTTGGCGAGTTTGTGTTTGGTAAGCTTGCTGCCGACAGCGTGGGTGAGCTCACGGATTGCGATTGCGCAAGTGGAGGGGTCGAGTTTGAGCCGGTTGTTTGCGTCTGGGCTAGCTTCGCCCGTCTGCTGGTATAGTCGCTCAAACTGAGTTTCTTGCGCGCTGGCGTGGGATTCACGGCGCTGTTGACGGCTGGTGAGAAGGGTGATCCAATCGGTGCGTTGTTGTTGGGTAGCTGTGTGGTAGAGCTTCCTGTAGGAACATTCGAGATAGGACCAAGGGTCATTGTAGGGCTGCTTTCGGTAGTACTTGTGGTATCGAGTTTAACGTGTAAATCAACGTGGGTATCCGTTGACTTTAATGGGATTTCGGGTTCGGTTGTAGAGGATGGCCACGGCGGTGCAGGCGGCATGGTTGGAGGATTTGGGGCTGTTGGAGAAACTTCAGAAGGAGGAGCATCCGGCATCTCCTCGACTTTGGGTTCTGTGGACTTTGGAGTTGTGACTTCGGTATCTCCCATCTCGACGTCGGCCGTCGGTGATGGCGGCGGCGGCGTTGGGTCTTTGGCTGGAGTAGGCTCACGAGGTTTGATATCTAGTACTGGGCCAGTCGATGTGTCCATAGCCGAAGACTCTTCAAGTGGTGGAGAAGGCGGTAGCGGAGAGGGCTTGCTCGGAGACACATCCCTGAGCGCTGGCGATCTGCTCTCCATCTTTACTGATGTAGACCGAATACGTTCCCACCGAAGCTTGTCTTCTTGAGCCTGTTGTAGTAGCTTGCGCTTGAACGATAACGGAGGCTTCATGACCTTTACTTTCGCACAAGCGTGAAGAGTAACAGCACCATCATCCTCAGTCTGTGTCGAAGCTTCTACGTAAACAGGCTTTGGTCTTGGTACTGCGCGACCGTTGGTTTTCGTTGAACTACCGGAGGTCTTTCGCGCCACGCCATGACTATGTTCACGATGACGCGCGGATGGCGAAGGTTCAGCATGATGACCAAGACGTTTCTGGGTAGCTGAATCAGTGCTTGAAAACGATAGCGGAGAAAGGCGTCTTACGGATGAAGCTAGGCTAGGCGTGTTGAGAGAGGACCCAGCACTGTTTCTCTTGCCCTTCTTGACTTTGTGATCCGCGTCGAAATCCATCTGCTTAAACAGCTTTTCTTGCTGTTGAATTTTTCGCTTTTCGCGTTCTGACATCTTCAAGTCACCGTCCATTGAAAAGTGTGTGGCTGGCGTATGGTCCCTGCTACTAGACTTGTGCGAGCCCGAGGTAGACCTGGCATCCATTGGATCATCATCGCCGACATCGTGGTTCAATGTCTCACTGCCCGCACGGCTGTTCGTGGCATGACCTGTGCTCAAAGGCGAAACCTGTGATTTTTTATTTTTCCTGCCTTTGAGCTTTGGTGGCTCGGTAATGGTGTTGCGACGAGCACGGTCGAGCAGACACTCATACCCAGTGGACTTGTCGCATGCGCAGCCACCAAAGTTAGCCAACACGCATGACGCCCACGGCTGTATTTTTCTAAGGCCGTCCTTTGCACCATTAGTGACGACCTTCTGCAATTGCTTGAGAATATCCGAGTCAAGGTCCCACCCAACGGTGATTTCTTCGCCCGGATCAATCTGTCGCGAAGCAAGGAAGCAAAAGTGAAAATCGTTGCTAGGATCAATGAATATTTTCATGTGCATGTTAGGGACGCAGCTTCTCCTGGCGTATCGTAGGATGTTGCCGTCTTTTCGAACATCGATGTAGATTGGAAGGTGGTTGTAAAAGAAGACAAATGGTTCTGGGTGCCGTAGAAGGTCCCATCGGTTTGAAGGGTCTGCAAAGTAGTCTTCCTTGCGCCCCACTAGGCCTTTCAGCTCACCAATGTAGCCACCCTCAGCGACGATTTCCTCGGCTGTGATGTATTGCCATTGCGGATGCGAGCCATGCGCAAGTGTGTCAGAGTCAACTTCGGTCTGTTTGGCAATGCTAGGCGCCTTGAGCTCGTGTATTGGTTTGTCTATTCGAGAGAAAAGGTCGTGTGGTTTCTTGCCCCCACTGGCTTCGGCGAGGGCCTCTGGGTCTGTGAGCCATGTTGAAATACTGTTTGCTACGCCGATGCCTGCATATGTGTTTGAATCGGGCGGACTCGGCTCGGACTGGCGGTAGAGATTCATAAACTCGGACGAGAATTCCTCGATAGGGCCGTCTGGGTTGGTGGGAGACTTGACGGGACTGTGGCCGTTTAGCAAGACTGAGGCGCCACGTTTACGCGAGGCTGGCACAAGCGCAGGCGCTTGACTGACCACGCTCATGGATGCGGATGAGCGATGGCTAGTCTTGGGACGCTTGTTAGGTGGGGGTTGGTCTCGTGGGCTTCCGCTCTTGCGTTCCGGATTGTAGTGTTCGCTGGGGTTTGTGGGCCAGCCGTTTAGCTGGACAGCGCCTGGTGTGTCTTTGGGGCGCTTCTTTGGGTTCTTGGTCATTGTCTTGGGCCGGCCCTTTCGTTCGCCAATGTTGAGTATATCTCTGCGGTGACGCTGTTTGTCGGTAGCACCTTTGGAGTCGACGGGCCTCGGAGAGCAGTCTGCACACTCGTGGACATCTGGCACATCCTGGGGGGTCTCGTAGTAGCAGGCAATGTGCTGCCAGGTGTCGCACTTTTCACACAAGACGGTGTTGCCGTCATCGTCAGAGAAGCCACAGATGCACTTGATGGTGGAGGACTCCTCTTCTTCTATGGTCCCATCGAGGGTAGGAGAGCCGTTGGCGCAGGCGGGCGGGGGCGCGGCGTGGTAGAGGGCGGGAGGAGCTGGCTGAGGTTCAGCGTGCGCCTTGACGGACGAGACGTCGGTCATAATCTGGCAGACACGCTGAAGGAGGGGGACGTGGGACGGTATCGTGAGTGGCTCAGGCTAGCGGTGCTTTGGATCGCATGACGCCCAACGCGACAACGACCAAAGCACAAGAGGCAGCGGCGATGCCGAGCGATGGGTCTAGCGGCGGGAGGCGAGCCGGTAACGTGTCGAGGGCAGGCGGCAGCGCGGCAGTATCATCAGAAGGCAGCAGTGCGCCGACGGAGAGGGGAGAGGCAGCGTGTGGGCAACGAGCGAGGACGAGGACGAGGAGGAAGAGCAGGAGGCGGAGGCAGAGGCAGGGCCAGAGGCAGAGGCAGAGGCGGCCCGGGGGAGAGGAGAGGAGAGGACTGGGCTGGGCTGGGCTGGGCACGGCAACAAGGGACGCGGCGCGCAGACGGGACGAGAGTGCTGGACGCTTGCAGCACGCGGGAGCGTGGTCTGTCGGGGCTCTGGTGGGCGTGGGAGGGTGAGATGGGCGGAGGGAATGTGCAGGACGCTCTCTGCCCAGGTGCGAAGAGGAGGGAATCCAAGGCCAGCGGCGAAAGCGGCCTAGCGCGGTTTAGCGTGGCTGGCCCGTGTGTCGGTGTCGAGAAGTTCGCGCAAGAGGCTGTAATTAGCAACAAAGAGACACAGCAGTAGGAGACGGCGGCCAGCGGCCAGCAGCAGATGCACAGATACAGGCGGCACCGCCAGACTCGCCAGGGCGGCCAGCACGGCCACGCCCGGCGTGGGCGTGGTGTCAGCGACGCACGTGAGGCGGCCGTCGAGGGTGCAGTGGCCGGCATCGCGAGAAGAGAGGGTCGCCTCGACGCAGCAAAACACTCGGGGAGGCGGTTTACCAGTGCGTGACGAGACGGAGGCTGCAACCCCTTGGGCCCGGCCAATCAGCGGCGCGCAGGTCCTGTGCGTGCTGTGCGCGCTAGACCGCTCGCGGCCCAGCCTGGTGAGATTTGGGCGTGCGAGCTGGGCCGCCGATCGTGTTCGGTGCCAGCCCTCCAGCGTCATCCGCTGCAATTTGTTGTTGATGGACAACAAACAGCCGCGCTGCGCTGCCTGCGCGGTTTGCGTCTGCCCTGCGGGCGCCCTCTGTTTTGCCGGCCAGCCCGCTAGCCGGGCGTTGTGGCCAGCGCGAGCGACGCCTGCGCTGCCTGTGCCTGTGCCTGTGCCTGCGCCTGCAACCATCCCCCGCCCAAATCCCAAGGCGCGCTTGCCCGTCCAGGTGAAACGCTTTTATTGACCCAAACGTCATCACATCACAACAGCCGCGTCTATTGTATCCTACCCTGCCGCTGTCTGCCCATCCGACTGGCCCGGCACTGTCGCGTCCGACCTCACTCCGCCGCCTGTCGCCTCGCGTGCCTGCTGCTTGCTCTCTTCATGTGCTCCAGCGTCTGCGCCTTCCTCGGCACCGGCCCCACGGCCTGGGTAGGTACGTAGCTCCTCGCGGATCTACACAAACAACTCTCCCAGAGAGCCGCAGTGCCAGGTATTCCACAAATCACCGAGGCGCTCCTGCACTTTGCAATGCGGGGGCTGTGGCTCTTCATTTCTTTCCGTCTGGCTTAAATCGGCCGTGTCCAAACATGCCTCCCGCCCGTTTTGCGCCTCCCGTGTCCTCGACATGGCTTCCCTTCTTGGCCTCGTTTCGGTTTTCCTGTCTGTTCTCCTGTCACTCGCGACTGCTACCAGTCCACAGTCTATTGCATCGGATCTGTCCATCATCACCCACAATGATCTGTACGGCAACGCTACCCATAGGAAGGCAGCCGCCGTTGCGCTTAGCAGTCAATCCATCTACTCGGCCGCCACTTCGCGATGCGCTGCTCTAGGAACAGTCTTGTGGGACCCTGATAGCTATAACCAATCCTTTGGCTTTCTTCGCTATCTTGATCACGGTAAGCCCACGCACAATGCTGGCGTCTATTGGATCAAGGGCAACGAAACGGCCAACTGTCGAGCGATAACCACCAACGGCGATTCCAAGAGCTACCCTTGCTCCAGTCAATTGCCAGCGCTTTGCTCCAACACCGCAGCTGATACAGTGCGAAACATATCAGTGGCCACAGGGAATGCGACCATCATCGGCTATCGAGACAGACAAGCTTTCCGCTTCTTGGGTCTCAAGTATACAGCAATGCCTGCCCGTTTCGAACACTCGTCTTACCTTCCGCCCACTTCCAACATTACAGCCTTCGAATATGGCCCAAAATGTCTCCAGCAAAACTGCACGTCGTGCAGCGAGGATTGCCTTTCTCTAAACATTTGGACTCCATATCTTCCACACGGCAAAGCCGCTCCAGAGAAGAAAAAGGCTGTCTTTGTTTGGATACATGGTGGTGGGTACAATACTGGCGCAGGTACTGACCCAACATTCGATGGTAGTGCCCAGGCGTCTCGAGGTGATGTTGTTGCTGTCACGCTCAATTATCGACTGTCCACACTTGGTTTCCTCGCCTTGGAAGGCACGCCGGCGACCGGCAACTACGGACTACAAGATATGAATTCGGCCATCGACTGGCTTCGCGCCCATGTAGAGGACTTCGGTGGCGACAAGGATAGAATCACTATCTTTGGTCAAAGCGCAGGTGGATCAGCTGTGCGAGCATTGCTAGCATCACCGAAAGTGCAAAATAAGGTCGCAGGCGCAATCATGATGAGCACGCCGCAAGGCGGAAGTGCGTCAACCTATGCAGAATACCGAACAATTCCGGAAGCAACCAAGCAGATGGGAGCCATTCTGAATATGACAAGATGCTCAGTGAAAAATGAAGAAGTCCTATCTTGTTTGAGAAAGGTTGACCCATTACAACTCGTTGGCAGGATCCCAGCGTGAGTAGAAAATCTCTCATCGAAGCACAGGCTTGTTTAGCTCGAGATCCCTATAGATACTAACATATCCCTAGCTATCCTGTCGTCGACAGCACTTTCCTACCCGTCTCTTCGCTTCCCCTTGGTGCTACTGCCCCAAAACTTAACGTCTCGATCTTGAGCGGCATAATGCATGATGACGGCGCACCTTTCACCTCCTACGCCACATCCAACAATGTTTCCCAAGTCTTAACATCCCAAGGCTTCCCTGCCTCCACCATCCTCGGCTCCTCCTTGTTTCCCATTCCACAGAATGCCAACACTACTCTGTCCATATTCAACCTGACGTCTAGGCTTTCAACCGATAACCGTTTTCGTTGCCTCGGCCAAAGCACCGCATTCGTCGCCGCCAAAAACCGCGTCTTCAAAAATGTGTATGCGTACGAAATCGACCGTGCATACCAGATCGCTGAATGGAGCCCAAATTCCCCAGCTTGCGAAGCCCCGATTTCACCAGCCCATCCCTTTGGAGATCCAGATGCATTATATTACAAATGCCACTCCGGCGAATTGTATGCTGTCTTTGGTACTACGGTACGACAAGGCCGGCCTCCGCGTGATGGGGTAGATGTGCCATTTAGTCAATTCATGGTTGACACATGGACGGCATTTGCAAGGACGGCAAACCCAACACCAGATGCCAAATTTCTCGAGTCAAGAGGTTTTAGCAATACGACAAAGTTTGTGGAGAAAGGAGGACCGTGGGCAAGGGTTGGGGAAGGGGACAAGCCAGTTCGGGTGTTGGATACAGTTGTGCGCAGCGAAGGTTGGAGGGAACTGAAGCAGTGCAAGCTGTTGGAGCAGCCGCTGGAATATTATGACCGAAAGGTGTAGTCTGTGTCCAGTGATTAGCGAGGCCTGGTAGGTAGCTCTAGCACGAGACACTACACAACCAACAAACCTCTCCCTCCACCCATCCCAAATCAAACCTCACCCCTTCACAGTCCCAACATGCACAACAAACCCACTCCCTTCCCCCAACCCTTCCCCTACTACCCCATCTGGAACCCGCCAGACGCAAAACCTCTCGCAAAAACTCTTCAGCCACGCCTCAAACACGTCGGGACACCGCAACTGCTGTGCAACCACGCACAACGTCGGCCGCTCGCTACCCGCCCTCAACCGACATATCGCCGCGCACGTACTATTCAACGGCTCGATTAGCGCTTCGTTGTAGATGCAGTCGCTCGCAATGACCACATCGTACGCCGGGAGCCGCGACACGTCATCCGTCTCCCAATCAAGTGGCTGCACCACGATGCGGGCGTCCGCTTTACCGCCCTTGGCCTTTTTTGTGGGCAGGACGGTGGGCAGGTTGGTTGCGATGTTTTGGCGCAGGAGTTTGAGGACGTAGGGCTGGTCTGTTGCGGTGTAGGAATGGATTTTGGGGGCGAGGGTGAGGGCGAGGATGCCGGAGGCGCCGGTACCGAGTTCGAGGACCGTGGTGGTTGGCGTGAGGAGGGCGTGGGTTGTGAGGATGTTGGCGGGGGAGGTGAGCCAGGCTGCGAGGAGGGGTGTTACTTTCCAGACGACTGGGTGGGAGTTAGTAGGGGTTGGGTTTGGCGGGGAGGAGGGGTGATGTTTTAAGGTTTGGGGAGGTGAAGAGGGGGTCAATTGACTAGAGTTGTTATTCATGGGCTCTTGAAGGGAGTGCCAATTAGGTAGGATTTCTCAAATCTGATAGATCTGTAGTGAGTGTATGCTAGCATTTCAGTACCTCATATCATGATACGTGATTACTCGTTTTTTTGGGGGGGGAATATTTCTCGACTCTATAGTCGGCCAAAACTGGACGGGCCGAATAGGTGACATGCTAGATTTCTGATGCCTGGCATGTACTTCGCGAAATGGAAGTGCCCGGTGGTAGTATTGATGCGTAGACAAAGAAAGATACACCTACCGGCGCCAGTAGTCCCCTCTTTTCGATCTGAAGTCAAGAGCCCACGTGACTGGTGGATGGTGAGGTCGTGGCCTGCCACGCTAATGTCGAGTGTAGATGCTTGCGAGTCGATGAAGCCTAGTGACTGAGAAGGAATATCTTGCGAGAAGATGACGAAGGCCTCTGCTGAGACATAAGCATGCTGCATATGGCGGTGCTCTGCCGGTCAAATCCCCACGAAATATGAAGAGGTGAATTGGCAAAGGATGATAGAGCGAATCGCGTGCAGCAAGCAATGCGAGGAGCCGAGGACAACCTCCCTGCTGTGATAGGCTGGAGGCGCTAAAATAGTTTACACACCTTCTTCAGCATCGACCACGGGTTCTGTGCCCAAGATGCTTGTCAGATCCATGGTGGCTATGCCTGTTCCAAGAAGCGGAGAAGGGTGCTGAGCCAAGGGCTAGCTGAATCAGCTCTTTGGCTAGTTCGGGAGGTCAAGGGCTCGTGATGTAGGGCAAGCGAAGGCTGAAGGCTGCAGGTGCTGAATGGAATGTGCGTGTCTTGGGTGAGGCCTTGAGGGGTCTTGGCAGGCCTACGGTTTCGGTGCAGCGCTCAGCTATGGCTCGGCTTCATGTGCACTGGACCAGGAATTGGGTGCCTAGGCCGACACACGCCCGAGCTACACGTATAAAATGAACAGCGAGGGTAAATAACTTGGATTGTGCGGCTGGCGAGACGTGGCCGCACTGTCGATCCGATCAGCGACGCTTACCCCCACAACAAAACTGCTCTGTGCCTCGTGAGTGGAGACAGCAAGAGAGGCTACGGGCGAACTGAGACTAGCCCCAGGACCCCCGATTCGGTGCGTCATTCTGAAAGAGCTTGGACGACAAGCTTGGCAATCTTGGGGAAAGGGACGACGGCTACGACGAGCCATATCCGTGCCCTCCCAACACAGTACAAAACACCTCATCTGCCACCCTCCGCCGCATCTCGCTGGCGGTGTCACGCACGAACCTGCTCCTCGTGCTCATCCTCTCTGCCATTCCTCTGTCCCTCTATCTCCATACTCTGCTGCCAAAAAACAGCACACTCTCCACAGCTATCATGGCTCCGCAGAACCTCAAGAAGTTCGCGCCTCAGGCGCAGGTCACGAGGAAGGGGCCATACACGGCAGAGGCTACCGGTGCAACCAAGGTCGAGGGCGAGACGTTACCCCGTCGCAATACCTTCTCGAAAGACAAGCTCCATGTGCTCCCAGCCCCCGAAGTCACAACCATGTACGAAGTCCTGCGCTACTCGTCCGCCAAGTTCGGCAATGCAAAGGCAGTGGGTGCGCGGCGCATCACTAACAAGATCACCGAGACCAAGAAGATCAAGAAGATGGTTGACGGCAAGGAGCAGGAGGTCGACAAGAACTGGGAGTATGTTGAGCTGAGCCCTTACACATACAAGAGCTTCGTCGAGTTCGAGAAAATGGCTCTCTCGGTTGGCTCGGCCATCCAGAAGCTGGGCTACAAGCCGCACGACAGGCTGCACTTGTACGCAGCAACGAGTATGCAGTGGTTGGCATCAGCACACGGTGAGCAGGATCCGTAGCCTCAGCTTGCATCTCCACTAATTAGCCTCATCTAGGCGCGCTCTCACAGTCTCTTGCGATTGTAACCGCCTATGATACCCTTGGAGAGGAGGGTCTCAAGCACTCGATGCACCAAACCAAGGCAAAGATCATGTTTACCGACCCCGAACTGCTGCCTAAGCTTGTCAACCCTTTCAAGGAGGCTAAGGAGATTGAGGTTGTTATTTACGGCACCAAGAACGACCCAAATCCAGCCGATATCGAGAAGCTGACAAGTGCACACCCGCACTTGAAAGTGATGAGCTTTGAGGAGTTTGTGAAGCTTGGTGAAGAGAATCCTGCAGATCCGATTCCTCCCAGCCCAGAAGACCTGGCGTGTATCATGTACACGTCTGGGTCTACAGGCACTCCAAAGGGTGTTCTAATCAAGCATCGCAACGTCGTTGCAGCCAGTAAGGACAGCGCCCAATTTTAGCTAGTGTTTGCTGACAAGGATAGTTGCCGGTGTGGATGTCATCGTTGGCAAGTATCTCGGGCCCGGCGACGTTCTTCTCGCCTACCTCCCAGCCGCCCACATTCTTGAGTTCGTCTTTGAAAACGCTGTGCTTTTCTGGGGTGGCACTCTCGGTTACGGTACCATTCGTACGCTCTCAGATACTTCTGTCCGCAACTGCGCCGGCGATATTCGCGAGCTGAAGCCGACTGTCTTAGTCGGTGTGCCGCAGGTATGGGAAACGGTGAAGAAGGGCATCATCAACAAGGTGCATGCAGGTGGAGCGATCAAGAGCAACATGTTCTGGGGCGCATTTGCTGCCAAGAACTTCTTGTTGGGCTCTGGTCTGCCTGGCAGCGGTATACTCGATGCAATTGTATTCAACAAAGTCAAGGAAGCTACAGGTGGAAAACTCAGAATCTGCCTAAACGGTGGTGGCCCTATCGCAAAGGAAACCCAGCGTTTCATTTCTGTTGCCATCACCCCCATGATTTCCGGATACGGCCTTACAGAAACTTGCGCCATGGGAGCTCTTATGGATCCCCAGGCCTGGACTGACCGAGCCCTTGGCGAGATGCCCGCCAGCATCGAAATGAAGCTCGTCGACTTCGCCGATGCAGACTACTTCACCAAGAGTAACCCACCACAAGGCGAGATCTGGATTCGCGGCGGCGGCGTCGTAAGCGGCTACCTCGACATGCCTGAAGAAACTGCCGAATCCTTCACCGAAGACGGATGGTTCAAAACGGGCGACATTGGCGAATTCGACTCGCAAGGCCAAATCCGCATCATCGATCGCAAGAAGAATCTAGTCAAGACCCTCGCCGGAGAATACATTGCACTCGAAAAACTCGAGTCCGTGTACCGCAGCGCACCCATTGTCGCAAACATCTGCGTCTACGCTGCCGAAGACCGCCAGAAACCCATCGCCATCATCGTCCCCGCCGAGCCCGCGCTCAAAAAGCTCGCGGCCGAACAAGGCGTTCAGGGTGATCACCTCGAGGAGCTAGTGCACGACAAGAAGATTAACAGCGCAGTGCTGAAGCAGCTGCAGCAGGCGGGGCAAAAGGGCGGTCTTGCAAGCTTTGAAATCGTCGAGGGCGTCGTGTTGGCGGATGAGGAGTGGACCCCGCACAATGTAAGTCTTTTGCTACGAGATGCGTGAGTATGGGAGGCTAACGATTGTCAGGGTCTTACGACTGCGGCGCAGAAGTTGAACCGCAAGGGCATTTTGCAGCATTACCAGAAGGAGGTGGATCGCGCGTATGGACGATCATGAGTGTAGCGAGCGCCCATGGCCGAGATGAAGAGGTAGATGGGGTGTAAGTTTGCCGCGGTCTTGCATTAGATGTTTTTCCATCACGACGGATGAAACTGTGTCTTGTACTTCTAGCTAGGTTCGGCGCTGCTGGGACTGGTATATCATGCTATAATTGCCAATCTTGTTTTCTAATATGTTGTTGGATTCGCGTCCTTACATGGCTGTTTTCGGTATCAGTGTATATATGGCATAACTACCGTCCACTCCACGAGCGTCCGGTCCGGTCTAGTTTAGGATACTTCATGCTAGCGCACCACGGGCGTTCGGCCGCCGTGTATGCATGCAGAGGCAAATCATACGGCATGCGGAAACCCACGACCACTTTGCTACCTTGTTTCTCCCCCCGCATCCCTCCCCCTTCTTCGGCGTCATGGACATCTTCAGACGCCGGCATATCCCTCCCAAACACAGGCACCATTGCCGTCTCCATGGGCGTGTTCGGCTCCGCAAAAAGCGCAGGCCAGACCACTACGCCGGCTTCCCAGCTCTGGACCCAGATCTCGTCTTTCTTGTTGACAATATCGCCCCAGGCTTGCTTGCTGAGGTTTGCCGAGGTGACCATTGCCCAGTCGATTGTTTTGTGAGACTGGTCACTGAAGCGAATGTAGGTTTTGATGTGTGGTGCTGCAGAACCGCGATGTGCCTGGCCTTGCCGTTGAGCCTCAGAGCCTTGAGTTGAAGCCGTTGGTGGTGATTTCCAATGACGGAATAGAGTTTGCATGTGCTCTGATGGTGATTTCCAATGGTAGAATAGAGGTTGCATGTACTCGAGTTGCTTTTGCTGTTGTTGGGATTCGAGCTTCATATGGATCGATCTACCCGAAGCCCACCCATCAAGAGAGGTACGTATCTCATCTGGCGCGGGAAAGATGACATTAAGCTTCGGAGCAGTGATATTAGTTTTCTGAATAGATAAGGTCTTCCCCTTTGTGGAGACGTTCGTCGACTTCGTTTGTTTTATTCGAGAATCAGGTGGCGAAGAAGCAGCCGTACAACCAAGAACAGACTGAAATTGTTCTAGCCATGTCGGCGCTGCACCCAATGTCGCTATTGACGATACTTGTATGAGTATATGCGGCGCCAATGGGTTGTCGTTGCTTTTTGCTACTATGGGTACCACAGAAAGGGTTTCCTGTAGACCAAGCCATCCGAATGACGTTTGCACCGAAGGACGTGCGGTAGCAGGTTTATGTCGTGATGGTGCGCTACCAACAAAGGCTGCTCTGATGGATGAGAAGTCATAGCAAGTTAATTGATTTGTCAAGTTGGTCAGGCGCTTCCCGTAGGCTTCAAGGTACCTTAGGAAATCTACCTTGAAGCGCTCGCCGCTGCCAATTGGATGGGCATTGTCGTTTATTTGAGTAAACGCATTCGAAGCTGCCGGTGATGGGAGAAGCGGTAGTAGAGGGGAAGACCATACAGCTTGAGTCATGTTGCACCAGTCCTACACAATCAGCACAAGTATCAGTGACAGCTTGCATTCACTTAACGTACCTTGGGAATCATATTGGCAGTATGAATGATGACTTGTGCATAATCGTCATGCCGAAGCAAAACGAGTATCTTTGAGTGATGGGTCCCAAAGGGGTCGGGGATGTATGCATGGTGAAGCTCGATATTTGGATAACGCTCTGCTGCCCCCTAGAAACACGTGTTATCATACATGTTTTAGAAAGCTGTAAGAAGAACGAATGCCATACCGACAAGCCAATAAGTCTCCCGTCTTCTCTTTTCCAGAACCCATGGATGATCTTGATTGAGACCAGGTCTTGCACATCATCGTCAAACTGCTTCCTGAGCGAGAGTCAGTAAGCGTTGTCATTTGCCGTCAATTCTCAACATCCAAGCGTCTTGAATAGACGCACATTACGAAGTCCAGATCAAACAAGTAATTGAAGTTCCAGCATTCTTTGATCAGCGGGTCACCCAAGATATCCTTCAATGCCACAGCATCTACATTTTGATGAGCTGCCAAATCCCGGATCTGGGTGAGTTTGAATGGTGACGGCACGTATTCTGTACTATTTCTGTCGAGATGGTTTCTTTCTATGTTCGTGTCTTGTTGTGCACCTGTATGTGATGATGCTGCCGCCGGGACAATTGCTGATTCTGGCACGTCATCGAAGCCCCAAGTTGGTGTAGGCACAGGGTTTGGCACGCTAGGACTTCTACGCCGAGACGGAGGAGGGCTAATAGGCCTGTCAACACCCCTGCGTAGTGGGTCTTGAGTGTCGTGGTCGTCAATTAGCAACTTGCGACGCTTTGCTGGTGGATCGCTTCGTTGTGACGCCATTGCTGTCCCACAAGCGGCTTTGATAGAACCAGGCTATTTCCAGCAAGAGAAGTGGGCGTGGAAGAGTAAGTAGGCAATACGCGGCCAAGATAGGTTCATGTTTATAGCTACGCACGGGCCAGGTTCCTAAGGGGCCAGGCACCAGCCGGGCAAGTGTGGGGGGATAGTGGAACACGGCAGCATCTCAAGTAACTAAGCATTGTTGGAAGGCAATTGTCACAAAGATAGCACAGGAGCAAGAGTTCATTAACGAATGTCAATATCATCATTCTTGATTGGGTCATAAGACTACTTTTCGAAAGCCTCTCGAGCAAGGCTGCAAACATACGCCGTCTACTTGTGACTATGATACTCGTCTTAACGATCGCTGTGAAATCGAATAATTACCCCATCCACCCCGGAAGAGAAGTATACCTAACGCCGTGCATCGCTCGTAAAAATTGAAACGGAATGTCCATCTATGCTGCACTAGCGCTCTCGATGGGTTGCGCAACCTTGGTAATCTGGTTACCTGCCCTGATGATCGGGTTGCCTTGGTCGTCCTTGACGAGACCAACGTCCTTGTTCTCTCGTTGGGCACGCTTCCAGATCTCAACTTCACATCCACCCCGAATGACACCAACCCTCATGGTCGAGAGCAGATTATGGGCAGCGTTAGAGTGGAAGTACACACCACCATTGAACATAGCAGTAGCATCCTTGCCAATGCCGCTCTTGATGAGAGTCTTGCCACCCGGGTGCTCGTTGATGAAGTCAGTTACGTCATGGACAACACCAGCGACAGCAATTAAACCACGACCATTCTTAGCCTGCTCAACATAGTCGTCCCACTCGATGACGGGAAGTTGGTCAAGAGGGACACCCCAGTCGAGCTGGGCACGCTTCTGGTCAATCTTCTTCTGCAGCTGCTGGACGCGACCCTTTTCGATTTCGTTGGAACGGAACTGCTTGAGGTTGGAGGCAAGGCCGAGCTTACTCCAGAGCCAGATGGACCACTTGGTGGGGTCATACTGGTGCCACTCGATGGCGTTGCGGTAGTCGGAGGGGAACTCGTGGTGGAAGTTGTGGTAGCCCTCACCAAGGGTAACAAGTGCAGTGATGACATGATCCCTGGGGCTGTTGCGGTCGTCAAAAGGCTGGTCGCCGAGCCAATGGGCAAGCGAGTTAACACAGAAGGTAGCCTGTTGAACGAAGAAGATGCGGAGGATGCCGGCATAGATGAAGCCGCCCATCCAGTCACCCCAGCAAAGACCAGCGACAGCTGATGGGAAGATCAGACCCATGAAAATGACAGCCTTGATATAGTTTTTGTGTTGCCAGACGACGACAGGGTCTTCGTTGAGATCGGTAATGTCGGTACGGCCGATGCGCTTGGGGTTCTGCTTCATGACCATCCAGCCGATGTGGCTGTAGAGAAGACCCTTACGGACGCTATAGGGATCCTTAGCGGTGTCGGTGTAGCGATGATGAGCGCGGTGGTCACGGCTCCACCAGCGGATGGAGCCCTCAACGGCACCGGCACCAACGGCAGCAAGGAAGACCCTCAGGGGCACGCCGGCATTGTAAGATTTGTGTGCCCAGAGACGATGGTATCCGGCAGTGATTCCGAGACCGGTCCAGAAGTAGTAGAGGACGGCCCACGCAGCTGTCTTCCACTGTAGAGGGGTCCAGAAGGCGGTAACACAGCCGGCGAGGGGCACGCCGATGATGAAAACAACCTTTAAAGTTTATTAGCTGTGTTCGGGCATGAGCTGAGCGGCCAAACTTACATTGAGCCAGTTGACATGCTTGTACCAGTTTGATTTTGTAATGGGGAGATCAGTAATGTGCTGCTTCTTAGGATCGTACTTGGGGTTGCGGTTTGGCTCCGAGGTGCTCGCCATAGAAGACGGCTGCTTGACGTAGTCGGGGTCAATGGCCTGCATGCCGGCGACAGGCTGGTGTGAAGGCATTTCGCGTGAGGTGTGCGATAGGAGGGAGAGGGGATAAAACAGGGAGAGCGATAGTTGGGTGGGCACGGAAGTGACTAGCCGCTCAAAAAAAAGAGAGCTCCGGTCAGCTTCTGGCGTCACGGGAAGGAGGCTCCAGTGGCGACAGGAGACTTCGCCACACTCGAGTGAATGGCGAGGTGGAGGAAAGGTCGAAGGGGAGCAAGAGGGAATGCTTGGAAAGAGGAGGCAGGCGCGACAATTAATAAAGGCGGTGGAATGGAGCAGCAACCCGAGTCTGTTGAACCCCCAACACTTCTAGACGCTAAGCGAAGGTTTGGAATAAACCGGGGACCTTGCATGGCCGCCGCCGGTGTCGTAACTTTTGTCATACTCAGCCTAGCGCCGTCTGCCGTTTGCTCTTCCCAGGGTCCTGCACGAAAAGATTTCGGGGCTAGCGGGTCTTTTACTGTGAATGCACCCTAGACACGCCGCTCCTCGCTCTCGGCAGACGGTCGGATTTGGGGTGGCAGTGCGTTGTTACTTTGCCCCAATCTCGCTCACCAAGGCTTTCCCCAGATTCCAGTGCAATCGATACCGCTAATTGTCCCCAGCATTGGCGGCGCAGAGCATTACGGAGAGACGACCTGCTGTATCGAGTCTGTCTCGCCAATATCCTGCGCCAACACTTCAAATTAGGTGCAAAGAGCGGTCTGTTGCCGAACGAGCATCATCGGCACCGCGCCCCGGCTGCAAATTCAAAACGGCACCACGCTGTGGTGATGCCACCTGGACTGTCTGGGCGCCGTTAGTTGGTCGCCATTACGTTCACAATAGACGAATCACTGTTAGTGCGAGCGCCTGGAAATCTGTTGTTGATAGCCCCTGCCCAAAAGTCTTCCCAGTCCACTAATCCAGAATCTTCTCCGTTGACGACAAATGGTTACCTCATAGTTGCTGTGGATCGTGTTATTCCCCAGGTGCCCGAGGCCAGCCCAGGCCCTTGCTTGCAGAATTGTGGAGCCGAGGCACCGCCTTCACGGCTGCCCTTCGCAAGCCTGTCCGCATCGGGAATAGCGCACCTCAACACCATCCTTATCGTCCTGCTCAGCCAAATAGGTGTTCGTTAGCACGCCATGACGGGCTACCAACTTGCAAACAACCTCTTGCACATGTTACAGATCAGGTCATGTTGCATCATAGATAGCGTCCCTTATCATCATGCCGCATCCGTATACTGGCCCTACCAAGTAACCGGTACGGATCAGTGTCCGTAACATTCAGGACCGAATCCTATACAATAAATAACTTGGGCCGATTAAGCTCCATCTCTAGAATGACTTAGCCATAGCTTCTGATAGGGCTGAGAGCCAAGCGTATGACGCGAACCATTCAACACTCAACGAAACGCCATCACACCCGGGCCTTAGAGCGAGGAGCCACCCTAAAGCTAGTCTTATCCGCTACCATCTTAAGTCTAATCTATGTCCACTGCATAATAGGCCTATCCGTAACCTTCTCGAATGGCTCATTGTCATCATGGTTCTGGTCTGTTCCAGTTGTAGAACTGTGAATTTGTGGCAAGGCGATCCCTTTCCAAACCCCGTCCTCGGAGCTGCATAGTTCGAGTCGATTGGTTTTCAACAGGAAGATTGTTATCCTATAGTATTCGGTGACCTTGCCTTTGGATGAGCCTACGGTGTTCTTGCACCATTAGGTACCTATGCGAGCTGGAGTACCATTGCGCTCTCCAAACTAATCAGCAACGGGATCAACATCTGACACCCAATGGGTCTCTCTGATTCCTTGCATTTCGAAATGCCGTTGGTGTAGCTCAGTTTCTCTGCATGAGAGTACTAGTTCGCGCTCTCGAGAGTCTTGCCAGGTGGCATGATGGAAAATCCTGTGGGCGAACTAGAGCTTATCACAAAGCCAGTGTTTCCGCAGCTCTCAAAAGTGATGGCCGGATACATCATGATACTCCCATTGAAATTTCCGAGGTCTCTTATCTCGCCGGATGTCTGCCAGTCCTCGAGATCTTAAGCAGCTCAAATTGTAAAAGTAGGGCGTCGCCACGCCAAGCAGATGCGTTTTCATGGTGTCATTGAGCTGCTCCTCTTTGGCTGGAAACCTGCTCAACACTCAAGTGCTTTTCCACAGATCCTCCGTGCTGTAGTCAAATAGATAGAACAACGTCAATATATGGAAGCTACAGTATGCTTTCTCGTTCGATATCTTCTCCAGCCCTTTTTACGAATTTTCTATCATTTCTGGGGCTTCCACATCTTCTAAATCAATAGGCTCGAAGCTGGGCCCTCCTGGATTATCTGGAGCTATTGAGATGACACACTTACCGGTGCCACGGCCGTATCCACATTCAACTCGCCACACCCGGTCACTATCGGTATCCATAGCACCGGAGCCTACCTGATCTTGAGACACAATGTTGGATGTCAGGCTTCGTTACAAGGTTAGGCTAGTCGAGCAGCTCACCGCGAAATAGCAACGAACGTTCACTTTAGGGCCCCAACTGGCAATATAATGGTCGGAGATCAGTGCAGTATGGCCAGAAAGTAGCATTTGACCGAATCCGGGATTATTTTGCTAAACGGGAAGTAAATCAATGTACTCGTCCGTAAGTTCACGCAACCGCTATTGCTTTTTCTTCGTATGATAGAGCTCGATTATAGCACATATGCCTACCTAGGTACTGTCTGAAAATGTTTTCGTTTATCCAAGTGTTCGATCGCTGGATATAGTAGCGCAACCTCACTATACAATTTCATAGCTTGTGGATAACGAAACTTTACGAGCTGCTGAGCATGACGCGACCTGCTGAGGTTTGTTGGGTTGAAATAGTAATGTATACATTCGCATTCCATCACAGAAATCGGGCTATATTTATAAGGCCCAAGGTGCCATGCTAGAGGGAGTACGGAGGACGAGGAAGATGTGCAAGAAGGAACCTCGGAATATTTGGATTGGACATTGGCAGCGTGCGTCTAACTTGAAGAGGATCGAAAGCGGGAAGCTCCGAACTACATAGCTACATCCATTCACATGCTGACAGATCATCAAAATTTGACAATGGCAAAGGTGGATATCTTCGTTACCCAAAAAAGGGTCGTCACCTGGCGGTAGGCAAATTTACTCTGGTAGCAGAGTACGTCACGAACCTCATCACTCTTCAACTACCGCAGGTCGGCATCCGGCGACGACACAGCTTGCAAACACCCATCTTCGCTCCAAGTGGGATGCCCTCTCTGCAGCCCCGATGTTCTGAGAACCAGCCCCTCATCCTTCATCGGAGGGGACCGATAACCACGTGAATCCACATCTTCTACATCAGCCAATCATCGCGCCACCCCAGAGCTTATCAGCAAATCTCGCGTGAATGCTTTAGCAACCCATGCAGCTTTGTCAGAATATCCGCCTTAGCGAACCGCTCTGCCGTGGAGATCTCAAGGTGTCTACGGCGGACAACGATCCGCTTCGGCCAGCTCCAGCTCTTCCATCGTCTTGGACATGGGACTAGATCTTCTTGCATGAACGATTGTGTATCGTAGGCATTAGCAGGAAAGATAAATCGCTCTTTTAGATCCACTATATAGACGAGGTAATGTCTTGTTTCACAGGTGCATCCAACCATTCTGGCAATTGAGGACTTCGCCATTTGTCCCTAGACCAGCGTCACTTCCCCGCAGCATCAATCGCAAAAGTATTAAAGCTGCGAGCAAAAAGCTTCCCGCGATTATAAACCAGCATACGCTAACGCACGCGACACCCCCTCTTAGCCGACCCGAGCCGACTATCCTACTTGGTTACTGGTCGTTCATATCCATATCTTCAGCCCGACGGCGTGACTGCCAGCCATCGACCTCATCGCTCGCCAATCTTATCTGCATCTACCTGGATCAAATACAGTCTTATCTGGAAGGAAAATCCTCATAGAAGAGCCGAATTGTACATTGACGTAATTTCCGTAGTACCTAGGAAGAACACTTCCTACAGAGTATGTAGAGGTGCCACTAGGGCTACAAGCGATTTAGAAAAGGCCGCATTCATCCAGAATAGCAATGGCAGACCGGATCGGACCTGATCATGGACCTAAACGCACATGGGGAGAGAATTTCAGACGTGTGAGAAAGGCCTTTACTACCAAGTATAATCTTACTGCCCATGGACTGAAGACTGATGAGTTCGAATATCTAACATGTTAACAGAGAAGGCTTGATCGGCAAGTATGACTACGCATTTTTATTCAAGCCGAACCTTCCGTTCCTCAAGAAAGAGCGAAGGGCAGCGCCGTTCTTTGGCCTACATGACAAAATGCCCGTCTTCCTTGCCCTCCTCCTTGGATTCCAGCATGCACTCGCCATGTTAGCTGGTGTGATAACGCCTCCAATCATTCTCGCAAATGCTGCGAATCTAACAAGGGATCAACAACGATACCTCGTGTCCACATCACTTATTGTCTGTGGCATCCTTTCCTCCATCCAGATCACACGATTCCACATCTGGCGGACACCGTACTACATTGGCACCGGCCTCATTTCAGTGGTTGGCACGAGTTTTGCTACAATTCCTGTAGCCACTGGTGCGTTGAGCCAAATGTACGCAACAGGGTACTGCCCCACGAGCGCTTCTGGCCAAAAGCTTCCTTGTCCCGATGGATACGGTGCTATCTTAGGCACCGCTGCATGCTGCGCGCTCCTCGAAGTCGCAATGGCATTTACATCTCCACGTATTCTTAAGAAGATTTTTCCACCACTCGTCACTGGGCCCACTGTTATGCTTATCGGTGTTAAGCTCGTGCAATCCGGCTTTCAAAACTGGGCTGGCGGGTCAGGGGACTGCAAGAGTCGTCCGACATCTGGTCTCTTCCGTCTATGTCCCAATGTCAACGCACCACATGCCTTGCCTTGGGGCTCTGCCGAATTTATCGGTCTTGGGTTTTCCGTCTTCATCACTATCATCATCTGCGAGCGTTTCGGCGCCCCAATCATGAAGAGCACAGCGGTCGTGATAGGTTTGTTAGTGGGTTGTATCATCAGTGGTGCCACTGGTTATTTTGACCGCAGCACCATCGACTCTGCTCCTGCCGTGTCCTTCATCTGGGTTCACACATTCAAGCTCAGCGTCTATGGCCCCATAGTACTACCTTTGTTGGCCGTCTACATGGTACTCGCTATGGAAGCCATTGGCGACATCACTGCCACCTGCGACGTCTCCAAGCTCGAAGTCGACGGCGACATGTACGACTCACGCATCCAAGGCGGTATCCTAGCCGACGGTCTCAACGGCATCATAGCAGCTCTCTGCACCATAACCCCCATGTCCACATTCGCCCAAAACAACGGCGTCATCGCCCTCACACGATGCGCAAACCGAAAAGCCGGGTACGCATGCTGCTTTTGGCTCATTATCATGGGGATATTTGCCAAATTCGCCGCAGCCCTAGTCGCCATTCCATCCGCGGTGTTGGGCGGCATGACAACGTTTCTCTTCTCCGCCGTCACGGTATCCGGTATCCGCATCATCAGCACCATGCCCTTTACGCGCCGCAACCGATTCATCCTAACAGCTGGCTTCACGCTCGGCTTCGGCGCCACAATGGTGCCTACGTGGTTCAGCTTTGTCTTCACGTACAAAGGCCCGAACCGCGCCTTGCTCGGCTTCTACAATGCCATTATCCTCATTCTAGAGACGGGCTTTGCCATTGTCGCTTTTGTTACCCTTGCCTTAAATCTGTTGCTTCCTGAGGAGATTGAAGATGGGGAGATTCCGGAATTGACGGCGAATGAGGTCGATGAGTCTGCGGATAGGGAGGAGTGGGCAAGGATCAGGGCTGGCAAGGACGAGAGTGGGGAGGAGAGGAGGCCGAGCTCGGATGTTGCGCCTGCTGCTGGAAAGGCGGCTTAGGAGAAGTATTAGTGTTGGCGGTTTTGATGGGGAGAGTCTGGTCGTGTTGCATGCTGGCTGTGTGTCGAATAAAAAGGCTAGAATTGATTTCTTCAAAGCTGCTGCGAGTTGCATCCAATATATGACGTTTCGTGTAATTTTACTATAAGTTCAAGTACCTACATTTATCAAGATTTAGCTGATGTTTTATGTGTTATATCAAATCCTGCTACATCTTAGATACTGAGATCGTGGGGGTTTGATCGTTTGATCCAATCGGCTCTGGGGCCCCCTAGAAGTCAAATGCCTGCAGGCGTTAGAGCAGATTTACATCGTCTCCGCTATAATATCATTTTACTCACGAACAGCCCTTGTGCAAGCCAGCAGGAAAGACCCCCATTAAAATATTTTATGCATTTATTGACTTGGTGAGCTTGATATATGAATTAATCTTCCGCTGCACCATTGCCCCCTTCAGCCCAAGCATCTAGTTATCATACTTCGCCAACAAATCCTTGCCCAACTTGACATAGTTGGCCTCTGCATCCTGCGCGCTGGTGCCATCATTCACGACCTTCTGCCACTCGTTGTACTTGGCCTTGCCCTGCAGATCGAACATGCCAGGCTTCTTTGCGGCACTGAAGTCTTGGCCCTGGGCGACCTTGGCGTATGAGTAGAGCTGGGTGAAGAAGATATTAGTTATGTTTGTTGAGATTTGTGATACACCGATTTTGTACCGAGATCGGACGGTTCGGTATATAGGGATGGACATACTTTTAGTTGCTCGTCGTTGCTTGGACCTTGCTTGCCAGCAGCCTTGAGCTTCTCGCCCATCTTGCTGATAGCCTCGTACGTTTGGTCGAATTCTGCGGACGGCATCTTGACTTTGAAATTGCTCGGTTAGGTGGGGTTGGACGGTGCGGGGTATAGCTTTACACGCTTCGGTGGGTGAGGTTGTTGATTTGCGTTGTTTGCGTGAGAGGTGATGGCGGGGTTGAGATGGTTGGGGTGGGGCACATGGGCAGTTGCGGATGACGTCGCTTCATTGCGGCCTGTGACTGTCAGGTGCGAGGTCCGCTCGCATGCATGTCAACGGTGCCTGGGAGCCCTGGTCTAGCCATTATTCACATGCTGCCGAACGCTTGAGTCTGTATAGTCTGAGCATGCATTCGTGCTTGCTACCTATACATTCCCTCAACGCCACTCAAAATAAACCACCAGATGCATCAAAATGCTCAAGTCTTCTACATGAACCCTTGGGTATCTTTCCCAACTCGCGTCAAGCAATGCTCCAGAACATATGGACTCGATAGACCGCTAGCTACGCCCTCGATTCTGAAATGCAACAAATGAACCTACTAGGATGACAGAGCAACATAGACCACGCGAGGACACACGTACTCCATCATCTTAATGATGACCGTTGACGCCATTGACGCCGTTAACGCCATTCGTCAGTGGTGCTCCTTCGAGCTTCTTCCGATAGAGCTCACCACCACAGCCTCGTAAGCGCTCCGCGGCCTGTTCCGGCGTGATGTCGCGCTGAGGCTCGGCAAGCATCTCGTACCCAACCTGGAATTTGCGGATAGTAGCACTTCGGAGTAATGGCGGGAAAAAATGTATATGAAAATGACTGCACTCGATTTCCTCCGAAGTGCCTGTAAGAGGGGCTTGATGTAAACCCATGCCTAGGCGACTGTGTTAGTCTAGTTTCGGCGGCCGTTCGCCCGAGAGGACACATACTGTACGGGAATTGGGTCTCGAAGAGATTGTCATACCGCCGTGTGACCTCTGCGATGCACTCTGCTAATTGCGCACGCTCTTCTCTGGAGAAATCTACCAGTGATCGCTTATGTTGCTTGCTGATAAGCAGGATTTCGAACGGCCATACGCCCCAGTACGGAACACCTGCCCAAAAGCCCTCGTTCTCGAAGACGGTGCGTGCCTTCTCTTTGGACTCGAGTTTGGCGTATTCGACGAGCATGTGTGCCCCGTTTTGCTCGTGTCGATACTTGATCAGTTGTTGCAACTCTGTCGCAGGCTCTTCCGGTAACGAAGTCGTAGTCCATATTTGGCCGTGTGGATGCGGATTTGAACAACCCATGGTGGTTCCCTTGTTCTCGAAAATCTGCATGTAGCGATACTGCGCATTTGGTGGGGATAACGCGCCCTGGGATAATGCGCGCTGAGGTAATGGCGGTATCGCCGTAGCAGCAGCAAGTTTGGCCAATATTGATTTGGGGTCCAGATACGCGGTGTAAATGTTAGTCCAGGTTTCGATGATGGGCACAATTTGAGCCGGTGTCATATCGGCAAGCGTGAGATTGTGAGAAGGCGAGAAACAGATGACATAGCACTTCCCAGTTACCGCCTCCGCACGCAACAACCGAGAAGCCAGAGAAGTGTCATTTGACTCTGGTCGATACTCGGCCTGGTCTTCCATGACAGCACTGTAGTCGTTGACAAATACAAAAGTATGGTCGAACTTTGGGTTGTGTTCGCCATTTGCCCGAGTGTTTCCAGGGCACAGATAGCACTGAGATGGGTTAACATGGCAGTCTAGCTCAGGGAGACAGTCATACCTTGTCGTCATACTCGGGGAGGGAGGTCCCGGACGGTGATTCCTGCAGACCCCTGTGACATGTTGGCGTGTTTATTTCACAAAATTCCGTAGCCAGACTCACTGCCATGGTCGCTTTGTGCGGTGTGGCGAGACGAGTATCCAACTGCCTCGCAGCAAGTTGAAGCGCCTGTGGGAGATGTCGTTGAGGACGGGGTCAGCCATTCTGGAAGATGAGTAAATAGCAAGAGCCCTCTCTGGCCAGCGGGGAGTGGACAGTCTACCTATATATACAGCGGTGGAATGGCAGGTTGGGGTAGTTGGCCTCGTTGGGAAGGTTTGCTGGTTTGCTGGGAACTAGGTAGTATTGGGCCAGGGACGCCAACCGGTTGACTGCACGCTAACGATCAAGCTTCCCTGTGAAGCGGAACACTAGCCGCAACGGGTACTACACCCTCCATCGAGCTCCCCGAAAGGCCACCACACCAGAGCCTCACCCCGATTCACCATTCACACGATTGCCACACCCGGACGGAGAATTAGCCCGCGCTCGTTTAAGCAGGGCAGACGACCATGGCCGCAATGATGCCGAGTGCCGCTACGGCTTCGGGCAATCCATACGACGGCGATGCAGTGGAGCGTGATCTGATTGACCCTGACGATGGTGCGTAGTGCGCGAGGCATGCGATGCAGCAAGCATGTACATTAGCTGACGACCCACAGCAACCCTCGACGACCTAGACGATCCGCTTCAGGGCACCTCGGACCGGGCACCGCTGACTGGCAATATTGGCTCGCGGTCAGGCGCTGCAAACACGCAGTCGTACCTGACTTCGACCATCCCGGGCGAGGACCGCCGCGCGCCCACCAACACCATCGACGAGACCGTCTGGGAGACGCTGTCGCGCGACCTGTTTGCCATCTGGGACAAGATGCGCCAGGTCCTGTACCCCAAGTACCTGCTGGGCGGCCTGATGCAGCGCGGCGGCGGTGCTGGTGCTGCAGAGCGCGGTGAGGCAGATGGCCTTGGGGGCTCGCTGAGGAGCATGGCGGGCAGGTGGCCGGACGCGGATGCCATTCTGCACGACAGCATGCCAGACGGACTGAGGGACTGGGACCTGTGGGGGCCCCTCATCTTCTGTCTGCTCCTGAGCCTGTTTCTCTCGTGGAGCGCAGCAGGCAACCAGAAGGACCTGGTCTTCTCTGGCATCTTCGCCATGGTCTGGATCGGCGAGGCTGTTGTGACGATGCAGATCAAGCTACTGGGCGGCAACATGTGGGTTTACCATGCCGCCAACCGGAGTCGAGTCTTCGAGTCTCGTGCTAACTTGACCCAGCGCCTTCTTCCAGTCGATTTCCATCATCGGCTACACCCTGTTTCCGCTCGTCATCGCCTCGCTGCTTAGTGCGCTGGGCGTCCCTATCGTGGTCAAAGTGCCCGTCTATCTCGTCCTCATCGCGTGGTCTTTTGCAGCCGGGATAAGCATCATTGGAGGCTCAGGGCTGGTCAGGAACCGCGTGGGCATTGCAGTATACCCTCTTTTTGTATTTTACATTGCACTGGGCTGCCTCTGTTTCATCAGCTAGGTTGTGCTGGTGCTGTTTTCTCGGTCTGTAAAACTAGCTGGGGCATTGGTAGACAAGAGTGAAATTCTGTAGCACGCGCTGTGTAGCTAAAAAAGCTATTTTGGTCTGTTCCGAACCACTCAATGGTGCGTCTATCATGCTTAATCTTGAAGTGGGATATGTTTATTCGACGTGCATACGCCTGCCGCTGCACGTCTTGCCATGCGCGCCATGTCGAGGTGGGATGGATCGGGGCTCGTCATTGGTCTTCGTGGGCCGACCAGGACAACGCACTCGACCACGACTTCCAGAAGCGCTGACACCTGTGCGCCTTTCTGTCTATTCACCTCGCTCAACATTTGCTATCGTTTGCCCACCTCCTCGTTGCCGCGTTTGTGCATCGGCTGGGCAATTTCGCTTCCATCACCAGCGCAAATTGGTGGGAACAGCGCAAATAGCACCAAAGCGCTTTGACCGATTCCGCCCAGCTTCAGCTTCTACTAACTACCCACCGCTAAACAGTCTGCCCTGGGCCGGACCGGCCTTTGCTAGACATTCACCCAGTCTCTGAGACATTGCCACGCCTGCCTGCCCAAGTGACAGCCGCCCTCCTGTTGTCACCGCCCCAGCCCGCCACAAGGCTTGCGGAACAATACGCTCCGTCATAGTCGTCCCTCACTAGCCCCGGTGGTAGCTATTGTTCCTATTCACCCCCAACTGCTGCTCTTCACCGTGGGCGCACCTCGCCACCGCAACCTTTTCCTCTGCTTAGCCCCAACCAACATCAGGCATACCACATCACAGCCCACCATGACGGCAGATTCACGACAGCCCGAGGCCCCTACTCCAACCACTCCCCGTGCCCAGGCAGACGACGCCGCAAAGCTGGCCCCCACTTCGCCTTCCCAGAGCGATAAAAGCAGCGACAGCGAAGGCAGACCCGTCCGAGAGAAGCTGAAGGAGACTCGGATTGATGCGCAGGCTGCATCCAATCCCAAACCAGCTCCCGACCAGCATATGAAAGACGCCCCTAACGGCAGCGCCAATGCGAGAGAACCAAGCTCCTCAGGGTCTGACAGTGACCGTGGCCGATTGCGAAGAAAGCGTAGCCGAGAAGATTTCGAAGACGATCACGAAACAGAGAAGCAGCCTGAAAAGAAGCAAGAAAAAGAAAAGGAGGGTCGGCATCATAGACGCAAGAGGTCAAGAGACGTCAAGGATATTGAAAGTGGCCTTCCCCTCAAGGCTCCAGCAGCCTCAGTAGAGAGAATCGAGGAGAACGACAGTGACGAACACATGACCACACCAAGCAAGCCTAGCACACAAGCTGCTTTACCCGTCAACAATACAGAGACTGATACCAGTCCAAAGAACAAGCGCACACGCGATCAAGCAGAGGAGGATACTACTGCTACCGGCGGGTCTGCGCCAGACGCCGTCACAAATGGCAAGCCTACCTCCAAATCGGATGATGAACGGGACTCAAAACGACCCCGCGATAAGGCCGAAGAGCAGCCTGCCGCCAAAGCAGCAAAAGCAACATCCAAGGTATGTTCAGACACAGTGATGAATCATGACTCAGAGCCTAACAATCTTCTAGATACCTCCGGGAAGTGGTTTCTCCAATACCTCAGCAGTATCACCATTCGCCGCCATGGCTTCCAAGCCCTCAGCATTCAAAACCGCCGATAAACCAGAGAATCTTCCTCAAACTTCTGATGATAAATTCAAAGCGTCTGGGTTTGGAGGATTTTCGCAATCTTCCACTTCCCCTTTTGGTGGACTCGCCAGTTCCGGTGCAAAGTCTCCTTTTGCGACTCCTGGCGGTACCAAGTTGAGCTCATTTGCTGGACGTGCAGGCACTTCGGCAACACCTATTAGCGTCTTTGGTACTTTAGGAAGCTCGAGTAAACCTGCCTTCGGCAGCGCATTTGGAGGATCGTTAGGAGGTGGTTTTGCAACTTTAAATGGAGCCAAGCCCGGGATATCGTCTTTCGAAACGCCTTCTGATCTCACAATCAAAGGCCTGAAGTCCAAGCACGCCGCTTTCGGTACACCTGGCGAAACAGAACATGCTAATGGGTCTGACGACGAAGATGGAGATGACGATGACTCGGACAAGGATAACGAAGAAAGACAATCCAGCCAACCACTTCTTTCACAGCAACGTACGTCTTGCAAGTCTGTCCAATCCTTATCAGCTAACCTCATTCTAGCACATGAGACTGGTGAAGAGGGCGAGACAACGATTTGGACTGGCCGCGCAAAACTCTACCTTATGGGCGGCGAGGGTTCAGCTCGAGGTTGGAAAGAGCGTGGTGTAGGAACGTTCAAGTTCAACGTGACCATCGACGAGCCAAAGAAAGCTCGGTTCGTTCTACGAGCAGACGGTACACATCGGCTGTTACTCAACGCTGCCGTTTCGAAGCAGCTCGTTTTTGGTGGCGATGTGAAAGGTGAGAAACCAAAGGATGGGCGACTGCTTTTCAATTCCGCAAACGCGGAGGGAGAATTGGAGATGCATTTACTCAGAGTAAGTCAAAATGAGTCTCGAGTGGATCAAGGCCTATCACTAATAGTTACTAGTTGAAATCTGAGCGCGCAGTTGAGCTCTGGGAAGAAGTGAACAAAATTCAAGAGTCGGAATTGTAGGACTTTTCGACTCGTCAGCTTGCGAGGCTGAAGATGGATTCTGCTTTTGGAGGTTGAATCTCGACTTGGGCATTCAGTCACACAATGCCTCACAACATTCGATTCTCCCGGCATTGGCCTTGGGCTATTGACCACTGACATGGTACTTTTGTGCGACCATTTGTGAAAAAACTTATCTTCTTGATGATGAACGAGAGTACGAGAATACGTTAGGTGGGAGTTGAGTAATAAGCAGGTAAACAGGTTGCATACCGGTAGGTAGTACTATGATACAATTGGCGCGGTACCATTGAGCGTTCCACGCATATAGATAAACTGTCAAGGCGCACTCGCCCCGTCAGCCAAACATAGAAACCAAACACAAGAAGCCACACTTTCATTTTTCCACCATTCATTCTCACGTGTCCCATCAAATGTTACACACAAATTCCTTTTCCTTATATATATGCACCACACGCCAGGAACGTCACCCCACTCCAAGCCCTAAATACACCCCCAAAACACTCTTCACGACACTTGCATCCATGCACATGACTTCGTCCCGCCTATTCTCATCGGCTCTCGGGTTACAACAACCAATGCCTCCCCATTCCCACGGCACACCTATCAACAACCTCGACTAATCGCACGCATCTACCCGTCCCACTTTAGCGGCGTCATTCGGTGACCATCGGCCTGGAAATAAGCCACTCATCTGATTCGCCCCAACCTGCTATTCTCGCTTATCTCCCCTTCCACTATAGGACATGTATGCATACGGCTGGTCACGTCCAGCACACCAAATGCCTCTTGCCCAAAGAATCTCGGCATTCCTAAAATTACGCCGTGGCTGGCCAACTAATCCATGCGCGCTTTTCCCGGTTGCGCACTCGATTGTGACGGGACGGGTAGGTGCGATACGGGAAAGTTGATCATGGGTTGAAAGGAAGTGGTATCGGACAGGGTGTGGGAGAACAAGGGTAGACGGGGTAGACGGGTTACCCTTGTGGCGTGAGGACACCAGCCATGGTGAGCAAGGCGCGCCGAAGTAATACGGAGTTGGGACAAGTATTATGTTTTTGGACGGGGCGGATGGTTGGTAGGATGGGGGTGGTAGGGCAGGCCGCAGTATAAGGATAAGTAGTTGCCTGCATCTGCATGTCTTGCATGTACATTTTACATTTATCAGATCTCACACCTTTCATATGTCCTTGATCGGCCCTGCATTTTGACTTTCGTTACGGATTTGAACGCTCTCCTACATCATTTGTACGACTTAATTCTTGATCATTTGGGAATTTTTAAGTTTAGGGATATTTGGTCTGCTGACCAGTTACGACACTCAGACCCATTGACGCCCAAAGTCTGACAACTCATTGTCGCAAGCGAAGAGTCATGGCGTGGTTTGCGTTGTCGTTGCGCCCTCCATGGTCTTCAGATTCTCAACCTATTCACACTCCCATTCTACAATCGGAAAATATGTATGTTCCAAGAAGACGTGAACGCCCAGCAGATGTGTATACTGTCCGCATCTTCGATCCCTGTTCAAGGCCGCGTTTACTACAAGAACTAAAAGATGCTATTTCGTCATGTGGTGGTACATTTATTACAGAATTAGTGGAAAGTCGAGGGTTCATGTGAGTTTCTAAAAAGAAGGGTTCAAGATCATATGCTGATGTGACATGGATTCTCGATGCCGCCTAATACGCCAAATCCATGGACAAATTATCAACATGGAAAACTACTGGAAGAAGGGTGTATCCATGTAACGAAGGCAAAGTTAGAGAGAGAGAGTATCGATCGGGGGCGAGGGTATGAGCGGTGCGAGAGTGTGAAAAGTAGCGATGACGAAGAAGATAGTAGAGGGATGGAGGAGTATGTAGATGATCATCCGAAAGCGAAGTTGCAGTGGACGTGGACCGAGTTGAAGAGATAAATTAGGATATGCATATTAGCATGGAACCAATGCGTTTAGTACCGTAAATTGGCAGTCAAGGCCATCATGATCTGCTGCTATTGTGAATGAATTTTTCTCTTTCTACGACACTTGTGTTCACCAATTTTTTGTGTTGTTTTGCAGCACGATCATTGCTGCTTTGCATCCCTCTCCGCTTTTCTCAATGCACGCCTTCGAATATCTTCATGCATGCCCCTATTAACTTTGACGACAACAGGTGACCTCTCACCCAAGAATCTTGAGAGAAACCATTGCATAATTCCGTGGCTCCAGTATGGCGTGCTAGTAAAAGCAACATTCTGTGCACCCCCAGACCTGCCTAACTTGTTCAAGGTAGCCTTGACAAATTGCTTTGGGTTGGGAACGAGGGCGGATGGTTTTCGGATCTTGGACATAGCGGTTGTAATGAGATGAGATTGAACACATTGAACATGCACGCCATGCGGCTCGAGCTCAGATCCAAGTGCCGATGACCACTGCTGAAGGAAAGCTTTGCTGCCAGAATAGGTTGCGAGAAGAGGGGTAGGGAAAAATCCGCCAAAAGAAGCCATGGTAAGAATGAGTCCGCGTTTACGGGAGATCATACCGGGAGTGAGGAGCTGAGTCACACGCAAAGTAGCCATGCAATTGATCATAATGATGTCGTTCATCTCCTGTTTCGGTGTCTCGACAAACGGAACGGGGATATTGTGGCTCAATCCCACATTGTTGATCAAGATGCTAACATCTAGGCCATCTATCAGCTTCTTCAAGCTGTAGTAATCAGAGTCCTTGTTCTGGGCAAAGTCCATAGCCAGGGTTTTTGTGGAGATCTTGGGGCCATATTTTGAGGAGATGTCTGCGGCGAGCGAATCAAGCTTCGACTGAGTTCGAGATACGAGAATGAGGTTGTAGCCTTTCGCGGCTAGGGAAAGGGCAAATTCTTTACCAATACCGTCGGAAGCACCGGTGATGAGTGCCCAGGTGCCGCTTGGGCCAAAGGTGCTAAGCTAGCACAATATCAGTGAGAAAGAAATGCATGAGGACTGAGGCCTGGACCTACAGATTTGCCTGGAAGCACGAACAAGCTCAATAGAACCCTAATAGTACTGATGACGGGTGCTGAAAAGGCCGCAATGCCTGCAAGCAAGAATCCATAGACGGCAGTTTGGATAAATGGATTGCTTGCATCGATACGGACACCGAATGACTCGGTAATGCTCGACATAATGGTCTGGGAGGCGATGATGTGCGTAGGAACAACAATCTCCTTTCAAAAGTAAAGTGCACGCCAACAATTCAATTGTCCCACCCTGTCTCTGACCTGACGGCCGATTGGCCGTAGTTGAAAGAAGCTTGGCCGCGCGGACCGGAGAAACTGCATTGCCGAGGGTTAGCGCAGCAGTAAGCGAGCTCTGCACCATCGCAATCCGATTTTCGACGAAGACGACCATCGACAACAATCCACGACCGCAACCATGGCTACTGAGCTCACGTATGTTGTGCGCTGCATCACGCCTCCCCAACAGCTGCTGATTGCGAAATAGTGTCCAGTCCGAGCGCGCCTACCAGAAGCAGGTACTGCTTGTCCACAGCTATCACAATCTTCAGCGATACTAATGCGACGCGATAGCCTCACATCTTCTTGAACCACAAGGTCGGTGGACCGCGCAAGAACACCCGCACTAGGAGATGGCATAAGGAGGTTGGTCTGGGCTTCCGTACGCCCAAGACGGCCATTGAGGGCACCTATATCGACAAGAAGTGCCCATTTACTGGCATGGTCTCGATTCGTGGCCGTATTCTCACCGGCACCGTCATGTCCACCAAGATGCACCGTACGTTCTTCCTCATGCTCCGAAAGTAGCTCCCGTGCCCCCGGATCAGGAGTGGAAGTGGGTCTTGGCAATGTATACTGATGCAATGCAGGTACCTTGATCATCCGCCGTGAATACCTTCATTTCATCCCCAAGTACTCCCGTTATGAGAAGCGTCACAAGAACCTTGCCGCACACGTTTCACCCGCCTTCCGTGTCGAGCCCGGTGACCAGGTCGTCGTTGGCCAGTGCAGGCCCCTCTCCAAGACTGTCCGTTTTAACGTCCTCCGTGTCCTCCCCCGAAGTGGAAAGGCCGCCAAGCAGTTCTCCAAGTTCTAAGCGCATGGAACGGGGTAACGGGTTATGATGAGGAAAGCGGAGAAGCGTGGCCAGGACCAAGTCCAAATGGTTTTCAATGTGGTCAAAATTCTGCATCAGGGTTGAGGATTCCGGAGTCCAATGGGCCATGTATGTTTTCCAGCTATGATCAATGAAAGCCCTCGGAAGGTCAACAAGCCGCCGAGAGGTCAAAAAGTACAGCTCGTCTACCACTACTGATTGCCGTGATTCCGCATAATATGAACGTGACACAACCACAACAACAGATCTGCATTCATCTCCCCGAGAAACATGCAAGCGTATTTAGTTCTCACAATTGATACATTAATAATATGTGACCATCCTGCGGAGGCGACCCACAGGGCCCCATGAACCTTCTCCCCTCCCATCTTGATCGTAACTGTATCGCCTCTAGCTTATAGAGAGACATACGCACCCCATTGCATGAACATCCATAACAATGTCCCCGTACTAATAAAGACCGGTCCCGCAAGCGGCATTCCCCACCTCGACGTCCCGAACACCACCCATTCCGACGTGAAATGCATGAAAGCAACCAAATATGCCCATACGGCCAACTGATATCTGATTCACTAATTAGCCTCTGCCCATCAAGAAAATTCCTGAAACACACAAACACTTACATCTCAGGATTCGTGATATGATACGCTGCATACAGCCGAATCACAGCCGCCAAAAATGTCCATGTTCCAAATGTGCGACTACTGAGCGCTGTGACGTGCTTTGGGGTCGTAGGCGGCGGATCAAAGGGCGTAGGGTTGTAGACGCGCGATGTGAATTTGAGCGTCGAATACGCTTGCACCGAGTTTCCGACTGAGATTAGAGAGGTCTAAGGGGGCCGAGTGTTAGTCGGTAGCCAGGCATATGGGGGGGTGCAGGTATAGACCAGGGGGTGTACATACGAAGAGGAGCCACTTTGGTAAGAGGCCCGGGGTTTGGGGAAGAAGAGATAGAATTGTCGATGCCATGTCTGCGATTAGGTCCGTTTGGGTGAGGGTGGGGATCTGGAGGTGCGCTGTAGTTGTGCGACGCTGGTGGATGTTTGTGGGGTTGTTATGCTATGGTGATACTTTCTTGTGGTCCGTGCTATATAGATACCTGCAGCTGGGTGACAGCCTTGAGGCTTTCAATGATACAGTGTGAGCTTCCAAAATTACAACCAAAAATACACAGGTGTATTGCCCTAGGCTTAGTACCTCGGCGTCTTGTTTTGTAAGTTATCAGAGTGTCATATCAATTGCTGTGTTGTTGATAGATTACTATTCGGGATCGATGGGTCCTGTGGAGCTCAAATCTCTGCTCCCTAAATTGCATGTCTTATTCTAATTATATTGTATAGTCGAATGCTAGATTGCTATAGTTCTGGGATCTGTATGCAATACGAGAAATCATGAGGCCCTTCTCATACTACGAAAGCAGCAATCGCAGCACCTAGTCCAACTACCATTGGCGCTGCGGTCCTCATAGGCGTTGCAGCACCGGTAGATCCAGATCTAGAAGCACCGGTCGGTCTCGCCAAAATATTAGTCGCACTCGATCCTTGCGTCGCACTCAACTTCTCCTGCCCGGCCGTAATGACAACCTGATACTGTGCAAAGTCTTTCTGTTCCATGGTCACCGTGTCTACCCAGCCGCTCTTGGGATAGAAATTATCCAGGGTACACCAGTCAGGCCTTGTGCTGGTAAAAGCCCCATCGACTATTGAATGTACAATAGTCTCTACGCCTCCCGAATATGTTCCACGCCCGCTGTATGTAAACAATCTGGAGTCGAAAATTGTGCTCCGCGACGTTTCGGGATCCAGCGATTCAGGCAACATACATTGGTACACGCTTGCAACCACAGGCCCATAAGACAGTGTGCAAGGTACATCGGCCTCGGGCGAAGCCGTTGCTACTGCGCACCGCATCATTGCATCTTGACCATTGGTGATATTCGTTTCGTACCCCAGGTCCAATCTCGTTCGGACTTCGAGAGCCGTTGACTCAATTATAACCGTTCGATCCATTCCCTGTTGGTATAGTAGCGCCTCCCAGTCGGTGCCATTATCAAAATTAACGAGTAGCGTAGTCCTCCCATCCGATGCGCCAAGGATCGAGCCATAGAATCCTACCTTATCGGTTCCAAAATCGTCCTTGTAAAAAGATAATGAGGTTGTGATCTGGGCGGCGGCAACGACTCCTGCGAAGAGAAGGTTTATGAGAATAGATGGCATGACTATGACGGAGAGCAAGGTGGTTGTAATGCAAGGTAGATACTGTTGCGTTCTATAATCTAGGACAGTAGCAAACTGCGGACGCGTGTTTTGTATATCCTTCACCTTCTCTCATTGACGTGGCACAGATGTGGCACAGGTTCTCAGTTGTATTAGCTTTGGGGGCCCCGATATGCCCCGACATGATCTGATTAATCCAAAGTGTTATATATTTCGCTAAGAATGGTAAAGCGGCATGTGTGCCCCTGCGCGAAGGACCTGCCATGCTGAATACCATGGTAGCCCTGGTATATTCTATTCCGTTTTGCCGAAATGTAGGCAGCAATGTTTCTTGAGGATAATCTACTTCTTTATGTCGTGTACATAGAGTATCGGTAGCTCGTGTCAAGTTTTTCGAGGCCCACATATTGTACAGGTTGTGATTCGGCTTCCGCTCTTGCGAATTCATCATCTGATATATTTCGGAGCCTCGCTTTCAGACCGCTGGCCCCGGAAAAATCGTCAGGTCTAGAGCTGGGCAGAGAACTGTGTTTGCTCCTCTGTAGGTTCTGAGGGTGACACAGCTAATACGAGCATGTGAGACTAATGCACCCAAATTCTACCATTATTTCCGAGCGTCAAGATTGCTGACAGAACTAGAAGCCTAATGCGGATAAATATTTTAGATAATTAGACTACACGTGAGACATGCCGCGCTGTATGTGGTTGTGACGCGCTTTTCCCGGGCTCCGTATCTTGTATATTCTAGACCTTACAGTGTAACGTTATAAGGTCTTGCCTATGATATTATTTTGTACTATTTGTAGTTGGTATTTTTATCGATTATATACTTGTAGAGCATGGGGAAATTCAGTGTAGGGTATAGGAGTGCAGGAACCATATTTCTTCACTACACGCTATTATACTGCCCAGTTAGGGTTGCCCATATGTAAAAGCACTATTTAGGTATATTCTCAAACATCATTGGTGCTGGCGTAAGCCAAATATAAAAATCTATCATAGAATGAACGGAATTTGGGGGAGTATTCATCAACGTCGCGCAGGTCCCCAATTGCCTCATGATGGATACCTCGGCATTTACATTCTTAGAAATGATGAGTCCAATAGTAGTATCAAATAGTTCATTTGTGTATTAATTACATTGATACAAGCCGGGCTAGTGTCCCTGTTGCTACCTGTAAACGTTGACTCGGCATGAAATTTGCTGGGATATTCTGATCTTATTGGACGTACACGAATGTAGAAATACTGACACTGTTGGAGAAGGAGTAGTGACAATTAATAGGGGTTCAAGGAAGGGGGCGGTTTGGGTGAGTACCTACTAAAGTTGGTTACGGTCTATGGGTTAGAGCTAGATAGACAATCACTCGGTATGTCAGTCACGCACTGCCCAATATGTCTCATCCAACCCGAGCATTTTTCAACCCCATTCAAAATCGGGCCTCGCTAGGTTGCATACAATATCGAATTTGGGAGTCAGCCCGGACTGCCAAAATTAGGTACGAATAGGCAGCAGCCTCTAGCTTAACCGCTCGTTCGCAAGTTCATCTCACCAATCAAACGAAACCCTGTTACACGCTGAGACACCCCACCACATCCAACCTCATTACACAAACCCTTCTCCCGCATGCCTGACTTCCAACCCCGGATAGTGAATTGAAACGAACAATGCAAGTACCCTTGATAGTTTTATATTATAGTTTTGCCACTTGGGTGCTGACCATCAACTCTGCAGGGCACGCAAGTGCAACACCAAGGCTGTAGGTAACAGGAAGCGGCGCGCAACAAATGATGAACATGTGAAGTCTTCAAGCAAGCGACAAAAGCTCACTACTGCACCATCCCAAGCAAGTCAAGAGTCCGGAATTCACCAAAAAGAACCCCAACCCCAACAAGACGTGTTTCGATTCATGGACCTGCCAGGAGGTAAACCACGCCACGCAGACTTGCATGCCAGAAACTGACCAGCCCCAGAACTCCGCAACCGAATCTATGAGCACGCGATAGACTACACTTATAGCCACTTCCCACTCATCTACTCGCTCCCGGCAACAAGGCACAAACGCCGCAGCTCCTGCGTCCAAATCGAAGCCAAGCCCATCCCATTTACCAGCCTAACGCAAGTGTGCTCGCAAATCCGCGCTGAGTTTCGCCCAGGCTGGCTAAGTACGCACCGTATTCCGCTGTACACGCTGGACCGGTACCTCAAGGCGTTCTTCCCGGTCATTGGTACGCGCGCATCGCCCAAAGCGCGGCGGCGCATGACATCGCAGTTCTCGGACGCGGGGTCGCTTGGGGTGTATGTCCGGGTATCTGAGATTGAAGACGTTGATCTTACGGGCTTGCTTAGGCATGTGGTGCGGTTTCCGAAGATGACGGTTACGTGTGAGAGGCATTGCTTGACGATGTCTCTGGAGCGGCTGAGGGCGTTGCAGGGCGTTATTGCGAATAAGAATGAGACGTGGGTTAGGAATATTGCACAGAAACATGTTAATCAAGTGAGATTGAAGATGGGGAATAATGCGGGGCGCCCGATTCGGGTTGTTATGAAGGAGCGGTATGCGCCACAGTGGATGAGGCCGTTGTTTTCTCCTGAAAGTCTGGTTCCGGAAGGGTATGTAGAGAGTCTGGGGCTGGAGGAGGTGGCGAAGGAATGGAAGATTTCATTTGGGGTTGACTATTCGTGAGGAAAGCCTTGTTCGTTGCGTATGAGACGAGGGTGGGGAAGGTTAGACATGTCGGTCATACGGGTCAACGATTTTGGTGGGGATCTTTTGTTTTTGTTGAGATATATGTGATCTCCTTTGTATGCCATAGATGGAACATAGCGTTGCAAGACACAATGCGTTGTCCCCCACTCTCGAGAATTGAGCCCAAGATAAGGGTTAGGTTGAAACAAGCAGATATCTTCTCTGGAAAAATGTTTATTGTTATTCATGGCCGACTGGGCGATGCGCAGTAGCCTGGCATTTCATTATGTACTCTTGACCTCCGCTTAGGTAGTCAAACTGTCGTGGTTCGCAAAAAGATGGTGTTACAAAACGAAGGGTATAGTCCAGATCCATCAACGCCAAACGCCAAAGATGCCGTGTCAGGCATCGTGCTTAAAGCAGAACCCGGGGAAGCGACGAGCGCATTGTCATGCGTAAGTATGGCAATGTAGACATTAAGAGAAACGCGGAAAGTAGCCTGAATGGTCCATCCCTCCATCATCGAAACTACCACCATCCTCATACTCGTCCTCGATCTCGAACTTGGAACCCAATGCTTCTTTCGCTTCACGTAGCATAGCGCTCATCTGAGAGCTCATCCTACGCATTCTAGCGTCCTCTTCCATCTCTTCGCGACGTACTTTGTTGATGAGACGCTGGCTCTCTTTCGGCAAGGGACTGGCCGGTTTCTTCGCTTTATCGTCGGCCACGGCTGGTGAGCCGAAGTTAAGGCGATTATGTGATCGCTGTCTGTTGTGAGGTGAATGCGGTCCTTTCGAACTGCTATGAATCGGGCGTCTGTCAATTGTCGAGCGTCGAGATACCGGAATTAGTGAAGGCCGCTTCTGAGATGGGGTAGTCATGTTTACTCTCGAGACTGGTCGAGGTATCTGAGATGGTGACATGGAATGGTGAGGGACTCTCCGCTCTGACAGCCGTGGGGTCGATGGGCGCGATTCTGTTTCTCCATCATCGCCCACCACAACCCAATTGTCTGTTGTGCGCAGACGTTTTGCCATTCTTGGGCGCCCGGAGTGTTCATTTTCGAGCGACTCTATCGACTTGACTCCGTAGTCGTCCTGCAGAAAGCGTGATGGGGTGGTTTGTTGGACTGGACCTGCCGTTTGGTGTAGTAATGGATCATTCTGAAACCCAAGCCGTGCGGCAATCTCCTCGTGCGAATCTATCGTATACCTCTGCCCACCTCCTGCCTGGAATCCCCGAAAGGGTACCGTGCAAAAGTGGAATAATTTTCCTGCAACTCCACCAACAAGGCCGAGAAGCGACCAGGACTTAGTCTCGTTTGGCAGTGCCTCGGGCATGTTCACTGCCAGTTGGGTATTACCCGTGTGTGGCGTTGGAGGGACTGACCACTGGCCGCGCTGATTCTGAAGCTGGAAGTAGTCGTCGTAATCGCCCGCCTGTCTCCGGAAGGGGTGCGACCTCTCCATGCCTCCATCGGCAAGCTGGTAACGGTCGTGCGCGAGCGGCGGAGGACTCTTTGCGTCGGTGAAGCGAGAGTAAGCAAGGGGGTTATTATTCCATTCATTCGTAGCGAAACGGTGAGGAGTGAATTCGCCGCGGGAGCGCTTCCGTGTCTCGTGAGCACCTGGATCCATCACCTGGCCGTCCGGGGTTTCGGTTGCAAAAGAGAAGCGAGGGGTTGCGTTGAAAAAATAGTCCTTGGAAGTAGTCTGCGCATGCGACGGCGACGGCGCATATATTCCTGGCATATCGCTTTGGTATCGCGACGAGCTGGCCATGTGGAGAGGCACGGAGGTAGACCCAAGGCGGCTTGCGGCTTTGGCAGGGGACACTAGCGGATGCTGATGTCAAGGAGCAAAAGCTGATTTACGCCTACTCTTCAGAGCTGCAGGAGCTCGAGAAGTCCTAGGCCAGGAGCGGCAAGTCAACGGTGCATGATGAGGGGTAGCGTGTGTTCAGGAGGGGTGGCGTTGTGGAGATGTTCGGCCAGCAATGAGCTCCGGCTTTGTTTGTGTTTGGAGCGTTGCTGGGGTCCCGGGTTACATAATCACTCCCGTCTTCACTTTGACCACCTAGTGGATCGCGAAAGCTGCAATCACATAAATTAAATGTGAAAGAGTGCTAGATTTATTTACGTATAGAGTTGCGCAATCAATTAAGCAAAGATCAAAGCTCATGAGGTCATACACAATATCCGGGGCATCCCATCGAGCACGTCATGGGAGTCACCACTAAAAGCTCACATATCTCGTTACATTCAATATATCTATTACAAACATGGCGGTGGTCCTTACCATTTCCCTAGCTTGGGTATCGTATACTATCAACACCATAACAACACCAACTCCTACCCTCTCGCAATCCACCCGCTATGCACAAAGAACTCAAACAACTGCGACGACTTGGATACATCGATCTTACACATCTCCCGCGCGGTTTTCTTCTTCAGTGTTCCGTTGTTATTCAGTGCGGCCCGCACCATCATTTCTTTGAGCGCGATGTAGGATTTTGGTAAGAGGCGGAGCACTTTGCAGATCTCGACTTCTTCTTTAGTGAGGAGTTGGAGGTCTGAGTGGGATTCTTTGCCGAATTTTAAGGGTACAGTGTTGGGTAGTTGTTTTGGGACGAATTTAGTTTTGGTTTGTTGGGGAGTTGGGATGCCGTTGGCTCCGTTGGCTCCGTTGGCTCCGTTGGCGCCGTTGGTTGCCCGTTCTGGTGTTGTTGCCACGAGTCCGCTCTTCTCCTTGATGTGTAGGGGCAGTTCGGGATTTAGCAATGCTGTTGCGGCGGACGGTTGCTCAAAGGGCGGCGTGGGTTTGCCGATCCTACTAGAAGCTAGGCGGTCGAACTGGCCTAGTGGTGGTCCTCTTGATTGGCGTTGTTGCTTTTCTGATTCATATTTGTCTCCCGCTTTGAGGCTGGTAATCTGCATATTTCTCCATTCCTGTAATTGTGAAATGGCTTGCCGAAGGTTGTGCTCATACTCCAAGCCTTTGCAGAGCACCTCGAAGTCCTTGTGTTGCATCATCCTAGCGAAGGGTTTGGCCTTGTTCATGAGGTCCTTCTCTTCCTTGGTTCGCTTCTTGTCTGCTAGCTGGTTTTTCCTGTACTCCAACAGTTCATGCTCAAAAATAATCTTTTTGCGTTCGACCCGCGCATCCAGCCGCGAGTTGTAAATCTCCATGATGGTCATTTTCAGCTCCATCTCTGGCTCCATCTCGCCTGTTCGCGGATTGATGCCGTCGCCGGGCTCGAATTGCATGTGCTGCACCGCCTCTTCTGCTTCGTTGAAGTATTCGGTCTCGAACTCCAGGCGGCCTGGCATGTACCCCTGCACTTCGTGACATGACGGAATGCTGGCAGTGGGCTTCTGCTTGGGTGTGGCTGGCTCTGCCTTGGCGGCATCGGCCTTGCGAGTCTCTATCCTGCGCTTCTTCTGGGCCTGGAACTGGTCACGCGGTATGCGGTCGCTGAGTTCGGTGTCGTCTCGACTGCAGTGCTCCGGGAGGGGGAAGCGGGAGCTTCTGATGTATGTGCTGATGTAGTGCTCACGGACCTCGTCCTTTTCGCGAAAGCCGCCAATGTGGTCTGCAATGTCCGCCCAGGAGCCCAGGCCGTACGTCTCTGCACCCTCGAGGAGAGCCAGTTCTTCGTCGGCACCCCAGTCGTCCGTGTATATGGGGATGGAATGCTGCTCGATGACCTGGAAGGCGTGTGCGGCGGGCTGGTGGTCGCGCGAGGACTTGCCGTCGGAGAAGCAGGGCACGCAGAGGTCATATTCATGGCAGGTGTCCTCTGCGCAGCGTATGCGGACCTGTGCGGCGTGTGTTAGGACTCAAGGAGGGGGGGGAAGGTGGGGGGGCATGGGCGGTGACATACGGTAGAGGTGATATCAGAGGAACACACGTCGCAGACATATTTGATACCGCCCTCGGTACCCCGCGTCCCGGTCTTTTTCTTGATGACGCCCATGCCGGGTAGCGTCTCGTTTGTGTGCAGGTGAAGGACGGGAGGGTGCGGGTGCGGGTGCGGGTGCGAGTGGGTGCGGTGAGAGTGAGGTGAGTCTGAGCCTGAGACGGCAAAAAGGCGGCTGTGCGGCGCCGCGCAGGTCGTGGGCTGGCTGGGTCCCACGGGGCGGCATGTATGAGGCCGGTGTCGCGTCAAGGGGACGTGTAGGCGATAGACATGGCAGACTTGGACGTGCGATGCCGTTGCGGCAGGCGGAAGCCGCAGCCGAGGCGGGCAGCAAGGCGCCAGTGGGCCAGTGTGTACGGCGCCCGCCAGTGCCCCAGCACCGTCCAGCGCCGCTGCAACGGGCTGTGCGCCTGAGCACCCAAGTCATAGCCCATGGCGCTTTCACTCGGGGGCTCCAAACGCGCTGGAAATGATGGGCGTCGGACGGGCGAGCCTGTGCGGGCGCCGGTCGAGCTGATCCATGGTCGCCATGGTCGCGGCCGAGATTAAGGCTGAACCCCTCCCCTCAAATGCGAGACCCTGCCCGTGCTGGTCTTGACTCTGGGTGCTTGCTGTCCGCTTCCTCTGCGAACAAGAACATAACAAGGCCCTTGGGTAGGCGAGCTAGCATTGCCACCCACCACCCACCCACCACCTCGCCTCTTCGTCCTGGTCCTGGTCCTGATCCTAACCTGACCGTCTCACCGTCTTTCCCTCGTTTTCTCGTTCCTCGTTCCCTTCTCCTCGGTCCTCTTGTCCTTTCTCCCTCTCCTCCCCCTCATCCACTCTCTGCCTCCCTGCATCCAGCCACGCTTGAGCTGCCGCGGCCATGTCTTGGAAGCTAACCAAGAGTATGTACCTTCTGCTCTGCCTATGCTGGCTGCACCCACGCTTGCCGCCCGGGTTGTCTGACACTTGTCGCAGAGCTCAAGGAGACGCATCTAGCTCCCCTCGCCAACACCTTCAGTCGCTCGCCGTCCACCTCCACCATAGTCGATGACAAGTCGAGCAAGCCGGCGAGCTCGGTCAGCAGCGCCACCACCCTTGTAGATGCCAAAGACGCAAATGGCGCCGGTATGCATCGCCAACACGTGCTTTGTAATTGCTTGCCGCAACCACTAACTCTGTGCAGCCGCCTCTGATGCCAGCGCTGCCCCACCTCCACCGCCCCTCCGTCCTGGTATCCTCATCGTCACACTCCACGAAGGCAAAGGCTTCTCTCTACCCCCCGGCGCTGAGCAGGCATTCAGCTCTGGGCACCACCAAGGCTCGCTTTCACAAGGCGGTGGCTTCTCCGTCGCAGGCTCAGTACGACCGGGCTCGTCATCGAGAAATCAAGTTGTGGGCTCGTATGCGAACCGGCCGCAGTCTGCCGCCGGCAGCATCAACGCCGCACCTACCATTCATGGCCGCTACTCTTCAAAGCACCTGCCGTATGCTCTCGTAGACTTCGATAAGCAGCAAGTTTTCATCAATGCCGTTTCGGGCACTCCCGAAAACCCACTCTGGGCCGGAGGCAACACACAGTACAAGTTCGATGTGTCGCGAGTGACCGACCTCAGTGTATCGCTCTACATTCGCAATCCTTCAGCGCCTCCCAATGCTGGTCGTAGTGAGGACATTTTTATTGGAACCTTGAAGATCTCCCCCCGATTTGAGGAGGCTCGACAAGATGCCAAACCTAAGGCCGACTCTGCGGCAGGTCAAGCAGGAGCTGACTGGATCAAGGTCACTTTTGGCAGCGGCGAGATGAAGGTGGGCGTCAACTTTGTTGAGAACCGTCAAGATCGGTTGTCAATTGATGAATTTGAGCTGCTCAAAGTCGTTGGTAAAGGCAGTTTCGGCAAGGTCATGCAGGTGCAGTAAGTCCTCTAATGCGCCTATTGTATCAAACCAAATACTCACAGTTCCCAGAAAGAAGGACACGCACCGAATTTACGCCCTCAAGACGATTCGCAAAGCACACATCATCTCCCGGTCAGAAGTCGCACACACTCTCGCGGAGCGTTCGGTGCTCGCTCAGATCAACAACCCTTTCATCGTTCCCCTCAAATTCTCCTTTCAGTCACCAGAGAAGCTCTACCTCGTACTAGCCTTTGTCAATGGTGGTGAACTCTTTCACCATCTCCAAAAGGAGCAGCGATTCGACATTAATCGTGCCCGTTTCTATGCTGCTGAACTTCTATGTGCTTTGGAGTGCTTGCACGGATTCAACGTTATCTACCGAGACTTGAAGCCGGAGAACATCCTTCTCGACTACACTGGACACATTGCGCTCTGCGATTTCGGCCTTTGTAAGCTGGATATGAAGGACGAAGACCGCACGAACAGTGAGTACAATTCTACCACAAACGCCGAGCAACTAACTAATACTTTTCAGCATTCTGTGGTACACCAGAATACCTTGCGCCCGAGCTCCTCACTGGTGCGGGCTACACGAAGTCGGTCGATTGGTGGACTCTCGGTGTCCTCCTCTACGAGATGTTGACAGGCCTGCCACCATTCTACGACGAGAACACCAACGACATGTATCGCAAGATTCTCACGGAGCCACTACACTTCCCCGGCCCAGAAGTTGTTCCCCCGGCAGCGCGAGACTTGCTGACTCGATTGCTTGATCGAAACGCGGAGAAGCGGTTAGGAGCCAAGGGTGCAGCAGAGATCAAGGCACATTACTTCTTCCACAGCATCGACTGGCGCAAGCTTCTCGAGAGGAAGTATGAGCCTAGCTTCAAGCCCAATGTGGTATGCAAAATCTTCCAAATGCTTTTTCAAAGCTAACGTACCCAGGTTGACGCCAAAGATACGGCCAACTTCGATCGCGAATTCACTTCAGAGGCGCCAACAGATTCATTTGTAGACGGACCGATGCTGTCGCAAACCATGCAGCAACAATTCGCAGGGTGGTCCTACAACCGGCCGGTTGCTGGACTCGGCGACGCAGGAGGGTCAGTAAAAGATCCATCATTCGAGGGTGTGACAGAGAGGTAGAATGTCTTTTGAGCACAACCTACCGGCCTCGGAAAAAGGCGATTGATCTGGAGCTTGTCCCTCCCACGCGGCGATTGAGACAACATCAAGTCAACACCCGGTGGCTGTGGACCCGTAGATAGAAGGTTTTGTCATTGGTGGAATCTCTCAGCATTTTCTCAGGCTTTGTAGTTTGGCGGTCTGGAACTCGGGCATCGGCGCTCCAGGTAGCATTTGTGAGAAAAGAGAAGCCTAGAATAGGCAATCCAAGACGATATCCCACTTGCGAAGAGCCTCCGGCTGCATTGACATGGGCCACGCATATCCGCGGTAGGCATCAGGGCTTTATTAGTGAGCGTTACAAACCAACCGGAGACGCCAATGGCACGCGTGGTGTGGGAGGTGGGTTGGCATGCCCCTCCTTTTCCCAACGAAGCTCTGACGCAACGCGGGGCCGCGCTTTCCTAACTCCCACGAGACTTGTCGAGACTTTCTCTGCCAGACAATCCATCACACTCCATTCACTTTTCTTTGAGTGAACCGAACACGTCTATATTTCAATTGACGGTATGAAACCTTGACCTGTCCAAGCTATTGCAAAGTAGATACCACCTAACCGCTTTTTGTAGCCCAACATGCCTGGCTTCGCGCAGGCTTCTGATCTATCCGCCTGGTCGGCCCTACAGGACCATCACCAGAAGCTCGGAAAAGATATAGTCTTGAAAGAGTATTTCAAGAAGGATCCCCAGGTAAGTGCCGTCCGATCCCAATGTGGGCTCAGCTCAGCCCGTACAGCGGTTCGAGAAGTTCAGCCACACCTTCAAGAATGAGGCCGATGGCTCAGAGACTTTGTTCGACTTTTCCAAGAACTTCATCACCGAGGAAACTTTGAAGCTTCTGGTTGAGCTTGCCAAGGAATCTGGCCTCGAGAAGCTCCGCGATGACATGTTTGCGGGTGAGAAGATCAACTTCACCGAGAAGCGCGCCGTTTACCATGTTGCCCTCCGCAATACGTCCAACCAGCCAATGAGTGTCAATGGCGAGAGCGTTGTCGAGGGTGTGAACGAGGTGCTCGAACACATGAAGGAGTTCAGCAACCAAGTACGCAGCGGCGAATGGAAGGGCTACACTGGCAAGAAGATCGACATCATTGTCAACATTGGTATTGGTGGCTCTGACCTGTATGTCTCATTTGTAGCTTCTTCAATTATATGCATAGCTAACATGCTGTAGTGGCCCTGTAATGGTATCTGAGGCGCTCAAGGCCTATGCCGACCGTTCCCTGAAGGTCCACTTCGTTTCCAACATTGATGGGACGCACATTGCAGAGGCTCTCAAGGAATCTAATCCTGAGACCACACTCTTCCTCATCGCTTCCAAGACCTTCACGACTGCCGAGACTGTGACCAACGCCAACTCGGCAAAGGCATGGTTCTTGAAGAGTGCTAAGCAGGAGGATATTGCCAAGCACTTTGTTGCTCTGTCAACCAACGAGGAAGAGGTTACCAAATTCGGCATTGACAAGAAGAACATGTTCGGATTCTCTGACTGGGTCGGTGGGCGCTACAGCGTATGGAGTGCAATTGGCCTGAGTGTGGCCCTTTACATTGGTTATGACAACTTCCACCAGCTCCTGGCTGGTGCGCATGCCATGGACAAGCACTTCAAGGAGACTCCTCTGGAGAAGAACATTCCAGTTATTGGTGGTCTTCTCAGTGTGTGGTACTCAGACTTCTTCGGTGCTCAGACACATCTTGTCTCTCCGTAAGCCACAAACGCGTGACCCGATGCCACATTCTGACAGCAATCAGTTTCGACCAGTACCTTCACAGGTTCCCTGCTTACCTCCAGCAACTGTCTATGGAGTCGAATGGAAAGGCCATCACTCGCAGCGGAGACTACGTCAAGTACACCACTGGCCCCATCCTGTTCGGCGAGCCTGCTACCAACGCACAACACTCTTTCTACCAGCTCCTCCACCAAGGCACCAAGCTCATCCCTACCGATTTCATCTTGGCTGCGCAGAGCCACAACCCTGTTGAGAACAATAAGCACCAGAAGTAAGTGTGAAGTTGATAAGCCGAGGACAAAACTGACCAGTATAGGATGCTTGCCTCCAACTTTTTCGCGCAAGCTGAGGCTCTCATGGTTGGTAAGACTCCAGACGAGGTCAAGGCCGAGGGTGCTCCCGATGAGCTCGTCTCACACAAGACATTCTTGGGTAACCGGCCCACTACATCTATTTTGGCTGATAAGATCACACCCGCTACTCTTGGTGCCTTGATCGTCTACTATGAACATCTAACCTTCACCGAGGGCGCTATCTGGAACATCAACAGCTTCGATCAGTGGGGCGTTGAGCTTGGAAAGTCGCTGGCAAAGAAGATCTTGTCCGAGCTTGACCAAGATGGAGAGTCCAACTCCCATGACACCAGCACAAGCGGTCTGATCAACGCTTTCAAGAAGAAGACTTCATCGTAAACAGCCCAAGTGTTAGTTGATGGATAAGCTAAAGTTATGAGCCCATGATTGCATATATAAAATTGTAAGAATGTCCCTCGGGGTTTGTGAATGAGACAAGTCAATTACATCAGGAATTTGCGCATCGCTTGGTGATTGAACGTCGTTTTTGATGATGTGGTTCTCGTATATACAAGCAATCGTACGGTACAAAACCCATAGTAGATACGCAGCTCTACTACTCTCTTTTTACTTGATGCTCAATCTCTCTTTCCTGTCCCACCACCGCCACCATATCCATATCCCCCTAATCCGTAGGAGCTTCCTCCTCTTCCATTGGACACAGGCAAACCATAGCCTCCGGCAGCCGTGCCACCGAATCTTCCACCACCGTTCATCCTCTCAGTCGTGTACCGCTTCAGCCTCCTGGGCAAATCGATGCCCCTGAAATACGCAATACATATTGCCGCACTCGCGCCCGCACTAAGTATGCAATACAAGAACGTACTCGTATAAATATGGCCCCCATACCCCGACCATCCCGGCGGCAGCGTCGTACTCGGGTACCACCTCACGCTAAAGCTCAACGGCAACGCATCCCCAATCGCAATTCGCGTATTCCTCGAATGCGAACTCACACTATACGCCGTCGCCGCATCCACCGTCCCCACCGACACACTCTTGGGCGCCGCATGCACCAGCAGATTCAAATAATTGCCCACATGCAAATGACTCAGCTGCAGCGTGCCGCTCAGCGCGACAACCAGCGGCGTATACAGTGTGCTCTGCGACCCCAGCGCGCCTTCCTGCGTGCTCTCGTCCGACACACGGAACTCGCGCTCAAGGACCGACGGCGGGAGGGGTTTGGACGGGATGCGGCACGACAAGGGTGCGTCGTTATGGATGTAGAATTCGAGCAGGTGGAAGAACTCGTCGGTTACAAAGTCGATTGTGCAGTTGATGTCGCGCTCGACGCCGAAGAAGAGCTCGAGCGGTCGCGAGGTTTCGGCGCAGGTGGGGAACGGTATGTATTGGAGTTGGCCGCTTGCGTCGGTGATCTGTAGTGGGCGTTAGGGTTGGATAGTTGGGGGTTTACCGGGGGGGGGGGGCCGCGGGCAGATTGCGTACATGTTCGCCTGTTTCGCTGTGTGGTTGATTAAGATTAGCATGTAGAACTTTATTAAAGGAGGGATACACACATTGTGCGATTCAAACAGCTGACTGGGATTGGTTCGCCTGGGTTGTAGCCGCGTGCGGACTGCACGCTTTTGAGCGGTTCTTGGCCGCTCAGGGCGGTGGAGAGGGCTGTGTAGAAGGAGAAGAGGGCGAGGAGGGGGAGGCGCCATGATGGGGGTGGGGAGACCATGATGGCGGATTAACGGTGCGTAGGGAGGAGGGGTGGATAGGAGGGTATTAGGATTGGGACATGTTTGCTAGAGTTGGTTGGGAGGTGAATCTGGCACTTTGAGCTGGCTTGGCCTGTGCTGAAGGAGCTCGCGTGGGGACACCTCCGTGGTCGCCGCACATCAAACTTGTGTGAGATGATTGATAGCGTAGATATACACGGGCATAGTTACAACTGCGATATTTGGATATTCGGGGAAATTTGATCTGGGCCCCGTGGCCCAAATATGCGTAGCCAATCGTGCTTCTCTCACGAAGGCATATTTTACAGATACCAGACGACCATACAACGTCTTTTGCATTCCATGTCTTTACCATCCCTTGGCTGTCAATTCACTGACTCTGGCGGTAACATGTGTGAATCCCTTCTTGAACCTCGCCCTCCACCGCTCACTATTCAGCCTCTTCCTCTTCAGACCGCCTCGTTCATGGAACCGCTGCTTCATCACCTCGTGCCGAATCTTGTTTCTCGCCATGAGGCTGCCCAACATGCCAATTCCTCTGACCAAATCTCTGCCTCTGCTCGGATCCAGCTCCACTACACGACCATACGTGGGGTTTAAACGGGGATAGTTGGCAAAAGCTTCCTCCTGCTGTTTGGCGAGGTTTGCGGCCTCCGAGGGTTTGTTGGAGAGATTGGGGTCAAGGAGGTCGGCGGGCAGGGACATATCGTCAAAGTTGAGTCTGAGAGGGGCTCTAGGGCGACGGCCTAGCGCAGGATTGCTGAAGGGGGCGCCGAAGACTTGGTTGCCCCTTGCCTCGCGCATTTCGTCGCTGGAGCTTTTTTGGGTCCGGGCTGCGTAGGATGGGGCATGGCGGCCACGGGGCGTGCCGCTAAAGAGCGAGTCAATTGATCGCGAGGCGTTGGCTGTGGAGTTCTGTGGGCGCGTCTGGAATTGCGGCTGTCGGGACTTTGCTTCTTGTGGTGCAGTGCCGTCTTTGTCTTCTTGGGGCAGTGGCGGCGCTGCTGGGTGGGGGGGAGTGTTCGATATGCCTCGTTGCGCCGTCCATGACGGGCCTATCCGTCTGATGCATGTGCTCTGGCGTGGTGGTGTGCGGGTCAGGTAGGCCGGGCGCAGCAGCAGCTCGCCGAGCGAACGTGGGCTCATGGTGCCGTATCGTGTATGGATAAGTATTATTGCGCTTGTGGACGCATGGAGGGGTGGCCTAGAGCTCCAATTGCTGGTGGGGGGGGGGGCAAGAGCGTGGGTGCATGCTGGTGCTCGCCATGGCTGCAGCCCCAAATTTGTCCCCAGTAGTCGGTGGTCCAAGCTCGTACCTGATATCTTCACATCACTCACTCGCAACTCGCCAACACGCGGCCTGCAACTCCGACCTCTCTCTCTTTCGCCGAGTGCAGTCTGGTCATCATGTACAATTACCCTGGTAGGCTTTCTATCGCATATTCCCTGGCTCGAATGCACACAACTCACACGCGCATAGGTGCTCCAGGCCTCAATCGCGCTCCAGGCTATGGAGGCGCACCGCCCGGCATGGCCCCGCCTGGAATAGGTGAGTATCCCAGATGGCGCCCTCCACTAATGCCGGCCTCCTTCACAGAACATGAAGCTCATAGCTCTTAGGACCGCCAGGCGGCGCTGCAGCTCCGCCAGGTGTAGCGCCTCCAGGTGTCGTGCCTGGTCAAGGGGCACCTCCGCTAGGTGGACCGCGCGCATTGCCTACGAACTGGGCCGGACCTGCCAACATGCCCAATTTCAACTTCAATGCGCCCGTTATTCGCCTAGGCACCCAAGGCTCAAAAGGTGGAGCTGCCGACGGCCCGGCTTCAGGTCGGAGAGACAATGCTATGCCGGCTCGCCGTGGGCTTGGAATGGATCGGGACGGCGACAGACGCGACGGCCCTCAGCAAGTTATTCCTCCCAGCCGCGAGGAGATTGCTCGCACCATCTTCGTTGGGAACATCCCTGAAGGCGTGAGAGGCGACGAGGGCATGGAGCGCCTTCTGGAGACAGCGGGCAAGCTGGTGCGCTGGACCAGAGCTTCGGATGCCAACAACAAACCACAGACCTTTGGCTTCGCCGAGTACGCAGATGCAGAGGGCTTGGAGACTGCTGCCGAGATATTCAAGGAAATCCGTGTGCCCACCAAGAAACAGACCCCAGGCGCAGTCAAGGACGAGAACGAAGAAGTCGAGACTACCCGACTGAACGTCATGGTCGACGAAGCGTCAATCAAGTACGCCGAAGAGTGGAGCAGGATGCGCAAGGATGACGAGGCCACTGTGCAATTCCGCCTCGATAGCGCCAAAGAGGCTTTGTCCCATGTTCTCGCCAGTTTCTTCAATCCACCAAACATTATGCAGACCGAGTATGGAGGCGACACATCCATGACGGATCTGCCGGTACAAGATGGTGATGGTGTGGAAATTGCCTTTGTTAATCTCGCCCCAGGTGAAGATGAGCTTGCAGACATTCCGGAAGATATGCGAGAAATCGTTGCCGCTGAAATTGCCGCCTTCCGTGACAGGTCCAACCAGCGCGACCGCGAACGTTTGCGAAGGGAGGAGGAGGTTGAGGCAGAAGAACGCCGTCGTAATGGCAGGCGCACATCCCCTCCGCCATCTGCACCTACGGGCCCTGGCGGTGCCAACGGCATTCCACTTGGACCCAGAGCTGAACGTGGTATTCAAGGAGCGCCCAGTGGGCCCAAGGGGTCTCAATTCCCCCGCGACTATCAGGGTGGAGTAAGCTTCATCAACGGAGGGGTTCTCAATGGTGGAACATACATCAGCCGCGAGGATGAGGATGATTCAGCCAGCGATGAGGAACTCGAACGCCGTCGCATAAAGAAACGTGATGATGAGCGTGAGGATGCCTACCAAAAGGCGCTCGCTCGTTGGCTCAAAGTGGAGAGCAGAACACTTTCTTCTCTTGGACGTACTAGCGACCGTGTGAAGAATCAAGAAGCCGAAAAACAAGCTGCTCGTGACGCGCAAGCGAAACAATTAGCCGAATTTGACGACGACGTGGAGGCATCTCTGAAGCGCCTGCTCTACTACCGTGACCACGGCGAGTACATGCGCGAGCGTGAGAAAGTTCGTGATAGGGAGGCCAGAGAGGACCTTGCTGACCGCCAGCAAGAGCAGCGTGAGTTGGCTGCTCAGAGCAAACAGAGGGAGTATGCTCGTGGCCAAGCCGATGCTTTCTTAGATCAGCAGGCCGAGGACCTCATGCGTTCACAAGAGCAAAGAGAACCAGCAGCTTCTTTCAAAATCTCCCTGGGCGCTGCCGCGAAGAAGCTCGAGCAAACCGCCGCCCCCCGTCGCACAGCTGCCGACGTGGAAAATCTTTTGGAAGACGAGGAACCTGCCGAGCAACCTGGCGCCAAGAAACGCACTCTGATCCCCATCAAGTTCGATGCATCTGTTCGCGCCAACCTCACTCAAGAGGAGATCGAAGAAGCCCAGCGACAGCTTGCGCGTGACATTCCAAGCGATAAGGAAGGTCTCTGGAAGTGGGATGTGTCTTGGGATCATTTGCCTGATAAGAACATTGACAAAGATATTCGAGACTGGGTTGGCAACAAATTGCTCGAGCTTCTAGGTCTACAAGACGAAGACGTTGTCGAGGTTGTCATTGGAAACTTGAGGGCCAGGCGCAGTCCTCAGTCTCTAGTTGAGGACTTGGAACCAGTAAGTGCTGACGATTGATGCATATTTGCGGCTTTTATTTCTTACATGATCCTAGGTCCTTGACGAAGAAGCTGAGTCTCTTGTTAAGAGGCTCTGGCGTATGGTCATTTACTACAGCGAGACGGAAAAGAGAGGCATCAAATAGGTGATAATCTCACCTGTATACCGATGGAATGGAGCTCTCGTTCAAGCATGGTAGCCTGCACTCTCGACACCAGACCTTTTTGGTCCTATTTGGCTGAACAAGAGAGGAGCCGTCTGCACTATTGGTGGACGAGTGAGTATCTGATTGGAGGTTCTGGGAATAGCTATTGACGCGCTGTAGGGTGCTTGGATCTTGCATCGGGAACACGAATTAGCTGTTAATAACCGTGGATGGAATGTAAGACATGCCACAGGTCCCTTTGTTTATTTCATATGAGTGTATTGACCTGCAGCGCTCGAGTGACAACGGAACCCATGCAATACCCATCATCTCCTAGACATACACCTCTCTCGTAGTCGTGCACAAGCTTTTCGCCTACAAGCGAAGCTTTCGCAGCCTCACGCTGATCTCTCTGTAAACAACTTGCAGGGGTAATGATCGCAGATGAATTCACGTGGTAAGCAAAACGTGCCGATCAACCGACCACGGCGGCCCTCTCTTCCCCGGTCTTCAGCCGCAAGTAATGGCGCGTGAGTTGCGGAGCGCCATTTCTCCACGAATCGAAATAGTTCGTGTGGGGTTAGTCGTTGGAAACACCGGCTCATTTAGGCCCGTGAAGATGTGTCACGCAGAAATAGTGCTGGTTATATAAATCAATTCAAATTCGTTGCAATTAGTCGAATAAATCGCTCACAAACATCTCCTTACATTTCCATAAATCTAGTTTGAGAAGCCCTTTGACCGTTTTCCATCTTGAAATTTGGATCTGGTTCATCGCGGGGTCAATTCCTTTCCGAATCTCGGAATTAACAAGAATACAACTTGCACAGGGATACGATACTCACAAAATATCGACATATACACAATGGTTACCATTACAGGTGCTGAGACAAGGGATGTTCGGTTTCCGGTTTGTTGAAAAGCGATTGGAGTATGTTTCGTGGTTGACGTGTTGGGTAGACATCTCTTGATAAAACGGGTTCCGATGCAATGAATGCGGCGGGGGATTACTCGTCGGCGTATTGTATTCTGCATACAGATGCAGAGTTTAAGGGGCATGGTATGGTAAGTTCTACAAGACCTTGAATCTCATTCTTGCCATCTATCAACCTATCGTGAATGTCGATTTAACTGTCACCGAGTACAGCTTGAGAATATATAGTTTCGCTTTCAAATCCTTTTCTAACAATATTGCAGACTTTTACAATCGGCCGTGGTAATGAAATTGTCTGCACAGCAATTGCCCACCTAGCAGATCGTATCAAGGGCCGAACTCTGGAATCACTAGTCGAAAACTGGGGAAAGACATGGCGCCATCTTGTCAACGACTCGCAACTTCGCTGGATCGGTCCTGAAAAGGGTGTCATCCATCTCGCCCTCGGTGCTGTTGTCAATGCCATTTGGGATCTATGGGCGAAGACGCTCGGAAAGCCAGTCTGGAGAATCGTTGCAGACATGACACCGCGGCAAATCGTTGAACTTATTGATTTCCGATATATCACTGATGCACTCACTCCTGAAGAAGCCCTTGAGATCCTGACGAGGGCGGAGCAGGGTAAGAAAGAGCGTCTCCAAGAAGCTCTTGATTCTCGTGCCGTTCCTGCATATACCACTTCAGCCGGTTGGCTTGGCTATGGAGAGGACAAGATGCGTGGTCTTCTAAAGGAGACACTATCGAAAGGCTACAGGCATTTCAAGCTCAAAGTTGGCAGTGACATTGCACAAGACAAGCAGCGCCTAAGCATTGCGCGAGAAATTATCGGCTTTGACAAAGGCAACGTCCTCATGGTTGACGCAAACCAGGTCTGGAGTGTACCCGAGGCAATTGAATACATGAAGCATCTAGCAGAATTCAAGCCCTGGTTCATCGAAGAGCCCACATCTCCCGACGACGGTAAGCCCCCCCCCCCCAACCCTAACAATTCTACACCATCCCAAATCCTGAAAACACACCTAACATCACACGTCCACCAGTCCTCGGCCACAAGGCCATCCGCGAAGCCCTCAAGCCCTACGGCATCGGCATCGCAACAGGCGAAATGTGCCAAAACCGCGTAATGTTCAAGCAATTCCTAGCTTCAGGCGCCATTGACATTTGCCAAATCGACGCCTGCCGCCTGGGCGGCGTAAACGAAGTCATCGCCGTGCTCCTCATGGCCGCCAAATTCGGCGTGCCCATTGTCCCGCACTCCGGCGGTGTCGGCCTACCCGAGTACACGCAGCACCTGTCGACAATCGATTACGTGGTTGTCAGTGGGAAGAAGAGCGTGTTGGAGTATGTGGACCATTTGCACGAGCATTTCTGCCATCCAAGCGTCATCCGGGACGGGTACTATGTGACGCCCAAGGAGCCTGGGTACAGTGTAGAAATGAAGCCGGAGAGCATGGACCGGTTTAGTTTTCCGGGGGGCGAGGGGGGCTGGTGGAAGAGTGAAGAGGCGAGGCCGATTCTTGAGGGGGAGAGGATTTAGGGAAAGGTGGATTATGCCATTTGGTGTTTTTGACGCACGTGAAAATAATGTTTGTTCAAACTTGCTCTCTCACGGGATTCTTGTTCGCTAGGTCGTTGGGTTGGATTGCGTGCAAGTGCCAGCGGATACGCTATCCTCAATTCACTTCCTCGTAGTTTACACCCGCTATAAAGTGGGCGTTGAAAATTAGCGTAAGTATTCATCAAGTATTCGGCATACGTATGACGACGATGATCTGGATGTTCATAGGGAAACAACAATATATACCATTCCTAGGTGTAGAAGCAATTCCCCATGTGATATGGGTATGCTGCGGATGCAGGAGACGGTGGTGGACGAAGGAAATGCGAAATCTTTGTGTGGGATGCAGCCACCAATATGGGATTGACTGTTGTGAGCTAGTTAAGTAGGAGAAAGGAGAGATGAGCAAGGTGGATTGATAGAGAAGCGCTGAACAATTTGGGGTATCATTTACTTCGTGGTGCTATTAGCAGCTATTGAGTTCGTTGAGTACATCATCCGTCTGCGATGACATGGCTGCTGACTAGATTAAGTGAAAATATACTCTCGACAGCTTGCACAGTCTTTCTCTGTATGCCAAATAGTGATTGGACCTCCTTCCTTGATTGATGTAGGAATTCTTCTCACCTCATCCACCTACGCAGTGCCCAGGTCCCACGGCATTTTCACATCCTTGCCATCCTCGCCCTTCCAGAGACCGCGTTTCGGCCGCCACATGGCGAATATTGGATCTGGAGTCATCTCATGTGCGCACTTTCGCCACTCGTCGCTTGCATCTGGACGTTTGGTGTCAAAGGCAAGCCGTAGTAGATTTTGGTAACCAAACTTTTCGTACAGTGGCTTGCCCATGGCGGATGCCTCCAGCCAACACTCAAGATTTAGATCATCTGCCCGCGATATACCCGCATGCATTAAAAGGGAGCCGACACCACGGTGTCGATACGAGGGGTGTACGGCCATCCAGTTAAGTGCTGTTACACTATCAGTCATGCGGCCAATCCGGAAACACTGCTCAAGCTTCGACCGCTCAATTTTCGGACAGAATCGAGAGTTGCTCACCACAATGAGGCCGCGTCATCCAACTCGCTCTTGGCCTATACACCTGATTCAAAATTGATTCGCAGAACCTTCTGCTTTCTCCTTCCGGCCACCATGGTGCCTTGAGCGTCGGCACTCCAGCGGCAAACGGGTTGCGCTCCGAGATGACCCACTGGGCGCAGCCGATTGTGTTTCCCGTGGCTGAGTCAAATGCGTAGTACCAGTGGCTTGAAGGATCGGCCTGGTGTTGATTCCAAAATCTCTCCTTTGATTCGGCGATGGCAGCGTCTCGGTGTGCAGGCGTGTAGCCAAGGATTGGAAAGAAGACTTGCACAAAGGGCTCATAGGGGGTATAGTTGGCAGCCCATACGACATCCAGGATGGCATCTAGTTCTTTTCGTGTGCGTGCTTCTCTCACAGCATATCTTTCTTGGGGGCTCACGCTCATCATGGCCACGGCAGGTAGTTGCTCGACAGTAATGGAAGCCATTGCGATATCGGCAACTCATAAAGCAATACCAGACGCCTCATTGCTGCAGCGAACAGCGGCGTCGGAAATATAAATCACCACTACCCACAGGTTAGGGGCGTTTGTTGGTGAATGACCGTTTGGTCGATTTTCCGATCTTAGTCAACCACCTCCCAAAGAGGAAGGACATTAGAACCTTGGCATGTTACACCCAGTTTCTCCAGGCTCAAGGCTCAGTCGAGGGCGATAACCCCTCACGGCACTTGGGTCCTCCTGGGTTGCACCAGGTTTCCGTTATCATGCTGTCACATACGACCTTCCTTGCTGGAGCAGGAGATGGGTGGCCCGATCGCGGCCTGCGTGGATGCACATCGGTAGGACCAGGCGACGTGACGTTACGCGGAGTGATTGGCATCATGTATCGTGTATCCGAGCTCGGAGCGCGCGAGCAGTGCCGCGCTTGTTGGTCTGGGGTAATGACTAGTTGATGTGGCCATCGCAAATAGAAACAGCTTCCTCATGGCCAGGGAGGTGGTCGCACCACGGAAAGCTGCTGGCGCCACGGATGGGGATTGCATCCGATACTAGGTATGCGGGTTACGTACGTACGAAGACCTGTCAAATCCTCTATCGGTAGGGAGTCTTGTGTTCGCCCATCTGAACTTAGCAAAGAGCAAGGAAGACGACCATCTGGGCATCTCCAGGATCAAGCAGCGCCTCAGCATGGAAGGACCACCGAGATATCAGCCTGTAAGCCGCGATGACGAGGAGCATATACAAGCACAGCTTGAAGAGAAGGATGGCACGGAGTGGGATGCTGATGGCACTGAAATTATACCTACCAACACGCGGAGCTTCATCTTATTCCTGTCTCTCTTGCTCTTGTCTCTTTCAGCAAACATTCTGCTAGTTATGCAAAACGCAAAGCTGAGAATTGCGCGAAACAATGATAAGACAGTGTTCAGTAAGTAGAAACACATGTTTGCATTGAACAGCATGAGGTTATGGTGCTAATTCTTCGCAAGGTGGGCTTGAGTTCAATACTCCAATGGCCTACCACGCCATGACTGAGTTCTGGCATCCGAATGCCAGCGGCGACGACATGAAAGCAGCATGGGACGCAATCGACACTGGCCCCATAGCTGTTGCACTTCATGATGACTTTGTAAAGCGCGTTGGTCTGCCTCCTACAACACGTTTTCCCTGGGACACCGAACGCAGTGTGTACTACCTAAAAGGTCTCCATGACCTTCATTGTCTGGTATGTCATATGAATTCTTCCTGTGAATGATGGCCTAATTGTCCTTAGAAACTCATTCGTAAGGCTATTGTTTCAAAACACGATGGCGAGGAAACTACTTTCAGTCTCAATCACATCTTCCACTGCCTGGATGGCTTGCGACAGGACATCATGTGCATGGCAGATGACACGCCGATGCCCGCGCCGGGTGCGCATCAAGTTGGGGACGGACAAGTTCGACAGTGCCGCAATTGGAATCAAATGATAGACTGGGCTATGGAACCGGATCGACATGCTTGTTATAAGTGGGACGATTATCGCGAAGCGACGAATACACTGGAGCTATTTGCTCATTGCCCTCCGGAGTCACCTTACCGTGACTTCCAAGAGGCGTACTTTGAGTTTCACGGCCACAAGGATCCATACGAGCCGAATGATAAGGGAGAACCGGTTATCATCTTCTAAGCTCTACGGTACGAGGATCTAATAGAGCACTAACTGGGTATGCATTGTTGGAGGGGCACATCTGATTTCTTTCGACCAGTCAAATGGGTCATGAGTATATCCGGGGGTTCAGTCATCAGCCACAGTTACATATGATGCGCCATACGACCGAAGTCAGCATATAATACACGACATGGCAGGCATAGCATGTCGACTGCGAAGTCATTATTACACAAAATCTGAACAGTCGCCGACCTCGAGCTCTATCGCCCAATACCGTACAATATTAATGTTGCAATTCCAAAAAAATCCTTTCCGAGGAGATGGTACTATCCTCGAGAACATTGAATCTATGGCCTAAGCCTCACGCCGTACAACAATCACCGGGTTAAGACGAAAATGAAGTCGGACCCCCATCACCAGGATCACGGCACTATTCGCCGTGAATGATCCTCTGATCCTAGATGCGGAAATCAAAAGTCCCGATATAGGTCATTCATCTACGATTAGGCGGTGTGATGTGTGGTTCATATGAAGAGAGCAGCAGCTACACTTTTGTGAACTTGAAAGCATCTCACTTCGATACGAAAACACTCAAGGTCAATGATGAACACTCCTTATTATATTGTGGTATCTCTGCTAACGACGCTAGAATAGAAACTCACAATTATTATATTTGCAACCACAATACCTGCACCTACTGTCTCGAGATGCATTCGATCAAGGCCCTCCTCCCGCTACTTGCATTGGCTGCCAGCGCTCTAGCAGCCCCTAGATCACCGCCTTACATCGCACGCTCCGTACCAGAAGTACATCAAGTCATCCGCAACCCAACTCCAATCGATGGGAGAACCAGTATTATCGATGCACTGAAGGGTCATTTGAACGACCTTTTGAACCCCGTCTCTAGCAGGGCTGTCCCTTCGGTCGACGTGGATATTGATCAGCCTGATACCATTGTCTAAACCCAGCACGTACATATAATCTACATATTCTGAGATCGGTACTTCTTCAGCATGTCGCATATTCGCTCATATTCGAAGCCAAGCAGTTATCACCACCAGAGATCATTCAGTAGCAAATTGGGTCAGCTTGCCGACACTGGACATGGCTTCACTATTCAGAATGCTTTAGTTAGAAACACAAGGTGTTTTGCATCGGCCTCACCTACTACTTCACTTATCACGTGAGTTGAGAATTTGCTTGCTATGTCATCAGATATAATCCACGCACTTGGTTAAGCCACTCATAATCCACCAACCTATGAAAGATGTGGAGCTTGACTGCTGTGGTCTCCCGAGCTTAGTCCCGCCCCAGTCATGCGCTGGCATATGTTTCACGGCATCAGTAGGTAGTTCACGGTTGCCTTCATTCTCCTTTTGATGTTACACAACAACAAGGATTTCCGGTTGCACGGTCGCACACACAGCTGGATCTTTCTGACTCAACAAGTCGAAGCAAAATTGAAAGGTGCCTTGGCTGGGCAATTCCTGCTGCACAGATCAATGGCGGTTAGATCTCGCAGTACTGTTTGACAACACTTGCTCCGCTGTGCACCTTTGACCTACTATTAGACCCCAATTTATCGGGGTAGCCAGTCACATTGCCATATTTTCCTCCCTAACGGGTAGGTGTGCCATTGATCGGCAACAGTCGCACGTCCTTGCATACCACAGGTTTTACGCTGCGCAACAATGCACAACGGGTGCCTGAGTTTCCGAGCTCGTTAATTGCTCCCCTCGCGTATGATGTTGCTTGAATTGAATTCCCGCCTTTTGGATGTCTTTCTCGTAGCTCAGGGCGGATACCAACAGCGCTTGTGTTGTTGGGTATCTTCTGGTGGAATCTTGCATTTCTGAGCGCCATGCGCCCTCAGCTGGTGCGTTTGCGACGCCGGTATTGCAGGTTCTTTACGTTCGGCTTTTCCCCGTTTGCAAACTACTAAAAATTCAGTAACTACGAACTGAATCTACGTTGTGTTAATACCTGAAGTGGATCACTTCTACCGGCGATGCAATGACGGCATATTCCTTGATTGATTCATTGCACCATCCCATTCCACGGCAGCCGCGGTCGAAGGATAATGTTGGGCCTTTTATCGATGTTGTCACTTGGATCCTTTTAATTACGTCCACCTTAGCAGTTCTTACCAGGCTCATCACGAAACGTGCATTACGGAGAAGCTTAGATATTGACGACGGGTTCATCATTGCGGCATTGGTATGTGTAAGGCCCTATTTAATTGCTGCATTGGTCTAGCATCGCTGATGATGGTGGGTAACAGGCTGTGAGTATTGGCTCTGGTATATCAGTGAGTGTTCAGACAGCCAATGGGCTTGGACGTGACATGGCAGTCTTAACAGACGAGCAAATCATAGCATATCAGAAGGTGTGATTCTCAATAGTATCCCTGGTCACTAAGGTTAACTTGAGAATAGGCCGAATATGCAAATAAGTTGCTATACATCGCGACGCTAGCGTTCGCAAAACTATCAATCATATCCTTGCTCATGATACTCACTGCGGCAAACTTACATCGCAACCTTGCGAAGGTATTAATTGGTGTCATAGCGGTATGGGGTTGCGTCTCAGAGTTTGGCGCCGCCTTCCAGTGCGGTAAAGTGGAGCCGTGGCGCTTCATGGGCTCCGAAAGACGTTGCCTTGATTTGGTATGTGCAATTACGTTAGCGAAGAGTTATCGCATGACTGACATATTGAAAGACTGCTTTCTGGCTCAGTATGGGCATTATCAACATAATGACTGATCTTGCCTTAATATTATTCCCAGTCCACGTTATCATCACCTTGCAAATGAACTTGGGGAAGAAAATTACTATTCTAGTATTTTTTGGCGCACGTTCACTGTAAATATTTCAAGTCCCGGCTTCAATCAACCGGTCAACTGACCCGTTGCAGAGACATCATTGCTACCGCCGTTCAGTTGGCCTACCTCTACGGCTTCTCTTCAGATAATCCAACCCGCGACCTCTGGAAATGGACACTCATCACTCAAATAATTGAATGCATCACTATATTGACATCATGCGTGCCTTATCTTAGGCCACTACTTGAATCCTTACCATCTGGTCTTTATGGCTCTGATGAGATTCGTCGCCGTGGTACGCCATCCGAGCTCGGCTACTCAAGGAGTAAAAGCGGTTCGTATAAGTTTAGCAGCTCACGATCAAACGTGAAATCCCCTAATCGAGAGAAAAAGGGCCAACCTGGAAGTCAAATCGGGAAATCCAATAACGACTTTGGTATCAAGCGATTCCTGCCTATGCTTTCGCAAGAAAGGACAACACATTCAAACTCAGCATCCGGGCTGCCTGGTGGTCCTAGACGTCCAGATGGAGAGACTGGGGTGGAGATTGTAGCCATGAAAAGGACGGACGGGGAAGACAGGAAATGGGATACTGATAGCACGGGAAGCCATTCGAAGATATTAAAAACCACGGTTGTCAGTGCAGAGTGGGAGGAGGCTCGAAGCACAAGAAAGAATACACGTGCGGATCAGATTGAGGTAATGAGGAAAGAGGTATTGGGGTTTGACACAACTTCATAGTTTCAAGTGTTTATATCATCAATCAATACTACCCAGTATCTACGCGGTATTACTCACGTATTTGTAGCGCTTCCGCGAAGCACACTACTAATTTCTGCCAACACCACCCTCATACTTCAGGGTATATTTCCACTCTAATAAGCCGCGTTCTTGATGTTGGAAGCATCAAATGAAGAGAACTCATTCTTGTTTACGTACTCATCGTCACTCCCGTGTGACAGCGTGCGTCCTTCCTCGCACGTTCGTGATGAGCCAAGAAGCCGGAAGTGACGCTTGCTACGCTCAACAAGGCCAGACTCCTTCTTAGATTGTTTGTGCTCCACTATTTCTACACCGAACAGGTTATCCGAGCGGTTGCAAGGAGTAACTGTTCAAGCCATTGGCTGACCACGTAAGCGTCAAAACCTATTGTAGTATAGGCTAAATCTGCGGGAGCGCTCTTCGAATTTGTTTGTAGGCTAATAGTGGGATGGTTCAGTCGCAGAGCGAAGCTGAAGGGTAGGTGTGGCGGTTACGGGTACAGACATTGGAGTAGTACTGTCACATCGTGAGGGGTTCTCGCGGATTGAACGTCCGCGGATTCCAGGAATTCAGATGTGCCTAGGTTTAGAGCAACGTCATGATGAGTATAGGATCTTTGAGCATAGTTCTATTAACCGTTTATCCATGAGGGCAGATCGGAAGGTAGGGGCAGTGGTCTCCACGTGGGCTCGTGACTAAGCTATGTCCCACAACGTCAAGAAATCTCCAAGCCCCTTCATTCTTTGCCCCAACCACTGCATGTTCCAAAATTCTGTCATGCTTTTCGTACAACAATAGAGTTGTGAATATGTCACAGCTTGTGTTAAGACTGGTATGACAGCCGTTTCTGTTGCCACCTAGCCCATGTCTTCTTCTCCATCTACATGCCCCCCTGTTCAACTACGCTATACTGTCATTGTCTTCCGTACGACGCCTGGCGGAGTTAATCCCACTAGGCTCTTTAGTCAACAGAATACTGCGAGACAAAATCTTGAGTTGTTCGGCCTCCCACAGAAGCCACAAAAGCCATCTATGAGCAAATACGCGCGGCCAAGTTCGACACGCAGATTGCACTTGGCTACCAAGCATTGACTATGCCCGTCCGTCATCCACGCGACCGGGAACTTTGATTTGAACCTAACACCTGGTAAACATGCGAGCAAGGGATCCGCATTGATGCATGCCATCGGTTTTTGCAGCTATCGCAAGCCAAGCTGTGCCACATGACAACCCAATCAGCACTCCCTATCACGCAGCTCCCTGAGCCTATGAATGCGGTGCGATATGTAAAGCTCCGCCGTCACTGTTAGATGCCTACAGCTTCCCCAAGCGTACGCCATGCCGTCTTAGCGTTTGTTTCTTGACGGGCTTCTGCACTGCCAAGGGCCACCTCCTGGTCCTCTTTCTACCGTCATTGCCGGTGCACATGGCTCGCGCTACCTGTGGAAGGGATAAATATCAAGATTGGCTTGCATTGCATATGTCTCGTATCACAATCTCCTTCCCCCTATCAACTCTTACTTCCTAATTAGCTGGTCTATTGCTCCGCGTCTGGACGTTACTACTGTCAGCAGGCAAGCATCTTTTGCATCCTATATCAGTCAGGATAATTTTTCAAGACAGGGCTTAGCATTATGGAGAAGGGTATTGACCTCCAGTCGCTCGATGGTGATGTTTTTCGAGCTCGAGGCAAAGGGTCAGTATCAGAGTCCAAGGGGCAGGAATTCGACCGTGATCGGTATGAGTTGGCGAGAGTGGGAAAGCAGCAAGTGCTGAAGGTAAGTATTTTATACACATGAATTTATTATTAGCTGATCATGCCAGCGCCGCTTCGGGCTTGTGAGCATGACGGGGCTTTCTTGCGGGTTGATGTGCACATGGGAGAGTTTGCTAGTGTGAGTATGCCTATGCTCACGATTGACGCATCTGACAAAATCAGCATCTTTTCGATCGGATTTCAAAAGTAAGTTTTAGCGGTATTCATATAGCTGGCAAACGCTCAACTCTCTAAGTGGCGGACCTGCCGGCCTAATCTACGGTTTCACACTTATCTGGCTTGGGAACTTCTCGGTTTTTACTTGCATCGGGGAACTTGCAAGTGCTGTACCAACCGCCGGAGGCAAGTAATCAAAGATTAATAGCATCTCTAAACTGACATAAATAGGCCAGTATCATTGGGTGTCATTACTCGCACCGAGGTCAAAGAAGAGATTCTTCAGCTACATGACTGGTAAGTCGAGACTCCTTGCAAACGCAATCAAAAGCTGATCGCTTTAGGCTGGCTTACAGTCATAGGGTGGATTGCGGCATTAACTTCCGTATGTTACTTCGTCTCTGACCTGGTTCTGCAACTTGTCAGCTTGAACGACCATAGTTCGAGTTTCCAACGAGAAGCGTGGCATGGCACGCTCCTTCTATGGGCCGTACTCCTACTCTGTGTGTTCATCAATGTCTTCGTTAGTAAGGCATTGCCTACAATCGAGGTTGTTGTCTTGATTGTACACGTCCTCGGCTTCTTCGGTATTCTGGTACCGCTTGTTTACCTCTCTGGAACCTCTAACTCTGCGAAAGCGATTTTCACAACTTTCAGCAACAAAGGAGGCTGGCCAACTCATACTTTAGCGTTTTTCGTCGGCCTTCAAGGTAATGCACTGTCGTTTGTTGGGACTGATTCAGTCGTGCATGTAAGTAGTTTTTTCATTGCTCCTGTTAGTCCACTAATTTACATTTGCAGATGTCAGAGGAAGTCAAGCATGCGAGCACCCATGTACCCAAGTCAATGCTTCTCAGTCTTGGAATCAATGGTTCATTAGCGATAGGTATGCTCTTTGCCGTATTATTCAGCGCACAAGACATTCAATTGCTACTTGATGACCGCAATGCCTCGACTCAAGCCTTTGTTCGCATCTTCCAAGCCGCTGTTGGTTCAGAGGCCGGTGCAACCATCATGGTTAGCATAATAATTTTCTTAGAATTTTGCAGCGCTATGGGATGCCTAGCTGCAGCTTCCCGCATGACGTGGTCTTTCGCACGAGACCGCGGGTTGCCTTTCTCTCGCGCTCTTAGCATGGTGAGAAGCTTCTCCAACGTAAACATATCTTGAGTAATCGCTCACTAGCACAGATCGACAAGCGTACAACAATACCTGTGATAGCGATCCTCGTCGTAACAGTGTGCTCAGCTCTACTCGCCTTGATCAATATCATCAATTACACCGCTTTTAACGGCACAATTTCTATGGTGTTACAAGGATTTTACCTCTCGTATTTGCTCGCTCTCGGCTTATTGCTTTGGAGGCGTTTACGCGGCGACCTTGACAATCCTCACTCATCCATGACTATCTTTCATTCCATCCAGGTCGACGAAGCATATGATCGGAGCTTGACATGGGGTCCTTGGAGGCTCAAGGGTGCACTTGGGGTTGCCAATAATATAGTTGCGATCTGCTATTTATTGGTGATCATATTTTTCAGCTGCTGGCCCTCGGTCAATCACCCGAGTCCACAAGAAATGAATTGGGCTGTTTTGGTGACGGGAGCGGTCACACTATTTAGTATGGCGTACTACTTTATTTTTGCGAAGAAATTGTACACTGGACCCATCGTTGAGGTTGACCCTCACGTCCTCTGATAACGACTGCCGCAAAAAAGACCAAAGAAAGGATATACACGGTTAGAGAAAAGATCTTCAATAAGGAACGATACACAGAAGAGCTTTTTGTATCTCTACTCATAGCAATATTAGTCGCAACATTATAGGTCAAGGTCATGGGTGGTACTTTTGTTACACTGGGCGGATTGAGTATTCATTACGAAGCATACGAGCTAGGAAGTATCACCTGAGCTTACGCAGCTACGGGAGAGGTTTCGAGATTTGCACAAACTTGTTTACTTTGTTCCCTGGTATGTGGTCGCAGCTGACGCAGAAGCCGAATATTTTGCTTCTGTTTGCACATCTAGATCGCATATTTTATGGTCAAAATTGTGAATGGAAGTAGTGTATCTTTTCGTGCCATTATCATTAGGCTTTGGCCCCCTCAGCAATGAGTTAGCTAATACTTACAGCTCAATCTTGGGGAGGGTCAGCAACTCTCCGAAGCCGTCTTCACCAACACCACGCACACAACATTCATATCTGACACGAAGCAGCTAAAACATAAGCTTGCACACCTAAATAATAATAGCTATCATGAACTATCATTCCTATCGGGCTATGGTGTTGCATCTTCCAAAATTAACCATTCGGTTATTCATGCCTGAAAACGTTAAGCTCAGCCCTAGCTTTCAGCTGCGGGTCAGCCACACAACTCTCTGTTCGTATGGAAAGCCATCAGAACAATGCGCCTCAGCTACTCAAGCATTCCATGTGAGCGATGATTCGTCCGAATCTGGAGATACGATTCCACGATACTGAAAGCGAGATGCCAAGATACGCGTGCTGAGCAAAGCCACCACGAGCTCGTACGCTAAGTGAAGTAGCCAATGAAATTTTTGAATGGTCTCTCACGGGGCCTCCTCTTACGAGGTCTTGCACTATTCTATTGCGAGGGTTAAAGAAGAAGGCTAGGCTGCGGCATACCGAGAAATTTTGAGCATTTTCTGAAAGAACATGTATTTTGAGACACGAAGAGAGGCTGAGTCTTCTACGATGGAATATATAAGTTTGAATCGTTCAAGATGATAACCCATCACCACTGAGCAAAAGCATCTTCAGTCTATTATCAGACTAACAGACCATTCAAATTAATTATTACAAAACTACCACATCCTAGTAATCATAATGCTCTTCGGTACTATCACCGCTGCCTCTCTTCTCTCTTTGGTTGCCGCAGCTCCCACTGCTGCCATCGACAAGCGTTGGCCACCCTTGACCAACATCTTGAAGCCCAGCGCAATCTCTCGCTACACCGGCAATAACGGCGCAATAGTCTACAATGTCAACACTGGCTCTGCCACCAAGACGCCGAGCGGAGACATAACAACTCTTGTCACATTTGACAATGTTTCCCTAGACCTCCCATCCCAATGCCGTCTGCGCTTCTACCTTGATAACTCCGATTCATCTGTTGTACTCGAGGGCTCCAAGCAGGTTAACATCTTCTCCTCGCTCAAGCCTGCGCCTGTGGAGGGCAGCAAAGGATGGGGAGGCCCAGGGAATCAACGCAACGAGGATCTCGGTCGGTTTTCTTTGTACAAGGGTGGAAACGGAGATTTAATTCCAGGCTTTCCGACAAAAGTCAACAGTTTTCCTTGCCCAAGGAAGGGCGCTGGCCCGGTCGGCTTCGAGGTTGTGCCAGTGAATGATGTGGATCGTGTGGAGTGGAGTGCGGCTTTGAGTGGACTGTATTTGACTTGGGATGCTTGAGCACGAAAAGAGGAAAGAAGCGGAGATTCATTCATGAATTTTTGATGCCATGTGGAGACTAATTTACCATATTGCGATGTGTGCCATTAAAGCTTGTTGCGCCATTCTTGAAACATTTAGATGAATATTGCGCACATGCTATGTTATTATAACTTCGTTACGCAATTAATATAATTAATGACCGATCAATTTTTATCTCACATAAAATTTTCGCTTTATAGCTTGACCGGAGTTTTGTCAGCATCGATCTCTTTCGCGACTCGTCCACATCTCTCGTGCTCCGACCTCTTTGCAGACCTTTTATTCGAATAACACAGACTCGGCTTCACGAAATTATTTATACTACCGCAAGCTTTTTTTTTCTTACCTCATTCATCTGCGTCTAGAAAGTTCTCACCGATTTAGATTCTCATTAGTGCTCATACGACTTGATCTCAATGTTTCAAAGATGTTGCGCACATAGCACATATGCAAGTGAGCAAATTCGGGATTTGAAGCGTAATGCATTATATCTGAGAAGTAGTATATGTTGCCACTGCCCACGGCCAGGCCTGTGGGCTATATTTGCCACAGCAAGTATCCTATCTCTCTCAGGAGAATGGAAAGTTTACACTTCAATAGCCGGCGTTCCCGTTATTTTAATAACGGTTCTTTATCTTTTGCCAGTAAGTTGCGGATGTGATGCTGAAAGGACAGTCAACGCACAGATACATTCCTGTTTCATACTTTGACATAGTCATCTTCTAGTTGGTAATGCCTGTTTCGGGCGCCTGTATGTGCATGTGAGTTTAACAAAGCAACAACACCAACCTTCCAAGTTGAATCAGGCTGTTTAATTAGGTCTTGAGGTCAATTGGCATCTCTTGGCAACCCATTGTGTTTTTATAGCGGTGTAGCCGGAATTTGGTGACATCAGCACCTTCGGACTCAAAGGCCTCTAGTGTAGGCCTCAATAATTTGAAGTATGCCGCCTATGCATTGAGATGTATCGTAAATAGAAGAAGCTCAATCTTTAGTCGAAACCTTCTTTTATTAACGATATTCATGAGTGGTGATAATGGTTCCTTCATCATTTTCATATAGCCAAATCCAGCTGGATGATGCCACCGCCCGAGGCCAAAGGTTATAGTCAATTCACGGAGTACGGTGGCTGTGTTCAATTCGACAGAGAAGACGTCTTCTGAAATCAGAAACTCAACTTCGCCTTGTTAAATCGCATGAAACGTGAGTCAACTCAGGCGCGATAGCGATTTCTTCGCCAACACATTCCGAATCGATAGTATAGGGGAAAAACACGTCTAAGTAGCCCCGTAAAATAGCGATCATGCTGTATCCGGGAGAGCCTTCTTCGCACATGAAGTCAATACCCTAGGGACTTGCTAATAACCGCGAGGAGTGATCCTTGAACGAATTCCATCCCAAGGCGCTCGAACTGTTTGTGTGGGCCAAAGAGGTAGGATTGTAGGAATTGAGCATTGATTAAAATATTTAAAATTGACAAGGCTAGTAACGATACATCGGTTACTCGCAGCGTTCCTATACAGAGCAACTTATATTTGGCTTCGCATAGTTAGCCTGTCTATATATGTGCATCATCTGTGTTGAAGCATGTGAGTCTGTTTGGAGGCATGCTGGAATTATTGAAAATAAGCTTTTAATTTTCAACTATTTACATGCGGAATATAATTATAGCTTGGACTTTGATACAATGAGCGCGTTACTGGACTGTAACGACTTCACGGCATCACCCACGAACTCGTCAACAATTTCCCGTGCGGTCTTCTTCTCCTCAACAACAGCAGCTACCTTACCCATCAAAAATGGTCGTGCGCTGTCCATGGTCTCGTCGTCGAGGTCATCGCCCAGCCTCTCGAGATCATACTCTACGGGCAATATACCCTTGCTGGTGAGCTCCTTGATTTCTTGTGACCTGTTCTCTTCCCAGTTTGTAATGTATGCGTTGTTACGGACACGAAGTGGTCGGCCAGTAAAGATGATAGTGCGAACGTTGTCGTCCCAGCTTGCGGTCCTGACAGCTTCTTGATGAGCCTTTGGCGCGCCAGCCTCCTCAGAAAGAATGAAACGAGTTCCCACCCATACACCAGCGGCACCGAATGTAAGCATGGCAGCTAATGACTGGCCGTTGTACATACCACCGGCAGCGACGATTAGCACCTGCTCGCCGGTAAGGGGCGACTTGTGGCCTTGAACCATCTTGACGGCAGCAGGGATGAAGACAGATGTGGGAGTATCTCCAGTGTGTCCACCGCCCTCGCCACCCTGTGCGCAAATCATATCAACGCCAAGGTCAAGGCACTTCTTGATATGCTTGGGGTGTCCAATCATGTTCATGTAAAGAACGCCGGCCTTATGAAGCTTCTCAACGACGGCTTTGGGTGGTACACCGACAGCGCAGACGAAGAGCTTGGCACCAGAGTCGATGATGATGTCAATGAGCTCGTTTAGCTTGCCCTTAGTGTAGTCATAGCTATGAAGCGATTAGCCAAGCTCATGCCTCGGCGCCGGAATCGACAACTTACTTAGTCTTGCGAGCACTTCCACCAACTTGAGGAAGCAGAAGATCGACACCGAAAACAGCATTTTGGTCGTTCAGATATCCTTTCAGCTCGGCGATCTGCTCGCGCAGCATGTCCGGCGTATAGCCGATACCACCTAGCACACCGATTCCTCCAGCATTGCTGACGGCGGCTGCGAGCTTGGGACCGGCAGCCACATTCATGCCTGCAAGCATGACGGGGTGCTTGATCTTCAGCAGATCAGTGAGCTTTGTGCGGATTTGCTCTGGAGGCGGATTAGTATGCAACGTGAATGAACACAAAGGAATGACGTACGTGGTGAAGCCATGTTGGCGAGGGAGTGGTCGTGTTTTTGGTGGAAGAGAAGATTTGATAATGTATAGAAGAGACGATGAACAGCGAAACGGAAAAAGAAGGTCGTCGGCAGGTCTTAAGAATGAGGAGACCATCCACTCTCGCTGAGCCGTGAGCCGAGGCACAAGTGTCTCATGGAGTCGGCTAGGCCTAATATGGAAAGGCCAGATCCGGGGATAGCGCCAGGCGGAGGCGCGTGTCTAACGCCGGCACGTCCGGTGTCACATGCAATGTGCTCTACATACTCCTGCGGGCTGCGTCTCATGCATTGGCCATGGGTTTGTTGTGTGCGAACAAATTGCACACATTCATTTCAATCAGGTCACCTAAGCATGCCCTAAAAGTGCCTGCCATCAGCAATCCAAGAACTTACAGTAATGTATGCAACACACGAATTTCGTCGTTGTGCCCCCACTTTCGACAGTTTCAATACGCCCTAAGCAGCCCTTCGACAAAGTCGAGTCGCTATACTAGGATGCCTTTCTTCACGTTCCAAAAGGATAGTGTTCGGTTCTCTCACAGCAATGACCGGTTACCAAATAGGGCATTTATTGCTCTCGGGAGTAATATGGGCGATAGAGTAGCCATGATCGAACAAGCCTGCAAAGAGATGGAAGCTACTGGGGATGTGAAGATACTGCGAACCAGCAGTCTGTATGAAACAAAAGCCATGTATGTCCTTGATCAGGACAAATTTGTTAATGGCGCATGTGAGGTATTCGCCCTGTTCCCAAGAAAGAAAGACAACCAACTAAATTCGTAGATCGCCACTTTACTTCAACCGCTGGAGCTCTTAGATTTCCTTCAGTCTATTGAAAATAAAATGGGTCGAGTCAAGGTCGTTGAGAAAGGACCTCGCAATATCGATCTAGATATTTTGCTTTTCGCTGAAGTAAGCGGAGGCAAACAAAATATCGTGCAGTGGGAAGATGAGCGTCTGATACTACCTCATAAGCTGATGTTTGAGAGGGAGTTTGTGTTGCACCCCCTTCATGAGTAAGCTGAGTAGATTATTTTGCGTATCCGGCTGACTGATTGAAACTAGTATACTACACAGTAAAGACGACCGCCCGTCCATTGATGGAAGCCCTGGGGAAACCTTCAAAGTAAGTGTGAGACGGAAACTAGAGGATCTGCAATCCAAGGAGAGTCTTTTGCCTTTGACATATATGGGCAGTGGCTTGCCAAGTCTCACATGCCGGGCCGGGCAACCTACACGAATCATGTCGATTCTGAACGTCACCCCAGATTCATTCTCGGATGGTGGTAAATACTGGCATTTGGACGATGAACCCCTCCGGACAATAATTCTAGATCATGTTGCACAAGGATCTTCTATTATCGACGTCGGTGGGCAGTCCACTCGGCCAGGTGCTGAACAGATTGGCGCGTTCGAAGAACTCATTCGCGTTGAACCTGCTGTCAACCTTATTCGCTCACTCAGCATCAAAAATGTGGCAATTAGTGTTGACACTTACCGCGCTGATGTTGCCGAAGCAGCGATCAAATCAGGTGCACACATCATCAACGATATCAGCGCAGGCCTCTTAGACAAAAGAATGCTTGCTACAGCTGCGAGGCTTGGCTGTACAATTTGCTTGATGCATATGCGCGGTACCCCCGAAACCATGAACCGTTTCTCTGACTACCCCGATGGTATCATACAGACAGTGGGCCGAGAACTCGTCGAGCGTGTCAACGAAGCGGAAAGAGCGGGAATTCGACGGTGGCGTATCATCTTGGATCCAGGAATCGGTTTTGCAAAGTCAAAAGAACACAATCTTGAACTATTACGGAACTTGCACGAATTGCGACAATATCCTGGGCTAGAGAACCTTCCATGGCTTGTTGGGACAAGTAGAAAGGCTTTTATAGGCCGGATAACTGGTGTGAAGAAGCCCGAGCAGAGGTCATGGGGCACAGCGGCATGCATATCAGCGGCGATTCAAGGCGGAGCTGCCGTAGTGAGAGTACATGATGTGAGAGAGATGTCCCATGTTGCTAAAATGGCGGACGCATTGTGGAGAGTGTGATTGTGAGTTTGTGCTATAACAATCATTAGCAAGTCTCTACTCTTGGTTATATAAGTGATCTGTCACACACTTATCTCTTTTTGCGTATGCCTTCGTCTCATTATTAATTCAACACCCTTGGCCTCCCGTGCTAGATAAATATGCCCACGCATACATTATATAGTCCTCGCAAATCCATATACTCTCAGAGTTTGTTCGTTCATCAAAATTGCGTAGGCAGTGCCGAAACACGCTTTCGCAATCTTGTTAGACTACGTTATAGTAACCTTATGGTACGGCCCAAGGGGGAAATGCTCTGGGTATAGCAGGAACGGCTTGTTCAAGTCATTTCTTCTCCTTTATACCATCTCAAGGGTCATTCACGGCGAACGGGCATATGAGCTGAATCTAGTTTTTCATCCTAGGCTACCACGCCCTGATGATCAGAAGCCTTTACTGGACCAAGACCTGCCCCAGCCAGAACCCATCCTCATTGAAGATGGTTCTAGTAGCGCACACCGAATATTTCGTCGAAGCTACTGCAGATGTTCGTAATAAAACGTATGGGAAGAACGCAGGCTGGCAATATCTTGGACTCAGGGTTCCCTAATCACACGACTGTATCTGAATTCACTGATACCCCACAAGATTTGGGATGGTCTCCTTAACTATGCAATCTGCGGTTGCGAGAAAAGATTCCCTCTTAGCTACACAGTTTGATTGATACAGCTCTTAGTATTTAGGTAATAGTACTTAGGATATCCGCGAGATACTTGGGTTCATATAGAATAAGGTTAATAATACTAATTTAGAATTCGTATCAGACCGCCACAAGTCCAATACTATCTCCAAGGGCTGATCCCGCTCTCACCCAGCTACTCGGAGCACGGGAATTACCAAACCTGTATTCAAAAATGCCAATACGCCATCATTAGCACGCCCTGGCGATGCTTTTAGAGGTAAGTTACCTACTAGTGGAAACGCTGTTCTTGAGGTCAAAACAGAAAAGTCTTCGGGCGAACCGACCGGTTACGGTTGTGGTAAACTTGGCTATAAGCGTAAAGACTACCTTGATTACAAGACAATCACTTCCGGATCCAAGGAGTTTGTTGTTGGGAACATTCATCCATTCACCATACCAAAGTTCCATCATACCTTCAAAAGAAGAGCTACCCTAACACGATTAGCCAAGCAGCAGCAAATGAGTTTTTTTGCGCTCTTTCGCTTGGATGGAGTAGTATTTTGGGAGTACCCGAGTTCTCCGGCGCATCTGCACGAATTCAAGATGTTTGAGAGACACCTCGAGCCTGATTGGAGGAGAAAGGCCATTTCGTACCTTGACAGTGAGTCACACACCATTCTGCAAAGAGAAGGATGATACTAGATACAAGGCATATGTGCAAAACATTGAAAATATAGGGACGAGGACTTTGCTGACGCCTGGAGAACGAAGCAAGGAGCGGAGGGAGAGCGGGGGTGCGAAGCGTGAATAGTCGCGTGGGCTAAAGTATATTGGTAGAGAGCTACTATGGTGATGGTGGTCCAGCATAAGTCACAATGAATAGAATACAGTCATGTCGTTATGACCCCAATGCGTGTGACGCGATGAGCCGCGGCCCGCCCCACGTTCCACGCTGATTGGATGACGCTGTTATTCCGTATCACACCGCGGAACGCATGGCGTTCTCCATTCACAACCAAGAAACTAGTTCCTTCTCTTTTCCTCGTTCTTAAAAGAGCTTCGAGTACCTGTAATACGGGTCTGCCTATCACTCAAGACACTTATCCTTCTGCTGCGATCGCAACTGTCCTCGCAATCGCAGAGCTGAGCACTACGCCACAATGGCCGTCGTTGATGAAAGCACTCAGCAGGCAGCCGTGCCGCAGCCGATTGACATTGAAGCATGGACCCAGCAAGCGACGGCTGCGATGGGCTCTATAACCATCTCAGCGCCCGGGGAAGTTGTTGGCGCGACCGCTGTCTCCCTTGCGATCCCCCTGGGCAGCGATGCCTTTGCCACAGGAGGCCCGGTCCAGCCCGTAGGCGCTGCCGCCGCTGCTAAGGAAGGCGGCCTCTACAAGAGGAAGGCGCCGGTGCGACGCGACAGCATGAACAGGCGCGAAGCCTTGCTCAAGGGGAAGGAGGGTTCGAGGCAGCGCAGGAGATGGGAGAATGGTATGGCTGTCACTTGATCTGGCTACATCCAGAATTGGGCATTAACTCGTGGTTAACAGACCGTCTCCTTGACAACCCTTACGTCGAGCCGCCTACACCGCGCGATTGGGAGGTCCATCCCACCCACCGTGTGAGACATGTGCCTTACTACCTCGCCCCACTTTGGGACGCTGGCCTCAAGCGCCAGCAGACCGAGCGTAAGATGGCTGCTAACGCCCAGAAAGCCGCGACCAAGACGGTAGCCAACAAGCCCACGACCCCTGGCGTTGTGCCAAAGGAGCTGCGCGAGAAGCTCAAGCGCTCGCGTGGTGCCAAGGGTCTGCTCATGGATCTCGAAGGCGAGGTCAGGAAGTTTGTCGAGGACTGGGAAGCGAAGGAGCGCCGTGCAGAGCAAGACGGTTTGCCCGCTGATCCTGATAGCGAAGACGACGAGATTGTCTTTGTGGGCCGCAACGGCCAGACTCATGATCAGCTTCCTAGCGAGGAGCGTATCAAGCGCGAGCTCATGCTCTTTGAGACACCTGAGGGTGACGTGGGAGGCAGCTTTGGTCGCTGGCTTGTGCATCACATAGGCGTCTACTATGGGCTCAGCACGTGGAGCGTCACTGTGGGTAATCCGGCGCGTAGAGAGGCTTACATTGGCTTGCATGGCACGAAGATGAAGAGCGGTAATAGAGGTGCCGTCTGCAAGCCCATGCCTCGGCCGCTCTGGGGCATGGTGTGAGGAACGCTCCTCTCTAGTTCGAGACTTTGGTTTCTTTGCGTTCAGTCATTCATTATGTATTGATATGTGTACCCACTCTGTACGCACACGTAGCTTCTACGGCAGGTCGGTTGTCGCTCTTTCTACATGTCAAGATTCGCATCTGCATTGCATGACTAGACTAGATCAGCATTCTAGACACAGCATGGTACGGTCGTATACATGATGACTTGAACGATCACGAATTGAAATGCGATATTCATCACAGTACGTGCGGATTAGGAGATAACCTGTCATATGATAAGACTAGATGCTCCAGCGCACCTTCTCCACCATTACTGACCAGAGGCAGCAACCGGCAATGTGCCATCACCCGGTCACGGCAGTCATCCTAGGCGCAAGACGGTATGGGCATTCGCAAGCTACGATTGCCTTGAATACAAATACTTTGCATCACGCACAACGGCGACCCGACACGATCCTGTTGTGGCAGCACGATTCGGAGCTTCCATACACGCCTCTCTCACCATCATTGCTCTCTATCAGATATAATCCAGTCCTAGGATTCGCATGTTCTGCTTTTTTAAGATTGTACAATTCTGGCTGACAGTCTCTTAGAAACACCCTCCACCAACGTGAACAGGACTTCTTAACTACGGCGTAGCTTTGGTCAGAACATCAATCCTTGTCAAGTTGCTGTCTCCTCTCGGCAGTTGCCGTAATTCTTGATAACCGTCACCACGGCATTTACCTGTGTTTGTCTACCGTGTGGCTTTCCTGGCCCAAATCGCCCCTATCGCCATTCTCCACTCTCAAACGTCCTTGAAGAGAGCTCGCCCACACTGGATACTCTCGACCCTATAGTAGGTCCTAGACTCGGCGTGCGGAGGGCAAGCACAACAGACTTGAACCGACTAGATTCTCTCGATCGAAAACTTAGCTGGGCTGAGAAAGTTTCGGCCGGTGTTCCACCAAGTCCTTGGACAAAAGGGCACCCTCACTACCATAAGAATATAACCAAGTACAATAGCACCAAACTACGCGCAGCCAACTGGCAAGAAAGTTATCTTGCAGACGAACGCAGAAGGAAAACCAAGGAAGAACTTAGACGGCAAGAACGTCAATTCGGACGTCAATTCGACGGCTCGAGATCCTTGACACCATCACCAAGTATCAGTAGAATCAATTCTTTTGCCTTCGATCCACTCAAGAAATCCGACTCAGGCAGTAGCTCACAGTCCGTCAAATCTGCTAGCTCATCAACCTTCGCAAGACGTAGAGCCCACCCACTTGAGCGTGCCGAAAGCTTACACTCAGTCCAATCTACTCGCTCAGCTAACTCGAGCCGAGTTACATCATACCTCAACCGCGTTCAATCAGCGCCCATAACGCATGATGATCGAAACATTCAAGGACATGAAGCACGGCAAGAGCGGCAGTCTGGAAAACCTCACCCTGGAACGAACGGCAAACCAGATTCTCCATCACATGGAGGACAAGGACAGCGAGGACTCTTTGGAAAGCACAAGGGCAAGAGTACTATGTGCGTTTCCCGCCCACCCTCTCACTACCCTGGACACTGCTAACATGCCCATCTCCCAGCGAACGCCCGCGCGATCTACGGCCCCAATCGCCTTCTCGACGTGATAAGCTTCGCTCCGACTTCTTCAAGAAGAATTGGGGCCGCTATCGTCGAGCACAATCCGATCAGTAGATCGTACATCCACTGCTGCTCCGCGAAAGAAAACTCACGTCTCGCGGCCATGGAGCACTTACTCGTCATCACAGAAGACCTCCTGCAGCGCCTCTTAGACGCAGAGGGCATTACGAGCAGCGGCTGGCTCCCCGCGACGCCACAGGCCCAGCACGCTGCAATATACAACGCAGCAAGTATCAGTGGAAGCGTGATTGGCGGGAGCGTGGCCGGCGGGACGGGAAGTGTGACAGGGAGTGTGCAGAACAGTCGCCGGAGCAGTGTTGCGCCGCAGGAGTAAGTCACGCCCTTCCAGCACATCTCGTCAGTCAGCGCAAACAAAGTCCAGACTCATTTTGAACAGTTCAATCCCTCCGACGGGATTCATCAATGACCACCATTCGCCGCATTCGCATCACCATATCCAGAAACCGCGTTTCGTTCGCAACAACAGCGATACGTCATTCCATTTTGGCCAGACTGCGCCGCAGGCTATACCCAGGACGGCGAGCGATGTTATTCATCAGCCGAAGCCTGTGACGGTGGGTCAGATGCCGGATCGTGGACCCCTTGGCGGGAGAGTGGCGTGGAGGTTGGGAAGTGAGGATTAGAAGTGTTGATAGCGAAACCTTTTGGCTATTCTATGCGAACAAAATCCTATTCCTTGTCCTTACAGTTCGTGCACATTGGAAAGCGGTGTGAGTATTTTATTATTCCTCGATTCTCCTGCCTTCTGCATGTAATCTGGCTAAGTAGCTAGAATACCCAGTGCGAAAGCAAGCTACCCACATGTAAACGCCAATATGCATTTTCACCTAATAGTTGACCAGTCGTTCGCCTCTCTACGGCCCGCTCATGCCTTCTTCGCAAACTCGACGCGCAGAATAAGATGGCCGAAACCGACTGCAGGACACACATTAGCAACTGGTTGCAAAATACGCTGGATCCAGGGATCGACTTACATCCATCCATCTTCTCGCACGCCTTGGCCGCATCTGACCGGTCAGCGTAACTGACAAACGCAAAGCCCTTAGCTCTCCCGGTTTCCCTATCCTTGGCCAAGAATACCCTCGTAACATGTCCGTATCTGCTGAACATATCCCTGAGATCCTGCTCCTCGGCAAACTCGCTAACATTGGTAACACGCAGTGTCGCGCTATCGTCGCGGTCAAACTTGCCACCCATCTTCTCTCCCCCGCCAGCGCGTCCACGCAGATGCGGCGGCACATAGCCTCCCGAACCAGCACCGAGTCCGCCAGCGCCGCCGCCCGGCGCATCGTCGGGCATGTCCGCGGGTGCGACGTCGCCCTCCGGGGCCATGGTGTCTTTGAACGGACACTTTGTGGTGAAATGATCGCCCTGGCAAATTCGGCACTTAATCTTTGCATTTTTGAGTTCAGCCTTTTTCTTCGCTTCATCGCCCTTGTCCTCGTTACTCGCTTTCCATGCAGCTACAGGTCGGAATAGAATGTTCTCCGCTACGCTGACTGTGTCGGTCTGGGGGCCCGCGGGCTTGCCCTTTTCTTGCCCGAATTTGGCCCATTGCTTGCGCTCCGCTACCCGTGGGTTGACGGTGGTTTTGACAACGGTTTTCTTGATGCGGCGCGTGGTTTTGTATCGGCGGCCGTCCTCGCCAACGCGGTAGGTGGTTATGGTTTCGGTTCCATCTTTGTTTTTTGTGATGGTTTGGGAAGGGAGGGCGAGTTCCGTCTCATCGTCTTCTTCCGCCCAATCGGTGCGGCTGCAATATTCGTGAGTGGCGGCGCTCGTGTAGGGGAGTGTGGGAGCATGAGAACGGGGTTTGAGGACTTACCCTGCTGGTCGTGACATTTTGGAGCTGGGTGTGCTTTGTGCTGCTGTCAAGTGTGTGTGTATCGTTGGGATATCGATTGGGGTGCAGTTGTTCCCTCGTAGAGATAATATGGACGAGGAAGTGGCGGCTAGTGGGGGCTTTTCGAGCTTGTGCGCACGCTAAACTCCACGCTAGTGGTATGCCTTCGATGTTGCAGAGATAAGCTTCTCGCCTTCGTTTACTAGAACCGCCTCAGAGCCAATGCCCATCAACAGTTGTACCTTAAAACCATCCAGTTGTGAGATAGCAACGACAAATTCACAAGCACATGACACCACAATATGAGGAAGCAACAATATCATCAATCATGTCTCATTTCGTTGTACAGGCTACTGAATACAGTTCAGCACCGTGAACCGTAGAGGGCCACTAGATGAAGCCACCACTATAGTTACTTTCTTTTCCCAGGTATATCCTCCATGTCTATCCCATATCCATACATGCTGCAGAGCTCGTGTATGACCTGATCAGAGCTTCATAGTAGATGTTCAGCTGCCACCCTGAACCTTCTTGACGATTGGTACTATCTTCTCAAACAGTGGGTGGGATTTGTCGAGACCGTTGACCTTGACGACAACGTCTTCAGCCGAGTTCTCCTTGAGGATCTTGGCTAGCTCAGCTGATTCCTCATCACCCTCGACATTCTGGAACTTGTATGCTTGCTCGATAGCACCGAGGAGAGCATCGACGTTGTCGCCGCGCTCAGCGAGCTGGGCAGCAGGGCCGACGAAACGCTCCTTACGAGAGAGCTTGCGAAGAGGGGCACGACCGACACGCTCGACATTGTCCTTGAGAACGGGGTTGGAAATACGCTTGATGATAGATTCAACATAATTGTTCTGCTCCTGGCTGCCGACACCGTGCTTGTTGACGATGAGGTGAGCGGTCTCTTTGACGGCGCTGCGGACGATGTCGTTGAGCTTCTGATCTTGGAGAACCTCGTGGATGTACTGCTTCTTGGCCTGATAGCCATAGTAGGCAGCAGTGGCGTGCGAGGTGTTGACGGTGAACAGCTTGCGCTCGATGTAGGGCTCGAGGTCATCGACGTAGTGGATGCCCTTGACTTCGGGCTTCTTACCGCCGTTCTCAAAAGGCTTTTGCTCGACGCACCACTCGAAGAACTTCTCGATCTTGACGTTGAGGCCGGCGTCGGCATCTTGGACGGGCACAATTCGGTCGATGGCCGAGTTGGCGAAACGGGCCTTCTTGTCAAGGTTGCTCTTGGAGTCCTCACTGAGCTTGCCCTCGATGAAGCCCCTCCATGTGGTTGTAGCATTGATTGCGTTCTCGCAAGCGATGACGGCGAGGGGATAGTCTAGGGTGCGGGCATCGATGGCCTTGGCGACAGGCTCAGCAACAAACTTAAGGATATTAGGGCCGACGGCGCAAGTGACAACGTCAGCAGAAGCGATCTCCTGGATGACCTTGTCCATCTCGTACTTTGAGTTGATGGCACGGTAGTGGTCAATGGTGAACTCGCGCTCGCCATCGTCACCGATCTCGGTGACAGTGTACGACGACTGTTTTTGGAGAGCCTCAATGATGCTGTCCATGACATCGACGAACACGACTTCAAAGCCGGCGTTGTGCAGGAACTCTGCAACGAAGCCACGGCCGATGTTGCCACCGCCGAAATGAACGGCCTGGCAGTCACATCATCAGCCTAGATCATATATCAAATGGTGTGCAACCTCTTACCTTCTTTTCATAAGGCATGGCTGTGTGTTGTTACAGGTCAAAGTTGAGTGTAGTGCTTAGGGAGCGGTGTCAATGAGGAGATGGTTGTGAGAGAGAGGAAGATCTGTTGTTGGGGGGAGAAGCTATGGTGGGGTATTTGTAGTAGGCAGGAGCCGGGGCCGACGTGGGCATGATGGCAACGCAGAGTTTTGTGGGGTGAGGCAAACAACGTACCTGGCCAGACGCGGCGGTTGGCCGGGCGGTGTGCGGCATGGCCCAATTGCGCAGTAGTATCGTGGTGGACGTTGAGCGCAAGTAAAGGTCCATGTCGGGCCAGTTTGGTGAGCTGGCGAACGAAGACCCCGCTATGGCGGTGACGTTATGGTACAGAACCCGATTGGATGCTAATACTATTGGCAGCACAAACAGTCGCACGATACACAAAGGCGTGCAAAAGTAAAAGCTCTAAGAGGTGTGGGAGCGTGGCGATTGCATTCCTTGTGTGTGGTGACTTGCGCCCCGCTGCCACGAGCCTCCGAAGCAATATCCAGGCCCAGTATTAATGCCGCAGTCTTCATGCCCAATGTCTTACACCGACTCCCTACCATAAATGTACTCTCGGCCGTGGATTCTGGATATGAGCTTGATGCCACCTCAACAACGCATTTTTATCCATGGACATTACATCTGAACGGGTCTTTATACGTCATAGCCCCAACTAAGAAAACCTCCCGTCCCCGTTGTTAGTTGACGCCAAGGACACCGAACACTATTGCTAGCAAGGGATTCCTCGTAGATTGCGATCATTCTCGGCGAGCCACTAGCAAAACGAGTGTTGGTGGTGCAAATCAATATCATCGATTACTAGACTATCGTGAAGGTATGCTCCCTGTCAGAGCTCGAGTGTGCGCCAGATCATTCCCTATAAAACAGATTCCTTTTGTTGAATGATAGTAACTAAGCATGGATAGCCTGCTGGACGTGTGGATACACGGCTATCATGCGATGGTAGAGGTCAGGATGTTCTCTCATCAACACCTCCGGATCCCATGCCATGGCAACGAATATTGTATCGATGCCGCTGGATAGCGGCGTAGTGAAGATGTTGCATATCTGCAGTCCAATCAAGAACGCGAAAGCAATTACAACGGGCGTGTACCCGCCGTCCCTATTGTATGCTGGCGATGTGAAGACCAGGTAAAGATACGCAAGGAGCGCACAAGCATACGCAATGAATGTAGAGCCCATAGATAACACTGGGCCGATTAGACACTCATTGACAAGCGCATCGATACCGCGATCCTTGATCATCCTGAAGATGGTTAGCTCAGAGAGTCTCAGTTGATACAAATTATGCAAAGCATTTACTTCCAGGTATCTTTCGCAGCTGCAACGTAGCTCTTGCCATATAGGGCAATATAGCTGAAGGCATATCGATTCAAAAACTCGATAGCCCAGTTCAAGACGCCAATTAGGCAACCCAGGATACAAAATAAGATCGAGCCAACAATGTTGCCATCAGCAGACGCACTGTGTTGTGCAGCCGAGCAGATTTGTCGCAAGAATTGGATGATGGCGACGATCAAACTGCCGAGACTGATACTTCCAAAGCTGTATGTCACCGAGCGCTTGAATGCGCCGCGCGTTGCACCTTTGGGCTTTGAATTAGGGTTGAAGTACCACGAGCCGTAGACGCCAGAGATGGTGGTATGAATGGTGTTCTTGAGCCACTCCGAGATCCAGTACATGGCGAAGGTTACGAAGACCAACAGTCCAATCACCTTCCCATTACTGCAACCTCCACCTCCATTCCTGCATTGCGTGTTCTTCTGATTTGGTGTGTATTGGACATAAATTGAGACCAGGGTGACCGAGTACCATGCACCGAGTGCTGCAGCAAGAAGACCTCCAACCAGGGATACGACATAGGTGTGTCCGTACTTCTTGGAGACATCGATTGCGGCCTGGAGCATGAGAACACTGAACGGAATACGCGGAACTGCAGAAAGCTGTTAGCAAAGCGGCGGTAACTTGCAAAAGGAGTACGTACTCCAAGAGATAAAACATATTACATAGAAGATGCTAAAAATTAAAAAAACAATGCCTCCGGACCAGTATTTGCGACTCAACATGTACAATGCTGTAACGAAGCCGAACACGATATTCAGAATACCAGTAATCCAGATGAACTGCTTTGTGAAAGCCCTGGACGCCCAGATGTAGGCATAGGATAGAAGCGTTGCCATGCCCAGCACGAACGCGAACAAGATGACCGTGTTTGAATTCAAGGCGAATTGATTCGCGTTGCCATAAATGCCACCACTCTTCTGGTTTGAATATCCGCGAATCGTGATAACACTCACGGCAACATAGCCCAGAAACACGGCGATGAACAGCAAGCCGGCCCAGAGATCATTGTACTTGGGTTTGTCGAGCTTGAATTGCTGTTCAAAAGTCTTAGAGTCGGCGCCGTATCCATCTTGTTGATAGCTTTGCTGTTGCATGTGCTGCTGTGGCGGAGGTAGACCTTGGGGAGGCGCATAGTTCTGGCCATAGTTTTGGCTATATTGGGGTAGCTGTTGACCGTATTTTGGCTGCTCTTGGTAGTATGCGCCTTGGGGTTGCTGTGGTGGGCCGCCACCGTAATAGTTGGCTGCCTCGCCCTGGTGTGACATTACGGAATAGTTACCGCACTTCGTGTAGACAATAGTTGAAGCGGTAGACGATGAACAAAGGAGGAGAAAGGAACCACTAGCGGACTAATGATATAATGTTTGCGAAGCGTCGCTAGCTCGTCCTTTAGAGGATGCGACAATCGATGGAACGTGCAGGGATTCGACGGCGCGTGTGGCTGCATTTGCTGCATCTCCACGTCATGTACCTCGTCGCAGACCAGAAGGTGCCCCGTGTCGTGCACCGTCCAAGATCGGTCGAGATCTTCACGCTGTGATCGCCCTAACAGGATGAGCTTGTTCTGCTGGTCCTTGTCGCTCGTCTATCTGTCTTCTCCTCGGTGCGTCCACTTTGTCGTAGCGTGAAGACGCGTTCTGGGTCGTCACTGCCTCGTGGAATATTTGCATCAGTCTATGTCGTTAGGCCTTGCTATCCTCCCTCTCCCGATCTCTATCGCATGATTCGTGCCATGTCCCGGTTATCCGAAGGTAACTTCATGGTCAAGGTTTTTTTGCTTCCGTGGGTCCGTCTTGGGCTTTGTGATACCAGGCACACAGTAGCGCACGCTGCTGCAATTCTGATAATCTCGCTTCATTGGTACGGCCACTGCCTGTCCCAACCACCTCTTAATTAAGACCACGGCCAAAACTTCTCACTGCCGGGTGCTCGCTCAATTAGCAAGACGAAAACAAGAGATTAAAAAGACGGACAACGACATGAGAGAGTGGTGGGTAGTAGCTTCGTTAGATTAGTCAAAGAGCTATCCCATCATGCTGCTCTTACCATGCATATGCCTTCTGTTCCATACTTCTCAAACGCAGCATACTAATACAAGAGCTGCTTCTTCATTGGGTCTTCTTTTTCTCAATCTCTTTTCCGTGCGCCCACAGGTAAACAAATGGGTAGAAGGTTTCTGGAAGCAACGTAACAACCATACCTCCAATGCTCCACCAATTGGCTACATAGCTCCAATTCTCTGGGACGTTCAGGTACCGCCAAATAAACACTAGGAACGCGGTTATACAACCCAAATATCTCGTAATCCTGTACCAATCAGCTCAATGCCTATCAGATGCCTATCCAACAGCAACAACATAGCAAACCTACCAGATCTCCATACTCTGACCCCGCGTATTGCCATTTTTAAGCAGATAGTACACCTGACCCCAACCTATTGGCAACTCAAGATATAGACCCGTCCAAAATGCCGTCTTCTGCTCCCTCTCGTCTGGCCAATACTGTCCAACCAACCAGAGGAACCCCATCCAAGCTGGAACTTGCCACAACAGTTTCCAAATCATCTTTCTCCTCACCACATCCTTATACGCATATTTTAACGCCACGACCACAAACGTGATATCAAACAAGAACCACACAAAAAAGCACCCTCGCTGAAAGGCCGTGCTAGTGCACACCCAGGCATAATAAATCTCATACGCCATAGTTGCGGAAAGAAACTGTACCGTACCAGCCAGGTAACGGTCCGCATAGGTCCTGATAGTGTAGAACATGTAGCACATAGTGTAGAGGATGCCGCATGCTATTATCAGGAAATCGGTTATGAAGAAGTAGGATTCTGGCGGATTTAGAGCGAGGTCGGAAGATTGGGGTATTAAGTGGTATGATTCATATTGCTTTCCAAGTTCAAAGGTCATTTTAGATGGCAGTGCGCGTAATACGAGGTGTACCAGGTTAGTGAAATATGTTTAGGTGGTAAAAGAGGATGTACAGGAAGAGAAGAGAGGAGGAAGATGGCATGACCGGGGAGGTTTAGTTGATATAAGGGGGGTGCATGAGCGGGTGAGTCAGTCCAAGCGCGCACCAACAAAGTCCGTGTAGAAGATTGTCAATTTCTTTCGAATTTTGTATGAAAGCGAACACGGACTGACTCGTCCGCCCATGTACCCCGCTCTTGTAGCTAGTCAGCTGATTATATTTATTGAAGAGGCAAGGTTTCTTTGATGGTTAAGGTGGGTCACTAGGACGCCGAACACAGTGCTGACATACGAAGCTTCCGATGACTCCGGGTGCGGCGGAGCATCCAGCTTCGGAGTATCCGGATACTAACAACCCTACTTTGGGAATTAAGATGTCTCTTAGTCAACCGTCCCGTGCAAGGGATTTTCGATACCCCGATTTTGACCTTGGCTGCATTTGGCTGCGTTCAGATGAAATGCGTGCATCTTCCCACTCCAGAAATTAAAAACGGTATAAAAACAGAGAGCGAAGTTTCCTCCATCACTTTCTTTCTATGTTGTACCCTTGCCAGATACCTACTCTGGACCGATTCTTTTTGCGGATTGGCTGTTTCTATAGCCCTGCAATTCTGAATTTGCTCCTTAGACTACTACCCTTTAGGCCGTACTAGCGACGAAACCACTTCCCACCTCTGCTTCTTACTAAGCCAGGAACATATCTGATCTCTCCCATTAAGCCGACTTGCAAAATTAATATAGACATGTTTACCTAGTGATAGCGTTTATACTAGACCTAGAAGGGCTTCTGTGAGAACTAATTCTCCATGGTAGCTTAGCCTTCTTAGATTGAGGGTATTGTGTTCATGTCTGACCTCGTTGGTCATATCAAGAACAACTATATCGGCTTAGTCTTCTTATTTTGACTCATCCCTCTCATACTAGGTCAATTGCATTGCCCATAGGTTTTGTGATGAATCAACTCCCTTGATCTATCCACCGATACAAGGTAATCGTAATTGATATCTTGCTGAAGAAAAGTCTTGGAGGGTAAGAAGGTGAGATCGATATCAACGATCGCCGGATTCTGGTTGACATGCGTGAGCATGTGGGTTGTTTTCGGACTCAAGTTGCGGCCTCGAAAGGTTCGGGTCCATCATTACACCCTAGACAACAAAGGCTCTCCATCATCTCCTTCAATTCGGAGGCTGATGGCCTCAAATAGGGATTTTCCATTATCATCCTCGGAATACGAACTGTGGCTTCCTTTGGCAAGCTCAATGGCCCATATATCCAGATATGATAGAGGACATCTTTGATGATATCTTCATACCAGTTTGTTACCACGCTTATGTTAGCATAGAATGCTGGGTTGCCCGAGTGTAATTTGCGGAGGTCTAACAGTCTCTGCCTCGCGTCATGATTTCTCCGAACACGAAGGCATGAGTACAGAGTAGCCATCATTTCCATGAACACACAACCCAAAGAAAATATGTCTGCGCTCAATCCCCTCTTGTCCTGGTGGATAACTTCAGGGGCAGCGTAAGCTCTAGTGAATGAAGTCGGCGAATCGGTTTCGGAATCCGCTGCACACTTGTAGGCCCGAGCTATACCAAAGTCCGCAACATAAATTCTGTATGTGTCGCTTTTTATCTGGCGGACTAGTAAGTTCTTTGGTTTGATGTCCATATGCTTCATATGCTGCTCGTGAATATACGCGATCGCGTTCGACAGGCAGCCGAAGAAGGTAAATAGCGCTTTAGCACGGGGTTCGTAACTCCATGTCTCCCCTCTTGCATCTTCCAGCAGTTCTTCCATGTATTTATCGAGGTCCCATTCAGCCGCGGGGTAGAGAAGTATAGCTAGATCCTTCCGTAACGTGTAGGTGCCAACCACACGAATAACATGGGCATGCTGCAACTTTAGCAGATGCTCGACTTCAATAATAGCATCCTCTTTCTTTAGTCGTCGGCCGCAGGCAATTTTCTTTCTTGCAAGTCTGATCCTGCGACATTTGACTTGGTCGATGATAGCTGTTTGACTGTGTCCGAGGATCTTCTCATACTGGAGAGGTACGTCTCCTTCAGCCTCTGGATGATATTCCACATGCTGTCCTTTCCCAGACCAGTCGAGTTCTTCTAGGGGATGTAATAAAATGCCTCTATTGTGCAGATGAGTCAACCATTCACTACTGAAAGTCTTGCCAGCCTTAGATGCTGTCTTCGTGAGGTAGCTGGTAACACATGCGGTGGTCTCGTTTCTCATCTGAAGCCGGCGCTCTTCACCCCATAGGTTGAACAAGAACGTATCTTCGACTCGGTATTCTGCTAATCGGCCTACAAATTCGTAAATTGGCACGTCCAGGTGCGAGCTATGCTTTGATGCGCCTTCATCTACCACTAGAGAAAGTCCCGTACTGACAAATCCCCGGAGGTTTACTAATTGCCGTTCTGATAGAAGGTTGGCAAGAGGTGCAAAGCGAACTAATGCCTGATCTACGACGCCATGAACTAGCTCTTCATATGCAGTCTGTGATTCTTGAGAGATCTCAAACACTCGCGGATTGATATGGCCATGTTCATGGGGCCGTACGAAACCCCTTCCAATACGTAGTGGGTGAACAGGTCCAACCGAAGAAGGGCGGCTTGAAGCGGTATTGTAACTAGAAACACTAGAAGGCGCTGTTCGAAAGCTCGCTTGGCTAGCAAGATCAAAAGGCCTCTTCATGAGGGAGGCTAGCGAAATGCCACGGCTACCACGACGGGATGATGCAGTAGAAAAGCTGGCACTTGGTACTACGGCAGCATGGAGGCTGAGTCCGAATTCTGTATCCCTTGGTTCTAACACTTGCGCCGAACCCTCGTTTTCGTTGTCAGAAATGCTATCGTCACCTCCAAACGCCCCTGGGTCATCGCTATCACTACCAATGCCACTATCTCGATATTCATAGGCATTTGAATTTTTTTCTTCAGCGCCTTCATTGCCTAAGTCTCTACCAAAGGGAATATATCCCAATGCTTTGGCAATAGGCATTCTCACGGATTGGTTCCAGCGTCCTTTTCCTTGTCTAAGTGTTTCGAGGAACACTTCATCCACAGGGCCTGTAGCTACCGATTCGTCGCGAATGACCGATAATTTGGTCAAGTTATCTTCGGCACGCCATCCAGAACTTATTTTCCGATGCTATGAGTTGAAATAATACCCCCAAACTTCTAAAAAAGTTCCCGTTCAGTTAGATTGCTTGTTGATATTTATCGAATTAGAGACCTTCCGAAAACGGATCCTCATAGCAATTTTGTTGATGCGATTACCGCCCAAGGCTGATGATAGCTGCAGGTGTTACTCAGTAACCGACCACGTGGTTTGGTTCGGGAGTATTCAGACTTCAGAGTATTAAACTCTGAGAATGAGGCGGTATTTTTTTGTCTTTTCTGGTCAAGGGTAGGGTATGAGATATGAAGAAGATGGGATGAATTATCAATTCAAACGTGACTGGGTGGCCCATGCATTGGTATATTGCCGTGCATGACTCAGCCACATGGGTGCAAGGTACACAGATGCGGTAAATGATCGGCCATCTGGCGTACACGAATGGTGGCGTGAATAAGGATTTGGACTCAGACAGAAGAGGCAAAGTAGGAAAGGTGACATGATCTGTGGTGTTGATAGGGTGACTATCATATTTCCAAATAATGCGATTTATGACGAGGCGAGGACCGTGTAAACCCGTAACGAGAATCTTCTGTTTTCACCTTCGGCATGAAAGCTGCCATGTAAAAATCTTCCAGGCTTAATAGACAGGACAATAGTAGAATAAATACCTAAGTAGCTGGATACGAGCAGAATACACCGCCTTATACATCGAAAAACAACTAACACCGATCATAACATAATACTGTAGACTGTCACTCCAGCAGCGCATGCAGGGGTCTGTGCAGGAATGATGCTGGGTCGAAAAGGTAATGTTCGATGTCATGCATGCATCCGTGTTTACCTTAAGATTTAACCGGGGCTACATACCTTGCAGATATATTGTATGATTTTTAAAATATAACCATAGCTTGAGAAAAAGGTTCTCGTAGTCGTGCCTTTGAACAAGACCTTTGGCGCTTGTTCAAAACCTGCATATCAACAACGGGTTTTGCTCTTGACTAAAGGGCATATGTAGTGCAAGTCCCACCTAGGCAACGTTCCGGCTGCATTATCGACGTGTCATGAAAGAGGTGGCACCAATCAGACTGACACCCTAAAGCAAAGCACCAGTAAAATTTCAAGTTTGAGTGGGCAAGCATGGAATGAGAAGTGACAAGGAGTGACCAAGAATCTGAAGCAGAACGCTAACTGGGGTATATTGCAAACGCTGGCCAACCGGATCCAGCGGTTCTAATGACAGAACAACGACTATTGCGGTTGCAATCATTGCTTCTTGTCTGTGCGTAACTAGCTTAGTGGATAGATAGCTCAAAAGTCTGTCCACAGCCGTTCCGCACCTAGATAAATCACATTCAGCAACTCCTCTCCTCAACATCATCAGACCATTACCACCACTCATCGCGCTGAGCCGCGAAGAAATTTTCTCTGACGATTTGATAAACGCTTGATATTTCTTCCCTGGTAAAAGGCGTAATCGAGCCGTGGTGGACAATTGGTTCATTCTCTGAAGCCAGCGTGGAATCCGTATACTGGAGGTAATTAACGTTGATCATTGAAAATAATGGAGATGATGACTCACCGAACTTCCAGACTCCCAGAAGTCGCGACGCACATGTGGCAGTGATTGCGAACGCACAGGGGACGCCAAAATCTTCGAGCATTCATCCTGGAGGAGTTCCCTCACCAAGCTCAGACGTTCAAGGGGGTGCTCACACAAGACATTTTCATCCTCCGCGAGAACTACTTCATCAACAGTCTTAAGCTGATGCTGACTTTGAGTCACATTGGTTTCAGTGTCCCAGTCCCCATAGTCGACCTGTATCCTGGGTACACAGTTGCTGCTCTCGTGTACAGGCATCACTCGATCGACTGGCGCCTTCTCACTGGTCGGTCCAAGGTCTTTGATTACTTCCTGCGAGCCCGGTGTGGACGGTGTAGGGGGCTCCATCCCTAATACCTCCGGCGTCGTTGCTTGCCACCTTGTTGGTGTGCGCACAATTGTAGGTGCTGCACCATAGGGGAGCCAACCCATATCACCAGTTTGTGTGGTAGAGCTTTGGCTGGGTGCCACTTGTGGGTCGTAATACCGCCAGCTTCCTCTGTCTCCTACAATAGGTTGAAGGCTATACTGGGGTGAGAAGAGCGGGTAGAGGTCTCTGTGTATTGATTGGGGAGGTACTAAAGCACGATTATGGACCCCAAGAGAGAAGTCGATGCCTTGAACAGGTGGGCCCCGGGCAGGTGAGGGAGGCATGCTAGGCAGCCATGGTCGGCCTTGCTGCCAGGTTCTATTGTATCCCGGACCATTCCCGTACGGACTATTCACATGAATGGTTGGAGCGAGCGCGGACCCGAATCCGGTCAGCCCTTGCCGATTTGTGTGAACCATCCGGGGTTCGTGCGAATGGCCTGTGCGAACGGCTTGTCGATCATTCCAAGCGTGTTGTGGACCTGTCTTCCTCGAACGTTCCGAGGTTTTGGGTGGCGCTTCTATCGCTTTTCGATCTGCGTCTGGGCGCTTGGGTTTATGAGCATTTTTAATACTCGTTGTAGTGCTGGAACAACCATCGCGTGGTGCGACATGGGTCTCAGTCTTTCCAGATTGAGGTGCTGCGTGCGCACTTCGTTCCGCTGGTTTCGAGTCCTGGTTGCGTCTTTGCTTGGCCCTACTCTCACTGATCTTATTAGCTTGCCATTCTCTCCTTTTTTTCTGGCGACGCGTCTCTAGAGCAGTATGCTCGGCTGTGGCTGCTCCAGCGTCCGTGTGTAGCGGGTGCGGCGTGCTCGTGCTGCTCGGTACGTTCGTCTCAGGGTTCGTCTCATTCATCTCGCTCGTCTCATATCCATCTAGCCTAAGACGTGGCTCAGGGGGGGCCGTGTTCACCATTGTCTTTGCGGTATCGTCTGGCGGCTCCGGGGTGAAGAACCTCCAGGAAAGTGGTGCACGATCGAAGGACCAGTCCGCGTCAGCGACAGCTCACAGCACCCGCTGACTGGAGGGAAAGAGGAGAGGATACGCAAGAGCAGGTGGTGATGGGGTGATACGTTGCTAACTATGGCAGCGAGTAATACTTATATCACCAATTTGAGATGCGTGTAGAGCTATGAGGCACTAGGTCTTCATTGCTGTCGAGCTATACACTGGGCGACCGCCGTGCTGCACCTCGCGTGTTCCCTGCCAACGAGGCGCAAGTAGCGTGTCTGTCACCGTAATCCTCTCATCAACCAGCATGGAAACACAAGCACCACGCCCACTGTAGATCATGTGTGACGCTGGATTGCTCTAAGCAATGGTCGGCAATCGCTCGCCTACAAAAGCTCGCATTTTCAAACCATGAACGTCTATCGTAGCGATCGCTCGCGTGTTCAGAGCCGCCCGCAAAACTAGACCTAGCCCACTCCAACCGCCTGGCATGATAGCAGGGCAGCGCACGCTGCCTACCGCGCATGTGCACTGAGCTGATTGGCATGCCCCTCGAATGATGGCGATTGAGGCACGCTGGTGTAGATGCAGACTCTTAGCCTATTCAGGGATAGGCAGCCACACCGAGTGAGTGCGAGCGTCGCAATAATCGTGCATCGTGGTGGGTTTCGCACCGGTGGAAAGACGCACCAGACCGCAAGAAGCTACGGCTGACAGTAAGTGGCACGCAGAGAGCATGCCTCAGCGAACAGCACATCCGTCACTGTGCATGTCCGTCTCCCGACCAGGCTACCATGCGTCGGTAATGCAGTCAATCCCTATGCTGTTAGCTTGTGCCACAGACTTGTGCATGCGGTTTCTGCCGAGATCCTTTCTGGCCATAGGCTATTGGACTGGAAAAAGATGATATCTCGTTGAAATTTTCTGTACGTATGCTTATAGATATGGGTATATAACGTGCAACAACGCCATGCCATACATAATTGAAGCATCCTTCGCCTTTTTCTTAGCCGCACAGCCTCCTTTCCCATTCGTCACGTCGTAATACCATTTTAAAGCTTCATGCCCCTCCTCATTTAGATCGTTTCTTTGGGTTTGGCGACTTGCTAGCTCTCGGGCTCTTGGGCATGAGACTCTCGCCCTGAGCTTTCATTTTATTCATTGCTTCTTCGGCCTGATGCTGTTTCTTGTTGACGTGCATGTGCCGTTTCTCAATCTCGTCTTCAAACCCTTGAGCAAGCTTGCGCTTGGTTTGCCGAGCCTCCTTGGTACGCTTGATAATGCTGCTGAACTGATCGAGGAACCAATCCCCAGCATCTTCCCACTCAGTGGTAGGCAGCGATCGAAAAAACTGCACTTGATGATTTGCTTCAAAGTTCTTCACATGTGCGAGGCGTTCGCTGAGTGGTTTTTGGAGCATATCTTCACTAAGTGGCTGTATAGTTCCACGAGGATTGGTATCAAAGCTCTCTGTCTTTAGCTGGTTGTAAGTCATAGCATGAAGAGCATGGAGATCGTAGTCGCCATCGGGTTGAGCCATAGTTTCTCCACCCTGAACTACTTCAACTGGTGGCGGCTGAATGACGGGTACAATTTTATTACGCGTTGATGAAGGAAGTTTCGTACGGGCACCAGGCTTCGCCACAGCGGAAGGGGCATGGGAATGTGCTGGATGGGCTTGCTGTCCCCCCATAAGGGTCGGGCGATGAGGAACGGGAGCGAACTCGCGGCTTGCTTGGGTGTAAGTAGACGGCTGGCTTGGCATGAAAGGGGCAGGATTGCTTTGATGAACGTTCCCAAATTGTTGGCCACCATAGTTGTTCACACGCTGTTGGTCGCGAATCTGTGCTGATCTTTGGACAATGTCCTTCGATCCGTGCATGGTTTGACTGGGATATTGATCCAATGGTCCGCGCTGAAATTGTGGTGCAACACGTGGCCCTCGTCCGATATTGTTTTGGTGTCCAAGTGATAGCTCTTGTGTCCCTTCCCATTCGTTGGGATCACCCTCCGTAGTGGTAGGGTAGGAGTCACCCTCAATTGTCTGGAATGCAGATTGTCTGAGTTCCTGTATCTTGGCCATGATAGCTCGAACAGGCATTTGATCCACATTAATTCCTTGTAATCGAAGGATTTCAATATCTTCAGGTGGGATCTCGAAGTCGTCGTCTTCATCTTCGCCCTCTTCATCGCCCTCTTCATCTTCATCTTCACCTAATGAATCATCTTGGTCAAGGATATCGCCGTGTTGATGATGATGGGGGTATCCTGCCGGAAAATCCTCCCCTTGAATGATTGATTGATTCACTGTAGTATCGATGCTCTCGGCGTCAGTATCGTAAGGGTCAAGCTTTTGCACTTGACTCAATTGGCTGCGCTGGATTGGATGCTGGATGGTAGCGGAGCTATTTTGTGGGTGACCAAGCCTATAAGGTGTGGCTGAGGGAGCCTGGGCTTTGTGAGGTTGTTGATCAGGAGCTTTTCTTGTGATGGTAACCTTGGCATTTGCAGCCCTGGCTTGCCTCTCAGGATTGATTTGTTTACCAGATTGAGCGGGCTGTGGGCTTGCTGCGCCGCCACGACCTTGGACGAAATTCTGCATGGCTAGACGGCACAAGCAGCCGACCAGTCTAGATGGCCGCCTAGTCTCGAAAATATGAAGCCGGCGTTTAGATGTGAGAGACAAATGGTGAAGGATTGAAGCTTGAACGGGAAGGCGCGTTAGTGTTATGTACTAACCCAATGTAGAGTAACCTCGGACCCGGCGGTGACGATATGTTATCTCCGTAACAACCACCGCTCCCTTCATCCATGATGCAGACTCATGGCCTTTCATATGGATGCCTTTACTTTCTAGGACATACAGACGCTACCAAGCATATGGAAATGGGTGCATCCTACTTTAAAAAGCTCCCTAACGAGGTAGACTATTCTGGATTGCCATCTTAGCGCGCTATAGCTGATCATTCTAGTTGCTCTTATGCATCTTCTCCACCATCCCCACACCCGAGCTCCTCTCTCTGACCCTGATATCACGCAGGCTATCCACCATAATCCTTCGCATCCTCCACAACCGTCTGGTTGAAGCTGCTGAGCTCCATTCGCATTCATTACTTCTCGAATGCTATCATCCCACGACTAAATTTCTAGAGCCGCCGTCGTTCTGCTCGTACCAGGGCACACATGGCCTGTCGTTGTATGAGTCAACCGAAGATGAGACAAATATCGGGCTGCGTCTAGCGAGGATGCGGAACTTTTACTCGCGATACCGACCGCAGCAGCGGGAGCTTGAGAGTGGAGGGAGGAAAGTGGTCCAGCGTCCTGGGGACATCCTCGGGAGCCGTACCTTCCCTGGTACTGTACAGAGCAGGTATCAGGGTGATACAACCAAACAGAGGCTTAATCTGGAAGCACATGAGCTGTTCACCCAGCTAGTGGCGCAAACAAACTTGGTCAAAATTGACCCGCTCCACGGACTTTTCAGTTCCGCTGTTGGGGTTGACGAAGGCGTGCTCAGAGTATGGAAGAACTGGTTGGCAGATATAGCAGAGAGAGATCAGAGCACCGATGTACCCACTTTGAAAGAGAATGTGGAGGAAGCGGGCAAGGGTAAACAGCCCGCTCGAGAGGCTTGCGAGGAGCAGGCAGGGTTAGATTCGTTAAGAGCCTTATGGGTTAGCATGTCAAAAGACACTGCGATAAGCTTCAAGGTTAGGGAATTAAAACCTCAGAGGGTAGCACCTTACATGATTCGGGCGGATGAAGATATGACTGTCACTTATGAGATCGAGTATGATGGTATGTCATTTCATCCGCCATGCCATAAATTGACTGACACGGTTAGTATAGAGTTGTTCATAAGAACATCGCATCTTCTACTTGTGCTTGAGCAGTCCCTAGCACAAGAAGATAATTCGTCTGGGAAAGCTGTGGTTTTCGGTTCGTTTGGGTGACACACGTAAGTGCGGTTTGTGGGGTGATGAAAGGGGCCCCGCCATCTAGGTACCTTACCGCAAGCGAAGAATGCACACCAGCCTACTCATTGTGCCCAAGCAAAAGAGTTACTCTAGGTCCCCTTCGCAAGGCAAAAATTAACTGACCCGAGTGATCGGGCCCTTGTAACAGGTTTTCAGAAAAGTAATGTAAATGTACTCATAGAATTATTCCACGCTTAAAATCATGGAAGCTCTACAGCAAAAATCGAGCATTTCATCCTTTTCACCAAGATGCCAAATATTCACTCAGTTTGTCTGACACTTGGAAATTCGCTAAGATCCATTTTTGTGCAGATGACTAACCTAATACATTTAGCAGTACTCTGATTTACCCCGCCGTTCGGCCGAGGTAGTGTGAGCGCAAAAATCAACCCCTATCAGTGCCCAAAAAGTTATCTCCGCTCCCACAATCGAACTGTTCTGAGATAATTTTTGGATTCTAGGGGCAAAGGCCAAAAGATGTACAAAATGTTCTGGTAGAATTTTTTGGATCCTGGGGGCAAAGCCTAAAAGGATGTAATTAGATGATGAGACCGGTCCCCAAAAAGGCAATACCTAGTCAGGACTATTAGACTACTCGATGGTAGCAGCAGAGGCTTCTGCGACATGCTCTAACTTAAATCGATGATCTTTGTTTTTGTCACGCGGAATCATTACGGATTAGTACAAGCGTCTTCAACGCCAGCCAATGAGAGATTGCTCGTATGTGATCGTTTACGCTGATCGATATGCATTTTGTTAAGTATTTATTACAATAAATGTTCTAGAAATCCTATCAACAACAAGATCCCAAGCACGACTCAGTCGTTGTATCCTCCGCTTGGTGTAGTTGGTTTATCACGTTCGACTGTAATATTCATTGTAATCGAAAGGTCTCAAGTTCGATTCTTGAAGCGGAGATAACTTTTTGCACTTTTTTTTTGAGCGATTAAAGTTGCTACCGCCCAACATGTATAAGTGCGATGACAAGTGAGTGGAAAAGGGCACGTTGACTATCAGACTCGCAAGCAAGTATCAGGGTCATTTTTTGCTTTGTTTTCCAATTACGTGTGATCAACAGGATTGATTGAATTGGTTGCTTTATTTCTGTCCTATCGTTGGGGCCCAGCAGATATCCACACTTGATCCCCTTCGTTCTGCGATCCAGTAGAAGTCTGCATCGTCCATCGTCTGTTGGATGGCAATAATAACCTTACCCTTGCCTTTATCGTTCTTCCTACGTTTAGGGGCAGGCTCCTCATAAGTATCCTCGGCCTCGCTGCCATCGGGTTCCCATAACTGCATAAGGTGGTTATTCTTAATATGCTCAAACGGATTCTTTGGTAGGAAGAGAGTTGAACAGCAGGGGCACTGTAAAGGGGTCTTTTGATCCTCCATCCTGATTGCACGCATTAGCTGCACCTATAATATTAGCAGTGTATTAAAATGACTTTTCAGGGCTACTTACCTCACGAGAGTGGGTGAAAGACGCAATATGGGCGTTCAACTTCGATTACAACAAATATTGCAGTCGAACGTGATAAACCAACTACACCAAGCGGAGGATGCGGCGACTGAGTTGTGCTTGGGATCTTGTTGTTGATGGGATTTCTGGAACATTTGTTGGAATAAATACTTAATAAAACGCATATCGATCAGCTGAATAGGTCTGAGGCTAGGCCATCTCGTTATAGTAAACGATCACGTACGAGTAATCTTTCATTGGCTGGCGTTGAAGACGCTTGTACTAATCCGTAATGATTCTGCATGACAAAAACAAGGATCGATTTAAGTCAGAGCATGCTACAGAAGCCTCTGTTGCTACCATCGAGTAGTCTAATAGTCCTGACCGACTATTGCCTTTTTGGGACCGGTCTCATCATCTAATTACATCTTTTGGCACAAGGATGTGTGCTGAATCTGGAGGCTTAGCAGTGCGCTCACACAACGACACCAATACTTGAACCATATCTCGTCTTCGTTTATCACATAATTTGAGTCAGTAAACTCCAGATGATGACTGCAACGGATTGGCGGTGAAACGAAAGATAAACACCTATGGAGACAAAGGTTGTAATATTAGGGAGTGTATGTGTTTACCCGGCATTAAAGAAGTGCCACAAGAGAGCGATAGCATATATATACCGGCCTAAGTAGTAGCTTGGGCTCCTATTTTGCTGCGCAGCAAGAAGAATTTGTAATGACTTCACGAACACAATATCGTATTTTAGTAGACAGCTGGAATTACCACTATAACTAAATGGACCAAGAATAGCATGTGAAACTCATATTACAATCTAAACCACCCTCAACCTATCTACAAACACTGACTATAATAATCCCCATTCTTAACACAAGTCGTTCCAGATTCGCAAACAGAGCACCCAGAAAATGTTTTCCCACCACACTGCCCATACTTCGCTACAGGTCCGCACACGGGCGCAGTCGGCTCTGAAGGGGCGGCACTAGTGACCATTGTCGTGGGCACAGGTTCGGGTGTGGATGACTCGACTGGCGCAGGCGTACCGCCATTGCTGGTACCACCCCACACTGGGGGCCCGGGGATTTGGTAGGTGGTAGCTTTCTTTGCGTCGTCTGAGTCAATGTTGAAGGCGACGCCGGGTTCTTTGCCGGTGTAGGCGCCGGGGAAGGCAACGAGGTAGGAGGAGGGTGGAGATGCGGTTCCGCTTCCTGTCACTTCGAATTGAGCGCATTCTGTTCAAGTTAGTAACGTTTCTATAGGTATTTCTGCTATCGTCGTTTATAAGTTTCGACGTACCGGGATAAACTAGCAGGCGTTAGTCGAGTGAACAGCAGTCGATTTCGGATGAACTTACACTGAGGGTTGTTCGCTTGATGGACGGCAAGTAGTTCATGCCGGATAAGATAGTTTCCTGCCGCTAGGTTGGCTGGAATCGTGCTGGTCCAGAGCAATGTCTCGAGGATTTCGTCGCCGGCCCATTTCCCCGAATTTTGCGTTCCAGATACTAGGCCCTGCTGATCGATTTTGACTATAGGTAAATAATTTCAGAATACAAGGATGCTTATAAATGTAGCTTTTGAGGGTTTAGAACGTACACCAGACTTGGCCAGCTCCACTGAAACTATCGCATGATCCTGGGCACTTGGCCATATAGACCATCACGGAGGCAGGACCTTACAGGCTGTTAGTCTATGGTAATCACCCAAGCTTAGAATTCCTCACGATGTGTCCATTGTTTCCAATGTGCAACCAACTTGGAGCCAGCGGCAATCGTTCCCGTAACTCCAGTACCTAGAGCACCAGCATTGTTGCAACGGATGTTGATCGTCTACAATTCTTAGTATATAATCCCATAGCACCAATGCATGGCGATGTATACTGAAAGATCTTTGATGAATAGCGGGTCATATGTGCTGTATTGGCGTTGCAGCGACTTTTGCCCAGAGGGCGAATTGTATGGTGACCATCTGGTCACAGTGAGATTGGTAGGAACAGACACGCAAAGCGGGTACATACCCTTGGAAAGTTGTGGTTCCTACTTTGTAATAATCAACGCCTCCATGAGCACTTGCGGTCGCAAACAACGAAGCAGCGGCCGTAAAGATGGTTGGGACCTTCATGGTGAACGAATACTACTATGAAAGTTGAACAACCGTTCTTGATTTCGCGAATGCTAACAGAAAATGAAGACCTTGAGAAAAAGCCCAAAGTGAATACGAAAATAAATGCAGGAAACACATGGCCTTTATGATGTATTTGAACGATCTCCAATGCCCCGTTTAAACGCTATCCGCGTGACGACTCGGATACCATCGCTTCCTAAGGCAAATCTCCACCACTATCACACCCTTTGAGCATCTGCACCAACCTATTTTGGCTCATTCCCGTACACTGTCGTAGTGGTCGTGTGAACCCCAGGATTCTCCAGCCTGTGTAACCGGGCCAGAACCGCGCGACACAAATGACTCTTCTGGTCTTGTCCAATGAATGCACAAAGGAAATTAGGGCGTAGTGGGTGTTTGGTTAGTCTGGTGGTCGAAGATTGCCACTACTGAGGTCTGATATATGACTTGCGCAGGGATGTAAATAGCCGGAAGTCGTGAACCGTGGGGAAATTGGTAACGTGGGTGCAAGTTCCGATGCTTGACGCGAGGAAAGAGAATGTATGCCGAGGATTTGCGATGCTTGGTCGTACGGTTGGTATGTTGATCGGTGCTTGTGTTTTTACTGGGCCCGGGGTGTCGCCAGAGGAAGAATGCTGAAATATATAGACTGAGGGGAAATAGGTGAAGAGAAACACTATTGACAGCCCTTCGATTGTCCAAAATATCTAACAGCCACCGGCTAGGGCATCCAAAGGCACGCGCGTTCACATGGGGATGCTACGACTCGGCAGCTTGCCGTGCTTTCAAGTTGCACGACCTCTGCATATCTGAGCACTATGTGGAGAAACCCTGTCGACATGGACCCGTGGGAGAACTTTAAATACGACCAAAAACGCGACGAGAACTTAGCCTCCTTTGTTTGCGTGTCTTGGTGCCGCAGGAGCCTCGAACGATCATCTTGAATTTGCCTAAAAGCTTCTCGTCGCTAGCCTAGTCTTTAGTAAAAAGAACATGGTGACGGAAGGCCCTGCGGTGGACTCGATTTGGTACGGCTTGGTCGCTTGACCATATGCAAATTGGCAATAGTCCGAAATGCAATGGTGCCCATCGTAGGATGAGTGGTGTCAGCAAGTAGTGTCCAACCTTGGGACCGTATATTACCTGAACCGTTCAACCTTTGAAACACATCGCATACTTGTGTGGGGTGACAGATTGCCCCAAAGAAGGCTCTCAGTCGACTGGAAAAGATAGTTAGCTACCTAGAACCATTTTTCGAAGTATCTATGAGTATAGCTGAAGTAATCTAGTATTACTACTTTAGTTATACCACTGTATATTATATATTGCATATATCGAACACGAGCAGCTTACTGAGAGGAAGGGTGATGAAGTCCGAACCGAATAAAGCCTCCTTCGTTCGTAAGTGCCTTCCTGTTTAGTTATAGACGTCACTTGGTTCATTGTGAGATAGCTTTCTCCAAATGTTTTCTTTTAGCTAGGCACTTGAATGCCGCTATGTCACCTTGAGTAAATATAGCTAGCAAACCCCCCTTGCCCAACTTCGTTGATGTGAAGAAAAGTCATGAATATTAAATTAAAGCCCGCCACTCAATTTTGAATTAAATCTCAGAAAGAGAAGATGCCACATTGGCTCAAGATTTTCAGTGAGCTCACTGAAGGTAGCGCTCAGCCTTACGAGACTGCAACGTCACCAACAGGTCGTAGAAGTCTTCGCGCCAGTCCACACACTGGAGGTATTCCCACCACAAGCGCAGAGCAGGTGGATCGTCTGCGTCAGCCTATATTATGTCAGTATGCTGAAATTCTACAATCGCAGTCACCATGCTAACTTACTGCATCGAATGCATCAAGGATGGACTGCTTCTTGAGCATGGCCGTCTTCATCTTGGCCTCGCGGTCCCAGTCGCGTAGTTCTGCAATGTACTTATTCACGTCCTTGGCCATTTTAGCATTTTGTTCGACTTCGTCAACGGAGTTCACAGTCGCGTTGTCAGCCTCATTTGTAGCAGGGAGATGACCTTCGTGCTCAGGTTTTGGGAAGAAATGTTTCTTCAGCTCTTCTGTGACCCAATCTTGGCGCACAGCCGAAGTCAATTCCGCAGCCCAGAACGCTCTAATGTGGGGAGGCACGCGAGCTACCATAGAATCGTAATCAAGTTTATCGCTCCAGCGGGTCTGCGAGTAATTGCCATAATAGACGTATCGACCATTGTGTTTGACAAACATAGGAACATCTTCAGTGGTGTTGATATCGCTGGGAAGATCATCGAACACTTCCTCAGGTGATTTGTTGAAGAATGCGGTGAGCTTGGCTCCGTGCTCGCCTGGCTTCTCTGGTAGGTATGGCTCGGTGGCAGGGTCAAGCAAGAAGTAGGTGCGGTTTTTTAACATGCATGGGCTCTTACCACCAATGAACCACAATCCAGGAGACCAGTCAGTGCCACCCAGCTGTTCCGTCAGAAACTGCGGGTGGAAACTGACCATCTGAGTCTTCGCCGGAATCTCACTGCTGATCGAAAGCGGCGGTAGAGTAGTAAGATAATACGGCTTCCATGAGGCGACCGGCTGCTCATCTTGATGCGCAACGGAAGTTGGAGAAAGAGGAGGAGTTGGCATGGAAGCTGGAGCCGTGACATATTTGTCTACGGGACCATCGGTAGTGAGACGGCTACCAATTGGAACCATGGAACGCTGTTGGGTGCTGTGTATGTATTAGTATTAAACAAAGCATGATGTTATGAGACCCACCCGCTTATATTTTGGCCTTGCGTATGCGACGAAGATGACCCGAGTTGCTTGTCACCATCATCGCCTGCAACGGGTAGGCCTGGATGTACGCTGCCATTACCTTTGAGAGTGGTCTCACTGTTGGGCGTCTTCATGTCGAACTCCGTAATCCCACCGCGAAGCCCTTCAAGCTCATGTTTAAATCTCAAAGCCTCTTGGTGGGATTGTTTGATGTCCTCATCTTGGAAGCGACCAACAGACAATGAGCTAAGATGATGATACATCTTAGTGAGGACGTTGACTTCCTTAGACAGGTTTGCATGTGCTTGCGCTAGAGTGTTGACCCGAGCTGAAAGCTGTGAATCTGGAGGAGTTCTCATTGGAACAGGCATACTGTCTTGCGCGTGGCAGTAGCTGAAAGGGCTCAGGTCACAGTCGCAGGCCGGCAAACAGCTAACTTGGTTGTTTCGATAGATGTGAAAGATAGAAGTCGAGGCCAATGTATGAGGCCTTTGAGGTTCGTGGGAGAGGTGGTAGAGGAAGGTGTTGGGGTGCAGAAAAGTAGTTTATATAGATGATTGGAGCGGTATTTATAATTGCTACGGCAGTAGAGAGCTCAAACGAGCTACATAAGGTGAAAGAGAGAAAGATCTGCCTATTGTTGATCAATGAGAATAGCAAGGTAAAGTTAGTTTGAAGATATGCGTGGCAAGCAGCAGCATGGGCACCACATCTCCAAAATGGTGCCTCTAGTTGAGTAATTGATTCGATCATTGTGGGCAGCCCTTTCTCAGACATTCCATAACATGCATGGCATTCAAGACTCTTGTGCTCATGGTAGTTGTCGATGCTGTAGGTACAGCATCGCTAATCGCCCGGCACGGCTTGGTCCCGGCTTGGTCGGGAACTACAAAATAGCGCCAACGGATATTCCGGCCCTCTATGCATGCTACAAGAAGCTTGAATAAAGGCGTATAGAGCTAATTGACGCAGGGCAATAAGAACACGTACATCACTACGTTGCCCTCGGCCAATTGCTCTTTTTACGATCATTTCACGACGCATTCTTGCTTCTACGCCTGCTACTGCTTGGGGAAATCAACTGGGACACGGGCCTTCATCTTCCAGGATGAGTTGTTGTCGACGAGGAGGAATAGCATATGGTGCCGATGTCGTGATTGGTGGGTAGCCAAGCCGCAGCACACGAACGAATGCGCGACCAGGTACGGTGACCCGGCGAACGGAGAGAAACGGTAAGCGAGCAGAGAGGTACCTAAACAGTAAGAGCTCATTTGGAAATCACTAGGTTTCGACGACAGCAGAGGAAGCGTCGCGTACCTGATATGTGGGCTGGATTGGGACAAGCGTGGACCCTTGCGCGGACGTCGCGTAAGAGCCCCGACGTCATTAGCGTGTGAATTGTGCGGTCGAGGAGCATGGTAGCCACGGCTTGTCAGACTTCCACATATCACCACGACTTGCTTGCAGGCTTCATATGCGTGCGCCGCCTTCTTGGTCTTCTCTTCAAGCCTTTGTTCCGCGACCATCATGCCACCAAAAAAGAACTACGACGACAACACGCAGCTGCTAAAGGAGAAGCTTCAAGGCGCGAACGCTCGCGACCGTCGCAATGGGCGGCCGAATGCCACGAACGGAAGCAGCCTGAAAGAGGTCGACAATGCCTCTACCAACAGTGGCCAGACGTCGAGCGATTCCAACCCTTCAAATGTGCGCCCTCCTCAAGTCAAGCCTCGGCCACAGAGCTTGTCGCGCACACGAAGCTCACGCTTATCCCCCACAGATTGTATGGTCGTCACAAGACCTCTCCGTCCTGCGAGACTACCGAAGAGCGTACCGCCTCGACTCACCGTCGGCCTTCAAGAACCCGCTCAGCCACGTCGTGCTGAGCCAAGGCGTCGGCCGCTATTCGCCTACTATGGCGCGCCCAAAGTCGAAACGAAGAGTACATAAAGACCAGTTGGCAATGGCGGTCCGCAAGAACTTCAACGCCTTGGGAGTCAACGAATCGGACGTCATCGTCGACTGGCTGTATAAGACGAAGAATCAAGGTGCGCACATTGATCAAAATCCCTCGCCAGGCCACCCGCTAACAAAGTGATAGACAAGGACTTTAGGGTGCGGTTCGCACCTCAGCGGAAATGACGACGACTTGAATGCCCCTACGTTCCTACGTCGCGCCACCCTTAGCACGTTTCTCCACGATACCCCATTATTGACATGTAGCCAACCTATACTACATACACACACTTGCATAAGCATGGAACTGGCGCTCTTTGGGTTTTTTTTATTGATTGGTTGGGAAGCAAAGCACCCAGGTTAGGGAGCACGCCACCTCACGATGGAAGCAAGGTCGATATGGTCACGGCGGTGATATCTGGCATGGCTTCTGGCATGAAGTCTGCGGATAGGGTGCACATGTGTATGTAAAACATGGCCGTGATACATAATCGGACGGCATTGAATCCATCCATGTTGGGTATTCGGATAGACGAACTGAGAACTAACGAGGCAGAGCAGAGACGAAGAATATCGCAGTGACATCTTTCTAACATGTAGTGATAAGCATCGAGATAGCAAATTCAAGCAAAGCGGCTTGGACACGGTCTTGTATTCGTCGTGGCTTCTAATCGCGTTCTCGAAAATGCTAGAAACCGAGGTAGCGCTGCCGAGCCATTTCATTGGATGACGCACTCGAGCCAAAAAAGTTCGGCGTTCTGAGCACCATCAATACTCATCCGCAAGTCAACCAGTGTAGCGCACACCCACCCATTCCCTCATATTAATACCCATAAGCCCTCGCGATGAGTTTGGTTGGCCCCCTACCGCTCAAGGCGGTCGCTCCCATTCGCGCCATCAGATGCCAGCGACGATGCATTTCACACTCATCAAGACCACAAGTAAGGAGACCGTCCTTCTCAATGCAACAACAAGGGCAGAGAGTTCCCTCAATACGAGTATGTCCAAAATTACAATTCCCACTTTGCAAAATTTACTGAGTTGAAATACAGCACTTCCATGCCTCGACACTGAACTCCGCAATGGCCGACCCGTACAGAGCTCTTGGAGTCGATAAAAGCGCATCCGCTGCCGACATTAAGAAGGCATACTATGGCCTTGCAAAGAAATACCACCCAGACACGAATAAAGAAGCCACCGCCAAAGACAAGTTCGCCGCCGCACAATCCGCATACGAGATCCTTTCCGATGCCGAGAAGAAAAAGGCATACGATTCCTACGGTGCAGCAGCCTTTGATCCTAACGGTGGATTCAATCCAGGAGCAGGCGCCAGCAGCCCAGGCGGAAATCCATTTGCCGGCGGTGGGGGGTTTGGAGGATTCGGAGGATTTGGCGGCGCACAAGGTGCAGGCGGATTCCAAGGCGGATTCCAAGACATCAACTTTGAAGATCTATTTGGCGCATTCACAGGCGGACGGCGAGGCCGTGGGGGTGGTGGACGGAATCCATTTCAACAAGAAGAAATCCTCGTGGGCGAGAATATTGAAGTGCAAACCAACATCTCGTTCATGGACGCGGCAAAAGGTGTCAAGAAAGATATACACATTACGCCGCTCGTCGAATGCGGGACATGTACAGGCAGCGGCCTCAAAGCGGGTGCCAAGCGAGCAGAATGTAGGAGCTGTGGCGGCACAGGGCAAAGGGTCACCAGTATGGGCGGCTTCCACATGAGCGCCACTTGTTCATCTTGTGGAGGCTCTGGCTTTGCTATCCCCCGCGGCAGTTCCTGCAACACCTGCGGTGGCAGTGGAGCCATTAAGCAACGCAAGACCATTTCCATCGACATCCCCGGCGGTGTCGAAGACGGCATGCGCTTGCGCGTCAACGGCGAAGGCGACGCCCCCCTCACCGGCTACGCCTCATCATCCGGCACCCCCCACGGCCAAAAAGGCGACCTCTATGTCCTCATCCGCGTAGCCACCGACCCGAAATTCAAGCGCAATGGCTCCGACATCCTCCACACCGCCACCCTTCCCTTCACTACCGCCCTCCTCGGCGGCGAAATCAAAGTCCCCACTCTCGACGGCGAAGTCATGGTCACAGTGCCCACGGGCTCCGGCACAGGCGACCGCGTCACGCTGAGCGGCATGGGCATGAAGGTACTCTCTGGTGGTCGGCGCGCGGGCAGGGGAGACCTCAAGGTCGAGTTCAAGGTCGCCATGCCGAAATACCTGTCCGTCAACCAGCGCACTATACTGGAGATGCTGGCAGACGAAATGGGCGATCGGAGCGCGAAACGCGTGATTTATCCGGGGAAGACAAAGGAAGATGTGGATCGCGCGAAGGGACATGCTGGCGAGGGGTTCTTAAAAAATGCATGGCATAACTTGACGGGGCAGCACAAGGGGGCAAATGAGGATGGGAAGGACGATGAGCCCAAGAAGGGGTCTGGGTCGGGGTAGTTGGTTGCGGGGTTGGCGGGCGTTTGGTGGTTTATTTGGTGTAGAAGCATTTATGGGCGTATGCGGGTAGATATGAGGGGTTATGTTGTATCAGTGTCATGCCTTGGCTCTCGACTCAGGCCTGTATAATATCAATTCCGTGCCGCGAATATTCTCAGCGCGAAATAGATGGTATTCTTCGCTAATCGACAGTCTAAACATGCAAGGAAACAAGTCTACACTCTACGCTCTACACTCTACGCTCTACACTCTACACTAGCACACTGTTCTCTATGCACAGAGGCTCATGGATCACTGGGCTCCGTGTTTGCCCTCCAGGTCGGCGTCTTCCCAAACGCCTTCCACATCGCCTTTCTCTCCTTGAACACCTGCTTCGCCCACGCCATAACTTCGTCACCCTGGATTTTTGTCGCAACCCACGTGAACTCGCCCAGATCCGTCTCGCACCCACATGTCCGCTCGTACTCGACCATCTGCAGCAACAGTTCCATCTTGTCCACATCGTGCACAAACACGCTCTCAGGCGTCTTGCTATCCTCGTACTCCTGCCATATCTGCCGTACCTCTGCGCCATTCAGACCGCCGTTGAACTTGCCGAGCAGATTTGTGCAAATATAGTCCATGGTCTCCGACTCGCGGCGCGACTTTTCTTCCTTGGACACGGGGTCCACAGGCGTGATGTCACCGACCAGCGACTCAGCCATATCGTGAATGAGCGCCATGCGACAGCACTTTGCCATGTCGAGCTTGCTCGAGAGCGACGCGGGCGCCATCATGGTGAGGATGGACATGCGGTACATGTGGTCGCTGATGGATTCCGGGGCGGGGACGCCGAAGCGGCGCCAGCCGGCGCGCTTAGTGGTTTTGAGGAGCTCGAGGAGGTGAAAGAAGGGGACAGGGGAATCGGTGGATTCGGCGAAGGGGGTGGGCAGGGTGGAGAGGACTGTGGGGTTGGTTAGTTGGTGGGATGTGAAGGAGACAGGGAAGGGGGTGGGGGAATGAGAGGTGCCGCATACGGACGACGTGCTGCTTCTGCCCTTCACATACCGCTCTCGACTGTCCATTTGGGCTCTTGCCTTCCGCCTTGCCGCATTTGCCCCGCTGTTGGCGACGCAATGCCGTTGGTCTGTGTTGCTTCGTCGACAGCCATGGTGATAGTGGTGGTGAGGTGAACTGTCGAAAGCTGTTGGTGTAGAGATTTCTATGTGGCGTAGCCGTGTCTATTTGTAAGCCGTCCGACTACAGTTTGGGAGGGGGGGGAAGTGGGGGGCAATCAGGAATGAAAGCGTTTGTGCAAGAAATCAAGCACGATGGACCTTGATGATGATGCAGCAAAAGGACCGACTTGGGCCTTATCGATAGCGGAAGCTCCCTGACCTGTATGGTCTTGGCAAACACACCGCAACACCGAGAGTCGCATATCCTCATGTTGCCCGGTCCTAGCTCCTCGCTCCTCCCAGCCAAGCTGCATGTATAGCCAGAGGACCCAGCCATGTCGCGGTCAACCTCGCAATCGTCGACAGTTACCAACAACCCTGCACATGGCCCATCTCGCATCAAAACAAGCACAAAGACGCAATTGCTGAATCCAATTCCCGTCTCAGATGCCAAGCTGTTTGCGACCAATTTACGCTTGCTGGATCTAGACTTGTTGGATGACTGGCCTGATATCACCGTGCAAACATTCTCGGCGAAGAATGCGGATCAGAGGCAGAGGATTAGCGCAACCGAGTGGGCCCTCTTTCGTCTCTTCGAGATCTGGGATCCAAAGGAGACAGCCCAGGTATGCTGGCAGAACTTCTTCCAGTATTCTAATAAGCTTATATCACATAGAAACTCCAGCCATTCTTCCCGCCCCTCGAGCCTCTCCAGTCGCTGAACCTCCGAGCCGCCCTCTTCCGAGCCCTCAACGAACTGAAAAAAAATGGCGTACTCGGTCGCGAATCTGTGTTGCGGAAGACTATGTTGGACGAGTGCAAGGGCGACAAGTTCTACGAAGTGTTGTCGCTCTTCTCCAACGCCGCGCTGAAGAAGGTGCTGGCAGCGCAACAAACAAGTACGAGGAATGCAGCAGTGGCACGCACACTATCGACAGCGCCGACACTATCTGTAGAAAAGCAGCAGTCTCTGCTACCGCTCGCTATTGCACACAAGGCAGCCCTTGTCAACGCCCTCAAACGAAAAGAGGTCATGAGGAAGCGGTACTTGGAGTTTGACGCGTTGCTGGACTCCAAAGCCGACGATATCAACCGCCGCATCCGCAAAACAAAGGATACGCCACGAGCGAAACGGCCTGCCGTGCCCCCGAAAGAGGCGGATGCTATCAAGAAACAACTCAAGGACAACTGGATCGGATCCCAAAAGTGGTTGGATGTCATGCTCCACGGGGACCACGTACAAGCTGCTGATGCCTTCTTGGGCAGCCGATTTGAAAAGGTGTGGCGCATGGTTGAGAGTGGAAGGAAATTGGAGGATGTGGCTCCCGAAAATGGCTTGCTTGAGGACCTCCAGTCCAGGGTGCAGGAACAGCAAGACAGGCTGCAAAAGTGGAGGGCCTTCCATGAAAACTTGCAGAAGGATAAAGTACTTCCAAAATCGACCGTTTCCAAAACTCCTGCCGTTGCAAACGAGTTTATGTTCGACGACCATCTACAGTATCAGCTCTCATCCGCCAGGCGAAGCGATGGCGAACACACACTTATACAGCCTGCGGCCACGTCCTCGGAGTACCAGAATATCTTAACAGAGATGGCCACCGAACTCACCAATGTGGCTAATATGAAACCTGATCGCACAACTATTGGTCTCACAAGACGACGCTTGTCATCGTCCGCTAGTCGCTCGCCAATGCGAAGCAGAAAGAACACACGCTCGAACACAGTACCCACAGTACCCAAAAGTCCTGTACAAACAGCCAGGCCACTTCACCAGAGAAAGGGGTCATCTTTTGAAAAGTCTCCAGTCCTGCTGCCAACCCGACATGCACCGGTTACAGCAACACCGCTTGACTCAGAAGCAACACTTATCGGGCAAACATCGGCGCTGCGTAGTAGAATGCCATCATCAGATGAATTCACAGGACCAGTTGAGCGATACCAACATGCCGAGCCCGAACCTGATGCAACCCCTTCAACCTCCAACTTACCGCCTGAGGCATCTCCCTCCCCTCCTCCAGTTGTTGAGGACTCTCCTCAAGCTGCACGGCATTCACCTTCCCCAGAGCCTTCTCCTGCATACCCTTCCGAACCGCCAACCCCGTTCATTGAATTGCCAGAGTCTAACGTTGAAGATGTCTTGGCTGAGCAAATCATCACCTCGATTGGTGATGCAACTCCTTCTCCGGTCAAGAAACCGCAACCACGGATGTCAATGTCACTTATGGAGCGCACACGCATGTCCATGGCTCGTACAACCTCATTTGAGCCCATAGCCGAGTCACCATTACCCCTACCTAGCCCACAACCGCCGGAGCCACCCACGGTTGAGCCAGATGTCGATCATCACACGACACTTCTCGAACGCACTCGCCTCAGCATGATAGCCATGCAATCAAAACCTCGTCCTTCCCTTTCTGCCCGCGAGAAGAAAGACAAACGTAAATCTCGCCAGTCCCTTTTCCCCGTAAATCAATTCGACACGCCACGAAACCGCAAGTCGTTTGAACTTATCGAGGAGGCGAGGAGCTCAGATCCCCAGCTCACACCAAAGGAGATACTATTCAATGACGAGATCGATTATGATCGTGTATTCAAGAGTCGTCCTAGAATTGCAACAAGTCCGATATTTAGTCCGCCTCAACAGGAGAATGACGAAGAGTACGATGACGAGGATGACGATGTAGATGGTGTGACGGGAATTGATCTAGGCGATGTTGATCAGGATGACGATGAGGATGGGTTTACAAAGACCTGGGCTGATACTCCCAGTCGGCGAGTTGGCAAGTTACGGTATTAATATTTCAAGCCAACTAAGATTACCTATCGTACAATGGCCGTTCACATCATAAGCTAAGTCTGCCTACACTCCGTGTACAAAGGCAAGTGGTATCAAACGCCCCAACCAACCACCCCGTAAACGTCCACGAAGTAATGACTTCCGAGCACAAAAAAAAAAAAAAGAAAAGCGTCATTTTGCCTGCGCCAAACAATGTTGGGGCTGCCGCTCCTCCATACTCGACTTATCCTCGCCCATATCCTTGATCGAATCCTGACTTCCCACCGTACTAATCCCCTTCATGCCATACACGCTCCCCTCCTTACTCGCGTCCTTACTCGGCCCCGCCATGCCAATCTCTTCAATCCCCACATCCTTGCCCTGACTCTGCAGCCCAAAATTGAACGCGCCGAATCCCCTCTTCGTACCGCTTTGCGTCCCGCCCTGCGTCGACACCCGCGTGCGATCCTCATAGTACGCCGTGTTGCGCGACCGTGCGAAGTACGGGAATAAGTAGCGGAAAAGCGACTTTGTCGCGGGCGCGCACGCCGTCATGATGTGCACCGCGGGCTCGGCGATGGAGATGGCGAGCCCAATGTCCCAGGTGCGGTCCGTGTTCGTTGGGGCAAAGCGGTAATAGTAGACGATGAAGCGGCCGACCGACACGCCTGTCGCACTGTTGCTATCAGTATGCGCTGCACATGACACGAGTGAAGGGGAAAAAGCAACTTACACCCAGCCGAGACTCATGACGATGACGACGAGGATCTTGGTTTTGACTTCCATTTGGAGGTTCCAGACCATGATGGAGGGGATGGGAATGATGATGAGGTCCATGAAGATGCTGAGGGCGCAGGATGTGAGGATGAAGGTGCGCGAGTCGAAACATGTTCCGCCTTTGATAAGAGTGCCGTTGGCGTCAATAGTGTCCATTGCGGGGCGCATCCAGGCGTAGCGGACGGGCGAGCATTGGAGGATGTTGCCCATGGATGTGCTGACGGCGTAGATAATGTTAAGCCAGACTAGCGGTTGGGATGAGTACGTGAGATCATGGTTAGGTACGGTGTGGACTTACAGACGACGTGGAGGGAGTATCTTATCCGGCGGCGGTTATCTTTCATACGGAAGAGGAACATAATAATAGAGGCGCGGATGGAAAACATGAGGGGGTGGTAGATCATCTGAACGGCGAAGTTCCAGCGGTTTGTCGTGACTTGTTCATGGACGGGTCGTTTGGGCAGGTCCCATATGTGGTACCCTGTGCCACTTCGGAGGATATCTAGGAGAATGTAAGCTTCTTGCTATAATTTACAGAATGCTCAAAGAAACCATAACTTACATATCCACATCGCGATGGTTTGTCCAAGAAGGAGTACCATGGACAAAAGGATGAGATGGTCATCCCAGGAAAAATTGCGGCCCAGATACCGCGAATACACTCTGCCCAGGACGAAAATGAACGAAAGAACAGTAAAGATGCCGATGATGGCCAGGACCTCCTCTTGCCGACTTTCCCCCATGACCGTAACTTGTCGTTGGTAAACCGAATCAACACCCTGACGATCGACGCAAGATCCAAAAAGACCGGATCTCGCTAGCGCAACAAAATGTCGATGGCAGTCTCGCAGATATAAGGCCCGTCTGCCACTGGTCAAAGACCAAGGAACTGGTTGAGTCCCACTATAGCGCTGAAAAGTGATCGTCACGCCGTAAAAGCGTCATAGGGTACCGGCACGACTAGATTTCGTTCTTCTTGCAGTAGTCGAACACGAGAAACCCAATCCGTGTTTTATCGGGGTACTTGGGTATCAAACCGTGCCTTACAGGATCGACCCAGACTTGCTGGGTGGATGCACTGTCAAGAATGAAAATCCAATCGAAGAAAATGCCGTGGTTTGTTGGAGAGAGAGAGAGAGAGAGAGAGATGTGCAGCCGGGGGTAGCGAGGGGAGGATCCAGTATGAGGTACCGAAAGATGGATCTTGATCTGGTTTTTTCCTTGGGCAGTTCTGCGTCGTCGGGAGCGTCCGTGACATGTTGGCGCCGGACGTTCGAGTCAAGCCGTCTTTTGAGGCTGGACCATCGTCTTGGGGACAAGGAGAGTGATCCTGTTGGGAGCATTTTCGGGCCTACTGCGTTTCTCAGATTCTCCGATGAGTTGATGCAAGCGAAGGGCGATCTCATGTTCAATGGGAAGGTACCTTTTGGTCCGGCGAGACGACCTAGCGAAGCTTGTGGCAAGGAAATACGCAGATCCTACCGTGAACCTAGAAATAATGTTATGTGGCTATCGGGCATTACGTCCGCTGCGTTTGGCTGGTTCCTTGAGCCGAGCCGTGTGGGGTAAGGCGTTCTCATGCAGAAGCCAAAAAGGCGTTGGCTGGGCATGTTCGCCCATTGCGAATTTTGTTTCAGCGTCCCAGCGCAACGGTAGAGAGTAACTATACGATAATGCCAATCATGCGTTACAGGGAAAATAACAAGAAAAAGAAGATATCACAAATTTTTGACTGGGAGTTTGACTCGCCCAGGCTAGAGAATGTTTGACGTTTGACGGCTTCGAGTCAGGGCCATTATGATCCGCAAAACTATTCCCGTATCAGGCTTGCCTAGAGCACTTGTGGCCAGCCAGTCCTTGGCCTCATAGCGGACCTTCTCATCCCCCCCCAGCCAATATGGTAAATGTTAGAACAAAAGACCACCAGAAACAGTTCGTGTCGACAACCGCTAGTTTTACGCTGTTCCTGCAGGACTGCAGCAGGGCGGGGCATAACGTGTACAGCAGTGGCCCCCCTGACCACTAAGTCGTGTCCCTGTAGGCTGGCTTTACTAGCTATCGCAAAGACTGTACATGATCGATCCTGCATTTCCAACCCTAGCTAGCCCCTTTCTACTTTAAGGCTGACGTTGCTGTAGGTCGCCGTCTTTACGACCCCGTCGTTCTCCAGCGTGCTCACAGACACGTTTCTGCAGCTTCTTTGGTGAAAGATCGTCATTCGGCATTCATGGTTAGGAAATGAGTGTCCAATGCAGCCAAGGCCGGCATTTCTGGATTTTGCCTCTCACCCTGGTATTTTATAGGAGAATAGTAGGATGGTCTTCCCTTTTCTTACTGTGCTCGCCACGGTGCAACGGCGCGAAGTATCCAACCCTTCTCTACGAGTCGAGTAGGACTTCTATTCGCTGCAACTAGTGACTTCTGGACCCAAAGAACTGGTAAGTTTGACGATCAAGTCTACCAGATACACGCAATGCGGGCTTGGGTCAAGGTTTCTGATCATTGCGACAGATCTATAATCACAAGTTCGCTATCGATCTTGTGCAAGAGAAGGATGATCAGTCGGAAAAACACTTGCCAAGCAGTCACGATGGCTTCGCTACCAATTTGGGTCACAGCTTTCTTAGCCGCTTCTTCAAGCGCATCGCCAATCCTCTCCAGTAGCCTTGAACTCCGCAGCCTTAATGTCGACGTGGACCTGAAGGATGTCACCTCATCCGTCAAAAACATGTTCCTACCACAAAGCAACGATGTCCCAGTTAAGAAAACCTCGCGATGCAAAGTTTACCCTGAGGACCCGGAATGGCCCTCTAATGAAGCATGGACTGAATTGAATAAACTGAGTGATGGTCGTTTGATCGCAGAGCCCACTCCATTAGCAGCTGTATGCTATCCCGATCAACCAAGCTACGATGCCGCCAAATGTGCTGCATACACAGTACCCCAATGGCAACGCTCATATCTGCACTATGGCGACCCGATCGAAATGATGTCTCCGGTTGCGCAGGGGATGACATGTACTCCACCCAATCTTTTCGACTCGCACGGTTGTTCACGTGGTGGTTTCCCCAAATACGTAGTGAATGCAACTGAACCAAAGCATGTGCAGCTTGCCGTCAACCTTGCACGGAACTCGGGGATCAGACTTGTTATCAGGAACACTGGTCACGACTTTCTAGGCAAGAGCGGTGGCAAGGACGCGCTGAGCATCTGGACTCACTACATGAAGAGCATTGAATACATCGAAAAGTATGAAGACAGTAAACTTGGATACTCGGGACCAGCCTTCAAGTCCGGTGTTGGCGTGCAAGCTTTTGAAATCTACAAGGCCGCTCACGAAAAGGGCAGAGTCGTTGTAGGCGGCGAAGGGGAAACTGTCGGTGTAATGGGCGGCTATATTCAAGGAGGTGGACACTCTCCACTCACTGGCCTTTATGGAACTGGTGCGGATAACGTACTTGCCTTCGAAGCCGTCACAGCTGATGGCGAATTCGTGGTTGCGAACTCGACATCCAACACTGACCTCTTCTGGGCTCTCCGTGGTGGAGGTGGCAGCACTTTTGCTGTTGCAACATCAGTGACTGTCAAAGCACATCCTGATCTCGAAGTCACCGCCTCGCGCTTCAGCTTCTCCTCCACACAGACAAGTGTCGAGACATTCTGGGCCGCCTACCGCAGCTACATCGACTCGTGGGTCGCCAATGCCGATGCTAGCACCTACACTTATACTACCTTGGTTCCCACCAACGGTACCTTCAACTTTGCTTTCTCACCTTTCTTTGCCCCTGGAAAATCAAAGGATGAGGCCACTGCCCTACTTCAACCCTGGTTTAACAAGCTCAACGAACTCGGCATCAAGATCGACCCTAATATCACGCACTTTGACAACTTTTACGACGCGTGGCGATCCTCGTTCCCTCTTGAGGCTGTTCAGAAACCTAATGTTGCTACTGCATCCCGCATATTCCCACGATCAAATTTTGAAACTGCGGAAAAGCGACAAGAAGTCTATGAGAAGATCAGAAAATCCAGCGAGAAGAATCGCGTCCAAGTCCACTTCAACATGCAAGCCAAGGACCCCGCTAACAACGACAATGCTGTCAACAGCCACTGGAGGCCCATGACTTCTTTCTCCATGCAATCTGTGCGCTGGCCCATCAACAGCACCGCAGCCGAGATTCTCAAAATCCGCAAAGATTTCCAGGATGTGGATGCGCAGTCGTGGCGCGATATCAGCCCTGGTGCGGGAAGCTACTTAGCTGAGGCTGACCGCCTGGAGCCCAACTTTGGAGCCGCGTTCTGGGGTGACAAGTACCCGAGGTTATTAGAACTCAAGGCGAAACTCGACCCGTACGATTTATTCTTCGCGACTACGGGTGTAGGTAGTGAGAAATGGAAAGTGGAGAGCGTGGACGGATTGCCAAATGAGAATGGCAAGCTTTGCCGTGTCGAATAGACTTTTAATTTGCAAGCTAGATACCATTGAAAATTCCATTTGTTATTACATATCAGAGTACCTACCGTTTCTTCAGGAGGTTATTAAGCGATGCATACTCCAAGTTTACCCATTTGATATTCTGCAGTCGAAGTTCAATATTGGTTTCATTCACACCACGAGCGAGTAACAATATTCGGGAACATTTCCCTCAATTCAGAACCAACGATACACATCCCCCCCCCTTCTGGGGCCTACGAAGCACATTTGCTTACTCACCAGCTCTTTCATCTTCCAACTTCCCTGCCCTGGCCTCGTTGATACAACCTTTTCCCTCTATAGTTAATCGCTTGTAGCCACACTAAGTCATCTTCGATTGGTCTTTCGCTTTCGTTCGCTGACATCCCCCCCCCCAAAAAAAATCAACTTCGATTATTTTCTTCCCTTCTAATTAATCGATTGTCGTATTTGTGAAAGTCGCTTCCTAGGAGAGACGATTCGGCAGGGTGGCTAGCTTGTAGGCCAAGTATGCACGTTCGATTCGACATGCTATTTCTGCCTTGCGCGCAGAGTATGCACCGATAGGATATATGTTCATGTATACTGAGCTAGGATGCTACAGGATTTGTGCATCGATAAATACGTGACTTGACCTATGTAAGTTTGGTTGGAGATATATCAGTAACGGGGCCGTGAATTTTCCAATTGAACCAGTACAATATTCACAATCCCTCATATTGGTTTACTGCTGAAGTAATTAAACCAAAGCCATTGTCTTTGGTGTTGAGTGCAGAGGAGGGTCGTGTTATAGATTTTTTTTGGACATAAGAGTTCATCATATAGCTGTGTTGTCCGTTAGGTAGAGCAGTGGAATGCCACTAATTGTGAGGCGGCAGCTCTACCCCACTACACCATATAGCCAAAACGTTGGATAATAACCAAGCACAGCTAGTGATCTTGTGTATAACAGAGTATGTGCCCTACACCCAATTTAACCTCTCAGTCCAATAACACTATAGCGTTGTTTGAAAGAGAGGCGATTATAATATGGAAGGCGGGAGTTACTTTCGGGTATTAGGTGTAGTAACGCAGCTCATTGTGCTACAGCAATTCATACCCTCGTGCCGAGAAATCTCTTTTCATCAAAGCGCAAATTCGGAACAAGAGATCACGGTCCACGTTGGTGCCGATAATAGAAAATGATGAGAACAGCTTTTATCAAAGGAGTCTTGCCGAAAGCCTTTGTAAAGTCAACGATTTTCAGAAGAATCCATAAGCTTTCTGTCACCCGTAAGATTGTAAATTGGCTGCAGCATATATGTTTTGTTCTACTCAAGATGAGTAATAGCCTTTAACTATTCTTCACCGTTTTTTTAGATTATTTAGCACAGTGGTGTAGAGCTTCTACCTTACATCGCTTTTTGATGATGAGTCTTTGGATCATCTGAGTTTAAAGCGATTTGCGAAATAGAATCTTCTTTGACGGATATCCGCCATATGAACTTGTCGAGGTTGCTGATGTTTGCAATGTACTCCAGGTAATAGAGTAATAATTCATCATTACCCGGCCTTCAACGAACAGATATAGCAAAGACGCCAGCTGAGATACCTAATATCCCTAATTTGCATGTGTCAAGAAAGAGTGGAAGGGCTAAATTGCACGGACAGGTGGAATAGGGAGCTCGTTGCGAATGACATAGACAGCAAAATAAATAACAATATGTGGAACGGGATATATGACACAAGAGGACGAATTTTTTAGATGGCCTCCATATTGAAAATCCATATCATACGTGCTGAAGCATCAAGCGAAGTGATGGGAGGCTAGGTTCTCCTAGGCATATCTCTAGGTAAGCATACTGGTCTAGGAATACCACTCTTGCTACTCTTGTAACATGCCAACCTATACATTCTTCCATAATGCCATTGCCTTTCTATTGAAAACACAGAACTCTAGAATGCCAACTGGTAACGCACAGCGTGGAAGCTTTGGGCGAAGCACAAGTGGTCTCAAAGTTCCTCAGAAGAGCAGTCCATGCGACGTATAGTTACGGCATTTACAAGCGGCAGTGAGACGGAGACTGTTGACTCAGGCAGTGCCACGACACAGCCGGATCGTTCGGGTGTGTTCCTCCGCGCGACATGTATGTGTATGTTGTAGCCAAGTTCTATCCTCTAGAATACGGCCGAAACCCAAGAACTAGATTTGAGACGTGACGATATTCCAAGGTTGTAAAGTTGACTTTATATAGTGCGTACGGCGGTAAAGTGAAACGAGATTCGTTCGAAGATGTAGTGTGTCTGGCTAGCTGGCTGTTCGGGGGGGCGCTGAAGGAGGACAGATAGGGACAGTCGTATTCGACTCATGGACAGCTGTAGCGCTGAGGTGATATGATTACAAGTAACCTATTGTGTTGACGGCGCGTTCGTGTGAATGAAGCCGTGCTAACGCTATCGTTGACGCGATTTGAGACATAGAGCGGTCGAGGTGGTGCGTGTGATCGGCAAAGGCATCCTGTCCATGTCAGTGAGCAGAGGGTATGATATCGAGCGCATCGTCTAGAGCAGTCTGCAGCTGTAGGAAGCCAGAGTAGAATGACTCAAGCCCAAATTTATACAGAAGGAATTAGTCCTGCTATGTGTTGTGGTAGCACAGCTATGTGGAGCCGGCAAACGGGGGCCTCGCCTCAACGAAACGGGTCGCTCGATGGAACCGTGAGGCTGAGGACAACATAGTGAAGCGCTCAGGGCTCAAGGCTCTGTCACTATAGCGCTTCAGAGCCTTCAGCAACGTAAGACTCGTGGAGATTCTCGTGAGGGTGTCATTAAGCTGACCTCGCCGGTTGATGCGATGTTAAGGGGGTATGAGTCCGCGCTACAGCATTGACACCGTAGTACTGAACCGCGTCTCATTGAGATACAATCTCGATGTGAATCATGAGATATCTGATGCCTACTCTAACCCATTGTGAGGCACTTGAATCCCGGGCTCGACAGGCGCGCAACTAGAGCTGAACACGACGCGTTCGTGAAAAGTCTGTAGTCAAAGTATTGTTCCCCAGCAATGAAGTGTGCATTACTTCCTCGAACTTGTTCCACCCAGTATAACCCAAAGTATATAGCTGATGCGGTAGACATCAGAAGTATGGCGCGCGAATCGCGGAAGTAGAGGTGGCTTCAACGGGTGAAGGCTGGGTATCAGAGGACGGGCGTGGATGAGAGTGTTCAAACGATCGGATAGGAGGAACTATTGAGCATCAAAAATTATACAGGCGGTCTGTATGGTGTAATCAAATTATAACTCGGTGTCGATTGAGGATGCAAAGGATGTACTGTGTGGTAGGGTGTGATGATGGTGAGGGTTTTGCCTGAGGAACAGCATGGGGTAGTGTCTCGTGGTGATCAAGAACTAGCCCAACTATTCTTGACGTGCCAGTACTGATACCAAAGCCACCTAGTTTGATAGGAGAAAACAATCATTTTGGCTTGCATTGATAAATTGTGGGGAGGCAGGGCTAGGAGGCTGACCCGAGGAACCAGACACCCAACCCAACACACCTATAAGCAAGACCAAGAGGCATTCTTGCCTAGCGCTTTTTGCAGTACGCTAATTTCTATATCTAGTCTCAATAGTGAAATTATATGATTTGGAAATCTTCAAACTAAAGATCTACCGCTAGAATGCTGTGAGGCACTAGGACAGAAGCTGGCTTTGCGTTGTCGTGCCTTCCATAAAACTTGCTGTAATGTCCACCAAATCCCCTTCAATTCCGCTGAAAAGATTAATTATTCTACTTATTGTGCTTATGCGCCTCACTACTCGTCTGCTGACTGAGCGTTTTCCCGAGGGGCGCCCTTCAAACACGCACGTAGGGCTAAATTTTCCCGATCGAGGTAAGGGTTAATAATGCTCGTGCCACGTTTTGCTGCATATTCACGGAAAGACGGATACGGCCCGAGGCGCAGCGCTTCGGTGTCACGAAAGCGAATGATCGGTGAGGGCCTTAGTAACACTTCTTCAAGGATCTCTTCCTGGGATCTCGTGCATCTTTTCTACCTGTCTTGACAGAGTCGAAAAAGATGACTTGAATGACGTTCTCACGCCTAATTCCCCCACCCGTATTTGTGATTGCATAAGAGATGTGCTGGCCAACTCGTCATGTAAAAACATGCGTAAAGTTTCCGGATGACCGGGATCCATGCACCATCGTGTCATTGCTTTGGTTTGTTGGACAACAGGCCTCGCAGCACTTATATTGGCCCAGTATCTAAAGATCCAGTCGGGCCATCGTGTTTTGTTTATTGACTTTGTGTGTCGCGATATGTTTCGATCATTCCTGCCCATCGGCCGAGCCGGTGAAGTAGTGCAATCGCTCGGCGAAGTCATCATGGTGAGTAATAGCCTTCGCTGGGCAGAAGTACTTTCGCCTTGCAATGCGTGCTACTTTATTGTCCTCTAAATCGGTAGCATGAACTTGAGCGGTCACCTTTAATGCACAGTCTATGACCAGCCAAGAAGGTTTTCGGTCCCAACGATATAGATCATCTCCTTGATATGATTATTTGGTTCTTTTTTTGACCGGCGCGCATGTATATGCTTGGAACAGGACAAAATGGAGTGTCGCAGCCAGGTTTCGATCGATCGTTGGATGAACAGGTGATACGGCGGCTGTGGTTGCTACGGGGCGGCCGGGATACAGTGTGACTGTGAAAGAGACTAGCGGCGTGAAATCACGCGTCAAACAAGTGTTTGTATGTAGAGCTTGTGAGATTGTACGAGGTAGCATCCTTAAGCCGGTGAAGTTTCCCTGACGGGTTTTCAGCCTAGTTCTGTGACAGCCACAGGGGCAGGAGGGTCGTTTGGTGAGCTAAATTTGGTGATAAAGGCAGCGTTGTTCATCGGAGACCTTCTCCTGAGTTGTAGAGGACGTAAGGCTCGTGGCTGCGTTCCGATGGCCGCATCGTAGGGGGATGGGTTTCGCTGGGTTTCTTGCTCGAAGGTGTGGTTGCATGACGAGCATTGTCAGAAGAGAACCGGGCATCGATCGATGGTCTCTCGGAGCCAAAATAGATATCTGAGCATATTATAAGACGTGTGCAGAAAAGGGTGTGAGAGCTTCCAAGCGCTTGTCGAAGGACGGATGTGGTTCGGCCAATTTTTGCATCAGTCATGACCAACATTCAGGGACTGGCTGTGAACAGACCACGCACATACTGCGACTGTTCGCTTCCTTGTTACACATAAAATGTTACAATTGATGGAAATGGGTGATTATGCAATTCCATGATCAAGCTGCCCGTAATGTTGCACTTGCCATCCCTAGTTTCAACTGGCAAGGCTGGCCATAATAGATGCCTGCGCAGTCAATTTGCTTGCCTTGGCTAAATTTACCGGCGATTCTCCATGAACAGGAGGCAGGCGATGTAGATTTATCTTACGCACTGCAATCGTTTAGTCTTCACATAGACCGCTTAGTCACTGACAATGTCGCCCGAGGTGTGCGGATAGTGTAAACTGCGCGTTTACATGGGCATGCTCTCCAATAGATTTGCGCTAACTCAACAGGTCCAGTCCCAATTTTCTATTCACATGCCACCTGCGTGATTCTTGGAGTGGGAACCCTACCCTAACCAGTTATGACCAGGTGGAGCCTTTCGCATACTCCGTTGCTGACATGTGTACGTGCTATGACCAGCATCAAAGCTGCTCTCCGCTACGGTATGACTACGGTTTTATCTCCTTGAAGGACTCTGCTTGTTTGGGGGGCTCGGGTGTTTAAAATACGGATGCCTTACGCATGATACCTATTGGAATCTGCCGGATGAGGGCCAGGGTACGAATTGCAGACACACGCGTACGTGTTATTCCCACGCCGCCGATGTTTTGATCCGAGACACCATGCTGCCTCCGCTTCGGTTGGGGCACCCGCTTTTCCCAGAGGAGATTGCAGTCGCAGTCGGTCATATCGAGAAAGTGGATTACCATCCCATCTCTAGTGCGTTCTGTCTCCATGCATACCATGTTACGATCGCGAAATCTCGATGCCTTGATAGGGGCCCTTGGGTAATGATGAGATCCCAGAGCGCTTATCGACTTGACCGGATGTAAAGAAGTTGACGGTGGGCTAAGATGGGATTGTTGCCGTATGCCGTCACGCGCTTCTCAACGCTCAACATGTCCTTGTTGTGCCTAGGGCAACCACAATGATGCGTCCCTTGACAGAGGAACAACAAAAGTGTGTAGGCAACCACTTCTTAGCTGATAGTGAGACGTCATGGATACCAAGCCCATATCGCATTTGCAGGCTCGGGAGGTGCATGTCGGCTACGGGGAATAGAACCCGTTCCGTTGCTGTCCGTCCCTGGTGATCAGCTAGCACCGCTGACGCTTAATTGATGTGTCTAGACTAATCTCTCATTCGTCGTCACTGTGGAGGGTTGAACTGAATGCCCGTAGCGCCGGAGGCGTGGCTGGACCATGCATCCATGCCTTATGGAAGCCTAGCGCGTGGGATGAAGGAGAATGTTAAGATTAGATAGGTCTTGGGTCTCAAGATGTTGTTGCAGAAAGGACTGTTGCCGAAAAAAGAAGTCACGATGCGCATGGTCTAGGATGACGCTAGAGTCGCACGAGCATCCTCCAGTACTTGACTAAGAGTGTCCGGAGGAGAGGGTTGGGCGTAGATGCATGAATCTTGTTATTTATACTCGCAAGATGGGCTGATTTGATAAAACCACCGCTGTAATATCTCCTGCCCTTGACTGCATCTAACGACAATACCCGAAAGTTGTCGCTCCTACTTTGTCAAATCCAGAAAGCTAACCAATCACTAAGTCCTAGAGAGCGACCTGAGAAGAAGCAATGCTCCACCTTCTTTTTCCTCTGCACGAATTTCATCTTTCCGCGTAGTGGCTTGCTGGTGGCGGCTCAGCACTCGAGCCCAGCGTTCCCGTTAGGCTCCTCAGCGCAACTTCCGCAGAGTCCTCTTTTGCCTGGGCCACAAAGTCTCCATCGTACCAGAAGAGCGCAGAATAGCGCACGCCATTTATGATGACCACAGTCGACCAGGCTGTACGACCGCCTAGAAAGGGATTAGTGAAAGTAATCCGTAAATGAGGAATCTGAGCTAAAGAAGACCAGGAGCGTGGAAGGGTTCCAAGAAACGGGACTTCTGCGGCAGCATTCAACATACCTCTACGATCAGATACATCTTGAAAGATTGGCTCAGATAGCCCTCGAACCGAACAGTGTTCTAATATGGTCATTAAATGATCTGATAACAGCAGAGTGAAGGACTCAGTATACCCATAAGTCGCTGAACCCAGGGCCCACGAGTAGCCATTCTTCTTTAGGTGTGAAAGGATATTAATAATGTGTAAAGGAAAACACAGAAGTAACTTTTTGGACGAAGTGATGCTAGGTAATGAAGTGCAGTGCAAGACCTTCAGCCCGAGCGCATCCCCTACTTATAGATCAAATATCATCCCAAAGAAAGAGCCTCATTCAATTCTAAGCAGATACCTCCTGTGAGTAACGAACAACCAGAGCTGCAAGCTCCCGATTGTTAGTCATGCCCCGTCCTCCCAACTGACATGGCAGACGCCAAATGCTAGAAGCCGTCTGCCGAAACGGGTCAGGAGCCGAGAGCCAATTATGGCTTTCCTCCTAGATTCATAGGATGCACACTGCCCTACCCAACCTGTTCCGTACCCGAATTACTGGGCCGGCGTCAAAGAAGCCTGGCGTCTGGCGCTTTTAGGGAGCGGGCCGATGATTATGACATGGGGCCAAGTTTTCGCTTGAGCTAGAGAACATCTTCAGGATGCAAGCCGCAGAGCGAATCGCCGACGGCGTGCAGTAGACGAAAGATGTGGCTGACAGGGCTCAAAGAAGCACAATACTGCTAGGATCGAAGCTAGGCATACATGTTCTGTGGGGAATACCTAGTATCGCTTGCATTTCCACTCCTCGGATGGTGTGCTGATACCTTCTGTGCAGACAAGACGGTTTGCGTACCCACCACTTCTGCAAGACATCGTCTAGTCTTGCGAACAACTCACTATGCAGCAGTAGGCCTGACACCCCATTGCGGCCCTACTTTCCTTACCTACTCATCTGTGGTATCATACGACATCCTGTAATTGTGAGTATGTGATTAAGCGCGAAATTCTACGTTCCACTGTGATAGTGATGCGGGTGCCGATCGTCATGTAGCATAAATTTGGAGAATAACGGCAGTCTTTAGTTAATACTTGGCGGATGAGGATGTAAGGCTTGAATATGTAGACCTGGCCATCCCGCAGCGGGTATCTGCTGGTATCACCGTGCGTAAACTGATAACAAGCGGATCAAGTATGCGGGCTAAGCGCCCTACATCTACCGATGTTGTACAGAATCAATTCATGACAAACATAGCAGGCCAGTTGCTTGGGAAATCACACGTGTCGGAACCCTTACCTTCGCAGCCAATACCGTCTGTGATCACAGAAAAGGGTCCTAGACTGACACTGTTACCTTGACCTTGAGCCTTGCACAAGACACGTAGCATGATGGGAAAGCTTTGCAGGAGGGCCAGCCCAAGTGTAATACAAAAGTGGGCATTCCAAGTTATTGACACGGAGACCATAATAAGGAAGACTGGTATGTCTGAGGGAAGGATTTCCCAAACCAAAATATCGAATTCGTGAGACAAGCCTATGAGGCTTTGGTCGTAAGCTCATTATTAAAAAGGGCCCAATTAAAGGGCCTTGTATGTACCAAATGACGATTTGTCCAAAGTGAAGACGCTCTTCCGTCTCCGCGAGGTTTTGCGGAGGCAGCAAACAACCTGCCCAATTGCGAAGCTATGCAGGTCAGGAACCTAGTTGCCATGCATCATGTGGACCCATGCATGTCCGAAACCCAATGTACAACAAAGTCAAGGTGACTACAAACCAAACACACGTACAGCGGGAACGCAGAGTGTCGTATCCCAATAAATGAACCTTGACAGTTCGGAGCGATTATGTACGAGTTGCGCAGGGTGCTGCGCATGAACGTGAACTACGTTTCTACCGGAGCGTGGCGCGATGATGACGATTGTTTCCTCGGGCTAGTATTTCGGTGGAACACCTCGTCAATAAGTTTCATAGGACCGATATACTCCATGTTCATTTTGAAGCTTGCGTTTCGCATGAGGGGAATGTGCAACTGCGCACTTTGCTTTGTGTGGAATCGACGCTTGATGCTGTCGTCCACGAGGGTCATGAGACCTGTCGCAACAACGACACTAGATAATGCATTAGCAGATGAAAGCCTGTGTGCCTGGCTGTCACTTACTCTGATATGTCAGTCTCGGAGCTTAGAATGTGATTGTCAGTGATGCGCATGTAACATGGCGGGACCCAGCCACCGCGTGCTTGTTCGTCATACGTTTCTTGTGGAGTAAGCCGCACAGGGCAAATATGGGCTAATGGTTCCTTGTCATTGTCGTCACGGACGAGATAATAAGAAACACTTTCGTGATCGTTCTCCTTTTTGACAATTCGCTTCCAGGAATAGTCGTTGCCCCAATGTTCGAAAGCATAGCGTTTGCATTGTTTGGCGCCTCTCCGCTTGATGTCTAGATGGGCATAGTTGGAGAACTCCAATTTGATGGTGTTGGTGGGTATTAGTGCGCGGCCTTTAGAATAGCCTACGGGCTTGGGTCTTGAGTCATCCACTGGCGCATGCTGGTCAACATAGCTGGGCACCGACTCATAGCCAGAATCCGAGCGCTTAAGACCTGATGACGTCGAGGGTCGGGTATCAGACTTGACTAAGCTGGCAAGGGCGGTGCTTGCGCGCTGCAGCACAGGTCGCTTTTCAGCTGGAGGCTTCTGGTACTTCCGTATTGAGTGGCAAACCTCGCGGCCAGACTCGCGGCAGTACCGCCGCAGGGAGAACTCGCGGGTACGTAGATCTTGCATGCGTAGGTGGAAGAGCGTGTAGCTCTGTTTCCTGTGCCCTCGCTCTTCAACCTGGGTATCTACACGCAAGTTCATATTGCCGTCGATTGTGGCATCATCGTGCCGTATCGATATGCGCTTGCCGGTGGGGAAGAGTTCAGCAAAGTCGCGGGGAGTTGTTGGGATGGCCTCGCATGTGCGTGGCGCTTGGTGGTAGTGAGGAACTTCGTATTCCGGCAGGTCGTCCATTTCGTCGTCGGCTACATCTTCCTCGCTTGTTGATGCGTACGTCTCGACGGACGAACGAGCCGGGAGGACGTCATATCGGTCGCTGTTATGTTCTGGGGCAAAGTAGTCCTGGTCGATGCCCTCTACTCGACCGTGGCAGGTCTCATTATGGACCAGCGACGGGCGGCGGTCGCTGTACTCTGTGGGATTTGTGTCGTAAGAACGCTCGCTGCCGCTACGGGCCGAGTGAGTGCTGTTGCTCGACTCATAGTGTGGCCAATGCACCGCCCGCGACATGTTGGTATCAATGGGGCTGGCTGATGAGGATGGCGATGGTGATGGGATGGTGAGCAAAGGTGTATATTAAAAACAGGATATTGGTCCGAGGTACAAATGGGTTACTCAAGCACCGCCATACGATGGCCGGGTGTATATGTAGGTCCAACGCGGAGCAGTGAAGCAGAAGATGGTAGGTGCAGCGATCAGAGACAGCGCACGAACGGGTGACCTGGCACGAGGCGTCGGCAGGGCCAAAACGAATTAAAGACGGAAAACGCAGACTATTCACAGACACGCCCCGCGAATGAAGGCGCAGCGCATATAGCGTGGGATAACGGTGACTGGGGCTGCCTGGAGGAGTCGACGTCTAGTGCGGGCCCAGATGTCTGTGAGGGACCTGCCAGTCCGATTGGGAGTCGCTTTTCGATCACCACCAACGAATGCCCTTGCAAAGCAGCACCACCTCCGCTGCCTTGGCCTCAGACGCAGCGAATCGCACGCGCCAAGCTGCGCCATAGCAGCCAGCCCCCGGCATTTGGCCGCCCGATGCATCGATGCTCACCTGCTATGGGCGAATCAGCCGTGCTTCACCATCACCATTTGGTCGCCTCGCGCAACGCTCGCCGCACCGCTTCTGCAGCCATTGCAGGCGACCTTCATCTAGAGGCACTCTGCAAAAAGTGAGCGCATGCAGGCGGTCCAGGGCGGTGCTCACTCAGCGGCGCGCAACCCTCCAGCACCGCCCGCAACGCCAGGTTGGTCCTGCGCTGCGGCCTGTTTATTGCTGGAGTTGGTGAAGTGGTTGTGCAACTGATTGTCTGACTGCCCGGCCTGCGCAATGCTTCTTCGGATAGTCGGACCCGGACGCCAGCGGGACGCTCCCACGGACGGTGGCTGATCGCTCCCACGTGCAGCCTCCGCGCTTTTCCAACTCGACGGACTGTCCCGGCTGTCAGCAGACAATGGCCAGACGAAAGCGCGGTAGGCGTCGTACTTCCAACGTCATCTGCTGCAGGTTGGCCTCCGCTGCGAATATCGGAATGTCTACGTTAGCCACAACCTCGAGTCGTCCATGCTACCATCTCTTTCTCTAACTATGGATGATGTGCTGTACTATGCTTTGTGTAATACCTACCTATCATGGTACTGAAGCGATAGGCACAGCAATCATCTGGGCCGCTCGCAAGGACCATGTCTCCACCCATTTCGTGCGAATGTCCCATCGAGTTGCAACTTGCAAGATGCGACCTGACCAAGAATGCTCACAAGACTGATAGACCAGCAGATCGCGGCGCCTCTGGTGAAGCACCAAATCTTCCGATCGCTATCCTCTTGGGGAAGGTGCCATGCAGCTCGTCTGGCCCGCCAAGCCCCCTTCGCCACACGTGATACGGTCATTCACCACCAAACACCACTGGCTCACTCTCGGCCCAGCATCGTCGTTCCGATTATTGAGAAATGGCAATTCTCAAAGAGACGCTACGTGTAAATTTCAATTGCTTCCATTCTTAATTTTAACTACTGCCTCATTGTGCGTGTTATCGAGCCAATCAACACAATATACGTGTGCCACGACACGACGACGCACAATCCACCTCAGCACATTTTCTCTCCATTCTGTCTGCTTCCATCAAGTCCTTAGTTTAGCCTGTACTTACAGAATAAGGCGCTGCATCGGGCCAATACCTTGATGCACCACGTTCTGCCCACTGCCACGGGTCCTCCGACAGTTCCTTTGCTCGCCTCGTCGTACGCTCGCATTGGGCTGCCATTTCAGTAGAACCCACTTGAGGCTTTCAAGCCGCTCCGTGGGAATGCGTGCCCCGTGGCCCTGGGTACCCACACGATGACACCATTCCCAAGGACACTCATTGCTCTACATTGACCAAACATCTCTGAACGATTAACCTACCTGCAGCTGCTAATCTAACCCGTGAATTATTCCCATAATTTGAACCGAGCTCATCGCCTGTTGCTTATACCCCACGTCGTAGTCGCTCCGTAAGCTCGCTATACGTCAGTCCTGGAGGCGATGACTCCACGCTCGCCTCCGCAATCAACCGCATCAAGTAAGAGCGTTACGCATCTTCTTGCTCACCCTGCGCAACGGCTTAGGCAGCAGTGTATTCCAACCGCGCGGAGGACTCAGTGCGAGTATTATTCCACCTTGAGGAAAAATCACCGCCTGCGCCCTGCGAATTCACCCCTGGCTACACAGGGATTTGCTCGACACCCTCTTTCTGACCATATCCATGGCGATTATGTGGCAAATCATGGCATTCCCTTTGGAGGTGCCGAGACACGGACACTCAACATGTGTGTTGTCACGCGTGTGATTGGAACGATATCAACGCCTCTTCAACTCAACGCTTGCTCATTGAGTACTACACTCACGCCCGTAGCACTCACCGGTGGACCTGCAACAACCATCCGGTTTTCCATACCCCCTTCTCAAGCCCTACTTGTTAGCCCTAAGGGCGCGCAACCTATGAGCGTGCTTTTCATTCACAAGGCAAGGGCACTAACACAAAATTGACTAAAGTATGAGCAACAAGGCCTAGAACACTGCACGGCAGGAGATGATTTGATGAAGCAGCAGACTAAATTCATCACAGATTATCTTCGCTGTCTACGTTACGCACATTCTTCGTCTCTGCTTTTTTTGCGTCATGTTACACAATGCATCCGGATCAATTTCTTGATTCTCCTGATTGCATTCAGGTCAACACTTGGGCCCATCTCCCTGGGTTCAAAATATCCTTGATACTGTTCTCTTTCGTTTTTGTGACGTTTGCGGTCTTGTCGCTTGGGGTCAGCTTTCTATTGGGCATTGCTGAGACCGGAGTTTCCTCAAATTAAACTCGGAGTAGTCGAAATATAAGCAGCAAGTCTTCAAAATATATCTTAATTTTACCACTCGGACTTTTTTCGTCCATCATAGAGAAGCACCGTAGTGTAGGCCATCTGCTACCCCCAGCGAGAGGTTTAGGCAAGGATTGCAAGATTATTATTCTTTGGTTAATTTGACTTTACTTCAAGGTCTTACTGCTAACTTGAGCCTCCTAGAGTGAAGATGCAGTAACGGTTGACGTTGGTTTCAAAAACTGGAAGGGTAAAATGTGGAGAGTGTCATGGAACTTATGCGATAGGAAACTGAACAAAAGGATATGCACATGTAGAGCTCCAGATTCGTCATTGATCTTCATATCGAAAGTAGATTTGGATGCGTCACGCTGCCTAAGAGGATGGTCGCAAGGGGGCCAAGTATCACACACAAGCTTTGAACATCAATTTGGAACAGACATTGATCATTTCATTTCCCATTGCAGTACTAAGAGCGATCCGCCCATCCTTGTCGTCACATCGTCATCTCGTGATACTTTTGTGTCAGAGCGCCTCTGTTGACGATCCACACCATCCAATCTCGAATAAACTGCAACTTACGTCTACAACTGACCGGACTTCTCGATGGTGACGGTCTTGGAGGTCTTGCCAGTGCCGGATCCAACGCGCTCAACAGCCTGGACAACGTCGAGACCCTCCTTGACTTGTCCGAAGACGACGTGCTTGCCGTCAAGCCAAGAGGTCTTGACAGTGCAGATGAAGAACTGAGAGCCGTTGCTAGATGGAGTTAGACACGGTCGGAAAAATTGGCTGGGGAGCGCTTACGTTCCGGGGCCAGCGTTAGCCATGGAGAGAACACCGGGGCCGGTGTGCTTTAGGTTGAAGTTCTCGTCTTCGAACTTCTCGCCATAGATGGACTCGCCACCAGTACCCTATCAGCAATCAGCCTTGGGTCTCGGATGTCATCTTGTATGCGTGTTCTTGGTACGGAGAACATACGTTGCCGCGGGTGAAGTCACCGCCCTGGAGCATGAATTGGGGGATGACGCGATGGAACGAGGAGCCCTGATAGTGGAGTGGCTTGCCAGAGCGGCCAGTGCCCTTCTCGCCAGTGCAAAGGGCGCGGAAGTTCTCTGCAGTCTGCGATTTTACGGTCAGCTCTGAGCTACAATCTCTGATGGCGGGGTAGCCAGTAAAACTCCAAACGCACCTTGGGGACCTGGTCGGCAAAGAGCTCCATCACGATACGGCCAGCAGGCGCGCCGCCAATGGAGATATCGAAGTAGACGTGGGGGTTTGACATTTTGATGGAATTGGGTATGTGAAGGGTGTTGTTGAAGGACAAAGTTGAAGAAGGAGGGGCAAGCAATAAGGCTTAAAAACGAGTCTAATGGCGGGGCAAGCTCGATCCTAACGCCGTTTCCTTTAATAGCTTCTTTCTACTTGCTCCCTGGCACTGGCCAATGATGTCAAGGCGGGGCAGTGAGGGGCATTTGATTACGCCATCGGGTGGCTTCGGAGAAACGTGGGAGGATCACTCGCTCCAATTGTTGCCGATAGACGTGCAGAGGAGAGAAAGCAGCAGGCCGTATTGGAGGTTCTTGGGGGCGGTTTTAAGTACACTGGTCAGAGCTTTGATGCTATTTCGTTGCGCCCATTACCCGCCTTCCAGTTAACAAAGAGGCTTGTGTATATGGTTTTGTATCAATTGGTTCTCATAAATGTACATAGTGTGAATTGACGGATCTGTATCAACTGCTACTGCGCCCTCGTATTCGGAAAGCGACAGCTGTGAAGGTGGATGGAACCGAAAATTCACTAGGCCTTTTACAGCATGGCGCATCGTATGTGCACCGGCTCCTCAGGACACGCCCGCTTCCGTGAAGCCGAGCTCCTTTTCCCTCTTCTACATAGTACCCAATCCTCTTTTCGCACAGAGCTTCGCTGATGAACAGCTCTATATGCACTCAACCATGTATTTTTGGACCCTGATACAAAGGGAGATCTATTTCGAAGGACAGACTATGAGCATTTACTCTTAGTAACAGACCACCCTAAAATGAACTCTGCCTCCTGTTGAAGGAGCATTCGAAAACTTCAAAAATGATTTGATACCTATGGATAAGAACAAACGCCGAGGAGCGCCAGGCCTCACTACGAATCTATGGTCACTGTCCATCACCCGACAAGCAAGATCCATCTCTTATGGCTGCATAACCATCTCCCCTGCTTCTGCCTGTCGTAAGAACGCATTTCTCTCTTCGCGATCAGCTGCTTCTGCAACTTTCCATTGCCCAAGCACCTCAGCTCGCCGGGCAGCACTTCTTGGCTCGAATGCCATCTCGAACGGATCAGGCTTGATGATAAGAAGAGAGTTTGACTTCTCCGTTGGCACTTCGATCTCTCTATTTGTCACTGGGTTTATTTTTCTCTTTAGATTGAATGCCCACATTAGAGCGCCACACCCGACGACAGTCTCGTCACGGGTGACAGACATGCCCAAGCACTGACGCTGACCCCATCCGAATGAGGAGAACCCTACGATCGTTGGGTATTTTGTGAGGGGCTCCTGAAAAGTCGGCCACCCAGTCTCAAGCCATCTTTCGGGCCGGTAAGAGTCTGGGTCAGGGTACTTGACAGGATTTCGGACGAATGCCCAGTCGAGGGGAAGGATACGAGTGCCTTTTGGGATAAAGTATCCTTTGAACCAACCATCCGCTTCAGCTTCATGTGCAACTCCTACATCAAGTCAGCCCGGGTTGTATTCAGAAGGAAAAAATAACAACTTACCGGTTGGCACTGTTGGTCTCCATCTCATTGTTTCCTTGATGCATGCGCGCAGAATAGGAAGGTTCGGCATATCAGAAATCTTTGGAGCATGGCCTTGACAAACACGATCGATCTCATCCTGGCATTTGCGCTGCCATTCAGGGTGATGCACCATGGCGATTAGAAAGTAATATAATGGACCAGCGACGGTAAAAATTCCAACAAGAGCTAGCATACCGAGTACGCAAGAAGCCTCATAGTCGCCTGAGATATTTGTCTTCTGGGCGGTTTCCAGGTATTTTCTGGTATAGCAATCTCGCTGCTTGCCCTTTTCCATCAACTTGCGAGTCCTGAGAAAATTTTCCATGAAGAAAGCTTGTTGAGTATTATGACGCTTGCGCTCTCGGATCTTCCATGGATTGATGGGCTCCGGGAGCCAGTCCCATAATGGCGTGAGCACATTGGTAATCGGCCCTGCCGGCGACATTTGGGTCAAGAGACCCCAAGCGCTTGGAGTGAGAGGAATACTGAGGGTTTCGTCGTCCCAGGTCAGCTTAGACATAACCTTCGAGCACATATCCTCAAGTGAGAATGCAAAGTCATTGGGATTTTCAACAAGCCGGGCCATCCACCTCTTCGCTTCATACTCCATGATACCCCGGTATTGGTTGTTAGTTCCCTCCATTAGGTATGAATGAGTGAATTTGCGTTGACGGGCCCAGTACTCTACAAAGGGATCAGCGAAGTGCGAGTGGCCCACGCGAGACACGTACGATTTTTGCCCATTAAGGGCAGATATTCCATTGATCCATATGTACTCTTCGCATCGAATAAGCTCTTGATCTCAGGACGGTCAGAATATATCTTGGCCTTCTTTACCAACATCTCTTCTGCAATCATCTCGTCGGATATCACGACAAAGTTGGTACCCAACATCTTTGTCCAGTAGATCGGTCCATGTATATCGGCCCATTCTTTGAACTTCAACCACATGAAGTTGATCGGGAGATCATGAATGCGGCCTACCCATGGTATAAGTGCTGGGCCGGGAAGGCCTTGACAGTTATACTTCTTGTCGTATCTGTTTACCGCGCTGAGAAAGGCATAGATGACAAAGCCTACCACAGCGACTCCGAATGTGCCGGCTATGAGAGGGTGCATTTTGAAGATATAACCAAATTTTCACAGTGGGACAGGATCTAGGAGATGCCTTGGTGGAGATGTCCTAGTCGTACTCATGTGATAGGAAGGACACCGAAGTTCTCCTGACGCTGGAGACCAAGAGTGCTAGAGCACTGAGAGCAACTGACCAAAGACTCGACTCGTCTCGAAACCGTCTCGCTATTGTTAATGGGGTAGCACAACTAGGACAAAGTCGACTAGAAACACTGTGAAGAGTACGATAACATTTGGGAGACACAACCGCGGACAGCATATACATACCGCATGAGACTATCCCAGCACCTGCCAGTCTTGTCCGGCTCCCCAATTCATTGATCCACAAATATTTGAGCCAGCTCGTTGGCGCAATGAAACATCCCAGTACACTATGAGGCTTGCGGCTTGGCCAGCATATTCGTAATACTACCTCACATAGGCTTAGGATATAGGTCAGAAATCTCAGACAACAGGCTGACAGCCCAACCGTGGCTTGATTATTGATGAACATAACAGCTCGAAGTACGGGCAATCGCCCAACCGAGGATCTAGCAGCCTAGAAATGGGATGTTGGTGGTGGATGACGCCGACGATGACATACTGACTATTATGAGTTGGGTCGAGGTGTAACGGACAGCCAAGGCCGACTTGGGACCATCATCAGGTTCAGCAAAGAAATCACCAGACCTCTAAGATAGCGAGCCCTTGCTTCTACCTTGTAAAGGCGCTAATCACGCATATCTATTACTGGTAGGCTATTGGCTCGGTCACGTTCACTAGCGAATCCAAGGTGTTTGCTGCCACGAAACATCAAGCGTTAGCGAGGAGCATAAACCATTATTCTACGACCAGTGGGTGGGCACGTCATGTTTTCATTATTACTCGTACCAGATGGTTGACCTAAGAACTATTGGATGCTTACTGTCACAAGCAGTTTACTTTCAGCTCCTGGATTCCGGCTGGGTGAGCACCTGATTTTATGTTCCTGAAGTACGAAGGATAAATCTCGCAGGGCCTAGCATCTAGAAATGCTAAGATTGTCTGTACAATCTAATGACATCCCTGCCCACGCTCTGGGGGTGCGGTTCGGGGTGAGTACACTGCGCACTAAGATCTTTTTGCCAGCTCTCCATGTTTGCAGTATGCTGAGCACACTTCGGACCAATCAGTCGTACTCACAGGCAAAAGGGTACCAGATTGTGCCCCAAGAAAGAGTAATACACCATTCTCGAAATGGACACTTGTGTTACAAAGAAGGACATGTAAGTGTCACGAAGAATGTAGAGAGGATTAGTATAGCCTGTGTTTCACATCGCTGCATGTAGAGCGGCATCATGTTCGCATTGCAGCAACCGACTACACTTACTGTGGATGATCATTAACACGTCTGTCGGTCAAATGTTACATTACAGCCTCGTTCACCGAACAGGGTTTAGCTGGACGCTGCGCAGTCTTGGCTTCCGGAGTTGTGGGGAACCATAGCGCTGACATCTCGATCATTGATTGCGAGGTTTGGGAATACCTTCAGTCTTTTTTCGATGTCTCGGCCTGTCATAGTACCGAAAGTGGCGCGTACCTGACAAATGGTCGCCCGGTGTAATTATCATTGCGTGCGGACTTGGAATGGTGGTTCGATCATTTGGACAGAATATCTCACAGGAACAGAAGCCTGCAAAATGTGGGCTAGTCGGTTAGTCGGATGTCCGACGCATATATTTTCGGGTGCGGCCATAGTTGGGGAGCCTAATTTAAGATATGAGAAGCGGCTTTTAAGATGTTAAAAGAGACGCATGGAAATCTGACATTATTTCTGATAACCTGACTTGACGAGACACACCAAAGCAATCCATCTAATCATCATGCCACATGCACTTACTTCCAGAGCCTCCACAATGGAGTCGAAGCCAATTGGGTCGTACGAACCCACTGGAATCGATGTCCTAATCGTGGGTACCGGTCTAGCAGGTCTAGTGGCGGCGCTTGAATGTACACGCAAAGGCCATAAAGTTCGAGTTCTGGAGAGAAACGCAGATATCAATACGGCCGGTGAGAAAATCATATTATTCTCAAATTGCGTCTTACTCATAGTGTAATTAAGGTGATATGTACTTTATGGGATTAAGCGCAACGCGTTTCTTGAAGCACTGGCCAGAGCTCCTCAAAGAGTACAAGGAGATCTCGCTTCACAATGCCTGGATTGAGACGTTCAAACACTCCGGCGAAGTTGTTATCAAGCCACTGAAAGTTGCAGATCGTCTACGCGCTCAAGGACTAGACCCCGATACGCCTCCAGGCGAGTTCCAGATGCGCCCACTTATTTACAAAATGTTTGTGAACGCAGTTGAGAAACTCGATGTTTCCGTCGAGTTCAATCGCAAGATTGTTGATTACTTTGAAGATGAGGAACTCGGCAAGGGTGGCTGCGTCACAGACGATGGAATGCGGTACTCCGCGGATGTTGTAATTGCGGCTGATGGCGTTGGATCAAAGAGCCAAAAGATTGTAGGCGGTCAAGTCCGTGCAAGGCCATCTGGAAGAGCTATGTGGCGCGCTGCCTTCCCGATTGAAGAATTGGACAAGAATCCCCGGGTGAAGGAAGCTTTCAAGATGATGCCTGGGAATGAGCCAATTGTGCGGACATGGTTAGGGTGAGTCATGGATGCGCTTCCTGACAGCAGCTAGATACTGAAACCCACAGCCCCTCTACATATGCTTTGACATTGACTCGCGAAGATGTGATGGTTTGGATCATGAATCACGACGTAAGTATCCTAGCATAGAGTTGATGCAAGAAACTGATAATATCAGGTCACCGGTACGGAGATGGAAAGTTGGAATCATACCATCGAAAAGGAAGAGGTTTTGCGGGGCATGGATACTATGCCTGGAATGGAGAAGATCAAGTGGGCACCCATCGTCAAGGAACTTGTTGAGGTTACACCGCCAAACACCATCGTCAACTTTGAGCTCCTTTGGCGAAATCCTCAGCCTAGCTGGACATCTCCTAGCGCACGCGTGATCCAGATTGGAGACGCAGCACATTCGTATTTACCTGCATCTGGTAACGGCGCTACTCAAGCTATCGAGGATGCGATATCAATTGCCTCGTGCCTACAGATTGGTGGAAAAGAGAACATTCCCCAATCCGTACGGGTGCACATTCGATTCCGGTCAGTTCTTTCCTTTGCAAGTGTGAATGAAGATTGCTCATATATCATAGCTTTATCCGCAATGCTTGCGCTCAACGGCTGGGCTTTTCCAACGCTGAGCTTCTCCAAGACACCGACTGGGACAAAGTCAAGCTTGATCCACGACGTGCAGCCCCCAGACTCCCCAAGTGGGTATGGTCGCACGACCCTGAGGCCTATGCGTACGAAAATTACGCAAAAAGTGCAGAGAGCTTGAAAAAAGGAATCGATATGAAGGATGAAGAAGCTTTTGAGCCGAACTATCCTAAAGGCTACAAATATGAGCCCTGGAGCATTGAAGATATCATGGAGGATATGCGCGCCGGTAGACCAATCAACCTGGGCGCTGGAGACTGGGAGTGATGTGCCATATTCAGCTAGCATTTAGGGAACACAGGTGCCGCTTAGGTTTTGAGATCATGTCGTCGGAAATATTCAATGTTATAAATTTTACAATACACGCCATTATAATCTTCCCGCACATCGGCCATGAATTGACACTAAGTTAGTCTAATATATGAGGCTATAGCGCTAATTGCTGTGGGGCGCCGCACTGGTGATGCATGCAGTAGGGCGTAACATCGCCGCCCATTCCAGACCCCGGCTCGGAACGTGTTGCTGCATCAACGGATGTTTCACAGAACAATTTGCAGCAACAGCTCTCCGCAGCTGGAGATATGAGCAAGATAGTGAGGCGTTGTTTGCTGACAACAGCTATCTATATCTGACCCAAGTATACACCAACGCAAGGTATGCTGATGGGCTTGATGACCTTTACATCAGCGAATACTTCCACCCGAAAATGGTGCTGGGACATCCTAGTCGGCTTGACCTTATCTTGGACAAATATTGCATGACGGAAATCGCTGCAGGCTGTGTATCTTGATATTCTCCGCACGAGGAGCGCACAACAGAACCTTGGGGTCTCGGAAGTTACGACGGAGAAACTACATCTCAACATATTATTTACAATATTATTCCCATAATCAGTTCCTCTGAATGCTTCACCGTTCATATAAATCTAATGTGACGCGTTTTGGTATTGTCTAGCCCCCTTCGACGACTCGATCACAACTTTGTCCTCACCGCGCTTATCTTTACATGAAGATACAACTGCTAAACTCAGCCGACCAATCTACGGCTCTCCAAAATGCTTTCCGAACGGAAGAACGATGCAGTAGCCGTGTCCACGCTGCTGGGTTGTCGTACTCTAATCAAAGTCCATGACGATGCCGAGACGCGCTAGTGCATGCCAGGTTGTGCTGATATTAGATGAGATGAGATTGTATTCGGGACTGTAGGCGTACTGCTATTATTGGTAGAGAATGAGACTAATCGAGTTGGGGTATGGTTGCGAGGTGAGATGCTGGTAGGGTGGGGACGGGAAACGGCGTTGTGTCATGAGGTGAGTGCATCTCATCGGCTCTCACAAGAAGAGTGAACCAGAGATTTCCAATAAAAATATATTAGCGATGAGGCTAGGAACAAATGTGGTGATTTGGGTTGATAGATGATGTTCATAGCTGTTCACTTGTATTCTGATGGTGAATTGGAGAGCATGTAACTATGCGTATGAACTCCATCGAAGTTTGGTTGGGTATGTTATGTGTATGATGGGTGGAAAGTTAACCAGTCTACTTTGGATTTCCTAGAACGGTTTTATTCTACGGAGAGTTGCGATGTCAAATTACGAAATCGCTTTCTCAAAATCCGCGTTACGGCTCCCTATTTGCATTCCATATTTATCCATCCCTCATTACCATGCCTCATATTTCATATTTATGATTGTTGCCTAAAACAATAAAATCAAATGGTTTTGGTGCCTTGTTGTAGAGATACTACACCAATGCAATTAGCGCCTCCCGAGGTCGAGTGGTTTGTGCAACTTTTATACTCATTTCATGGCACTATTCTTTGAAGCAATTATTAGGGACGACGTTCTCTCTAGAATCAGGCTAGGAGCCCATTCCATGCGAAATACAAGCTTCAAAACAGTACCGCAAGCTGTATCGTCAGTAATGCAATGCATTTCCATGCCGAATATAATCACCGCGCGGGCAACTTGAGTTGATAAATGAACTATCACAAGATCTCAGCAAATGTACACAAAATTTCCCGCTCGTGTGTAAATTCGGTCACATACAAAGTAATTACTCGAGGTCCTATCTCGGCATGACATCATGTCGAGAACACAAACATCCGCGGAGTAGCAGTGGTGTTCGACCCTAGCAATTGGCACTATTCAGATGCACTCTTGGAACGAGACTTGCACCAACCGCCTACAAAAAGCACATTACAGTGCGGACAAGAATATAGTTTTGTTCTATTGTGCATGTACTTTGATAGTCGGATAGCCGTTAAGGTCTGCACGGTACCGCGTTGTCGGTGGTCCTGTTTCCCGATGACCCTCACAGATGCATATTTCGACGCTAGAGCACGGTTAGTGCAATGATCGACACAGCGGGACGCATACTATCAACCAAAGGCCCAAAGTCTCCGTAGACTGTGGTGCTCGCAATATGCGGAGCCGTGATATTTCATGCTGTGTAACATTTTCACTCATAAATTATCCAACATTATGAGGTGTGTGCCATAACGTCTACGCGATTCTCAGTCTTGCGTTATTCCCAGCTCAAATTTTGGTGACTTGCAGAAGCAGGTCAAGCCTTGCACAAGGTCAAGCGCATTAGCAACCATATCGCCCTAATACCCTTGGCCTGATCAAGCATCGCTATGGCCGCCACGACGAAAGCCATATTGGTTTGCGGTGCCACAGGAAAACAAGGTGGCTCTGTGCTCAAGTGCTTGGCTTCACATCCTGAAAGCTCTCAATTCACCCTCCTTGCCATCACACGTGACACCAAGTCAACGTCGGCTCTACGCATCAAGGAAACCTACCCAAATGTCATACTAGTCCAGGGCAACCTTGATGATGTCTCGGCTTTGTTCACATCTGCGAAAGCTTCTTTGAAGGAGGCTAGGAAGGAAGAGAAGATATGGGGCGTATACTCTGTCCAAGTCTCCATGGGCCCAGGAACAAGCATCGAAAAAGAGGTCAAGCAGGGCACTTCCCTTATTGACGAATCCGTCAAGGAAGGAGTGACGCACTTTGTCTATTCCTCCGTTGATAGAGGCGGCAACCAAAAGAGTTTCGACAACAAAACACCAATCCCACATTTCCAGACCAAGTACGAAATCGAAAAGCACCTCCTGGAGAAAGCAGGCAGCAATGGGGAAATCATGGGCTGGACGATACTCCGGCCGGTTGCCTTCATGGACAATTTAATGCCTGGCTTCCCTTCCAAGGTGTTTCTTGCTGCTCTCCGAGATACTCTGCAAGGCAAGTCTTTGCAGTGGGTGTCCGTCGAAGATATCGGCATCTTCGGCGCAAAAGCCTTTGCAGAGAACGAAAAGTGGAACGCTCGCGCTGAAGGCCTCGCGGGCAGCGATTTGACCATGGATGAGATGAGTGAGTGTTTCCAGCGGACAATTGGTAGCCCAGTACCGGCTACATATGGCGTTTTTGGGTCAGTACTCAAGTGGGCGGTTACTGAGGTGAATCTGATGATTACATGGTTCGCAAATGAAGGATATGGAGTTGACATTGACGAATTGAAAAAGGAGGAGCCAAAGCTGTGCGACTTTGAGACATGGCTGGTTGAGCGCAGTGAATGGAAGTCTCAAGTCATTGCGAAATAAGTTCTCTGGGGGTTTTTTTTTTCAGCCTCTTTGTTGTAGTTTCTCGACAGCTCAATTGATTCATGGCAATTATCATTTTCACTCATATTTGAGGCGATAGCTATAATTCTCGTAGCTAATGATTCATATCGGTTAGGATCTTCAAAATACTGCACGAAACTTACGCGCTCCATGTTGATCTCGATCGTTCACAAAGAAAGCAAGTTCCACAACGCCAATCCTCCCGCAACAACCGGGGTAACCAATCTCACTCTGTTCCAATTCCCCCACCTTTTTGCGATATCTTCTGCCTCCATCAACTCTTTCTCGCTTGCTCGTTCTGCAAGTCCTTCTAATTTGTCGTTCAGGGGCTGCATGTTGAGCGCCGAGTGCAGAATGGTCGTTAGATGCATCACTGCCGCCACGCCAAATAATTTCCAATCGCTGCGTGCAAGAGCGCCCTCCCGGAACACTGAGTATCCTGCGTACGCATAGCCGAGAAAACCCAAGGACGAGATTGGGCGGAAGAATTGGTTGCCAACTGTCCAGCAAAGAGGCCATTGCCGGCCAAGGAGTTTCGCTCGCGCAGCGTGCTTGGGTGAGCTTGGTGGTGGGAAGTCGACCAGAAGCGCTGGCACAGTCATGTAAGATTGAGTAATGGCATTTCCTAAGATTGATAAGTTCCACTCTTCTGTAGCGGTTGCAAGCAACCTACCGGCCAGGATAAATGAAAAGGTTACACAGGTGCCGGCGACGATCTTCACAATGATGTTGTCTGACATGCTTGTGTTGGTGGACGTTTGTCTCAAAAATCAATGCGAGATATCCGAAAGATGCGTGCGACACAACCAACAGCCAGCGCTTCGATCGCAATAAAAGCTTCGGAACATGAGCGCCGGAACTTTGGCGACTAGTAGCGCCTCCCAGATTCCGAGACTCTACGGCTACACAACCATAGTGCGTTGATATTGTGCGCGATCAGCGTCCGTTCCTGGCGTGATGCTCGGTTCCCCACGTCCGTTGCGCGCGCCTGTTTTGGATGCGTGGATTGCGTTATGACACGTTGATAACGACGAGGCTTGTGGAACGCCCGGGTTACCATGGATGCTCCTTGTTAGTAATGTGCACGCTATTGCTAGTGTTCCTTCCGATAAATGATGGTTATGGGCGGTTGACAGGGCTACGCCTTGTGCCGAAGTGGCATCGGGCGTTGAAAAGTGCGACTGTCCGGCGATGACATCTCAACATAGCCAAATACAACTACAAGGAGTGAGATGAGGTAGGATGGCTGGTAATCAAGTCGGCGTCTGGAAATGACTAAATTTGAGTAGATACACCCTGATCAGAACCAGTTTGCATTTGCACGATAACTGTCGTGACTGTAGATAGAACGCACGTTAAAGTCCTGCACGAAGTCTAGATAATATCTGAGGAATGGGGGTGACTTAGCTTGAAATAATAGATTACACCTCAACTTCACGGTGGACACCAGTATTATTCTTTGCTTTCATACTACAGTTTGTTTCAAATTCAATCATAAGGTTATCGTTACAATAGCTTGGGTCACAAATAGTCTGGGGCATAATATAAATACATTTCGAGTCCATCTTTCACTAGAGTGGTGTGTGTGCATGTGAAGTTCATATCGGAACGCTAACACCTCAAAAAAAATCAATGCAAATAGCCTTCAGACGATGAATGGAGCATTCGCAATTTCTTCCACCACGCCGACAACGTAACATATACCCCCCACCCAAATTGCTGTTTTCACCACGCTAGCTGCTCCGCCTCTTCTTCGCCTAGGCTCATCTCGAGGCTTTTCCTTCTCAGGCTCTTCTGTCTTGCTGAGCCGACCGGCCGCTTGCCGTCGTTCTTCGAACTCTTTTTCGAGTTGTTCGGGCGATTCTTCAGGGCTGACATAGCCGGTCGGGGAAAGGCGGGCTGTGCCGTCGATTGGGTTGACTGATCTGCGTCCTATGTCAAGGTCTTCGCCCGAGGTTGTGAAGGGTATTGCAATAGTTTGAAATGGACGCGTTGAACCGGCCGGGTCTAGAGCATCGCGAAGAACTAGGATGTCTTTCCCAGCACTCACAACTTCTAGGCCTTGTGTAATGAATGGAGTGAATCGCGCTGGACTCTCGAGAATGGAGAGAGCTTGATGGAGAGGTATTGTAGGCGAAACGTCACGCGGCGGTCCTGTCGATGAGGCTGTCATTGAAATAGAGTCTGTATGCGGATCGCGGACGAGGATGGTATAATGTGTTGGAAGATCTGTGACAGGGGAAGTGGCGGTGACAGGTTCAAATAATTCGGCTTCTGAGTCTAGGGCCGGTGCGGAGCTTGAAGTTGAGTCTTTAGATAAGACCGCTTCAGCTTCGCTGGGTAGCTGTGGAGCTGTATTCGAATTGGCAGCTTCTGACGTCTTGACATCCTTTGACTGGATAGCTTCTCCTGTTTGCGCGACGGAATTCAATGCCACAGCAGCAGAGCTTTCATATAGCAACTTAATATCACCCAGCTTTTTATCGTCATTGATCTTGGTCTCCTTCGCCCTTGACGCTGCCCGGGAAAAGCCTTCTGCAAATATCCCAAATGTATCTTCATGCCCCTTCTTGACTTCAGTGACTAGCCTCTGATCACATGAGATTCTTGTCTTGTCCTCGTTCGCCTTCTCGACCTCCAGATCAGTCACCTGTTCCGTAGAAAGTTTTTCAAGAACTGGTCCAAATGGCCTGAACCGACTTTGTGCAAGAAGATCGGGTTCAATCGATTCTGTACCTTTGGCTAGCCTTGACGTATTTGAATGTCTGTCATCCGGGAGCCCTTGGGTGGCCTGGTAATGTGATTTTATCTCATTGATTAGGTGCGCGTCCGCTGCCAGTCGTGCACGCACGAACGGCTCGTCGCAGGCTTCGTGCTCAGGCTGCGTATTTCCTAACGCAATTTTCGGTACACTTGTTTTCCCTTTCTCGCCAAATTCATCAACCGGATTTGGCATAGCACCGTAGACCAACATGGCTCGATCTACCAGCCCTCCAAGGGTCATCTGTGTGTCTCTCAATGAGAGCAGATTATCTGCAACCACTTTATAATGCAGCAATATGTTCCTGTCTATCTGTGGGTTTTCAAGGCGTGCTTGTAAACTCCAGATGAGCATGCGGAGCAACTGGACATTCTTATGCAGCACCTTTGATGCAGTGGCAAGCCTCCTTTTGAACGAACCGGTCGCATTAGTTGCAGACTCAGTGTTTGCCACCTCCCGGAGTGCTTCATATGCTTTCTCTAATTCATCGTTTGTCTCGTTGAACCTTGTCTTGAGCGTATCTATAGCCCGAATCTTGTTTGATGTCAGTTCCTGAGCATTCTTGCATGTCGCACGTTGTCGAAGTCTGTTTATGGAGAGGTCGAGCATCTCTTCATCGCATTTGAGCCGCTTCAGCAAATCTTTTGAGGCCGGAATATCCTTTCCTAGGTCCTCAGAAATTTGTCGTATTGTGGTTTGCCCCTTCTTCAAATAATGTACTGCTTTGTTGAAAAAGAGTCTAGTGTTTATGACGTCTGCCTCCTCTGTTGGGTCTTGCCAAAACTGCTTCGCAAAATTAGCACCCGCTGCCTCTAGCCACCTCTTCATTCGATCGATGCTAGACTCAATTCGAGCATCATTTGGAGAAGCCGGCGGCACTGGCTCTTGGGTGGACCAGGTGTTTGCGATGTCTTGTTTGGCCTGTTCGCTTTGGAGCTCGTGTTTTATACGGCGTACATGTTGGTCATTCATGATCTTTGCTTCAAGAGTCTCGTCGATAGTCGGAGTTTGACTGGCATTTGCGAAAGCTAGTTCAAGGTCTTTTCGTTTCGCCTTCTTCTGTGCATCAGTGGGTATCTTACTTCGTTTGGCACCCATACGTGCACGGATATCTGATGCCGTGAGGAAATCAATGTCATTTCTCGGGAGCTGGCTAATGATGTTGGAATACGAACGTGAAGAGGCGGTGTTGCCTTGAGGCTCAGGTTCCCCCGCGTTGACCGGCGCATCTTGATGCGTGTGCCACTCCGCACTGTTCTTGTTATGACACTCCCAGATATCGCTCGATGTTTGTAGTGTCGGTTCCGGTACTGCGCTACCGTTCTGTGGCATGCCGTTTTTTTGCTTGGTATTTTCAAGAGTAGTTTGAGATACATTGGCTTGGTCGGAAATTTGGTCAACGATAGCAGGAGTGTCCTTGGCTGGCACAGGAGCTGGGGGAATAAAAATGATGGATTGGGTGGTGGACGACGTTTCACGGAAGGTTGGTTTTTCGTTGACTAGAACATCACTTGACGCTTTTGCTTCCCCGCTGGTCTGCTTACTCTCTCTAGGTCTCCGCAGATCTGACGGCGATCTGATACCTGAGGATTCGCCACGTTCAAATAGAGTCGTCCTTGATGATGACTGGGGAAGTTGGGATTCGCGAGTCTTGCGCGTTTCATTGTGTTGCCTTATAGTCTCACTCTTCCTGGGGTGGCTTTGTTGTGCATGGTTTTCCCTCATCTCTCCACGATATTGCCCATTACCGTCCGTTTCCTTCAGTATCCACTTAGGGAAGGTCTTGTAGACCCATTCCCAGTTGTTCAGACCTTTTCCATTTAACATATCGTTGCTTGCTCCAAACAGCATCTTGTAAGGGTCTTCTTGCCATCGCTTACGCCATCTCGCATAGTGTTGCGTCTGCATCCACTCAAGATGTGATATGTTCGTTGGGTGCTCTTTCCTGCCATCCTCCCTAGAACGGGCCCACCTGCGAGGTATTCGCGAGAAGCAACGATTACGGGTAGTGGCTTCATGGCCACGGGCGATGTGTTGAGAGCGACAAATGATCGAGCGAGAGAAGAGCGAAGGCTCACGGCGCCACCAGGTCATGGTGAAGGAGGGCGCAAGGCCGGCAGCTATGCGCAGCCTGTCTGTTGCTTGATACTCTTATAGCAGACTTAATAAACCGCAAGGGCGACCATGATTGGGCTTTACCTGGAATCCTTGGGTAAAAGATACTGGCCTCAAATGCCTGGCATTCGGCCACTCATCCGCATTTGGAAGACAACAGGGGCCGAAGGGTGAAAGGAGGGCAAAGGCGTCATTCGCGGTTGCCTCTCGGTAACTCCGTAAGCTCCGAGCCGGCACGCTATGATGTATTGTCTGCCGTTGTTCCCCAGCCGCACGGGCCAAGATGCCCAATCAGTTGACTAGCCATGTTAGGTGGAGCAATTCGATACTACAACTTTGCATTCTGAAAGGCATTAGGCCAATGGATCCTTAGATGGCTCCACTACCATGTTCTGTGTTTGTGGAGCACACGTAAAGACTGTAACAAGCTCTTTGTGATGAAGGTGGTATTAGCAACAAACAACGAACCACAGCTATATCACGCAAGAGGAAAGCCTTTTTTTTTTGCCCCTACTGACCACTGGAAATTTCCACATAGCCTTGCATCACAACATCAAGAATGCCTGCAATCACCCGAGCGGCAGGTCGCCCGCTACAAACAGATTTACAGCCTGCCTACAAACAATCCCAGGCAATGGCAAAGCCCTTGGAAAACAAGACTTCTACTCCTACCAAGCCTGCTGTACTTCCGGAGGCTCCTACACCATTTGGAGAGAGAATACCTCAACCTTCCTGCGACAGCAGTCCATCCCAACCCTCCAGCGACAGCAGTCCATTCCAGCCCTCCGGCAAACAGGCTTCCAATACTCCTATTCCAGATCTTTCGAGGGCCACTGAAAGCGCCTTTTGGCCGTGTCAGAAGTGCTCGTGTCAGGATCCATCATTTGAGGGGCTAGTTGACAGTTGTAGAAACTGTAATCATACCATAGACGATCATGAGCTAGTTGGGAACTCTCTTTGGAACCCCGGCTGCGGCCATATGTGCAAGCGAGAGAACCTCACTCGCTCGATTATAGATCAAACACGCCAATATGGAGTCATGGTCATCCGCGCGACCCCAATGGTTGGCAAAACTTCTCTACCTAAGCTCATCGGCTACCACATACTGTACAATGTACCAGATTTAGAGCCAGTCTATTTCCTTTAGGAAAAAAAAGAAGCCTCCGCAGCAATCTTCCTTACCAAGAATATCTTGAAGCACGAAAGAAGTTTTGGCAAACATCCAATGCGGAGCATCGCCCTCAAACCCCCCAGGCCCAAACGATCTTTCTCATTGATGATGCCCAAGATTCATATAAAGGGGGTAAACTTTAGGAAAGCTTGAAGAACCACCGTCATACAAAAGACGCGTCATTTTTTATACTCGTCTGTGTCTACGGTGCTGTGGGGATCTCCCATAAACTTGATCCAGGGGTTGAATCACAGGCGCAAAATATGCACCATTTACAATGTGTAGAGCTCCGTCCTTCAAAATTCCTCAATCTGGGTATGCTCCTCTCGGAAGAAGAAGTCAAGCATATGGTCCGCAAATTCGCTATTGGCTTGAAACCGAAACTTGGGCCGGAGATCTCCAAGTATCTTTATGATGCCACGGATGGCCATCCGGGGATGGTGGGCTACTATTCTCTCACATATCAACCATGGCTAAAGCTGTAAGTCCTACCTTATTCAAACTTAATTTCTCTGCTAAGTTTCATAAGTCCAAGATTCAGATACCAGAGGTTTTGGCATTAGCATTGTTCCGCGAAGCACTCGTCAGTCATGAAGATTGCTTCGTGGATTGGTTGAGCAAATGGGGTAGAGGGATTTGGTCGCCGGAGTCCGAGAATTATACAAAAAAGTATCTGCCTATGAACCCCACATACCAGCACCTCCAGCTCATCGATGTTAAGAAAGCGCTTCGCGAAGCCGCTTTTCACCCGGAAGGCTTGCACCACAAGCCAACAGACGGTGACGCTTTTGCGTATTGTCATAAGATGGGTCATCTACACACCGAAGACTCAACCCTCGGGGACGGAAAAATGAAATTTACTTTCGCGTCTCCGCTACATGGACAAGTCGCTTATCGCCGCCTTTTTCCAGGCTCAGAGCTAGACAAATTCATCGAAAATCTGCCCCTCCACCAGGTTTGCTTCAATGCAATTGCTCGCTTTAGTCCAGCAGCCCTCCAGCCCCGTCAAAAACCCAATTCTGAAAAGCATCGGGGCGTTCCCGAAGCAGCTTTCCAAGATGAACTCTATTGTTGTTTGGGCCTTGAGCTTCGTTCACTTCCCATCATGTCAGAGTATTCTCACATGAACGACGGTCGGATTGATTTCTATGTCTCTGATCGAAAATGGGAATCGAAGTCCTTCAATGTGCAACTCATACCACGCTTATGGAGCATATATCTCGATTCATGAAAAACGGCAGGTATCAAAGATGGAATATCATGGATAATTATATCATCTTGAATTTCTGTCGAAAATCCGCACTCCCCAGTACAAGTATCGGAGGTACGTATTCTTCTTTTCAAAAAAAAAAAAACAATATATTTCTGATGAAACATTATTAACTTGCACGTTGAACAGATGACGAGGTCCGATCACACGTCTTTCATATTGTAGTTGAGCCAGACAAACTAAGCGCCGACATCTACACACATGATAGCAAACCGCTTCATTCTTGGCCTTTGGGCGAAGGGAGACAAAGGGGCTCGGGCAACTCCTTCCAACACGAATCGTCCTTCGGTGTGGGTTTGGAATCACTGCTGGCCCAAGCTGAAGTTGAGGACAAGATTCGCTCGAACAGTTGAAAGAGTAGAAGAGATACAAGGAACAGGTGGGGAGGTCAGACCTGTTACACGAGAATCGCCTAAAAGTGGTAGGATATGAGGATATATAAGAAAATGCACAAAGTGAAGGCGAGTTAGCTGGGACGGGAGGCAAAAAAAAGGAAACAAGAAGGCGGGAATGAGGATGCAGAAGAAAGTGCACAGAGCAAGGGCAAGTTAGCCGGGACGGGATGCAGGAAAAGGGAATGAAGAAATCACGAGATAGTTGTGATAGATTGGAGTCGAATTAGTTCATTTCCTTAACAACAATGCTACCTAGGTATGCATCAAGCATGCAACACGTGAACAATGCCGAAGCCAGACCCTTTGCTCCATATAGGTTTCTCGGCAATCCAGTTTGGGCTTCAAAGCGCGTCGTGGTTGAAAGTTCGCTATGTATCTCACAAACCTCAATATACATATTCCAGCATTGCCAGATCCAGCACAGTAACTATAATTCTAACGTGTAATACACATGCTTACAATGTATGAACTATTTCCAATGTGTGACAGATGCTGCACTTTGTAGGCCTACCCAAAGCACTCCTTTGCTTGAGAAACATCTTTACCACACTAGAAGGTAGGAAACTGGTGGGCTCAGGTCTTGATGGTTGAGAAGCTTATGGAAAATATCTTTCTTCCAAGTTCTTCCGTCTCTAGATCGTTTCAAAAGTGTGCGTAATCCTTCCTCGATTGTGACCCTAGATGCTTGCGCTTAAAAGAAACGGAAGACACCAAACTCCAATTGTATCTTTATGATTCGATCCCGGACGTGCATCAGTATTTGTACCTGTCTTTTAGCGTTGGCCGCTTGCATGAGGGTCACAAGTGAATGTTGACATTCATACCTTTACACTAGGACCTTGATCCTTAAAGTTCCATTAACTAACTAGTGCCAAATCGGTATACTGCAGGAAGAGCGCAACGCTAGTTCCTCCCAAGAGCGATGCCCATCTGGGCCTCATAGATCTGCCAGCAGTTGAGATGATGCCGTAGACACAGGAAGCTACGACAGGAACCGCCCCTGCGTGATATAGCAAGCCAGGCAGTGCACATACTATAATTACAGACCCAAGGAAAACATGATAGTTACCAAAGATACAGTCGTGGTTTCGAGTCACGCCATTGTTTTATAGGAGCAGGACAAACTTCCAGCCATGGTAAAAGAACACAAAGTTGCACTATCGGTGTGTATATGTGCAACATGTGTGTATGTATTGTTGGCTTAGTTGCGATTGTTAGGCGTCTCGTCGAGGTGCACTCAAACGCATATGTTCGAGTATGAAGATACCGAGTTTGCGGGGCAAGTGCCGGTTGGGTGGTCCTGTCCGTATCTGCCTGGGATATTAATTGTCTTGAATCCAAAAGGATGTGGGGCTTTGAAACGCCTCATTGCCCTTCTGCGGCGAGTATGTATCCTTCGATCACCACTTGTTTTCAACACGCATCCGCAAACTTGAGACGAGATACATTTCAGGTCACTAAAGGGCGCCGTTATGCACCATCAGGTTTAGTTAAAGACTGCCTTGCCGTATACGCCATTATTATCGGCCAAATTGCATCAATTGGGCAGCAAAAGCATCGCGGGAGTAATGATGCTAAACACAGAAGCAACAGAAATCCTTAACTCAAAGCCACCGGACTGGATTAAGCTCCGGGCAGCTCGTATTACCGATCTTAGCTCCATAGCTCAGGTGTGGAATTCTGCATTTTTCGATGACGAGATTATTGGCGAGACAATGCACCCACACCGGGATAAATTCCCAGAGGATGTTTACTGGTTCCTACTTCGTGGTATTCGTGAGAGATTCTGGAATTGGCGACACCAATTTATCGTTGCTATTGTGAATGATGGGCCGGACCACGAACAGAGAGTAGTCGGTGCTGCAGATTGGAGAAGACTAGGAATTGGAGGGAAGAAGAAGGAGTTGTGGAGATATGACCCACGTGAGATTCTCATTTGCTCAGAAGATGAAATTACATCCCACTAACCTTCACCAAAGGTAATCTCCTTTCTCCGTTTTTGAAAACATATCATACCATTTCGCTGGTCATTTTCCCAAATCGTGCAGCAGATCCTTCTCGAACCTCCTTTCTTGACAATGCTGTCGCCAAGTCAGAGCATTATTGGACAGGACATCGCACCGAATGTTACGACTTACATGTTTGTGGCGTGCATCCGGATTTCCAAGGAAAGGGTGTAGGCAGGTTGTTGGCGGAGTGGGGAGTCAGAGAGGCTGAGAAAGAGGGGAAAGATATTGTAGCAAGCGTTTTGTGTGGGGAAAAGAATCGTGGGTTTTATGCAAAGTGTGGTTTGAGCGTCCAAGCTGGAGAGAGCTCAAAAGGTGGCGGCATTGCATTATTTACTAAGTAGATAATAATTTCACCAAATCTATTCAGGAAGTCACCGCTTTACGTTCGAAATAGTTTTGCCATGTGATATCCAAAGAATACCTCCTATATATTGCTAACTATAATTACTGGTAAACACTGAATGTCTTCTTAGGCCTCAATGACTGAGACTAGTCAATTCTGAAGACCTACCGGTACTACATCCTTCTCTCGATATATCTTCCCAGACACGGCCAGACATGGATATCATTTCGGAAGAGGGGGAACATTTGTATTGTGCATCATGCATATCAGACGCGAGATATTTGTCCTATAGGTCACAGCACAGGTTTTAGTCCTTGGCGTGTATTCGTACTACAAGAAGTTGAAAGTAACCACCGAGTCTTATTGACGCCAGTTTAGTTTTTTTTTCAGATTTTCAGATTTAAGACAGGCAAAGGCGAGACAAGCTTGATCATCCTTGGTTTCCATGACGAAACGCGCTAGTTGGATACGGGTAGCTCCAAGCTTATCTCCAATCACCGCGTCACCGCGTCAGCCCGCCAGGCTCGCAACTCTCAGCCCATTAGATACACCAAACAACAATATCGCAAGATGAAATCCTCATTATTGCTATCGCTTTGCACTGCTGCTCTTGTTGCGGCTGCTGCACAGCCCAAAGACCCCCAGGTTGTCCTTGCTGAGCAGGATGAGTATCTCATTGAGCTGTCTCCAGGTGAGACGAGATGGGTGACGGAGGAGGGCAAATGGGAACTACGCCGTGTATGTATTGCCACCTCGAGAGCTATGTGCTTATTCCTATAAGCACGGCTTCAGTTTGAAGGCTCACCGCTGATTACCATAGCAAAACATCAACTTCTTCGACATCACCCACAACGAAGAGCTCGGCATGCTCAACCGCAACAGGCTCAGCGAGAAGAGCGTAGAATTCCCCTCGAAACCCGCCTACCAGAAAAAGGTCGACCCTCTTCTGAAGAAGCTCGAGAAGGATAACATGCGCAAGCACCTCGAGAAGTTCACCTCGTTTCATACACGGTACTATAAATCACATTATGGCGCCGAATCCTCTGCTTGGCTTCTTGAGCAGGTCGACAAGACACTCAAACTCTCAGGCGCTGTAAATGCGTCTGTCAAGGCTTTCCCGCATCCATGGGGCCAGTCTTCCATCATTGCCACCATCCCGGGGCAAAGTGACAAGACAGTCGTTATTGGCGCGCATCAGGACTCAATCAACCTGTTCTTGCCATCTCTCCTCGCCGCACCAGGTGCTGACGATGACGGCAGTGGTACCGTAACCATTCTCGAGGCTTTGCGTGTGCTCCTGAAAGACGAGGGAATCGTGAATGGCTCAGCACCCAACACTATCGAGTTTCATTGGTATTCCGCAGAAGAGGGAGGCCTCCTCGGTTCGCAGGCCATCTTCCAATCATATGAGAAGGAAGGCAAGGATGTGAAGGCTATGCTCCAACAAGACATGACTGGCTACGTTCAAAAAACACTCGATGCAGGCGAACCGGAGAGCGTTGGCGTCATCACCGACTTCGTCGACCCAGGACTTACAGAATTCATCAAAAAGGTCATCACGGTTTATTGCGATATTCCGTTTGTCTTGACAAAGTGTGGCTATGCCTGTTCCGACCACGCCAGCGCTTCCAAGGCTGGGTATCCATCAGCTTTCGTTATCGAATCTGATTTTAAATACAGCGATAACAAGATCCATACCACTGAAGACAAGATTGAATACCTTAGCTTCGACCACATGTTGCAACATGCAAGGCTGACACTTGGCTTAGCATATGAGCTTGCATTTGCTGAATTTAAGTAAATACAGCATTATTTTGGACGATAAGAGGTGTTGCATGTCTTTTTTCATACACTGCCATGGACCAACGGTTTTGAGCTTGTGCAAGCTATTTCCGGTGGAGCATGGGAGTAAAGAATCAACGATTGTCAATTACACGTAAATATCTAGGCAAGTAGCAAATTAAGCTCGGGTTCATTAAACCCAGCGCAAAACTCTTTTTTCACGCATGACCTTAAATCAAGTAGGAGGTTCTATGGGGTCAGAGTATCCGAGCCCTTCATGTCCATAACACGCATTATTCGTGCTTGCCCCAAAATCAAAATCAGCACCCACAAAGACCACCAGCGCCAAGGAACGTAGATCCTGATAGCAAGCTCTCTCTGATGATCACGTCTCATAGTAAATGCCCCTCTACATTCCTGTTTAAAGACGTTTTGCTACCGTGATATAGCCCGGTTCCAGCAAAATATCTCAGCCCGATAACACATCAACACAACAGTGAATGCTGAAAGAGTCCGAGCACAATTAGCGCTTCCAGCTAGCTATCTAAAACGAAAGACATCCATGAGCTTGCGCCCATTGTAATTCAGAAGCTAGTTCATAGTTGACAACCAGGCTAGTAGCACCCTCTCGCATCACAATCTTGACCACTCCCTCGCAGCCAGTCTCAACCCCTCTTCTCCATCGACAAGCACGCACCAGCCTTCGCTTCCTCCTCCGCCATCCCCAGCAATAGAAGCTTTGAAATTTGCGTTCGCATATTCAAGCACTTCGTTATCGAAGCTACCCGGCTGCAACCATACCGCAGGTACACCCGCCTCTTTTGCCTCCTTTAGCAGCTGCCTCGTCACAGATGGCGGCGTAATCACAGAAAGCGAGTACGAAGATGCTGGCGGATCCAAAAGTGCACCAGGCGACGACACAGTGGCATGGTCGCACTCCAGAATGTTGACAGTGGACACGCGAGGATTGATGGGCGTGACCGGGAGAGAGTGCTTCAGGTACCACGCAAAAACTGCACAAGCCATCAGTTGTTTTTATTCATGCCTCAGTATCGGGGTGGCGCTTGTACTTTTATGGCCATATTTGCGGGGGTCTGATGAAGCGCCAGCGACCGCGAAACGAGGCGAGGAAAAAAAGGTCTTGAGGGCTGTTTCCATGTCTGCTTCGCGCTTCTGGCCTCGTGTAATGGGCATGTGTATAGGTTGCAAGATTTTGGTTTGGATGGGGCGATGGGTGTACAAGGAATCGGGTGTGAATGTTTCTTATCGATAACGCTTGGTAGAGGGGGGATCACGCAATTTGTTAGAACGCAGCTCTACTCCATTACGGCAAACAACCAGAAAGGTGAGAATAATCAAAAATTTTGATTACTGGGGTGGAACAGAATATATTGTACAAGAGCCCTTAGGGTCTAGAGCCTTCCCGCTTACGCGCTTGCGCAGCCTTGCACCTTCTAGAAGTGGAAACAGGATAAAGCCCCCGGTATTATAGTAGGTATAATAATTAGTTCTCATAGATAACTTTAGGAGCTCTACCTATTACTACGAGCTACTCTTTACCGATACGAACCACTGTACCCGCTACCCACAGACCGGTAAAATCTCCGTAGAGAGCTAGGCTCCTACGGGCCAGCCCATAGCTATATGAGGAGCCCAGCTCTCGGCGCATATACAAGTCAATGATCATCTCCCACTAATTTCTAAGCTTGTTTCTCCCGCCACATGAAGTAAATCTAATTATCTAAGGGTAGTAATTACAGTGGCCATATACAAGGGGTTAGTGTATTCTCAACCTATCTTGATTATTACGATCGTCTCGACGCTGTTGAGATTATCGAGACTACGCAATAGATCGAGACCGCGTAAGTTGGCGGCACTTATATGTCGAGACCCCTACTTCCTAGGTTGTTGCGTTGGGTCGTGACACACACAACCTACTATATCCTCGTACTTCTCGAGTATACTACAACTAATATATGTGCTAAGTAGTAGCTAGATATTGCCTTAGCCCGTCAAAGGAGGATATTGTAAGTTGGGACGTAATGTATGATTCTCACGGATGATTTCAAGGGCTCGCAAAGGTACTTGATACTAAGTCAGTATTGTTGGTGGCAGTCTGAAAAGAGTTTCGATTGTATTGACTTGTAAGTACTAAGGTGTAGTAATTATAGCAAGGTGAACAAGACTATCTGAGAGTAATGAACGTGGTGATTATATATTACGGGGTATCCCAAGTATCCCGAGTATCCGGTTGGTCTCTCTGAGTCTCATGAGTCTCACGTCGTGCGATTCTGGGATACCGTGGGAGACTGTGGGAGACTCGTGACGTGCCGAGGTTTCTCAGGAGCCTCAACTGTCTTCGTAGGATCGTAATACTAACTAGTATAGTATAGAATACTAAGATCTAAGTCTAGGCTCTAGCAAACGGAGTAAGTATTGCTAGGAGGGCGCTGTTGTTGTGAGTACGTACAAAGTTAGAAAGGGTTTAGGAATATAGCTATCGTATAGTTATATGGTGAACAGCTTGTATAAGTGCTGCAATTATTAGGAGCATAGTAAGGTACTTTCGTTTGATCTTCAAGGGTAATAAGCATTGGTAAGGTCAGAGCAGAAATCTAATAGTAGGTATGCTTAGTAAGGCACTAGAATATCTAACACTGCATGCCCTCTGTCAATAGCCATAATCCTTTCCATAGTTATATCTCTTTGCAATATTGTTAATTACAGACGATCATAGCAGCCCTTCGGCGTTAGCAAACCCCTGGACATTGGCAAGCCCCTCGACGTTGGCGAACCCCTCGATGTTGGCGAAACCCTCAACATTGGCGAACCCTCCATTGTTAGGGAAGTTCCAAAAGCCAGCGAACCCCTCAGCATTGGCGAACCCCTCGACGTTGGCAAGCCCCTCGACGTTAGCAAACCCCTCGACGCTGGCAAGCCCCTCGGAGTTGATAAGCCCCTCGACATTGGCAAACCCCTCAACGTTGGCAAACCCCTGGACATTGGCAAGCCCCTCGACGTTGGCGAACCCCTCGACGTTGGCGAACTCCTCGACGTTGGCAAACAATTCGACGTTGGCAAACAACTCGGCGTTGATAAGCTCCTCAACATTGGCAAACCCTCCATTGTTAGGGGGGTCCCCAAAGTCGGCGAGCCCCTCGGCATTGGCGAACCCCTCGACGTTGGCAAGCCCCTCGACGTTGGCAAGCCCCTCGGAGTTGATAAGCCCCTCGACATTGGCAAACCCCTCAACGTTGGCAAACCCCTCGACGTTGGCCAAACTATCAATTGCAAGGAATCCGTTAGAGCCGATGAACCCACTGTCTCCTATCGCTCCGGCGCTCACGACTAATCCATCAGCGTTAGTAGGCCTCTCAAAATAGGCAAGCCCATTGACTCCAGGAGTTCCAACGGCTGGGAAAATCGAAGGTTGAGAAAGAGGAACAGCAGCCTGGTGGACTTTCCTCACGTGAGAGTCGAGCTTGTCCTTTCGTGAAAAAGGGCGTCCTTGGCCAGGGAAATTTTCGCTACGGTTGCAACCATTGACCATGCACCAGAATTGCTTCGTCGGCTGGTGGACTGAATTCCGGTGACGAACAAGGTCGGAGACACGTGTAAAGGTCTTAGAACATCCCAACCAATCGCAGGGAATCCTTTCGTAGGGAGTGCTTTGGCTAAAAGACACGTCATCAACAATAGCCTGTGCGAGGAGGGGCGGGGGGCGGTGGCTTACCGGGGTGGGTGCCCGTGTTGGCTTGGGCGTTCCAACGCAACGACCTTGAAAGAGGCATACCTGCTTTAGCGTTAAAAAAAAAACCTTACGGAAGTCCTCCGTTGCCAGAGACGAGGGCGCGTCGGTATGGTGGCATTGTGCGGCGAGGGAAGGGCGACCAATAGTAGAGCTAGATTGCTGGCAGGACTTAGCGTGATTCTGGACAAGTTGGGCAAAAATTGGAAATGGAGACGCCGTGGTAGCAGGGCCTCTTTATGGTTTTTGTTCTCGCCCCCTTTCTTTGCTGTGACTTAACCAACGAAGCCTTGTCGTCAAATGTGCGCCCCTTCGCCAAGCCGCCTTACTGCGATATTGCCATTAGCCTGCTGCACTATGTACCTTCGCATGCGTTGCATTAAAGCTGCGTTTGCGATGACACCTCTACCTTACAAGAGGAGAGACGCAGAGTTCGATTACATCACGCCGGCTCTTAGCAAGGCTCAAGGCCGACTCTACCTGTGAGATTCTTAAACACTTCCACAAGAACATCCGTGGGAGAATCAAACTTCGAGCCATGGACCTCGCACGTCTAGCAAACCCCCTTAACAACCATATGAATAGATATGTTAATAGTCTAATAAGGTGCGATGTTTGTTCCGAGACATTCATCACCCGTGGGCAGTTCAAGTGAGTATTTTGCAGCTTTTGCGATGTTTAAATGCTAATCAGGTGGCGAGCCGGCACTACAAAACGCACACCAAGCCAAATTGCTGCAAACACTGCGGCCAAGGCTTTGCACTGCGAGCTGACCTTGATCGACACACTATGAAGCATCAAAGCGCCGCCATTCGATTCCGCTGTAATGTCCCTGAATGTGTGTTTAAAGGGACTACGCGGAAAGATAATTTACGAAGACACATGCGAATCTGTCACGGAAACGACGTGGTAACAAAGAAGGGACTGCAAGAGGAAGACATTGAGTTGTTCTGCAATCAGGCACACCTAGAGCGGAAACACTTGATGGAATCCTCAAGTTTACTGGTAGCAGCAGAGGCTGGCAATGAGCTTATATTGCGCGCGTTGGTTGATTGTGGGATTGATACTGCGATAACATCCGATGAGAGAAAAACTGCCCTTCATATTGCTGCACGAAATGGCAATACGGGATGCGTACGATTGTTACTAGATGTGGGGGCCAACACCGCTGCAAAGGACGCGCATGGCAATTCAATACTCCACGAGGCAGTATACTCGGGACAAAGCGACGTTGTCCAACTGCTTATAGAGAAAGGATGTTCACTTTCGGCACGTGACCGGGATGGCTATACCCCACTACATGTTTCTGCATTAGGAGGACACCTATCTATCACGCAATTGCTGTTACAGCAGGGCTCAGACATCAATGCTAGATCCCGGAAAGGGAAATCAGTACTACATCTTGCGGTTACTAAGGAGCAAGAGACTATGACGAAGCTGTTGTTGGAAGAGGGCGCGGAGTGTGATGCAAAGACTTACAAAGGACTAACACCGCTACATTTCGCGATTAAAACTGGTAACAACCACCTGATACAACTGCTCGCTCAGGGAGCAGTATTGAGTTGCGGGGCTAGCAAGAGTGCAAAATACCTACTTGCAGCTGCGAATTGCGATGAGGATACCGCAAAGCTCCTCCTTGAAAACGGACTGGATGCTAACACGTGGGTCGGGAATTGTGGATATATCCTAGAGCGGGCGGCTGCAAGTGGTAATGGTCCTGTTGTGCGTCTGCTACTTGAGCGCGGAGCGGACATCAACGCAAAGAAAAGAGGCTACAAGACCGCACTTCAGCGGGCGGTAGAGAAGGGCTACGAACCTATTGTGTGTCTGCTGCTTGAGCGTGGGGCAGACGTCAACGCAAATGAAGGATACTACGGGACCGCACTACAGCGGGCGGTGGGGAAGGGCTACGAACCTATTGTGCGTCTGCTGCTTGAGTATGGAGCAGACGTCAACGCAAAGGAAGGATATTGCGGGACCGCACTACAGCAGGCGGTGGGGAAGGGCTACGAACCTATTGTGCGTCTGCTGCTTGAGCGCGGAGCGGATGCCCAGCAAGGCACCTTACTATGCCAGGCGGCGAAGGAGGGCTACGAACCTATTGTGCGTCTGCTGCTTGAGCATGGAGCAGACGTCAACGCAAATGAAGGATACTACGGGACCGCACTAGAGCGGGCGGCAGAGAAGGGCTACGAAACTGTCGTACGTCTACTGCTTGAGCACGGAGCGGACGTTAATACAAGGGATGGAGCGGACACTATCACAAGGGAAGGGCGCCGCGGGACCGCACTTCAGCGGGCGGTGCAAAACGGCCACGAACCTGTCGTGCGTCTACTGCTTAAGTATGGAGCGGACGTCAACGCAGAGGACGGTCTTGTACTTGAACACGCAGCGGCAACAGGTAATGAGGTTATCGTTCGGTTACTAATCCAGCACGGAGTAAACGCTGATACGCAAGGAAAACTGTATGGTTCTCCGATATATGCTGCTATGGTAGGAGGGAATCAAGCAGTTATACAACTATTGCATGAAAAGGCATGCATACCGAACTTAAGTCAACCAACTTCATTAGCCCTATCAGTATCGGTAGCGAACGGCCACGAACCTATTGTGCGTCTGCTGCTTGAGCATGGAGCAGACGTCAACGCAAAGGAAGGATATTGCGGGACCGCACTACAGCAGGCGGCGGAGAAGGGCTACGAACCTATTGTGCGTCTGCTGCTTGAGCGCGGAGCGGACGTCAAGCAAGGGGCCTCACTATTCAAGGCAGCAGAGAAGGGCCACGAACCTATTGTGCGTCTGCTGCTTGAGTATGGAACAGACGTCAACGCAAAGGAAGGATACCGCGGGACCGCACTACAGCAGGCGGCGGGGAAGGGCTACGAAACTGTCGTACGTCTACTGCTTGAGCACGGAGCAGACGTCAAGCAAGGGGTCTCACTACTCAAGGCAGCAGAGAAGGGCCACGAACCTATTGTGCGTCTGTTGCTTGAGCATGGAGCAGACGTCAACAAATGGGAGCGATACGGCGGGACCGCACTTCGGCAGGCGGCACAAAACGGCCACGAATCTGTCGTGCGTCTGCTGCTTGAGCGCGGAGCGGATGCCCAGCAAGGCACCTTACTATGCCAGGCGGCGAAGGAGGGCTACGAACCTATTGTGCGTCTGCTGCTTGAGCATGGAGCAGACGTCAACGCAAATGAAGGATACCGCGGGACCGCACTACAGCAGGCGGCGGGGAAGGGCTACGAAACTGTCGTACGTCTACTGCTTGAGCACGGAGCAGACGTCAAGCAAGGGGTCTCACTACTCAAGGCAGCAGAGAAGGGCCACGAACCTATTGTGCGTCTGTTGCTTGAGCATGGAGCAGACGTCAACAAATGGGAGCGATACGGCGGGACCGCACTTCGGCAGGCGGCACAAAACGGCCACGAATCTGTCGTGCGTCTGCTGCTTGAGCGCGGAGCGAATCGTATTGGACTGAGTTCCATGGCTAAGGGATATATTGAGATGTTGCAGATCCCCCAGTAACGTCACTCTCTCTAAGTCGAAAAACCCCCCTCGCCCAAAAATATATATATTTAATTAAAATTATCGAGTTCAAACACCCTAACCTCTACACCGCCCGTATATAGTTTTTTAATGGAGTTAGCAATGATCCCTAACGTATCTCCCCCTTCTAAACCCAGCTTGCTGCAAGAAAAATACGACAGTCTTGGTGGTGCTGTCGATGGTTCCGTTTATGGCAATTAGCACAGCATCAAGCTTGCGCTCTGCCGTATTCCCCTTCCCCATGATATTTCTAGTTCTTGGAGCATTAGAGCTACGGGCCTAGAGGACCAAAGAAGATGTCTTGAAGTTTTGCTGGCAAGGTATCAGGCACCGAATTTCTCCACGCAGACTTGTAGGGCTCTGTGTTTTAGCAATAATAATTTAGCGCGCGCTTACCTAGTATTGCACTACAAACTTATGCTAGACCGAAACCATCTCAAGCGTAGGTTTTTATCTTTGGGAAGAGCGTGGCGGTATTTGTTTGCCGTTGAGGCTCGGGTCGTGGATGGTTCGCAGCGCGTAATGCATCTGCGCTCCCAGGTGCTTACTCTTGTATTCGAGTTCGAACAGTCTTTTATACCATGCGATGGCTCTTTCAAAAGAACCACCGGATATAACCCTATGTGCCAGAGCGGTTTGGGGAACAGCCAGTACACCATGCCTATATCGTGTTGCAGAATCTTGTTGATGCCGAAAGTTGGGTGTGCGAGTGTATGCAGTCCTCATCCAAGCATTAAATATACGGCCGACCAGAGGGTTCCCGTTGGTGATCGTTCGGTCGCTAGCAACGGCTTGACTAACTCGAGGAATGGGCAAAGGGAGCTTTCTTATGCCCGGCAGTGTGCAGTACGTGCTTGTGTGCAATCGTTGTCAATCGTAAATGTTTTACTAATTCGATCGTTGCCGTGGTAGCTAATCGCCAGATGAGCGAGTATTCGTATACCGCTGACGAGCATATTCTTTCATCAAGCAAGATGGCTTCGCTATTAGTCTTCGCTGGGGCTAATATCTCCTCATCGCTGGTCTGTTTGCTGCGCAGGTGTTGCTCCCAACTTGATCTGAGAATGTTCGATTGTACTCAAAATAGTAGTTGATAGGCGATGTTACAATTTTTGAGGCAGAGGATGAACGAGAAGAGTTACCGCGAGTAGCTTTAGCATCTTGATGCTTCGCAACTTATGGCCGATTGCGTAACTTCGAGGTCCCGACACGTTTCCGTGTACACAATACTGTGGCCAACCCCATGAGTCTTATCATGCGTTTAGCAACGCAATATCCATGCGAGAAATACTATAATATCTTGATTAACTTTGTCATGCCGAGCCATGAAGTAACCAACGATTTTCTATTCACACAAGAAATGGCACAGCCCTTCATCGAGGAGACATCACGGAGACATCGCGGCAAGGATGAGCTCCATGTTTTGATGTAATTCATTTATCACCTACATGTAGGCACGCTGATAATGCGAAAAAGACCCGTGTAGATTGAAAGGTAGAAGCTTCGAGGTATCCCTCTTCTGAGGCATACGTGCGTGACTTATGGGATAGTATATTTCCACAGAAGATCCTAGTCAAAGATACTGTGGCAATCAAATAGAGATGCAATAATTTGGTGAATTCAATGATGCCTTGTGTTGTCTATCCTACTATTGAGCCACGGTCCAAAGCTGAAAATGCAGCCAATGTCAGCTAGAATAAGTGAAGCTAGCATTTTGAAGCCCAATAACGCCATAATGCACTCTAGTAGTATTACCCGTCTTGATCTTGTTCAAAGCTCCTTGAGTACAACGCAAAAATGGTATCATAATGCAACGTATGTGTATAACGCCAAAACGCCAAAACGCCAAAAAAACCTCTTGCAACAATAAAAACGACTAGTGAAGTAATGGAAAACATAGTACCATGCTAACGAAGGTTTGACTCATGAGCCTGAGCCAGATGTTGTCGTGGCCCATGCTCATTGGGCTCGGTCTAGGAACTAAAAATGGGGAACATTGAGATATCGGCAACATGTGCGAAGAAGGGATGACATTTACCAAGGAAAACTTGAATACGAAGGTGGAGTGATGCGACAGGCTCGGGAATGGTTGGTGGTGTGAAAGTCTCGCAGACCCTCAAGTTGTACAGACACTTGTTGGCTTATGCACGCCACGATAACGACATGTGGCCTGACAAGAGTCATACAGGCCATCGGAGCAACCACGGTATTGGGACTTGTTGAAAGACAGCCTAGCGAAGACGGCAGGGTAAGCGCATGCGAATCAAAGGTACTCCGGGATTCGACAGGTTCCGCCCTTCCCCTTTTTTTTCTTTTTTTCTTTTCAGTAGAATACTCGAACGATACTCTTGTCCTTCTCTTCGTTGGCTAACATCCAAAGCTTATCAACCTTCTTTATTCTACCATTTCTGTATTCAAGCTCTTCTCCAAATCGCATGACACAACTAAAGGCAACGCTCCATCCGTTGACTCCGACAGCATAAAACGCCTCCAAGGCAGCAGCTTCGCGACTACCACACTTAATTATTTTGTAGATCTGCCTACCATTGAAGTGCGCCCCGTGAATAAAAGGGTTGCTAGCTTGATAGGTAGTTAAAACCATGCAATATACGAGTGATGTTTTCTCGAGCGCTTCAGATTTCTCTTCGCTACATTGGTGGCATGTGCTAGAGTACCCGCCGTCGGTCGCGTGTCCGGCGGTACAATCGTAAACATCATCATCGATGGGAGTTGTGAGGGCCTGAGATGCCAAAAGTTTGGGTGTCTCGAGGCTAACAGGCCTAGCATCAAATAGCGGTGATAAATCCGGTAGCTCGTAGTTTGAAGCTTCTAAGGCTTTCATTTGCTTGAAGAAAGACCGCTGCGGCTTCTCGTACCATTGGTCTGTGGTACCAAGCTTGATGAGCCATTTATACTCTTCAAAATCTGCTTCTTGCAGACAATTTTGAGTTGTGAGGCAATTTCGTTTAAATGGTGCAATGTGTGTCATACGGCTGCTTTCCAAAACAGATTCCCCAGAGTAGTTGACCGGAATCAACGCCACTGGTGTCGATACCTCATCTTTTGGTCGGAAAGGAGCCTCGACAAACGGAGGAAAAGCTGATGGGGGTGGTGGTGGTGGTGGCGGTGGAGGAGGGGGAGGAGGAGGTGGTGGTGGTGGAGGAGGAGGAGGAGGAGGTGGAGGTGGAGCCTGTATCCGAGTCAATCGAAAGCATTTCTATACTGTAATAAACTCACTGGCGGAGGGACTGATCCTTGATTATTTACAAACTGGGGCATCCTAGGCGGGGCAGGGGGAGGCTTGTCAATGTCAGCTCGTTCCGGGTCATCCGATGAGATAATAACATCACTCACGGGTGGCGGGGGTGGAGGTGGTGGAGGCGGTGGCGGTGGCGCCTATACATGTCAACAAATACCTCAAGTCTGACTCAAAGCGTACGAACTTACTTGAGGCGGCGACTTTTCTGGTTGGAACTGTCCGTTCCTATGAGGTAATCCTACCATGGAATAGAACTCAGCCGGAGTTGGGCGCAGTTGATAGCCTACTCCAAGTTGCTTTTCTGCTGTTGCCATGCAAATCCCAGATTCATAGGAGCCCTGGGGCTCGATCGCTCTATTCGAAGGAGACATAAACTGGATATCTTTTTCATAGGGCATGTTTTCCACATCACCGGAATTGAACTCCCGTGGCTGCCAGCGTTGTTCAATGGAGGCTCTAGGTTTGATGGAAGGCGCAACTCTTGGAAAAAGACCTCTACTCATCGCTTCCGAGTCTATAGAGGCCGGTGGGTCTTTTTCGATAAAAACCATGTCGTCAACATCCATTCTGGGTAGAAACGGTGGCACTAAGTGATTGAGATAACAGTAGATTGCGAGATGCACGAATGAACAAAATCTGATATATTTTCTGAAAGCGGATGAAATCTGAAGGAAGAAAGAATGTCAGTTTGGGGGCTGTAACCAGGTAGTATTTGAGTGTCGAAGGATTCCGACACAATGGAGCGGTTTCGGACTACGAGCTGACTCTCAATAGATTTCATAATAGTACCAAGAAGCAAGTGAGGCGGTTGGTTGGTAGCCTATCTTGAGCCTAGTTTGCATGACTCCGTTGCCACCATATAGATTCCTGTGGCGCTTCACTAAATCCTAGTATTATGTTAGGCAGGGGGGTAAAACCAGAGACCAGCTATTTATTAGTCTGCGTTCTCACACAGGATATTAGGTGGTTTCACTGATACTGAGGTTTTCGTATTGTACTCGTCACTTGCAACCAAGACAACAGTCATGTCAGCACCGCGCCGTACGGATGTCATCCCCAACGTCAAGCCAATGCTGAATTCTCAGCAACGGCTGAAGCATTCGCTTCATTCCTGAAAAAGGAATCGCGATCTCGGATATGTTTACCCTCGGGCCGGCAACTCTTGGAGTTCGGAATAACATGCATATTAGTGCATTATTTCCAGAACGGATATCGTTCGATACTAGCTGCACAGTGAAACATTAGAGTGAGGCTGTCGTCATCTCACGTCCGCGCGTCTGTACCGTTGAAGTCCGAAGATGAGTATTCGTCTTCCCCACTTTCTTGATTTCGTGGGGTGTGAATACCGAATAGCATTCCGTAGTCCCAGCAATTCGGAATATTGAATAACTGAGAGAAGAAGTGTTGGGAATCAATTCTGATCAAAGGAAGGCTCGAGTGTCAAAGCATGAATCTGATTGGTTGCGGGGTGCGCCTGTATTCTATGGAATGCGGGCTTGCATCACAGGGGCCGACTACGGAGAGCGGTGTACATTCGAACATGTGGCTCCATTGAGATACTCCAGTCGGTCAGAATCCAGTCATCCTTAGTAACAGGAAGCGACGAACTGGTATGGAGAAACCATCCAGAAGCTTCAGAAAGCATTTCCGGTATACTTTATCGAATTCCTGTTCGGCGGTATCGTAATCACGCCTTCGTCCGGTAACTCAATATCTCTTGCTTCTTTCGAGAGGAGCTTGCAGCTCAACCGGTTGGACCCTGCAGCACCTTGCATGGGCACCATGTGCCCAAGCTCAATCGATCACCACTGTTACGCCATTAAAAAAAAAATAGAAGCGGCGGTCACGGCCTCATGTCAAAGAACCAAAGGAATGCGAAATGGAAAATGTAAGAGAAGGCACTTACAGGGGTTAATTTCGGCCAAAATTTGACCTAGAAATGCAGGCACAGCCTAGGCGGTGCATGGCTTGGCCAGATCCGGGATTCGTGAAGTGAGGCTTTCAAGATCAACCAGAAATCGGCGATCTTTTACTACACCAGGTGGGCTTGGGTAGAACAGATGACCATCAAATAAAGGCGTTTTCGAAGATCTCCGTGGTGTTGCCTTCTTTCACATCGCATAGGCAGTGATCAACGTACTAGTTGTGATCAGCCTGAGGCTCCGGGGCTCGCTTCATTTCGAGTAGCCGGAGATAGGTGTATCAGCACCCACGGATGAAACGACGCATGAGCTAAGAGCCAAGAGGCAGGAAAAAGCAGGAGAAATGAAAGAAAGTGGGCGGAGAAACAGAGCGATGGGCGTGCTTTATATGTCATATCGATGACAAGGATGCCTAAATAAATACTGCTGGCAGGATGCTAGAGATTGGCTACAGCAAGGCCCCGTGTCTCACGTCCTCATAGCGGAGAATGAGGCGAGTAACAGAACGATTTGAACGCCAGTCAAGACCCATCATCCCGCGGGCTGAACGGTCGGAGAGGAAAAGGGCGAGCTGTCCCCACGTTTGGGGCGATGCGGGATGCAGGCAGAAGTCGAGTCGGTGCCCAACGATGAGGCTCTGATGGTGTATGAAGGCATGTAGTTGAATTTAGAGTATTTAGTTTAGCAAAGTGGAACCTCTAGCATATGTCTCAATCCATGCAATGGGTGAGTCAATACGGCATAGCGCGCCAAGTCTGGAGGCAGGCGCGAGCGTCATCGCGGAAGCTGTGTTGAAGCTCACGTTTCAACGTTGAACCCACCTCCAGAGCTACAGACGCCTATCAACGCCATACACCGTCCATATAGCAATCCATCGGCTTAGCAATCCATCGGCTTAGCAACACCATGGCGAATGGGCAAGTTGGCCATACAGACACACACCGCAATGCGACGCTAACTACAGCAGCTGGGCGCCTTTCATAGGGCTTGTGGTGGTCGTTATATTCTGCGCCGCAGCGTGGATTCTGGCACCAAAAGGAGAGAACCAAACGTACGTCTACCAAGCTTCTCCTAATACGTGGTCTCCACGCGCAAAGACGCGTCACCGCAACGACCCATCGTCTCCATAGCACCGATTCGCAAATGCACGACAATGCGCGAATGCAGGTGTAGCAGCTACTGACACACCATCACAGTGTCTGGCGATCAACTCTCGTTCTCTCGGCAGCTGCAATGTACATCATGTGGGCCATCACATTCCTCGCACAACTACACCCCCTCATCACGCCGGTACGACAAGGTCTTCGTCCGGACAACAATCATGGCCGTTAGCCGCCATTCGTAGTGCATGGAAAAAGGAGAAAGAAGATAGGCATGAACTTAGAGGGCATGGGCATCGCTGGAGGAGACAGTGTTTGATAAGGGAAGGCTGGCTGTTATTCCTGAAATATTAGTGTTGGAAGGCTTCGCTTGAAGATGGCCGGCAAGAGACAACACTGGACCAAAGCGAGCACATGGGAGACATAGCAGGCGTTTTGCAAGACCACATAATCTGTACAAATAGCAATCTGGGTATCAAATTCACATGCCATCAAATCATACTTACCCACCGTCCTACACCCCAAGCCCGGCCCACCACCGCCTCCCCTCCTCCAAAACACTATACCCCTCCCACCCCGTCCCCAACCCAACCGCCCTCAACATCCCCCACTCCACCAAGCCCCTCACGCCCGCCCCAACCCCAACCAACACGCCCGCCCGCCCATACCCACAATCCAACAAAATCTCCAACGCCGCCACATTATTCACAATCACCGCCCAACTGACCGCCGTCGCCGCACTCGGCAAATCATACTCCCAGATAATCAGCACAATCGGAAACAACTTGGTGCAGCTGCTAACCAGCAGCGCCGTGGACAGCGGCGCCGGGTGCGCGACGCGCGCGCACAGCATGTGGATGGGCACGTGGAAGGCAAGCGTGCTGGCTGCGACGAGCACGAGGAAGAACAGGTACTGCAGGATGAGGGCGTGGGTTTGCAGCAGCGAGGCGTTGGGCAGCGCGGAGGGCGGCGGCAGCGGCAGCTTTTCGATGCGCGCCCACGTGAGGTAGACGTCGAAGAGAAGGAGGAGGAGGGCGAGGCGCAGGATGGAGCGGTCGAGGGTGCGTGTGGGCGCGAGCCGGTTGAAGAGGAGGTGTCTGTAGACCTGGTGTTGGGGGGGTGAGCGTGGTGGGGGGTTGGGGGTTGGGTGGAGTGGGTTGGGTAGATGTACCTCGGGCTTGATGAGTACGAGGTCGATGAATAGGACTACGAAGTCGTGTTCGACGTATTTGTCTGCGAAGCCTTTGCAGTTGGGGCATTGTGTGAGGCGCACGCCTTTGCCGAGGGCACGGTCATCAGCTTTGGAGTAGGTGGTGTAGAGCACGGGGATGGGGTGGCGGCAGGAGATGCATATTGGCATTGTGTCACATTGTGGGGGAAGGGTTGGTGTTCGGGTTGTGGAGGCGAGGTGGAAGACCTGAGCTTCAACGGCGATTAGACTTCGTAAAGCCGACAGCCTCCTACGTAGCCCAGACCAGTCAAGCACCCTCCTCCTCCTCACACGGTCATTGGCGAAGACTTGACTGTGCGAACGTTGGCTTGCATTCGGTAATACTAACTGATGGAATATGCTTTGCCTACGCGACCTTCCCCGTTGACAATCCTACAAATGGCGTAATACATTCCATCTTTTGACGCCTACCCAAATCGCATGCTCCTAAACTACGCCAGTGCATTGCAAGCATGATGCCGCATTAAGCCAAACAAGCTCTCGTATGTATTCACATCTCAGTTTCAATCTCGCTCTCTCTTCTACCGCGCAGCCTCTTCGACCAAGGCACCTATGTCCCTTGCGCGCAGCGACCATGTCTGATCGTCTATATCCCGTCCAAGCACGTCGCTACCTAGCACCACCCGCAATAGATCTGCAAGACCGATCGCATTCTCAGGTCCTCCGAAGAGTGTTCCTGAACGTCTGCTGGCGGTGCCCCACTGCTCGACGAGATAAATGATCCATTTGATCAGCAGCTTGCGATTGCGACCATTGAACGGCTTTTCCTGCGAATACCAAAGAGCTTCCAATGTCGCAACGAGGTACTCAAATGGGGCATTAAGCTTGAGGAAGATATCGATCGGCCATGTAAAACTTGCATTGTGAGCGAGGTCTTGAGAGCCTCCATAATGTCGTGGGTTTGCCTCATGCGTATAAAACTCTACGTCGTACTGCAGAAGTAGCTGCAGGACGACGTTGACCGGAAAGACATTCTCGTTGAGGTTGGTTCGGTGACCAATATCCTCGACTTTGCATGCTACAGATTCCCATGGTGCTGTCTGGTGCCCGTCGATAGCTTTACGATGAATCTGTTCCACGAGGTTTGACCAAGTGTGGCGAATGTCTGGGATGCTGCGATGATCTGCTGCATGGTAGATGAGGAGGCAGATATCATAATATCCTGCCTGGTCGGCGTAATCATGGTAAAGCTGTCGTAATTAGCATGCTGTCGGGTAAGAAAATTATGGTAGACATACCTCATCCAGGGGAAGAATTTGGTTATTCAAACGCTCTATGACCTCTAACCTGCGCTTGCCACTCAATCGTTCATCAGCTTTGATCTTTTGAAGGAGATCATCCTGAATGTTGGCAATATCCAAATGGTCACTGATGTTGCGCAGCAACTCTTGCCTTGACTGCCTGTTCCTTATTCCGGCGTCTGAGAAGCCAGTCATTCGCGTAGACGCATTCGCTTTGGCACGCGAGAGGTACTCTATCCGCTTCTCCAAAGTGAGCGGGAGTGCACTTTTGGCGAGGTTGTATTGTGTCTCAGCAGCACTGGGGTAGTCGTTGTAGTGAGCAAAATAACGCCAAAGGAGGTCAGCATGTGCGAGATCTTGTTCCGAACTTTGTCGTAAATAACCGACAACAAATGGCGAGTTGATCTCCAATAAGCGGTCTGCCCACCCTTTGGACATGTACCAATCATAGAGATAGTTTTGGAACACCTCATCTTCCGAGTTGTTGATCTGCTCGTAAGCTTCTTGTCTGCGTCGTGTGACTTGAGATGTGACACCTTCGGGGACAGGCCCTTCGTTGCTAGATGCTTGATCTACGGCTTCGATAACTCCACAAATAAGAGTATAACACGCCTCGCGCTTAGCCAAGTAGTCTCTTCGCACATCATTGGGGTCTGTATTTGGATCTCCCCTTTCTCTTATCCATGAAAGAGCTCTGTTCCCACGATCTAATTCCTGGGCAACTTTGAGAGCTAGTCGAATAGCGCCTAGAGTACCCGTTAGCATGTCTCCACGGGGACTATAACATCGACTTACCAGCATAGAATTCAAGCTCAATATACTTGTTTACCGTTGTAATCAGATTCTCATGCCCTAGGCTCTTGGCGACTTGCTCAAATAGCCGTAGGCTGTCGTTGAGAAGGATTCGCCCTCGCTCAGCGTTGGCACCCATATCGGCTGCCTTCTTCAGATTTTCCTGCGCTTTGAAGATGACAACATCATCAGAGCTGCAGAAGCTACCACATTTCCTGCGCAGAGCTTCCGCGACGGTCTCCACATTCGAGCCTTTGGTAATGTTGCGGTTGACAATAGCTTTGACAAGCTCTCTTGCCAGGTCTTTGCCCTCATGCGCGGAGAACAGGCCCTGGAAAGTCAACCGACGAACCCTTTCTTGTAATTGGGGATCTGGGAGAAGAACGAGAATATCTTCAAGTCGCTCTTCAAACAGAACCAACACAAATGAAATACCCTCAACAATGTTGTTAATCATAGTCATTAGGCTAGTCAGTGCTCGGTGTTCTCCTTGCAGCTCCACCTCCTCTTGCCGAGATGACGCTCGTCCTAACGCTTCTGGACCTGCCAAGCCTTCGATTGAGGACCGGTTTATTTCAAGGAACTCTTGCAACTGCGAGAGAGACCGCTGTATGTCCCGGAGTTTAAACGTGTCCTGGGCTGAAGCGAGAACAGGTCCTGTTGGTGTAGTCACCTGCTTGATAATAGGAGAATTCCAAATTGACCGGATTACGCGAGCCACATACATCGCAATTCCGTCATGCCTTGGTGAGGCTCGAACATTTTCGACGCTCAGTCCTTCTACAGTTGCACTTTCAGTCAGATGGGCCTTTCCGCCAAACTCGATGAACACTCTACGCGCCATATCGAGGACGTCAGGCTCTGTAACTTTAGTAATCCGGGAGTCGGGGCCGATATCTGAACCTTGACCACACGCTACAGCCAGGGCTGTAGCGGCAGTCTCAGCAAGGCCATATTGCTTCGCGAGTTTCCGGATATCACCCTCTGTGCCTTCTGGCCCACCTCCATTCTTGATAATGGCAGCAAAAATATCCACAAGTCGTTTTCGACGAACCGTTTCAATGCCATTTGATGTGATAATCGCGTATTCGGATGAAGGTTGGTCAAATTGGGTGCTCAGCTCGTTGCCAAAGCCGAGTGGATCGTTCCTCGCTGAGAATGGGGCGGTCACTTGTCCAATGTCTTGCACTTTGCCCACAAGCTCTAGGAAGAGACCTGTCTCCGTATACCGTGGAGGCTCGGAGCCTTCTCGTTGTCCTAGAAAACCTGAGTGTGGAGCCGATATGAAGAGTGATTGGTGGGCGCCTCCGCCTTTGACAACAAAAGAGAAGAACGACCCCGGAGCGTATCTATTTCCGAGAGTGGTCTCTTGCAAAAGTTTCGAGTCAAATCCTAACGGAGTGCCGCCTTGGTAGGACTGTAATTGTGTGGAGTTGTTCTGTGATGCAGACCGGCCCTCGGTAGGCGGGAAACGGATATGTCGTAACTGCATGCTGTTTGGTGCTCGTGTGTTATCGGCATTCCAAGCACCATAGGTAGTACTAAGATAGAGCCGACAGCCTGTAGATGTTGTCGCCATCAGAGACAAATAGTCCGCTTCTGGGCCAGTGATGGGGCTCAGGCTGACAATCTTCATATGGTCCAGTATGGATGCATGTGGGACAAGGTGCTTGATATCAGTCTGAACGCTCTGCAAGGTTCGAGTGATCGCACACTCTAATGAAGCAGGCGCCCTCATGTGGTATACTTTAATAGTGCCGTTGGTGGAGAGCGTGTAAAGTAGGCTCCGTGTATCGTCAATGACCATTTGCTGTATGCCCACGTGTGTGCTTGTTCCGTAGAAAGGCAGTGCAGGGAAGCCGACGGCCTTGGATACGTGATTTGTCTTACCGCACTTGGGTAAGAACCACCCGTCTTCTTGCCGGTAGTTAAGCTCGTATACGTCCTCTGTGCCCCCGTCTCCAAAGAAAATGCGTCCCGTCTTCGCTGAGCCCTCCACGGTTGTGACATTGATTCTCCTGACCGAGGTTGACAGACCCGTCCGATACAATGTGACACTGTGAACGCCCTCCGGCCCTCGCTGGCACTCAACAGCGATGAGGAAGATGTCTGCAACGGTTGCGACTACCAGTAAGTACTCGATTGTAGCCACGAAGACACCGGGACGCGGCTTCACCAACTTGACGCAGGTGATGTTGCTCGGTTGTTCCTCGAAACCAACAAGTTCTGGATTGGGATGAGTGTAGTCCCAGAGGTAGACTTGGTTGTCAACAACAACCCAGGCATGATTGATCTCGGCGAACAAGCCCATGCTCATGGACATTTGTGTTTGGTCGACCTGTTCGAAAACGGCTTCAGGAAGTTTGTAAGACCGCAGCCTCTGGAACGGCGACCATGCTGGCGTGCTTGGAATCTCATACTCGCCAGAGATACCCTCTGTCGCTCGGTCAGTCTCTCAACGGTCAGCACGGGCGCCATTTCCAATACTCACGTCCAATGTATGCCTCCAACGCTGGATACCGGCTGTCCTTATCAAGCATGCCATTGATTGTGCGCGCCGCGCGCTCGATTGGGCTCTCCACAGGCGGCGCAGGCAGCGCCTGCAGCCGTTGCGGCTGGGATTGCGATATCGAGGATTGTCGCTGAAGGCCAGGCCGGTGTGGTGCAGGAGTGTTAATGAACGCGCCGGGCCCCGGGCGCTGCGGCGTCGCAGGCGGCATTTGGTAGGCCATTGCGAATTCGGGGCGTAAACGGTGGTCGCAAAGCTGCGGCGGCCTTGGGGGAGTTTAGGAGCAGGTTGGGAGCGCGCGCCAGCAGGGAGGCAGAGACATCAGCTGTCCACGGTTACTAGGCTGATGCAAGGGGTATACAAGCGCGCCAAATGGAGAAGGAAAAGAGCAGCCGTCCGATAGGGTCAAGGTGAAGTGAGCTCTGGTCTGGCACAAACAAAGTACGCGATAGCTTTGCTGGCCCAAGCGCGTTATGTCATCTAACTTTTTTGTGACTAGCGCAGAGGCCGATATAGCCCGTCGCACTTCAGTCGGAGCGTGCTTGCAGTTGGTTGAGGATTTGCAATTTACTTTCCTTCTGTTGTATCGTCTAGCATTCAATTGGCCATCCAGACCTTCACCCCAATCTCAGCTGCGCTAGTGTGCCACTTTCGCAGCAAAATGTCTCTCTTGCGCCCAGCGTTGCTACGCTCAAGACTCACAACCTGTCCACGACCCTACCGCCCCCGCTATTCCTCTACAGCCAGCGACACAGTCATCCTCCCACGCCTCCAATCCGACCTTAAAAACGCCCTCCGCTCAAAAAACAAGCCCGCGCTCAATGTAATCCGCGCTCTGCAGGCCGACATAATAAATGCCTCCAAGACCGCAAAGCCCATAACCACCGATGGCCATTTGTATGCGCTCATCCAGAAGCAGATCAAGGGAATCACAACTGCGATCCAGGAGTTTAAGAATGCAAAGCGGGGCGATCTCGTGCAGAAGGAGCAGGAACAATTGGACGTGTTGAAGAGATATGTAGACGAGATCCCAAAAGTCGAAGAGAGCGAGATTGACGAGTTAATTCAAGGGGCCGTGAAGGCGCTGGGGGATGGGAAACGAACATTTGGTAGTGTAATGGGGAAGGTCATGGGTGGGATCCAGGGCAGGCCTGCAGACATGGAATACCTGGCCAAGAAGATTGAAGAGATGGTTGAGAAGAAGTAGAGAGTCGATGCGACGGGGGAAAGGACAGTGTACAGTTCATTGTATTACATATGTGTATATGATATGAGACAAGTCTCCCCACCAGACCATGGCATGCGGGGCATTAGGGCATCAGGAGAAAGTCGTTGAACTGTACAGCGCATTTTTGAGGTCGGTCAAGACGGGCACAAGTGCTCTCACGGACTCATAGCGTGTGGTGCTGTCCTCTGCACGCGCGTTGGTGAACTGCGCCAGTCTACCCAACCGAATCCATTCACCGCCGGCTTGCCGCCCGAAACCCCGATTGGGACTAGGCGTGACGTCATTTTCGTTCCCATGTCAAACCTCGCACCTATCTTGTCCGGTGACGAGATTGGGCGTAGGGATAGCCTAGGTAACGGGAATTCGGCCTTTGGGTGCTCAAGACAGAGTTTTGGGTTCGCGGCTACTACTAGCCACGACGGTCTTCCGGTCAGGCATGGCGACAGCTGTCTACCATCCTACAGAGAATGCCCAAGAGCTGGTCCCAAGCAATGGACTGCTCAATTTAGGCCAGACGTGGAGCTATCTGGGGGGGGGGTGGAGGAGGGTGCCAAACTATCAGGGTACACCCGCCCACTCAGCATGTGCGTTAGTGCCTAGTGCCTTGGATGCGGTGCAGGGAGTGGGCGCAGAGCATGCCGATGACGAAGCTCGCCTCAGTCCCACCATCCCAACCCAACCTAGAGGCCTGCATCTTATAACTTGCTGCTCGCTCGCCCTGCCACCCCTAAGCATCATTCAGAGTTTCCCAATCTTTCAAGGTGAGAGCGCGCGCGCTTAATTACCAGTATTGTTTCTTCCATAACCGCCCTACACGTCATCATCGCAGTAGTCGCAAAGCCGACATTGCGCAGCCATGTATCGGTCTTCGACAGGGCATCTTGAATTTTATGACGACCCGCCTACCCCTTCTCGTAATAGCGGCGGAGGCGGCGGTGAAAGATGGGACCGCGCCAGATTCGAGAGCATGCGACGAGGCGTCGATGGCGGTAGCAACCGAGGCGGACGAGACGACCACGACCACTTCCGGTTCCAGGAGCACGACAAGGGCCCTGGCTACCACCGCGATGCCGATATCCACGAAGACCGCTCCCGACGCGGTCCGCCCGCCATAGAGCGAGAGCGCTTCCATGAGGACATGCGCTTCCGAGAGCCCGCCCGCCGCCACATTTTCGAGGAGTCGACCCCCTCGGAAGTCGCCAACCGCGCACTCGCCCCCTATCGCCGCAAGTCGGTGATTGATAAGGACATCAACATCGATATCGACATCAATTCGCGAGAGCAGCGACCTGCGAGGCCCGCGCGACCCCAGTACCACCGTCGCCAGTCGTCTCTCGACACATACGATCGCCGGCCACCGCCACGCTACGGCGGCGATGTGGAAAGAATAGAACGCACAGAATACCACCACGACTACAGACCGCCCCCCAATGTCCCCATTCCACTTCCTCTCCGCGAGCGCCGGCGATCGCCTCCTCGTCGATTCCGCGATGACTTCGAAGAGACCCGATATGACGAGGGAAGCAGGCGAGGGCGAGAGCGAGAAGACTATCGCGAGGTAGAAGTTCACAGAGAGAAGAGCAAGGTTCGGCGGAGCAAGAGCGTAGCAAAGTCGACTCGCAGCTCTTCCATGTCCAGTTTCGAAGAGATCCAGCCCTCTCGAGCCACGTTCGGCAAGAGGGGAAAGACGCGCATGCCCAAGCGATTGGTGAAGAAGCAGGCCGTCATAGATCTAGGTTATCCGTTTGAAGAAGAGGTTAGTGCGAGCAGCGTTGAGCGTGATTATTTCTAACAAGCCTAGGACGACTTCATTGTCATCACTCGAGCACTTGAAAAGGAGCATATTGACGAGGTCATCAAGATTAGCGAAAACTACAAAGAAGGTGCGAATTGCGAGATTACCCACATCTCAATATACAATCTGACACCCTACAGAGAAAACGACTTACGTCTACGAAGAAAAGGTCGAGGCTCCAATAGCCTTACCTCCTCCACCTCCCGAGTCCGTCGCTCATCCACCGCCTCCATCTGTCATTCACAACCCCCCACCACCACCACCTCATCCAGCCTCAGTCTATGCTCCATCCGTCCGCGCCCCCTCTCCCCATCACCATCACGACCACCATGAAGAGTACGTAGAAATCGAGCGCTCCAACCACATCCACGGCCCTGCCACCTCCTTCCTCCCGGAGAATCGCATGCTCGTTCGCCGCGACGAACACCTCCGCACCGAGCGCGATATCAAGGACGAAATTCGGGCTCTGGAAGACGAGCGCCGCATGCTCAAGTACGAGCGCGATGCCGACTACGAGATTATCGAGCGCAGAGAACCAAAACGAGAAGTCATTCGTGTTGATAAGGACCGAAAGGGTAGGTTGGCCCTTGTTCGCTCCGCCCGTTAGGCCCTTCTGTTGATTGTCGGAATAGTGAGAGTTGTCAAGGATCGGCCGAATCCGAAGCTTGTTGCGGCTATGATGTCGACTTTGACTTGATGAGTCTCCATTCATCGAGTGGCTATTTTCTGCCATACTTGAAAATCCATCATATTCTTTGGATAAATATCTGGGGCGGAAATCTTACGTTTATATCTTTGACGACTTCACTGGTGCTTGGTCACTTGGCGATATTCTGAGGTGGTTTTGTTTTTCTAGGGCGCGGACTTATAGGCTTGTCATCCGTATGGATTGCAACGAATATCCAAGTGCAATGGTGCTACGACTTCATGAATACCACGTTTTTTACTTCGACTTCAAATCCCTCACTCAACACCATCCCATCTCACAACTTCTTCTTCGTCACAGGCACCAGCCCTTTCTGCCTCGCAATAAACCCATCCAGCCTTGCATAACAATCCAACGTCATGAAGATGCCTAAACATGATTAGCACACACACTCACACATCCACTCCGAATTCCAAGCAAAACTCACTAGCACACAAATACCCCCCATACATGCCCCCCAGCCCGCCCACACCCCTCTGCTCAGCGCTCAACTCCGGCCACCCCAGCATCTCGCCCAAACACACCACCGTCGTCAAGCTCGCCTCAAGCCCAAACACCAGCAGCGCCAGCGGCACGCGCGGGTCGTTGCGCAGCAGCGCGGGGATCGCCCAGAAGGTGACCGGGATGTGGTACACCACTTCGAGGAACGTGAAGATGGAGAACCAGATGGGCCGCGGGTGCGTGGGCGAGAAGAAGCGGTCGGCGTACGTGTTGAAGTACCAGGTGCGCAGTGTCGTCATCCAGGTTGGGGCTATGGAGGTGGGGTAGAGGGCAGTTAGGTCGAAGGCTGGGATGGGTTAGTGGGTTTTGTGGTTGGGTGGGGGAGATTGGGGTTTTGGTGGTTATGTGTGTATGTGTGTGGATGTAGGATGATATTGTGAGTGTGGAGGGGAGGGGAGGGTAGTATTTTTTTTTTTTTTTTTTTTTTGGACAAGATGGACGAGTTTACGTGGTAATGTTGTGTGTGAATAGTTCAGGTGGAAACTTTGGAATTGCGCTTACCAAACATGACTGGGACATGGATGATGAAAAAGACGAGATATAGGAGGTCTCGTTTCCTCTGGAAGATTGATTCTGCCATTTTGTTTTCGGTGTCTGAATAGGCTAGAGAGGTGAAGTTGTCATTTCTCGGGAGAGATATCTTGTTATTGTAGGTGAGGCGTTCGGGAAGGCACGGCTGTCAGCAAGACGTGTGGTGCGTGCGCGGGATATTACTTCCATCCATCATTGGCTCTTTAATGACCGATTGTCTGTGACATACTGTCGCCCCTTCAACAAAAGTGGCCTGACAAATAGGGAGCGCATTCAATATCATCCGGGCAGTTCCATCTTGTTATTGGCGTAGCACAGCATGAACAACTTTGGCAACATTGCACAAATACATGCAAACCACGTAGACGGCAAGCAAGCGACGCCCTCACCAACTTTGCACGCCCATATTATCTCAACGTACAATGGCTCAACGCTGCGTTACTCAATTAGCTTCAAATGAAGCAGATATCCAGCTTGCTATCTTTTCTATTGAGTCAAATCAAATACGTAGTAACCTACAAAGTTGGTGAGGAGCGCCGCTCGCTTGCCGTCTACGTTACGACGTCAACACTTCGGTCAACTTTTTAGACTCCAAATGTAGTATTATTTAACTACCCTGTTGCATCGGCATTTTCCTTCACAGCCCGCCATGAACTCAACCATTCAGCCTGAATAATTCCATGGCGGAAGCTTAGCATTCCCATGCCTGAAGCCGCACCAGATCATAACTCGCTCACGTGAACGGCACCAACGGCGAAACGCGCTCCTAATCGGCCATCCAATAAGAGTTGAGCATAACGCGTTTTGTGGATCCTCCGGAGTGACTCCACCCTTACGCCCAGAGTCGTTTTGCGCTTGGATTGCTTAGACGGGATAGCAATCCATCAATTACAAGCCGGCCAAGACAACATAAGATGATTGCCAACACCCACCCCGCCGCCAAGGCGAGTCTTGAGATCCTCCGCGGGGAATATGGATAATATCTGCGTTATAAGTGATGTGAGTCGCAGTGCAATACATATTATGGGACTGCTCCCGGGCAGTTGGGAGCTTTCTGTCGTGCTGGAATAAATTTGTATTGTCCCAGATCCCACATTCTCGGAATCCGATCGATCGAATTCGAAAGTCATTTTTCATCATGGCTGGAGGAGCAGCCGGCCCAAGTGGCTTTGACGCTGGTTAGTAGTCACGTAGATCAATATTAGACACTCTTGCTAAAATGTATCTTAGCTTTACAGCGTCGTCAGGCTCTTATGGGTGCCAGTGGACCCAGAGCCCTAGTCAAAAACTTCAAGGTCTTTAGCATTGCCTTGTTTGCTTGCCTGGGTGGTGTGCTTTATGGTTATAACCAAGGCATGTTCAGCGGTATTCTAGCTATGCCCTCGTTCGGCAAGCAAACAGATGGATATATCGACAATCCGACCCAGAAAGGATGGCTCACCGCCATTCTAGAACTCGGTGCTTGGTTCGGAGCTGTCATGTCTGGCTTTGTAGCCGAAGTCGCATCACGAAAGTATGGCATCCTGATCGCAACGAGTATCTTTATCATTGGTGTTGTGGTTCAAGTAACTGCAATTGCTGGTGGTCACAATGAAATCTTGGCTGGCCGTTTTATCACTGGTATCGGAGTTGGTAGCCTTTCAGTCATTGTACCCATGTACAACAGTGAATGTGCACCTCCGGAAGTTCGAGGCGCCCTCGTAGCTCTACAACAGCTTGCTATCACCTTCGGTATCATGATAAGTTTCTGGATCAACTACGGGACCAACTATATTGGTGGAACCACTATAGAGACTCAGTCTAATGCGGCTTGGTTGGTTCCCATCTGCCTTCAGCTTGTCCCGGCTTTCGTTCTCCTGATCGGCATGGTCTGGATGCCCTTCTCGCCTCGCTGGCTGATGCATCATGGCCGGGAGGAAGAGGCTCGAAGGAACCTGGCAAGTTTGCGCAACCTCCCGGAGACCCATGAGCTCATCGAGCTGGAATTCCTCGAAATCAAGGCGCAGTCCTTGTTCGAGAAGCGCAGCGTGGCCGAGTCATTTCCCCATTTGCAAGAGCAGACGGCCCTTAATATTTTCAAGCTTCAGTTCGTCGCCATCGCCGCCCTGTTCAAGACTAAAGCCATGTTTAAGCGTGTGGTTGTAGCAACCGTCACTATGTTCTTCCAGCAATGGTCCGGTATCAATGCCGTCTTGTATTACGCGCCTCAGATCTTCAAGCAGTTGGGTCTGACCGGCAACACCATCTCGCTCCTCGCCACCGGAGTCGTAGGCATTGCGATGTTCTTATTCACTATCCCAGCGGTGCTCTACATCGACCGTGTCGGCCGCAAGCCTGTCCTCGCTATCGGAGCCCTGGGTATGGGCTTCTCCCATCTCGTGATTGCAGTTATCCTAGCAAGGAACATTGGCCGCTTTGCCGAGGAAAAAGCAGCCGGTTGGGCAGCTGTGGTCATGGTGTGGCTCTTCGTCATCCACTTTGGATACTCCTGGGGCCCATGTGCGTGGATTTTGATCGCCGAGATCTGGCCACTCTCCACCCGACCATACGGTACCGCCCTCGGCGGCTCAAGCAACTGGATGAACAATTTCATCATCGGACAAATCACTCCAGATCTGCTCGAGAGAATCACCTACGGGACATACATTCTCTTTGGCATGCTCACCATTCTTGGCGCTGCCTTCATCTGGTTCTTTGTTCCGGAAACGAAGCGGTTGACGCTTGAAGAAATGGACACCATCTTCGGCAGCGAAGGCACGGCGCTAAAGGACCAGGAGAGGATGCAGGAAATCAATCACGAAATCGGACTTGCTGCGCTGGCGGGGGATGCACGTATGTCGAGCGAGGGCGTCGTCACGGGCTCGGAGAAGGGTGTTATTGTGGGATCTGAAAAGGAACATGTGTAGGTTTGGGATTTGCACACGCGACTTCATCTCGGGAATCGTGCTGCGTACAATCGGATACCAGATTAGCTATAGGAGATATATTGACATAACTTTACAGTATCTAAAGTATTGGTAGCCTAATAGGAAGCAGATATTTAGGCATATCACATATCATATAATGTATCTATCAGTCAGTCTCTGTGAATCTCCTCTAATCTACCAGATTGTGTGTACAATGTCCTGTTCCATATTTATTTACTCACTCTATTGCCTGTTTCTATTTTATCTTTTTCCTATATTCCAATTTGTTGTTGTTCTTGATTTTCGCTTCTTTAGCCCTTGATTCATGATTTGCGATGATGATGGTGATTATCATTAGTGCCATTTTCCGATATCCTCTCTTTTTAAAAGGGTTCGTTTTGGGGTAGAGTGATGGGCTCTGATGTTCCTACCAGCAATGTAATAAGCGCAGAAGACGGTCAAAATATAAAGTTGGATAGAGTCTCCAAGTATTGTTAGTATATTCCTCTACCTCACAAAAGTGGTCGGTAAAAATTGGTCTACTGATACATCCGCACAATTCGACCATGCTCCCACGATCTATGCAAAAACGACCGGCCATTCACCTCACTTGTCTCGATGTACACCAATAAACGTCCTCTCCCCCCGATACATGTCAATACTCCGGCTAAAATGATCATCCTCATCATCCTCAACTTTGACCCAAGCCCCATCCACCAACCTTGCTCTCTTCATCTCCACACCACCCTCATCCTCCTGTTCAATAACCGCCCTCCGCCCCCCAGCCATCCGAACCTCCTCAGCCATGACCACCGTCTCAATACCCGCAGGCACACTATCTTCCTCGCCCCAAGGCAGCGCATCGACATCAATGTCCATTTCGCGCCCGAGGATACACATGACGATCACCCTTGCGCCAGCTTTGCTAATGACCTGGTTCGCATGCTTGCATTGGTCGTTGTTGCAGCACTCTAGACAGCCCTCGAGACACGTGCACACAGTGAGCCGCTCGCACGCCTGGCGCAGCAAAGTATCCACAAACTCGAACGCCTTGGTCGATATACCGGAGCCTGAGGCGCCGCCCTTGGCATCGTAGAAGGTGAGGCGGGCAGGGCGTTTGCGCTGCGTTTCCTTCTTTGCGAACTCCTTTGGCGCAAATTTGCATTCGGTGCGGACGTCGCCGGGCATGCTGATGACGAAGTTGGGCATCAGGCTGAGGATGGCGTGTTCGGCGGCGTGGATGCCCGCGGCGATATTGAGGCGCCGGTTTTTGAGTATGTCCATTGCGGTCTTAGGGATGTCGAGCCACATGCCTTTTGAGAATATGATGATAGGCGGGTTGTCGACTTGGACGGCATCGAGGATGCGGCGTTTCTTATCGACTTTGAAGAAGCCGTATACAACTTGCTTGACTTTGATGGGACCGTAGAAGGCGCGGCATGAGGAGCCGGGGATTCGTCTGATGGCTTCTGTTTCTACGGGGTCGATGTCGGTGTAGTCGCGTTGTTGGGTTGTCCAGTCTACTTTTACGTACTCGACCTTGGCTATCATGCGTTCTTGACTGAATTCCTTGACCAGGTACGTATTGCCCTGGTGCAAGAATATGCCGCCGTCGTAGAGCGTAAAGAAAGCGCGGGAGGCCTCGAGCTCTTCAAGGACAGTATTCTTGCCATTTGTGATGTCTATGATAGCGAAATGGTCCTCTTCAGTGTCCCGGATGGCGACGAAGCGTGATGGTTGGGGTAGAAATCGCTCGTTGACGTGATAGAAGCCTTGTTTATCCTTACGCATACGCTCTTGAGCAACTTTGATAAGAAGCGAGCCGAAGTAATCCACATCCGTATCGATGTTGATGGGTATTTCAAAAGCTGCACATTGAATATGGCCTTCGACAACCAGCATGTTCTCAAGATCAACTTGCAATGCACAGTTTGGCTTTGTGAATATCTCACCCGGGTTAGACATGTAATATTGGTCAGTCGGGAAACAGTCGCCAACAAGAACTGACAGAGAGTCCTTGTTTCTCCGACCAGCTCTTCCACTTTGTTGACGGAGATTAGCAATCGTGTATGGAAAGCCTACAGTTAAAACTGCATCCAGGGTGCCAATGTCGACTCCTAGTTCCAACGCGCTTGTACAAACGATACCAACGAGTTTGCCATCAAACATTTCACGTTCGATCCGGCGTCGGTCCTGAGGTGTGTAACCACCCCGGTACGACGTCACTCGCGCCAGGACTTCCGTCCTTTCGAGGTTCGTCAGTTCCGTCTTGACGGCGGACAAAAGAGCTTCACACTGCTTTCGCACTCGACAGAAAGCAATAGTCCTGACACCTCTCAGCATGAGTTGGCAAAAGAGCTTCGCCGTCTCAGCCAAGCAATCTCCTCGTCCAGATGTCGGATCCCCTGGGTCCTTGAAAGGCGTATTCCAACACAAGAACTCTTTACGCCCGGACGGCGATCCGTCAAAATCAGTCAATTCCACTTCGTCGACGCCGAATATGGTTTTCATATGTTCCTCGGGATTAGCAACAGTGGCAGAGCACGAAATGAACTTTACGTGGCGGTTTCCCACCGCCGCACATATCCGTCGCAGACGCCTCATGATGAAGGCCATGTGTGCGCCGAATAGACCGTTGTAGACATGCAACTCATCGACTACAACATAACGTAGGTTCTGTAAGAATGCTCGCCATGCGTCTTCCTGTGGTAGAATAGTGATATGGAGCATATCAGGATTCGTGAAAATTATGCGCGCTTCGTCTCGAATGAGGTTCCGATCTGCCATAGGGGTGTCGCCGTCGAATGTTTCGACAATGACTTCTTCCAAGCCATCCATGAACCGAAGAAGCTCCTTCATACTCTTCCGTTGATCCTGTGCTAGTGCTTTTGTTGGAAATATGTACATAGCTCTAGTTTCTGGATCCTGTTCCAGTTGATGCAAAACTGGTATTTGGTAGATTAGGGATTTGCCGGAGCTGGTCGAAGTCGATACAATGACGTTATGCCCGTCATGCAAATTGTTTATTGCCTCTGCTTGGTGGGCATACAACCGTGTGATATTCTTCGTGTTGTATAGTGCATTCACCATATTTTGCGAAAGTCGGAACTTCAAATCGCCATATATGGGTGGTTGAGGGTCGAATACACGGTGACCATCCGGAACAATCTGACCGGTATACCACTCTAGCGTTTTGATCTCGTTGACTATTTCCGGAATACTCTTACGCTCCTTAGGTATAGTGCTAGGGATAAGGGCCCGATCTAGGCCAGGTGTCGAAGCCCTGCTTTCCGTCGTCATGGGCACGAAAGATTGCGAGATATCTTTGATCTTCTCGACTGCATCGATCTGATCTGCAGCGCATTGATTTAAGAAAGCATTGACTGCCGACGTGAACTTGACGTTCCTCTTCTCAATCAGGTTCATCATCTGCTTCTGACTAAATACCGGCATCTTTAACTCTTCGTTGCGCAACTTCTGAGTAGCTTTGGTTGGTTCGCCCGTTTTTGTATGTTGCACCTGACGCTTCAAATCGCCGTCCACAAACTCAAATAGTAGCACTTCCTTGTGCTCCCCTTTGTCCGGCTCTGGCATAGTTATGACAAAATCTTGCGCTCGCCGACCCTGTATATGATCCTCTTGCCCCATAAGATTGATCTGTAGCATTGCTTCATCCACGTATGTAAAGTTAATAGCTTTCGGCAGCAAGGCTGTTATCTGCGCCACATCTTCAACAACAAAGTCGCGCTTTATGTGCCCTTCGACGGTAGCTTTGAGGTTGTCGAAAGTTGTTGCAAGGTGCTTGCGTGTGCAGCAGAAGGTATAGACCAGGGTTAATGCGCGATACACTTGACCAAGCTTGGTGAAGTGTTCTGGCCATGGTATTGTCGTCTCAACGACCATAGACGATACGCGTCGCACCAGTGCTGGCTTCTTGGCGCTAGTTTCTTTGGGGGCTCGTCGTGGTTTCTTGCCTCCATCGTGGATCTTTGTGGGCACCGTTGTACTTGTGGTGACCTCGTTCACCGTGGTCGTCGCCTCATCATGTGTTTCGACGGGCGTGCTCGGTTGATCGACATGATCATTGCACGTCCTCCGCTTGCGTTTTCGTACTGTCTGATCCGAGACCGTCGCTGCTTTCAACCGGGGCATCGTTCAGTCATTGTCGTGGTCAATACGATAGGCAAGGGGCGTCAACAACGACCAGATCGATGACGTAATGACTTGCGAGATCTAATTTTTCCAAAGACGATTTCATAAATACTTGCAAACCAATGTATAGCCCAAGATGAGTATAACTGCGCCCTGTAATCTCTGTAGTTGTGGTATTCGGAGGACGCGCCACTCGCGTCGCGGCGCGCTATTACGCGGTCACGTGCACAGAACGCCACGCCTAGCAACGACATGTCCCCAAGCTACACAAGCAAACGTCTCATGAAAGCTTGAACAAGTTTACCATCTATCAAGCCGTCTTATTTATACGAACTATACCACCCAGTACTTAGGTCTGTCTCCAACCAATCGGAATACACAACTTAGATAGCTTACCCTCCCTCGTATCCTGCTTCTACATTACTACTGCAGCGCTGAAATATACGCAAATTGCAAGAAAATGCTCTGGACCATTCAATCAAGGTATATCTACTTTTAGCTTCCGATATCGCGGTATTTCCAATGTTACATCACCGCACTCAACGCGTGTCAAATCCCACTCTCCAGCATCCATGCAAGCGCAGAATGCCGTATCAGGACATGGAAAACACATTTTTCGTATGCCCTTATTGCCATTGCGTAAGCACTTCTGTGCATTATCAAAAATCCCGCTGTAAACACGAGCAAGACGCAAGTATACATAAGGCCTACGAAGGCTAACAACAACTCGACCATAATCCAACTTTCCAACCCCCCCCCAACCACACGTCACAATGAAACATCCGTCCTTCCTCCTCTTCGCATCCGCCCTCCCCTTTGCCGACGCCCACTGTACGTCATATGCCTCCCCTCCCCATCTCGACTAACCCCCAGACTTCTTCGACCGCCTCCTCATAAACAACACCTGGAGCGAGCCCTGGGAATACATCCGGTATGCCCACGCCCACGCCCTCCCACGCCTCCCACCCCACCCCACCTAACAAACCTCCCCTCCCCCAGCAAAATATCCCCATACCCCTCGTCCTCCACCCCAACAGACTACGACTACATCCAGCCGCTGACAGACCCGTCCTCCCCCTCCCTCCGCTGCGGCAACTCGCCGTCGGGCGCGCCCAAAACCGCCGTGGTAAACGCAGGCGACACGGTAGGCTTCGCGGTAAACACGAGCGTCGGCCTGCCGATTGCGAACGCGCCGGTGATGCCGTGGGACGTGTGTTTCCCCCAAATTCCCCCTCCCACGCCCCAACATAACTAAAACCGCACAGCGCTACCCAAACATGTACCACCCAGGCCCCGCAACTGCGTGGCTCTCGCGCGTCCCCAGCGGCCCGCTCTCTACGTACGCGGGCGATGGGCCATGGTTCAAGATCGCCGCTATAGTGGGGCGCACGGCGCAGAGCGTTGAGCCGGACGACAACATGGTGTGGAAGCACCAGTGGGGCACGTACCAAGCGCGCAGCGTGCGTAAAAACACCCAATCATTGTAACGTGATTTAAGATTGAATGGGTAAGAGGCTGATCGGGTTGTGTAGTGGCGGTTTGAGATTCCGGCGCGGACGCCCGCGGGCGAATATTTGTTGCGGTTTGAGCATGTTTATCCACTGCCGGTGGGCGCGCTGTGAGTGTGTTCCATATTTTATTTTATTTTTTTTTTGCTTAGGAGGAGGGCTGACGACGGTGGGGTAGACAAGGGGCGCAGTTTTACATGAACTGTGCGCAGGTAAGGATTGTAAATAGGGGTGAAGAAGGGGTGCCGGGACCGCTGGTGGAAATTCCGGGCGTGTACACGTTTGGGCAGAAGGAGTTGTATTTCTACGCGGATGTCGGGAACGAAACTTATGACATTAGGGACTTTGTCGAGCCGAAGCCAGAGTTGTGGAAGGGATGAGTGACGGCGGTGGAAATGAAGGGGGATGCTATATGTTGAATAAGAAGTAATTAGTGTCGATAGCGGGTCCAATACAAACGTACACAACACATAGACTTGAGCAGCCTCCGACAAATGCATGCCATACTCTAGCCCTTCGATCTTGCAACTTCCAAGTTGGATCTGTAACTAGTCGCCCAACATCAAACATCCTGGGTATAAAGCAACTCAGCATCCCGCCCAGATGGATGCGAAGATGTACAGAAATTAATCAAGCCGAGGCTAAATCCTTGCCCCCAGACCCTAGCGCTCAAAGGAAAAGACAAAAAGAGGGAAAATGCCATGAATCTCGTAAAACATCGTCTTGGGACTAACAAAAAATAGCAGCTCTGTTGTACGCTTCGCCAATCTGATATTCCATGCCAAAAATAAAAGCAAAAATGAGGAAGGGCCTTGGCGGGTTTCAAGTGGGAGGGTATCCTGTCGGTTCTAAAGAGTACCTGCACTGGGGAAAAGCATTTCAATGCACTTGGTTAGCAAATTGCTTGCCTCGTGTAACAACTCCCATCTTGTCTTCTTGAACATGTCGCGCATGATAATGAGTAACCCCAAACAGGCGTTTCGATCTGGAATTTTAGCAAGGTCATCTGGTGCCCTTACGCCGCCAACGCGCGTCAGATAACCCACCATATCTTTGACTTTGTCTTCATGACTGGGAAGGGAATAGGGCTTTTTGACGGGACCATCGAGTGCATAACCGTACGACCAGACAATGAGCGTAGCAAAGTACAACACCCAGGGTCTATTTAGAAGGAAATCGTCCCGCGCGGAGTAGGAGAAGCCAGAAGACGGGGAGGTCTTGGGGTTGAGAGAATGGTCACCTGCGACCATGACGTTGGAAAGGAATTGCAGGGCGTAGAACGTGGCATCCCGTGCGCGTGCAGTCGGTGCCCAGACGTCCTTCATGCGGCGTTGGGCGCCGTTATAGTCCTGTGGGGTGATTGAGCGGCCGAGCAATCGTCCGGCACCAGCATAGATCTGGCAATCGACTATATCAACATGCATTGCCATGTGTGCCAGATGATGCAGCACAGTTCTCGCCTCAAAGACATTCTCGCTGTCCAATCCATTCGAGTATGCATACGCATTCGGCGCGGAAAGATCGTTTGGTCGAACGAGCGAGCTGTCGAAATCCTGCTTCCAAAAGTCAAAGGCTCGCGTCAGTGATCCCCGCCATTTGTCCCGTCCACCGAGAGCTTGCGTGACGCCAAGTGAGCTGACTTGAAGGTCTCGCTGATTCATGTGCCAAGACACGCTAAGCAGGCCAGCCATCAGAATGGTCCGACCAAACGAATTTGTCCGTACGCTCTGCCCATTCAACGTTTTCTTGAGGCCGTCGAGGAAGCTCAGTTGCTTCACGCCATTTGCATGTAGGCTTGATTCGACTCGGCCCACTTCCGAGCTGCTTGTGGCGGACCACAACGCCTCATCGCAAGGCAGCGGAAGACGCATCTCGTGGGCGACCATGACCGCGCTATGGCCGAACATAGTGGCATGAATGCTATCCATGACGAACGCGGCAAATGCGGCTCGCCGAGTCGCTTCGTTGGTGATCCAGTGGTTCCACCATTCGTCGGGTGTTGTCCCACCATTTGAATTGCCCTTTCCGTCCTTTATGCTGGGCGGAGAATCCATTGCTGACCTTCCAATCAACGAGCTGCCTCGCCGCATCAAAGTCAAGGTAGTGGCATGATGGATATGGGCACGTTCGTGTAATGGGCGTGTGGAATACACCTTTTCGAAAACCTCGAGTAGGAGCAAGCCTTGGAAGATCCATAATTTTGCCGGCGGCCGGAAGTCGGCGTCCATGAACAACTCCCATCTAAGGTGCCACGCCAGGAAAGACGACAGTGCTGAGCAGGCCTGTGTCATCTCGTGGCCGTAGTTCTTCTCCAAACACGATGCGCCTAGACACATGATAGACAAAAGGAGAAGATCCGGGCACGTGCTTGCGTTGAATGTCGGTTTGTGGAGGATAGGCAGCTGCGGGTGAAAATGTACCCAGTAGGAGCTGATGTATGTTTGCATCATGTGCAAGCTAAGAACGTGGTGGTCTTCATCCTTGTTGCCCTCGAGAATGTCTTCTTTCTGCTTCTTGACAGGTGCATGGTCTGTCTCGTTGAAGCGAACAACAATGAGATCGAGGAGGTCCTTTCGCTTGTCTTCGGAGAGTGCAGATTCTGGTAATGTGGTGTCTAGGATGCTGTGAACCGCCATGGGATGGACAGGCGGTGCGGGGTTGTTCAGATAGCCTGCTACCGAGGGGTCGTAGTTGAAGTAGGGTGCTTGCAGTCCAATCTGGGACGAGGCGCCTGGATTTGCTCCGCCTTGATAGCCCATCGGCGACTGGCCGCCAGGACCGAATTGGTTGTCGTTGAAGAGCCACGCAGCAAAGTCGTCGGCCATGGCAAAGGGAGAGCGGCTGTACCCCTCGCCGCCAAACATGGGGATCGCATAAGACGATGTTTGGTCCATGATGGCCTCGGAGACACCATTCATGCGACTGTCCAGCTGCGCAGTAGACTCGACACCGTTCATAGGCGTCTGGCCCGAGGTGCTGTTGTAGTACTGGTTCTCCTGCTCCCGCGACACAGGGGTGCCTGAGTGTGACGGATATTCTGGCGGAGGTAAGGACGAGAAGGGAGGAAAGCTTTGCTGTGACTGGAACCCACTTGCAGAATTGTTCTGATATGTAGTCGAGGCGGCCGAGGGGGGGTACGAGGACTGCGAGGGCGTGACGGCGGAGTTGTAGGGCGAGCTGGAGCCGTAGGAGGAGAGATTGGAGGTCTGCGCGCGCAGATCAGGGCGCGTGAAGCTGCCATTCCCCACATGTGGAGAATTGGGGAGAGGCGTGCGTACCCCGCTGTAGTTGGTCAACGTGCTGGGCCGGGGTGGGGGCGCAAAATTCCCCGTAGGCTGGGACTGCATCTCGTAGGGCTTGGCCTCGGCGCCGCTCCGGTACGCATCGTCGCTGGCAGAGCGCTGCATCGAGTCGTTCCTGCTGATCGTCGACGCGGGCGACTGGTACGCGGGCGGCGACATGTGGCTGGTGAGCGCGGGGGCCTGCGAGGCGGGCGACTGCAGGCCGTGCGGTGCCTGGCTCTTGCCGGCCATGGGCTTGGTGGGGGGCGCGTGCTTGCCGCCGAGCGCGGCGGTGACGATGGGATTGAGGTTGTGCATGTTGAACGTGTCTTTGCGCAGCAATTGCGAGCCGCGCGCCGTGTGACGCTCCTTGTGGCGGGCACACAGGTCCTGGCGCACAAAAGAGCGGTGGCAGTCGGGGAAGTCGCAGTGGTAGATCTGCTTGGGGTTGTGGTTGAGCTGGTGGCGGTACAGGTGCTCGGCGCGCGAGTAGCTCTTGCCGCAGCTCTCGTGCGGGCACTCGAATTTCTTGTCAAGGCCCTTTCTGCTGCGCCGCCGCTTCCTGCTGGACCCGGGCGCCTCGTCGCCGTCGCCGTCGCCGTCGTCGTCGTCGCTGCGGTCGCGGCGCCGCCCCCGGCCCTCGCCGCTGTCTGGCGAGGCGGGTGTCGGCGGCTCGGTGGAGCCCGTGGTCTCCATCTTGTCGGGGAACTGCGTCTGGATCTTGGCCAGGTCCGAGGCGTGCGCTGCATGCATCGAGAGGAGTTGCGCCGTCATGGCCGGGGCCGGCGGGGTCACGTGGCGGGTAGTGATGTGCGGTGGTGGTGGTGGTAGTGGTGGAGGCAAGCGTGTGGGCGAGGCGGGCTAGGTCGTGCGCGTGCCCTTCCTATGTGGATGTCGAGTCTGTGTAGCTGGCGGTGGCGGGGTGTGGCTCGCGCGCGTCGGGGCCCTCAGTGCTGCATCACGGAGGAACACGGTCGTTGCAATGGAGTAGTCAGTGGGTACGGGCGTGTGCAGGCGTGCGCTCAGCAGGCCGGAGGAGAGGGTTGCCCACTTGTACCCATCTGGCGTCGTCGACGTGCGCTGTAGGTGAGTGGTTGTCGAGCACCCCGGACCGATGACTTGCAGCTAGGGTCTCGCCTCGCCTCGTGTGCGCTTGTCAGTGAGTGGGTGCGGAGGAGGGTCCTGGCAACAGAGCTGAAGCGTGGGCGTGGGGAAGCAGAGATTCGAGTGGGAGCAAAGGCGATCGCAGATGACCACCGCCACCCACAGCCTGGCCGACTATTATGGGAGCCGTGCCGTCGCGAGGCAGGCAAGCGGCCGCAAGAGCCGGGGCCCCGGCCGCAGCCCCAACCCTCACACGGCCTTTTGGGGCGTTTGACTTTGCGAGGCCCGCAGTAGCCGCGCCGTCAATGGCAGTCGGGTTGCCGTGGGTGGATAAAGTGAGGAGCAGGCCGGCAGCCCCTCGTGGCCCTGGAGGTGAGGGGTAGCACGCAGCACCACCACCACCACCACGAGCCAACGTCAGCTATGTCTACCGCCCAAACACCCCCCTCGCTCAGCGTCCAGAGACTGCGGCCATCGTGGTGCTGATTGTAGCCTAGCCAGCAGCCATGTGGCAGCGCCTTCACCACTGCCAGGCTAAGGGCACTGCGGAGAGCCCTGCGCGTGGGGGGTTCCCCCCACCCTCACCACGTCTCGTAAACACGACACGCGAACTGCCCAGCCCAGGCCTCTCTATGGCCAGCCAGCGCCGCCCGATATCAACGTGTGTGCCTGTCATGCACAGGGCTGCATCATGGCGACATGGCTCGCATGACTTTTGTCTGCATCACCCAGACATGTCCCAAACTTCTCCGCTCGCGCCCCGTTTGCGTCCTCGGAAGCATCTCCTTGCCCTTGCCCTCGCCCTCGCTCTCGCGCTCCTACCCACACCCTCTTGCTATTTCGGGCCCTCGCTGCGTTTCATCTGCCCACGGATAAACATAGGCGCCTCGCGCAAACACCTCCTTGCGAATGGTTTCCATTTCCTGACCTGACAGTCTGGCTGCGCTATTGCCCACTCGTGCGCCATTTGCCCATTTTCTAATTGGCTTGCCGCGCGTGCTTTTCGGCTTTTCGGCTCGTCACCTTGCCACACCCCAGTCGGCTGCCTGCCACCCCACAACGCCTTTTGGGCGTGACCCTCGACAACACCAATCGCGCTTTGCATTCTCGTTACAGAGCCTTGCTTCTTACAATAGCGACATGGGATGCCGCTTGTGTTGTTCAATTAGAATACACATCAAATCCCCAAACATGATAACGGCCCTGCCTCGGGCCCTGGGCGCATGCGCAAACCCTGCACCTGTTGACAGATGTCTTGCTGATGACGCTGAGCGCCACCTGGCATGCTACTACATGGTGGATAATGCCAGTTTTGCTTTTTGCGCCCCGTTCTTGCAACCCGTCCTCTTTGTCCCGCAATATCAAGTGTGCTATTGCACCTGTGTCGACCCGTAAAGTAGCTACATATGTGGTAATTGCTCTGCAGCAAGGCCCTCCCTCGTATCTGTAGTACCATGCCCAACCAAGTGAGAATGCCCACACGTCCCTCCCTTCGAGAGCCACTTACGACTGATGTCTATATCTTTGGGTGACACAAACAACGTGGTGCAGGATCACAGCTTCTTAGAGCCGCATGAACAGGGGTGCCTGTGTCACCGCAAATCGCCTCCCGCATGCTCTATTTTATCCGTTTGACCATTCGTATAAAACAAGCGACTGCAAGAAGGATCGCCTTCGCTAAGGTTGATATCTCGTAAAGAACTAGATGCCGCAGTTGCGCTACCCCATGCATCCTGATAGATCCGCCCCCAGCACCAAACGCCGCCGACTGGATAGGATTTATTCTTCAGACTTCTTCTCCTCCTCGGCTGCCGGGTCGTTCCCTTTAGCTGCAGATGGGGCCTTGGAATCTACCTTGTCCTTTACTTCTGTGGCGCTGGTGGACGCATCCTCTGTTTTGGAAACGTCTTTGCTTTCCGACGCGTCATCTGCTAGCTCTGCATCCAATGCCTGGACACCTGTAATCTCCGCATCATCTGTGCTCCGAGGAACATGTGTATCGATCCCATTTTTCTTTTCATCGACTTGAGGTGCCGCATCGGCCTTGGCATTCTCAGCAGCACCTTGCTTTTCCAGCTCCTCCTCAGCTGCGTCGGCTGCTTCACCCGCGTCAGCCGTATGCGTCGAATCTGCTTCTTCGGTCAGGGACTCAAAGATCTGAGTGATAGGGCGAAGCTGGTCTTTAGAACTCTCTTCCTCTTCTTCATTCTCCTCCACGACCGTCGATACAGCCGTTGCGCCAACGGAGGGTGAGTGTCGGTGTCGCTTAGTGGTAGCGGTTGATAGAGCGTGGTCTGAGATACCCTCAATCATAGAAGAATTGTCTGAATCTAGCCCAGGCGCTGATGGCTCTCGTTTCAGAATCACCGGTGGGATCGATGTTCCAGCAGTTGGTTCAATACCTTCAGCCTCAGGGGGAATGGTGTAATTGTCTTCCGGGATAAGACCGTAGAAATCGCAAACAGTCTTGAAGAAGACATACAGCCCGGTACGTCCCTCTACTTTCCAGAACATCTCCCGATGCTGGAACCAAGCATGTGCAAAGATACGGTACACACGTCTGAAGATATTGGTCAACGAGCGCACTTGTAGGTGCTGCGTCGACTGGTCGGTGCCCAGCGCCAATCGTGACGGAAAGTGCTTGGGTGAAGTGAGTGTGTTCGCAGCCCAGTCCAGCGTATGGCAGCAGTAGTCGATAGCACAACACGACTTGGGCGGGTCATGCACGGCGCATAGATATTGCCATTCCGATGCGCGCATTTCCGGACAGGTGGTCGAAGAACAAGGCGGACTGTCAGAGAAGAGGGCAACAATGATGGAGTTGGCCTTCTGGGTAAGGAACCGGCAGAGCTCGTACAACCACAGCGTCTTGTCTATGTTTTCGGGCGGTTGCGCCAGCCTAAGCGCCATATCTCTGTCCACTGCTGTTGTCCCATTTGAGCCGATCGGATGTGTCAGGAAGTTGTGCAGCGCTTTGAGATGTTCGGTGAGCTGGAAAGCCGAATCAATCTGTGCGAAGTGTCAGTCTCTTGACTGGCTCAGATACCCAAGCTATGCATGCGCACCTCTGACAGCTCTACCAGCGGAGGCCCATCTTCCATATCCTCCGCCCTTGTGCCTGGCCGTATTCGCCGCGCCGCATTGAGGTCGAGGTTGCTGAAGAACTTTGCCTGCTCTGGGCTTGCGGGGACGGGCGATAATTGGTCTTCTGGGATGGGTGGGGGGCTTGGGAGGCGGGGTGAAGCTGGCGACGCCATGTCCAGAGAGGGTCGTGAATGCGGAGTGGTGGTACGGTACAGTGCTCAAGTAACTTGTCTTGTCTCGTTGTAGGTCTCTTTGAATCATGTTGGCCTAAGAACTGCAGGGACACGACAGGGGCGGGTAGGGCACTAGTCCGAGTGCAGTATAGTTCGTATTCATCTTTCGCCCTGTGTTACTACGTCACATGCACTCCACTTCGTCGACTCAATTGCTTCCCAGGTATGTTGTTTCATTCTGTTTCAAGTATACGCGAACAGCATATCTTGGTTGGCTGCATGCTCAATATGCCACATTCAGTAATGAGTCGAATTCGATCAACCGTGTCAAAGTCAATGATTATGCCGTTGCCTCCGCTAATTCTGCCATTACTTGTGTCTGACTTCGCCTAGGTCAGATTGTACCAGTAGACCAACATGAATGCCGAAGGCTCAGACGACGAGGTCCCTAGCCTTGTGCAGTCCCAAGAAGAAGAAATACCGAACCCCATCACCAACTCGGACGACTTACCATTGAGCAAAGTGCCAATCACAATTGTCACGGGTTATCTCGGTGCTGGAAAAACTACTCTTCTCAATTATATATTAACTGAGCAACATGGCAAGAAGATAGCAGTCATTCTCAACGAATTCGGTGATTGTATGTATGGGCTCCATCTCGGAGGGGCCACACTAACATTAAAGCAGCGATCGACATCGAGAAACAACTTACAGTATCTGATCAAAACACCACCGAAGCTAAGCCAATACCATTTGTGCCTTTGGCAAATGGATGCATCTGCTGCTCTGTCAAAGATGTCGGCGTTGCAGCTATCGAGAATCTTATGGAGCAGCGTGGGGAACTATTCGACTATATCTTGCTTGAAACAACGGGTCTCGCGGATCCGGGGAATATCGCACCCATGTTCTGGCTCGACGATGGATTGGGTAGTACCATCTTCCTAGACGGTATCGTCACACTCGTTGATGCAAAGAATGTTCTGAAAAGCTTAGACGAGGGCTATGGTAATGAGAGACCGCAAGAAACCCATGATGATCATGGTCCGCTCTTGACCGCCGCACACCTTCAAATCAGTCATGCGGATGTCGTCATAGTCAACAAAACTGATCTGGTTTCTGAAACCGAGCTGGAGAGTGTCGTCAAACGTATCCGCTCAATTAACGGCCTCGCAAGAATCGAGACAACAACCAAGAGTCAAGTTCCCCAACTCAAAGGCACGCTGTTGGATTTACATGCATATGATGAGGTGACCGATGCGGACTTGAAGTTTGCTAGTAAAGGCCACAGTCATCTAGACCATGTTTGTACGTCACCCGTGCAATGATTACAAGTAATAACAGCAATAGACCATAACAACGACGAGTATAACCTTCCCCGCTCTGACTACTGCCCAAGTCGACAAATTCGACTTTTTCCTCCGCACCATTTTGTGGGAAGAAACACTTCCTAATAGCATACCCGATCGACCGTTTGAGATCCATCGGCTCAAAGCCCGCATCCCCGTCGTTGACGGACGTATGTTGCTAATCCAAGGCGTGCGAAACATCTACGATACCAACGAAGTGCAAGTACCAAATCATGGTGGTGATGAGCAAGCAAAACTCGTGCTCATCGGAAGGGCGGTGGACCAACTGGCCATGAAAGAAAGTCTATTAAAAACATTGAGTACATGAACAATTATTCTGTATCTTTTGAAAGGCGTGATCTTGGGGATCCGAAGGATGTAAACATGGTACTCCGTAGCGTAAACCATGGAACACCACCCAGGGAGATGATAAGAAACCATCGCTACCAAAACTTGACCGTCGATAACACTTTTTACATCCTGATGGGGTCTGGTTGTTGTAGATGCCCCAAGGTTTCGCTTCTTTAGTCTTTCACACATTTATTCTTTGGGAAACGATTCATCTATCCTTCGCTCCCATATCTCATCATTTCCGAACCCATTTCTCTTCACCTCTTCAATTATCACTACCACAAAACGTCATTCACAATCAAGATGCATTCTGCCCTCAAACGTCTATTTTTCCGCGTCATAGGCGCAACCACAAATCCCAAACCCTCCATCATCTTCGGTGCAACATCGACCGTCTGGCCTGGTGTTACTGAATACGCCATCTACGTTCTCCTTTTCGGTTTCCTGGCTTCTCTGGTGCATTTTGGCATCATTGTCACGCTTGGTATCAAGTTGCTTCAGCTTGAGCCTACCATTTTGTGCCGTGCAAGCGGTATATTGAGTGTGTGGAGTGAGGAAATGAGGCGATATCCGCTTGACATAATCAAGTTCGGGGAGCCGAGCCAGAGATTTAGTATGAGAGTGAATACGGGGAAAGGGTAAGTATCCAAGATCCAGCGTACAAAAGAAACAACATAAGACGACATGTCCGCCTCCACTCGGTTTCATTCCTTTCCATACACCACTCACTATTTCCTACACATCTCCTTCAACTCGGTGCGTCCACAACTAACCCAACCCCCAGCGCCATCATCCCCCTCACCCTCCTCAACCCCATCACAATCCTCATCCTCCTCACCCTCCTCCTTGCCTACCATTGCTCCCCCCACGGCATATCCAACCGCATCGCCCTCCTCTCCTCCACCCCCATCATCATCCTCTGCATCCTCGGTGCCACCGAAGACCCCTGGCTCGACCCCTCCGCCCGCCCCCCTCCCCGCGGCACCTCCTTCCCCCCCTGCTGGCTCTCCGCGTCCGCCTACAATCGCGCCGAGCACGCCATGCTCCACCGCGCCGCCCTCGGCCACGCCGCCCAGGCCACCAGCGTCGTCGCAGGCTGCGCGTGAGTTCCCCCCTACCGCCCTACCGCCCTAACCCCCTTAACCCCCTACACCTAAACCCAAAGTCCCAGTTTTGGCTGACTTTTACAGAATCACCCTCTACTTCCTCCTCGCCCTCAAAGCCTCCTGGCTCAACCTCCAACCCCACCTGCACGCCCGCGCCCAAGCCCGCGCCACGCAAATCGCCGCAGAAAGCGCACACCACGCCGTCGCCCTGCGTGCCCTACCCCGCGGAATCGCGCGGCTTAATCCGTTTGCCGCGCGCGTGCGGGCGACGGCGACAACGACAACGACGACGACGACGACGATGACGACGACGACGACGTCGCTGCCGAGTGATCTCGAGGCGCTGCGGGCGGGGTGCGAGACGCCGATGGAGAGTGTGAGTACGTCGGTGCGTACGAGCGTGGGGCCGACGCCGTGTTATTTATGTCCGCCGGCGGTGGGGAGTGCGTTGTCGTTTCCGTTTGCGACGGTGAGGGTTGTGGAGGGGGAGGGGAGTGAGGGTGGGGATGGGGATGGGGATGGGGGGGAAAGGGGGAGGGATGGGATGGTGGGTGAGTGTAGATTGTAGATAGGTTGTAGTGTGGTTGGGTTTTTTTTAGTACGGAGTTGAATCGAGTTTTGCAATCTGTGGTTGACGACGACGACGACGAAGATGACAAGGTAACGCAGAAAACAAATCGATTTGATAGCTACATAGAAAGCCAGGGCCTCCCGCTCAAGAAAAGACTATTTGTGGGGGTACTTGCTTACTCAAAAGACAAAAAAAGCTCATTATATCCAAGGTGATTACCGTACGAGTGGTGAATTATCTACATGCGGCTGCGGTATGGCCTCGGCACAGGGGACTGGAAGAAGCGGTCTGGCAGCCTGTTGCCATACTCGTCAAACCTGTAGTCCTCCTTCTCCTCAATCCACATCTGTCAAGCGTTAGCATAGGCGGCTGACTGATTGATTTGATGGGCCTAGTACCTCGCGTTCTTGGTATTCCTTGGACAAGGGAACTGGTTGAGGATTCAGTATTTCTGCATCCCCGAAGCCTGCATCGCCTTTGTACCTACGCTGATAATGGGCGGCGCCAATGGGCTGAGGAGCGCCGTATTCGGCATACTCCCCCTGCGGGCCTTGAGAACCGTAGTGGCCGGGTTGCTGGGGCCGGCGAGACGAGCTCTGCATCCACGAGTCACGCTCCGGGAGGCGGTCTTCATAGGCCTCTGGGCGGCGGCCTAGCGGTTCCGGGAAGGGGCGCTGGTCACCATGACGTTGCTCGGGGTACTGGGTACGGTAGTGGTCCTGCTGCTCGTAGCGCTCGTCATACTGGGCTTCATAACGGGGCTCGGCCCGGCGCTCGATGTGGATATCGGCCTCGACGTGTTCACGAGGACCGCGCTGGTCGTAGTGGACGTGCTGGCGGGGCGCGTGCTGGTCGTAGTGGACCTCACGATGCTCCTCATGGCGGGGGGGGCCCTGGCGGTCGCGCTCGATCCAGACCTCGCGCTCGATGCGCTCGGTGGTGTGGCGGGGCCCGTCACGGTGAATGTCAATGTCGATGTGGGTGTCCTTGCGGGTCTCGTGGTGCTCGTCCTTCTTGGACTTGGGCTTCTTGGGCTCTTCCACGGGCTCGAGCGAGGTCAGGTAGCCGAGGACTTCGCTGAGACTGGCATGGGCAATCTGCACCTCCTTCTCCCTGTTCTCGAGCTTCTCCTTCTCGCTCAGCAGCCAGTAGACGCGGTGGCGGATGCCAATGCGGCGGCCGGCCTCGACGTCGCCGCTGACGCGTTCCGTGTGCGGCGTGATATTCTCGAGGGCGCCGCGCACATCGCGCATGGCGCCGTACACCCACTTGGACTTTTCCGGGTTGGACTCGAGGGCGTCGTGGACCTCGCGGACGGACAGCAGGCGACGCACCTCGTCCAGGTCAGAACGGACGCGGCCAATGATGCGCACGTAGACGGCATTGGACGGGCCAACGTCGCGCACGCGCTTGGCCTTGTACATGAACTCGCTGAGCTTGTAGGCGCCGCCGATAGCCGTGGCAGCGGCGCCGAGGGTGAGAATCTCTCCTTTCACCATGGCGGAAGCAGAGCGAGGCGGAGGCGTGCAGCGGTGTAGGTGTCTTGTTACTTCACTATAGGGGGGTAGTATGGGGGCCTGCGGAGCTGCGGGTGCCTGGTGGGAGCATCCCGCGCAGGTGTGGGCGGCAGCTTGGGGGTGGATTGGGATGGTCTGTGGTGTTTGTGAGAGGCACGCCGGATGTGGTTGTTGTGGGTGTCAGCTCCTGGTGGCTGGGGAGACATGGTCTGTTGTTGGCCTGGTTAGGCGTAGCTGCATGCACTGGCCAGCGAGCTTTCCCCTTTTACCGAGGCCTCGAGCTGGCGAACAGGGCCGACGGAAGACGAGCATTTATCGATAGGAACGCGGGTGTGTGTGTCTCTCTGAGGCCATGCAGGCAGAGAGGCATCTTTTGTCTGCCAGGGCACACCATCTATGCCACCGACACCGTCGTCTACTACTAACCCTCGGCGGCTACACGACGGCTTCTGGATACGATACCAGAATACCAGCTGTTTCGGCCAAGCATCGTGTCCTGCGAGCCACGTTGCCCATTCCACTTGGTATGCCGGGTCAAAAGTGACCTAGGCAAAGGTCAAGGTCAGGCCAGGCGCAACGACACCAATCAGTATACAGTATATTCCAGCTCGCGGCCACCACCACCACCACTGCACCTCGGAAGCTGGACCTGAGCAAGGAAATGGAATGGCTGGGAGCTGCAGGGGAGCTAGTCCGCAAAGAGCGCGTCCTGGTCCAAGCTCGCCGTCTAGCAACCTCCCACCTACCTAACCAAATATCAAAATTCGAGCGCACCACCCTGCTTTTCCCCAGTCCACGGACAGTAATTGTGACGGGGAGCATGTATGATGTCGAAATCTGAAGCGTTGTCCTAGTGCAAGCCTTGTAGGAGAGAATAATAAATTCGAACTCCGAGTTCGCCCCGTCTTCTATAACCACTCCTCCATCGAGTCCACCGAGACCCAGGAACTGGCGTCAAAAAAGGGTCTGGGTACTGGAAATGGAAATGTTGCAGTTTTCCTGAAATCATGACGATTGGTGGTCGCACATGGCTCAATATGCAGCGCCTCGGCCTCTGTTCACCCCCCGTCCTCGCCGCCACGGATCGCATTGATGCATGGCTGCGCGACTCTGCGAACCCCGAAAACGACTCGGAATGTTTATGCCCATGCACCACCAAACGACCCCGCGTCGATTACGACGGGCCTATTATCCCCACCCAAAGCGTGTCGGTGGTTGGCAGCGTGACGAGCCTGACAGAGAAGACGACGCTCAGCGTGCGCAGCAGCGCCTCGCGATCATCCTCACCGCAGCGCCAAATCGCTAAGCTGCGAACCGCACACCCACCCATATACCTCCATCCACTGGCCGCGGCAGGCGAATGCGTCCCTGCAGCTATTGCGCCGCGTATTCGCGCACTGCAGACCCGTCTCCGGCACCGATTGGAGAGGGAATACATTCCGGCTTATTTGAGGGATGCGCTGGAGCGCGATTCGACGTACAAGGCGTCGCTGCTATTCGACCCCATTGAGGACGCGGCGTATTATGACGAGGGGGATGTGAAGGATGCTGATGCTGCGCTGGTGCTGGATCGTGTCAAAGCCGTTTTTCAGGGGACCCATGTGTGCAAGGAGCATGCCATGGATGAGAATGCGTGGTGCTTGCATGTCGTGACGCCGCTACTCCAACTAGCTATTATCTTGTACGGCCGTGGGCGGTTTCGGCAGGAAAGCGTGTATGTATCTCTCCGTCCTGTATTCTCTCTGCATGCTAATAGCATAGACAATCGCAATCTATCCAGCCCGCCTACCTCTCCACCACCTCCCTCCCCCGCTCCAAGCCCACCCCCGTCTTCCGCAAAACCGACTTCTGCCTCTCCTACTCACACCTCCACCCTCTGTATGCTAGCGTTTACAAAACCCTCCGCCATGCCCCGATCAGTCACACTACCGACACCTACACCGAAGCCGCCGCCCTCTTCACCGGCATCGAAGTCAAACCCCCCTCGGGCAATCTCCAAGAAGCACAGCTGCAGATGGGCATTTGGATGGCTGCCAGTCTGCGCAAAAAAGCTGAGCTAGCATGGTCCGCCTTTGCCACTGGTGCCCTATCCCATCGTCCTGATCATGGGACCTTCATCGAACCTGGCATCACCATCGTCGGCACCGAGCACAAGGTCTATTATGCATACTTGTCCGAACCTGACTCCGCCGACCTACCGCAGGATATATCGACGTTGACCTGCGCCGTCGCAGTCCTCGGCAACGACACTAGTCTCCCCTCCCTCGACACCTCATCTGTTCAGGGCATCTTGCGCGTTGCGAGGCTGTATGGCAATCTTATGGATTATGCTGCCGATGAAGATGCGGAGACTGGGTATTGGGGTGCATTTTTGGGGCCGGTTTTGGGGAGTTTAGCAAATAAAGTAGGCGGAATGTAATAGGGGGAATAATCGCGAGTGAGATGAGGTGAGATAGCGGCGGGGCGGTGGACGTGACAGTGAGTGCTCGTGGAAAGGGTTGACAAGATGCGGAGGGCATGATAGAGCTTGGTTGTGAAGCTGTACTGGCGGTGGTACAGACGCGAGGCGATCTTAGTGGAAAGCAGTAGGGCACATCTAGATGGAAGAATGCCGCAATAAACTGCGCCGGGGCGACCAACCCGGGAAGCGTTCACATATATCCTTCCACTTTATACCCATCCTATCCTCATACGAGAGCTTCAAAGCCGTCACTTTTTCAGTCTTCCGCAATCTCGCCGTCTAAATATACTCTACAACTACGAAGACGAGCTCAAAATAGATTGGCGAAATATGACGTGCCCAAGACTCTAGACTCTGCATCAATCCAACCAGGTCGTGTGGATACACACAAGTCAAGTTCAGCCTTGCCGCGCGTGACCAAATCCGCGATATGTGCAAGTGAATGTACACCGACGAGTCTAGACTGAGGACTAGTAATATCAAGACTCCGGAAATGGTTTAAACTGATACGCACGAATCAATAGCTTAGATGGGACGACCTCTGCTTTAGTCTCCGTCCTTACATCGCCCACTTAATGAAAGTGCCGCCCGAGGAGCTAGACAGAATGGCTTTCGGCGTTTTGCCGACAAGCTACCTGAGGGGGTGTTTCTCGCTAGCGGAGATTCAACGGCATTTATTGGAGTGGAAGGAGGATCCGGAGGGGATCCGGAGGGCGTATTGAGGGGAGTGAAAGAAGGTGGGGGGGGGGATAAATAAACGAAGTTTAAGGGCAAAAGTTAAAATGCGCGACGACGGGCGGTAGCTAAATAGTAACCCAGTATTAAGTTATAAAGATTAGGTTCTAATATGTAAATACGTAGAGGGAAATTTGGGAGATTTGTCGCACAGCGTCATCAATTGTGGAGGAAGGTCGCGCAAGGTATCAACAAAGACATTGGCGTGGTGTAGATTCCGTGTTCGATATGTTTGTGGAGATGGTTTCTTGCTAAGACTAGGCGTTCGAGATCTATAGAATCGGGCAGGTTGTCTCGCGCGTCCACAATTTTGTGACGATGTGCTTCTGGGCCTTGGTGGTGCTGCCATTCCATCCATGTTATTATCGGCGGAAAATGACTGCTGCAAGAGGTCGAGCGTTTTTTCAGTCAGCGCAAAGGTCTGCGATGACGGATTTGATGGAGGTGGTGAGGCGCGGGTGTCGGCACGACATGCTTTGTAGGTTAGCGCTAAGTGCTAGGGATCGCTATCAAATAGTGCCCGCTTCATCGGGGGGGGGGGCACATGCTTGCGTCGAAGAGCAAGTGTGCTGCTGATGTTTATGTGTGATGTTGATGTGCAAGCCGAAAACCAACACAATTAGCGAAATCTCGGCTCTACCTTTCTTTGAACACTTACTCCTAGACATGATAGCAGAAGTACCTTGTACGGCGTGTAGCTGGGCTACTGTGCGTCAACATGCTTACCGCTACAATAGTCACGTTAAGCTCTTCTATGGTACAGGCGACCGCACTGTGTAGTTACTGGGCCCAAAACTTGCCTTCAAGGAGCGACCTAACAAACCTCCCAGCTTTCAACTAGGAACCCGAGCTCGAGCACATTATTAGGGCCCACCTACTGTTTCTTCGACGCCATTTTCCTACTTTTCCAGTCTATAGTTGAGCTCGAGCGGTTGTGAAGTACACCTTTGTAACACATACATATCGGAGAGAGGAAAAGAGCTATATTCCTCCATTCCTTGTTTAACCACGAAAGTGCATATAGTATCGCTAGAACGGGTTTACTCGGTACAGGCTTGACCACTGTTTGCTAGATCATGAAGCAGTGACAGGAGGGCTACTAGCGTCGTGCTCTCGATGCTTCAATGTGTTCAAAAGATAACATGGAAAGTTTTTGAAAGACTTTGCACACGAGGCCGGGGAAGTGCACAACGTGATTTGCCGGAGGTCTCCGTCCTTGATGCCTTGCTCAACGTTCAACATGACGCGGTAACGAAGTTTGCATCTTCGTCATATATGCCGTCAACTCCGACCAAAATCGATTATACGGGGTTCCGATTGGTCCTTACGATATTCCTCGTGTAGGACTTGCAGTATATGCTCGATTGTGGCATCTCCCCGGGGCTCTGCAGCCATGACAAGACATTTGGGCTTCCAACCTGTATCTAGGTTGATCCAGATATTGAACTGCAAGCTTAAAAGGGCATATAGCGCTGAATCACCTATAACGGCTGCCGTAGCGAGTAAGTTCTATCCCGGGTTCAATTCATCGCCACCGCCAAAGGAAGAGGGTATGTCTCTTGCAAGCAAAACACGAAGCCTCTCTGTTTTTCGCATCCCCGGGCCCAACGACCATTTTTTGTTTGCTCTGATAGACAAGTTTTGCCCTGTGGTCTTGTGCTTTTCCAGCAGAAATCGAAAAATTTTAACATGCTGTTTATAGACGACGTGGTAGGGTGTGGTGTCAAAGTGACCCCTGGCTTAGAAAGTAGCAACGATAGTAATTCTCCATATCCATTCTTTAACGCAAGATGAATGGGTCCATTTCTATATTTGTTGCATTGATTCACGTCAATACTGTCATGAGAGAAAATTATGGAGTCCATTTCTTGTGCATCCTTATCGGGGCAGTGCTAGAGAGCTGTTCAGCAATTTCTGTCATTATGATTAGCCATGATTTCGGATACGAGAGTAATGTTTTAGGAGCGGCTTGTCTGTGCCCTCTTGTACAGCTAGAGAAACCAGCATTGATCCATAGTCTTTGACAGAAGCATTGCCGGAGATGAGGAGTTTACTTATAAGCTCTTCTACCATTGGGTCGACGCTGTTGTTGTCTTGAGACAATATCGAGGAAAAGGTTTGATCAACGGCCTTAAGCGTCATGCTCTCAAGTTTGATTAGTGCGGGTAACACTCTAGCAACAGCCACATGTCTTCCATCGGTAGCGCTGGCTATAAGAGTTCTTCTGGGGCCGTCCTTTACATGCGGTTGACAGGATACATTGGGTCGGATCGAGAGTAGTTAAATACGCTCCACGACCCCTATTTCCGCTGCCCAATGGGTTGGTAACCGCCCAGGTCTATCAGAGCTTGCAAAAATTAATATTCTCAATATTCGGCAGTGTCTGAACTATGTGAGTAGAAAGAATGGAGGCTAGAGAGTAAGTGAGTGTCGTCCTCTCGTATCTATCTCGGAAATTTAGGTCGGTTGCTGATTGAGGGGCCCACATCTATACCATGGTCGAGATAGTACTGGGGGTCTGGGGGCCACTCTGCCTCCAGATCTTCATCCAGGAGTGCTTGCACTCCTTTGAGGTTCTCCCATTCACAAGCATATGGCAATGCTGTACGGCCTTTAGCATCCATCGCATTGCAATAAAAACTAGGCGTCGATACCTGTGCCTGGGCGCAATCTTTGGTTCTGCCTTTGGCTGTCCAATGAACAGGACTGAGCTGCCGACTTGTATCATTGGAGTAAAGTACAGTCGGATTGTTCCGAATTTCTGAGTAGAGAATTTATTCGAATACTGACTGATCTTTGCTGGAGTTAACATCGACCAATGTGTCGGCGCGCCCTGCAGGATGCACAAGCAAAGGGCTTTAGTACTGTAATTCTGAATGACGGGTAGCCTCAGCTACGCACAGGAGAGTGGCGAATTTAACAGTGAGAGACTAGGGTTTCTTGACAGGCTGCAGAGCTTTGGCAAAAGCTGCAGGCATGAATTGGAGTAAGGTAGAGCAATGATTGACGCTAGAATAAGTAAAAAATGCAAGATGCCTATTCTTGAAGAAGTTCAGTTGAAGTTATATTATATCTATTTAGGTTGGACGCTGAATAGAGTGTCTTTGTTTGAATGGATCTATACGTTCTTTCTCATGGTAAACAACTATAGCCGTTCATAGATATTCAGGTAGCAACCTCTACTGAATTCTTGAGTACAAAAAAAAAAACTAATTTATGCGCCTCATTCTGGTAAGGTATGTTGATGCGGGAATTAACCTCCACCGTTTGATAACGATGAGTTAATCGTACACCATGTCACCCATCTACCTTAGCGCATCGTGACCATTATGCAAGGCATCAACGGAAGTATTTGGATTGGTAGGCAACTTTTTGAAGATCCCATACTCAGCTAGTTCTATTGGAGCTAGGATGGGCGGATAAACTAGTGGATCTTGCCGAATCAAAAGGATTGCTAGCACTGATTACCTGTGGCCCAGCTAATAGCGACATAACTAAGAAAAGATATATGTCAGCAGCGTGCCGGTGCCGGAAGCGTGAACCGAGTGGCCGAATTAGTTTCTTGCACCACTGAGTGCTTGGAAGGAAGGAGTAATAGCAGTAGTATAAAAGCTGACACTACGGACGGTGAACAAACCCTTATCCGTGATTACGAATTGAAATCTCATCTTTTTTAAAAAATAGTTGTTTTTATACTTGCCGGTCCGACTCATACGATTGAAATTTAGATCGAGTACCATTCTCCACATAGTCCCTGCCCAGGCATACCGCACCCTAACCTCGGTTACCAGTAAAATTGAGTGGACTGGTTGCAAATGGAAACGAGATTGCAAGGATTTCCGTTCGTTCAACTGTCTTTCTAGTTCCCGTTATTATGAATTTACGGCGCGTAAATAGTCGGCCTCGCAGTTCTTCTAACTTCTGTTATCTAACCCAACTAAAAGGCTGTCGCTGATTTACACTATAGTGACTGAAAGTAATAGCTGTCTTGCTGGAGACACTAAAGGGGATACCCTCTAGATCGTCTACACTCTTTCTAAGCTCATCTACATACCATACTTTCTAAATTTATTGCATTCCTAACGCTTAGTGTACCTTCGCCACTCTCCTTCACGAAAGGGAAGCAAACAGAAAAGTCACAAGAAATGCTGATAACTAGGTGTATCTTGACTATACTCTCCGTACGCACGGTGAGTGGAATGTAGATCGGACCAGCATCCCGCACGGCACCCCAAGTTTCTTCTTATGTACACTATCTGTCGTACCCGAGTTTGTGCGGTGGATATAGTTCCCGTCCCCTCCTATACTGTTTTCGCTGCACTTAACACACTTTGATCATATGGTTTACGAGCTAATTTTCGAGCTTTGGGTCACTCAATCTAACAAAATTCTGCTAACAAAATATGAAGTGTTTAACAAAATTCCAGACTACATAGTTAAAGCAAGTGTGATACAGCAAGTCCGAGATTTCTATCGCTCCATTCTAACTGATACATCTTCCCTAACACCCAAATGGGGCAAGCCACTTGTGCGGTAGATATCTTCGGTGATGCGAGACTTATGGGGCTTGGTCAAGGCTTCAAAGCTGCCTCCAAGTCGTCTACAAGCTTATCCGCAGCGTCTTGGGTAGGGGCGCTTTGACATTGACCCACGCAGTTGCGTATGTGTGATGAGACCCATTCCGTTTGAGTAGATCCTTAAGACCTGTAGTCTTAGCTTCTCTGTTGATTTGTAGTTTGACTACAACGTAATCGGAATTGTCCTGCCGCCGTTCGCCCGCGTCGAGTCGAATTTCCCATTTCGAGTTGTTCTTTGTAGTGTCAGCCGGATAGATGCGACGACCTGCATTATTAGAGCCAAAGTTGAGTAGGCGTGCTGGACCAGAATTGGTTTTCATGGCAGCATCAACCATGTCTCGGAGGTTTTTCTTGATAGTGTTCATAGTGCTGTTGAGTGAGAGAATATATATCAAATAATACTTTTAAATGTGATGAAGTGGATGAATTGTTTTGAGGAATCTTGAATATCTTTGAGGATAAAGCCTTCATTTATATCTTTTGTCGGTACTGCGCGGTATGTGAGGAATACATCGCATTTTAGACCTTCATACCGTTGCTGCTGATGCCGTCGTGAAGAAACCTAACCAGAGTATAATCATTGGTGGTTGCTTCACCGTCGCTTCATTTCATATATTAAGAGGAGGCATAGTACAATAATTTAAGGCAAACCTCTCCAACACTACGGCACCTAAATATGAGTCCGCTCGCGAACCGCCCGCGGCTGCTGAGGCGCACGGTTGCATAGAACTAAGAGCACGTACTAACCGCACTTACCGAAGTGTCAGCCTCCTTGCCTCAACTACCACTGGGGTCGAGTTGATAACTCACCGTTCTCGTCTTGAATCGGCTACCATGAAATATATCCATAGATTTGCCCTGAGCAGCCACCTATCACCCCTAGATTTGCTCGTTCTTGTCTACATCCTGCACTCAGTAGCCAACATTGGAGTTCAAGTGCCTACAAAATGGCACAAACTAACGTAACAGTGAGAGGTGAGCAAATCAAAGTCTTGGTGTTGCGACCTAATAAATCTAACCCATCTTTCTTAGATTCAAGGTTTGATCTAGATGCTTTGTATCGATTTACCTCAGGGCGATGGCTTTGGAGGGAAAATGAACAGCTTGCAGCACGTTACGTCAAATTCGACTTACGGAAACTCTGTCGACTTGCTGCTAGTTCAACCGGCTCAAATTCTTGTACAAAAGTTGTGGAACTTTCCGAGGGCCAGTATAACAAAGTTTTATTGACCATGGATGACGGGAAAGAGGCTATCGCAAAGCTGCCAAACCCTAACGCCGGACGACCCCACGTCACCACGGCTAGTGAGGTTGCCACCATGAACTTTGTACGTAATCATTGTTCGAATTCAACTGAATCTCTATACTAACTTTGCTAGCTGAGAAGTGCTTCTCTCCCGATTCCTCATATCTATGCGTGGAACTCTAAGCTGGGTGACAATCCTGTTGAAGCCGAATATATCATCATGGAAAAGCAACCTGGGGTGGCATTAAACGATGTGTGGGATGATATGGAAGGCTCTCAAAAGGCTGAAATTTTGAAGCAGGTCATTGAGATCGAAAAAAAAACTTGCTTCTATCAAATTCACTAAATTTGGGAGTTTAGATTATAAGCGAGACCTGCCTCTATCTGACAGTACTACCCCACTGTACATCGATGGAAACGGTAACGCAATACATAGCGCCGAGTTTGAGATTGGGCCTACCAACCATCGGTCCTTCTTTGATTTTGGAAAGGGCGCATTAACTATAGATCGTGGACCATGTATGCGCCCACCCTGAGTTTCCAAATCCATGTGATGCTGATCTATTGCCTTAGGGTCTACACTTGAGGAGTATGTTGCGGCGGTCGCGCATAGAGAGATTGCCTATGTTGAGAAAGGACTCAAATACCCTAACATGCCTGAAGGACTCTTTAACGGACCGAGACAGTACCAAGCTAGTGCATCGACTAAGATGTTAGCTCTAAGCAACTATCTAGAGGTAGCACCAGATGTCTTGCCAGAGGAAGAAGCAACGCATGCCGCTGCTCTTTGGCATTGCGATTTGCATTCGCAAAATATTTTCGTTGACCCAGAAAACCCGGCTCGAATCACCGGAATCATTGACTGGCAAACCATAAGTGCATCCCCACTTTTCTCACAAGTTACCCGCCCCGGTTTTCTTGATTTTAATGGTCCAATCCCTGATGATCTGGGTAAGTCAGCCTACCAGAAAACTTCGATAGATTATCTCCAGATAAACAACACGAGGCAAAGGCATTGCAACAAGCTCAGACGCTCCACAATCTCTACATGGCCCGGTGTTATCAATAAAATCCTCAAGCGTTCCTAGCCATGCAGCAAAAGGACAGTCTGCGTCACCAAGTTACCGTCGTGCCAGGCACGGTTCTGATGGACTATGAACCGTACCTCAACCACCTTTTGAGGGATGTTCAGAAAGAATGGGTAAATATTGTAGGCCAAGGATCCAATGGGCACCCTTTAAGGCCCTGTCCACTCCGATTTTCGGCCGCCGTGGTTGAACAACAGGAAAGGGACGAGGAGCTGTGGGCTCAGGGAGTCGAGTTGATGAATAATTTCGTTATTGACGTAGGAGGTTTCAAACATTGGGATGGTAGGGTTAATAATGACGATTACGAGACTATAAGAAACGAACTGGCTAGTGGTATCCAGCGATTTTTGGATCGCCAGGCTAGAAATGAGGAGGAGCGGGATGCGTGGCTGAAAGCATTACCATTTGTCGATCAGGAATAGGAAGATTAGATAATTGTAGGCTACGGTCATGTAATATTGTCACCTTGAAAGATAGCCAATATACGTGCTGTATGGTGACTGCAAGGAGTAGTACGATTTATCGCTGTTATTCTGTTGTTTTCGTTCAGCGCTCTCGGACACTAACATAGCATTGGCTCTTGAGATAGATATAAGGACTAGCCTGACATACTTCAAGATTCATTAACTCTCATGTGATCTTCCAGTGTCGTTCTCGCTATTCTCCCACTACTCAGTAGCGGTAAAGATTCGTCAGCTTAAGGTTTCTAGAATTGAACTCTGCTATGTAATAGTCCCCGTCATCTAAGCGCTAGACACTGATAGTTCGGCGACCATTGAACTCCGACGATGAAGACTCCGAACCACCACCTATTGAAATCACTGAATAGATTGCTCTGCCTGGATAGTAATATCGGCTGACCCGATGGCTTATGCTTTCGCAACTTCCGATATGCTTACCTGCGCATCTCCGGGAGTTTATACGCATCACAACTGCCGAATTTATCATCAGATACCGATCCCAACAGAAAATTTCGCACTTTGAAACCACCGAGAACCGTCTCATGCGATAATATCCCGGAACAACTGCACCATCCCCTGTCAACATCTCGCAAACCTCAACTTCGCCGTAACGGGATCGACATGGTTGCGGCTATCGCTCTTGCAACGAACAACACATAGAAATCTATCCTAGTGTCACTTCTATAGCCAATTTTTTGACCATGCACAATCTTATAGCTTCTAACAGTTTCATTGACACTTGCGTCACCATTCTAAATTCTAAATCCCAAATCTGTGATACTGATATACACGAGAGCCAATTTGGCCATTTCTAACCACTTTCGCGATTCACCTTGTAGGAAGTGAGCGTAGATAATTCTTGATCATCAAAACTACCTGATCCAGCCCTTTGGCCCACCCCATTCTCCTTTCACATGATATCGGTCGTACACCCAAGGGAAGAAGTCTTTCTTCAAATGATAGAATGCGCGGCGCGGAACGGCCTGGTCAATACCAAACCATTCATTGAACGTCTCCTTTGGCACGCCACCGTACTTGAATTCTGCAAGAAGCACTTCCTTCTCTCCTGTTAGGAGCGGGCACGACGTGTAGCCGTCATATTCCGACGAAGGTTCTTTCCCTTCCATGGCGAGTAAGAGGTTATGAGTGAGAACGGGTGCTTGTGATGTTATCGCAGCGACGGTTTTGGATGTTGGTAAACTCGATGCATCGCCGACTGACCAAACATTCTTGTATATTTTGTGACGCAAAGAGTGCTGGTCAACGTCTACAAAGCCTGCTTCATTACCCAGGCCGCTCTTCCTGATGAAAGCATGTGGTACGTTTCTAGGTGCAACATGAAGGAAGTCGAATTTTCGTTGTACCTGCTCTTTGCCACTAGGGCGATCGAACGTCGCAGTGTTACCCTCTATTGAGACGAGGTTGTGCTCGAATAATCCTGTAACTCCTCTCTTTTCTCGAAGCTCATTTAGTTTGGCGCTATACTTGGGTACGCCGAACATGGTAGGTAGGCCGGTAGCAAAAGTGATCTGGATCGCTGATTGGCTGGGCGCGTAGTCGTATAAGCCCGATTTCCTCCAGAAGTCCAACGCGAGCCACATAATCTTTTGAGGTGCTCCAGCGCACTTCACAACGCCAGTTGGCTGAGTGAAAATGGCAGCACCTTTCTGCAGGCGTTGAATATTCCGAAAGACTTTATCGCAGTAGTCGTAGTTGTAGATGGAGGCTACGGGTCTATCGGGATCAGCCATGGCTTCGGTAAGGCCCTCGACGCTGCCATAGTCGACTTCGACGCCTGATGCAACAACAAGTTGCTCGTAGTGAATCCGGTCGCCATCTCCAAGCGATAGGTAATTATCCTTTGGATGAATGGCTGTGACGTTCTTGTTGTAGAACTTTAGCCTAGGTTCCATGAGCCCGTGCATCGGTCTTCTCAAGTCTTCCTTATTTTTCAAGCCACCTCCAACAAGTGTCCAACCCGGTTGGTAATGGTGCCATATTGCCGGGTCAATGACCGCAATGTCGTCTTTAGCGAAGTTGCCCTTGCGAAGGAGCTGATGGCTGAGCGCGATGCCGGCGGAGCCGCTACCTACAACGATAACTTTATGATTATTCGTCGTGGTGGTCGCCGGCGAAACGGTAGCGAGACCTCGAATTGCCTGAAAGCAATTTGCCTTGGCATTTGATTGGCTGGATGCCAATAATGCACGGTGGCGCAATGCAAGCATTGCAATAGGAAATGATCCTGCAGTTATGCAAGTGCGGGCACGCGAAAAGGTAGCCGCGGGCAATTGGCGCCCTTTTGAATTGTAGCAATATCTATTTGCCGTTTTCCTCAAGTTTCGTTGCTGCGGTATCTATTACCTGTCGGGGAGGCGGAATGAAAAAATAATGAGTGACGTACGAGTTTTGTAAGTCGGCGACCAACATCGGCGTCTCGTGTGGTATTCCGAACCCTGCCGCATCACGCGATAAAACCCGCAGCAGCCATCGATAGATTCCCATGGAGGTAGATATAATGTTGCAACTCAGACAACCTTATCAAACCATGTTCGATAAGGGCTCGGGACTCATTTGCAAATCGGCATCATTCAGGACATGAGGAATTCACAACTTTTACGCAGCACAAAATCCGCTCGATTATTGTCGGCTGAAACAAAACACGGGAAAAAGCACCAATTTCTACATTATCAATCCCCTGCGATAATTAGAACTGCATTACATCAATCGGCAGGCCAGAAACAGACCATAGCCCCGGTAAACTGGACAAGGCTTGCTGCTACCACTTCCATCTGGTCGTTCCTGAGACTCACGAGAACAAAATTCCAGGGCCGGGCACTCTATGGTACCAGTACCGTGATAAATCGGGAGCCAGTCATTCAAAGCTTGTTTGAAGAGCGAACAGGGACATGGCAATACGTAGTTGCAGACCCTTTGACAAAGAAGGCCGTCATCATCGACTCCGTGCTTGATTATGACCCAGCAACCCAAAGCATTAGCACATCAACAGCCGATAGCATACTAAAAACTATATCGGAAAACGGCTACCACATCGAAAAGATATTGGAAACGCATGCACATGCCGATCATCTGACAGCAGCCTCTTACCTCCAATACCGTCTTAGCCAACAGCACGGGTTCAAACCGCCTATTTGTATCGGAAAACGTATTAGCAAAGTCCAGGAGCTGTTTGCTGTAAAGTATGGTATTGACGCCGACGAGTATAGCGAAGCTTTTGATTACCTCTTCGAGGATGATGAAGTATTCGGGGTTGGCCATTTAACTGTGAAGATTCTCCATCTTCCTGGGCACACTCCCGATCATATAGGGTATCAGATCGCTGGTGAGTATTGTACCGAAAGTTTCATGGATTCGGAATAATACTGATGCTAATGCAGGTAATGTGTTTTGTGGAGATTCGATCTTCCATGCAGACATCGGCACTGCACGATGTGACTTTCCCGGTGGCAGTGCCAAAAACTTGTACGAATCGGCGCGGAAATTGCTCCAATTACCGGAAGATTTCAAGATTTGGACAGGTCATGATTATCCGGCTTGTCCTGAACGCTGTGAAGCTGTACCTTGGATGACTGTACGAGATCACAAAGAGAAGAACAAGCATCTTTCTAAAGATGTCCAGAAAAATGAATTTCTCAAATTGAGAGTAGAGCGTGATGCAAATTTAGCAGCACCAAGATTGTTGGATCCTTCTTTACAAATCAACATTCGCGCTGGCAAGCTGCCTCGTTCAACACCCGGTGGGGAGCGCCTGATGCATCTTCCAGTGAAGATCAGGGGTGAGGTATGGTAGTTGAAAACATATATTTCCGATGCAACGAAAGGGCGCATATATTCGTGCTGGTAGTTGAGTGTATTGCAACGTGATCTATTGGTGTATCTTGTGCTAAACGTTCTTATAATTTCACGAAACATTGTATGTGCAGTTTTACGAACTCAAATTAGAGCGTATCAAATAGTGGCTAGAGTGCTTCTTCTTGGCAGACTTCACTTCCAAACATGTCGGAGATGTCTAGGGGCTCTATAACCTAACCCTAGAAAAAGGACGAAAGTAAGCGCCTGTAATACTATTTAGAACTATCATATCGATCTTCACTAAAAGGGAAAAACGAGGGAAATTGGTGACTGATCCTTTGTAATTGCTTCCTCTGCGTCGATAGTGGTAATATGGCTTGGTAGGAATGGATAAAAAAAAACTCGTGGTATATCTCCTCTTAGCCACCACGCTCGGTTCTAAAGCCTTTAGGGCTATTATGACAACTTTGGCGTATTAAACCAAGAATCGTATTGTATATCCAGAGAATTCTACCAAGAATGCCGGTCTATCATAAACATAAAGCACCAAACATGACATTCATACACTCATTTTCATTGCAAGAGCGCCATGCGGCTTGTACCCCACAACCTCGAAATCCTCGGGCGTCCACCCATCTATACTCCCTCCTCCTTCCCTCTTAATATTCATCGTAGGAAACTCCCTCGGCTCTCTCTCCACCTGCACCTTCAACGCCTCGACATGATCTGCATACACATGCGCATCGCCCATAGTATGCGTAAACGTGCCCGGCGTCAAATCACACACATGTGCCAGCATATGCGTAAGCAACGCATAACTCGCAATATTAAACGGCACACCAAGCCCCATGTCGCAGCTGCGCTGATACAACAGCGAATGCAACACGCCCCTTTTCTCGCCGCGTGGAAATGAGACGTAAAACTGCGCAAACATGTGGCACGGCGGCAGGGCCATTTTCTTCAGGTCGGCGGGGTTCCAGGCGCTCAGGATGATGCGACGGTCGTGCGGCTTGTTGCGCAGCTTGTCGATGACGTCGGCGAGCTGGTCGACGCCCTTGCCCGTGTAGTCGTGCGCGTGGCCCTTGTATTCAGCGCCGAAGTGCCGCCATTGGAAGCCGTAGACGGGGCCCAACTCGCCTTCGTCGTAGTGTGAGAGGCCGACGCTGTCGAGGTATGCGCGGCTGCCGTTGCCGTCCCAGATTTTTATGCCCGCAGATGTGAGGGCTGCAGCGTGTGTGGAGCCGGCGATGAACCAGAGGAGTTCGGCGACGACGGCGCGGAGGAAGACGCGTTTGGTGGTGAGGAGGGGGAGGATGAGGGTGGGTGAAGTTGTGGAGGAGGTGGAGGGTCGAGATAGGGAGAATTTTAGTTGTGGAGGGAAGGGGATGGCGTAGGTTCCAGTGCCGGTGCGATCGGGTCTGTGTTCGCCATTCTGTAGTATCTCGTTGATTAGGTTGAGGTATTGGTATTCTTCGTGCGATGGGTTGGTGGGGGTTATAGATGTGCCATTGGAGGATGTGGTTGCGCCCTGGCCGTTTTGCAAGGGCTTAGAGTGGGAGATGACGGGTTCCAGAGTTGAGGAGGCCATTGTTTATTTTCTTTGGGCTTGCAATGGCAGTGAAATGATTTTGCGTGGTGCTGGAGAATAAAGTGCTTCACGCATCGCGTGGGAACGCGACTGCGCGACTGGTTCTTAGAGCTTCCCGTACCTCGTTCAGTCCGTGTCTACACAACATCCCCTCCACAATCCTGCACTCACAACATGGAGGAGGAACAGGCAGCCCACCATCTACTAAATGTTCTTGAGGAGCGCGAGTTAAATGTCGACCTCGACAAAGTTCTTCTCGGTTTCGAGGATGAGCAAATCAAGCATGCGACTGCAGCATGGGTGGATGAATACCTGCACGAGGAGACGCTGTTGACAAAGGAAGAACTCGAACTGTGTGTTTATATCGCCCAAGGCAAAAAGTATTTTCCTAACGCGTACTCAGATATCAGACACTAAAGAAGAAGGGGCTTTTGCACCAGTACGAAAATGTGGGCGACAGTGTCCGCCCCATCTTAGACCACGACATTGCCTCTGCAATTGAATCGTTGCGGAGCTCTACTGAGGCTATAGAGGCGCAGTGTAAATTCCTAGAGGCTCAGAAAGACGCCCTTGTCAAATTGAAAGCACTGGACAAGCCTAATCTGGATGCCGAGCACGCACGCAACGAGAGGAGAAGAAAAGAGGGACAGGAAAAGGCGAGACTAGACGTTGCTGTATGTTTTCCTATCAATTCCGACGAGCATGACTGAATTTTTAAGGTCGACGATGTAGCTGTGGCTATTACCGAGCAGTTGGCCGAGTCACAAAGGGAGGTCGAAACCGAGAAATCTACCATCAAGAGCTATTTAAGCGAGCGACTCGCATCTGACGATCAAATCCTCAGCAAACTTCCAGGAATCGTGTCTAAACTGGTTACAGAGCTAGACGACAAAACCGAAGACGAAAAGTCAATTGATCAGTGGTGCAAAGCTATTGTCTCTTTCCGTACTAGCGAGATCAAAGCCCGAGTCGATGCAGTTTATCTTCGCAACTTATCTGGACAAACTTCAAATGGCCACGCCAATGTGTCAGAGGAGGAGCTCAAGGAGCAAAAAGCTGCTCTGCAAACCGAGCTGGAAGAACTGCACTCAGAGATTGCATCCGTTGCTGAGATGGTGGTTGAGCACGAGCTAAAGAAGCCCATGAATGAAATGAAGGAGCGAAAAGATCGAGAAGTGACACGAGCGCGGGCCGCCTGGCTCAACTACGTGTGTCCTTTATCATTCTTTACTAAGCTTAGCTGACGACCACAGGTTTTGTCCACGCTCGATTACATGGGCAAACGCCTCAACACCATAACCACCAGCACCCAAGACACAAACGAGTTCCAATGCGCCCTCGCACAAGTCAGCGAGGCAGCATCAAAACACCTACCAGACCTGCACACCACGCCCCAAACCACACCGTCCCGACGAAGAACCACATCTGGCCCATTATCCGCCTTCACGCCCTTTGTCAAATTACGACCAACCAAAGCCCTCGACCTCCCGCCTGCTCTCCAAGACGCCCTCCGCCACACTGGCATACCATCCAACCAAGACACCCTCGAAGCCCTGCGAGACTCGCTAATTAGCACACAACTCCAGCAAACAAATAAGCTACAAGAGCATTACGAGTCAACATCGGCCGCGACACACGATCGCCTCGCCTCGCGCACAAGCAAGGCAGATAAAGACACGCAAGCACTATCCGACGCCTTGTTCCAATTTACGCCATTCAAAAGCGCGTGTTTGACGGATTCGCAATTGGAAATTATGATGGCGGATGTGGAGAAGCAGGTGCAAGAGAGGCAGACGGAGTTGATGGATGCCGAAGGAAATGAGTTGAGGTTGAGTGATCCGAAGGTAAGGGCTTTTATTGCGAAGTATGGAAATAGGAGGAGGCAGCGGTTAGTTGTTTGTCCGATGTGGTAGGGAAGGAGCTTGTTGTGCGTCGAGTAGGAAGGAGGAACGATACGTTTTTGTGATGTGGTTCTGGGACTATTGTGTGAAGGATTGGTGATTATGAGGGTATCAAAAGCCACTGTTCCTATAGGAGCTCGACACTGTCAACCACAAGAGTAGGATGATTATTCTCTTACATACTAGTGCTAGAAACACAAGATGCTGTGAATCATTTTGATTTTGAATCGCCGAACACATCCTACTTTTTATATCTACTCTTTGATGCTATCCGCACCATCTATTGAATCTTTACAATTTAAGAAATCCCTACCCTCCTACGTTATCTTCTACCATGTCCTGCGCAGGCTTCGGGCTTGTAGTAGTAGTTCCATCACTCAGCAGAAAACAATTATAATTCCTCGAAGCAGCATCCATGAGATTAGAAGCCACGCATTGATCAGTGTTACAGCCTGCGAAAAGCAACTTCTGGATACCGCGAGCCCGTAACAAATGATCGGCCTCAGCACCGCCCCAAATTCCCGATAAGCGATTCTTCAAGCTTGACAGCCCGATTTCACTGCCGAACTCGGGCAGCTTCTTGTCACCTTCGAAGTTAGTGTCTAGTGCGAATCCACGCACGGTTGTAGATGGCATTCCATCAATGTCCGTCTGTTTCAAGCCCCCGTTCGGGCCAAAGTATGGGAACTCCAGCCTTTCTACACGTTGGAATCGCCTGACCTTGCAGCTTCTTGACAGCCTGTAGGCCCATACCCTCACGCGGTCGTCCAAGGACCCGCGACGGCAATTAGTTTTGGAGATTGATGATGACCGGTGCGGTTTTTTTTGGGGCCGACCGTGACTAGAGGCCCAGGTATGCAATGCCATGCGAGGGTACACTTTTGGAGCATCTGGCGTGGGAGGATGCGTGATGTCATAGCCGTTGGCCTCAGAGTGGAGCCAAAAGTTATCTGGACCACCGATGATCTTGACATTCTCTATTACTACTCGAGAGGTATTGCGTGTAGAAGGGCCGCAAAGGGGTCGTGGGAGTATTGAATGCTAATTGCTGCGAAGTAGCAATTGTAATCGAGGTGGGAGTCGTTAAAAAGCGACACCTCTGATTGGCTATGAGCATCGTCCGAATGATACTTCTCAAGTGTTCAACGTCCCACTCTTCAGGCTGACTGAGAGAAAGCATGATCTAATCATTGCAACTGCTGTCAGGGGCCAAATCTAAATCATGACCAATAAAGCATTGCTGTAACCCGTTACAAACGTTCACAAATCAAATCGAGGGTTGGAATATGTTTTTAGTGTTTATCTATGCTGGGTGTCCAACTTCATCCAAAGCTACCGGCTTACCCACGTAGCTTTATTATGGCATCCAATCACAGTATTATGATACTGAAAAGTCTCTGGCCTGAAACATGCCAAGCCGCCTAGTACAATAGCATAGAATATTGAACATGATATCGCCTACAATGAACAACTAATATGAAACTTCTTAGTGCCCGAGGTAATGTGATATTCGGTGTCACTCCCACCATATAGGCTGTCGTTTGAGAAAAATCATAACGGATGGAGTATTGTATAGACATCAAGACCTATCGCATAGTCTGCCCCACCTAATGAGCGCATAGAAATGAAACCGGTAGGCAGTACAAGAAGTATACCAGTTATAGTGGCAGCGGGAGCGACAACATGCCAAAATGCCATGAATGAAGTGAGTGGATACATCGTAGAAACGGCAATAGCACTGAAACCAATCAAGGGATAAATAAGAATCTGCAAAAATGTAATCACCGATACAATCAATTTCTTTACGAAGCAGGCGCTCCCGAAACGGGGCATTTTGGATCCGCGTTTGCAATCTTTGCCACAAACTCAAAACGGGAGCTATACCGACGAACCATGATAGTTCAATCGTGGAATCGCCTAGGATAAACCCCATACTTGCCCACAAGATGACCCATTTTTCTAATCTCGTACTGGTATTTTCCTAGAGGAGGGAATGATGCCCTAACTCCTAACCCTAATCTCAACAGCGTAATGAGGTTAATATTATCATCTCAATATCATGCTAATAGCGGATCGAGTGTAAAATTATTCTGCTAGCGCCACCAGCTAAAAAAATGTAACGATTCAATACTTTAACGATCTAATTTTATCCGCATACCACCTCAATCTTTGCAGCATCCTCACCCTGTTCCAACACCTACCTTCAAAACTATAACACATAAAAACTGGCTAGAGATATATTCAAATAATAAAAATATCTCATCACTCAGGCTACGTCGAAATGGTCTCCTATAGTATCGTAGAACACACCCTAAGCGGCACGGTAGGCCCTCCTATAGGTGAGCCGAGGTGCCTATTGGGGAAGATATCCATGGCAATTATGATAAACTTTTGCCTCTGGTCGTATCTTTAGTAGATGGTAACGTAGGTGTATTATTATTTTGTATAAAACTTACCCATCAACGACTATCGCAGCGCCGGTAATATAGCTGCTGTAAGGAGAGAGTAGAAAGGTAATTGTATTAGCGATCTAGAGCTAGTTAGTCAAGGCCTGGACATGTTTATCTATGGAACTATAATACTTCTCCCGGATTTGCCATTCGTTGCATAGGAATAGGCTGCAGTATCGCTGGACCAATGCTGTGATAGAACTGCTCGATCATTGGGGTTTGGGTTGTCCTAGAGTGTCGGTTAGAAGTTAACTGCCTATATCTAGGGCCACGCCATACCCGGGACAGACACTGTTAATTCTAATCTTATCCTTCGCGTGATTGACAGCATCCTATAATGGTGTTACTATGCTCAGCGCGGTGTTACGGTTTTGTTGTTCATACTGCTTTCGTCAGTCCTACAACTCCATGTTTGCTCGTAATGTACGCAGGTGACCCAAAGGCGCCTAGGCCTGCAATCGATGCTGTGTTTACAATCGTTCCCCGTGTTTCGCTGAAATCGCTAAACAATTACACTTAGTAGTAATCTCACATAAGCGTGTCGACGTCAACTTACCCCTCAGGAATCGGTTCTTGGTTCAAGAAGTGCTTGATAAATTCCTTTTGGGTATTCCACAGCCCAATAAGGTTAATGTCTAATACTCGCATGAAGTCATCCTGGTCAAGAGTAGTACTACTACCACGATGTGTTCCAGTAATACCAGCGTTGTTGGCAACGTAGTGAATACGCTTAAAATGACTGATAGATTTATTCACGGCTTGGACAACGGATTCTGGTTGAGATACATCGAGAAAAATGCTGAGAACCTGAGCGTTCGGCGCTGCTAGTTCGATCTCTTTTTTAGTATCGGCCAAGCCATCCACATTGAGGTCAGCAATTGCCAGTCCTTGGACTCCATGCTTGGCAAGACATATTGCAGTTGCTTTGCCGATTCCTGTAATATGTGGTTAGCCGATGACCTCGAGAGTGGTACCGGGCTCGGAACTGCATTCACCTGACGCAGCGCCGCTGATATAGGCGTTTCCTTGGAGTTGCATTTTGAGTGTTAGGGAAATGTAATTTAAAAAGCTAACTACAGGGTGAAAAGGCAACAATATTTTCGTATCACTTCGACTTCCTCAACGTAGCCCGCGTTAATTTATGTCCAAACGTCTAGCCCCGCCGTTGTCGGAAGTGCCGGATTTATGTATCGTTCATCGGAACACCGCCGGAACACTACGTTGGCTGGATCCGTTGTGCCATCCTCACCATTGTGTACCTGACCACGTAAATATCGTGCGGGGCTCGCTGCCCAAAGGCGCAGTGTGTATGACCATGTGTCTTGTCGCAACCTGCTTTTAATGGCGCGAATGCACAATAGTCTAACGGCATATTGACACATCGAATGATATCCTGCATACGTGAACCTTGATTCCAGCTAGTTAGAGGTAGTTGTTCTGCTAGCCTCGGGGCTTTTACTTGCTGAGAAAAGTCTCACTGCAAAGATATCGACAGACATGTCGGGGAGGCATGACTCATCAGTCTAGATTAGTGCGAGGTGAAGGTTATACTATTAGTGCAATGCCAAGCATGATTTATCTTGATTGTCACTTCTTCCTTGTTTCAGTGTTTAGCATGATTATGAGAGTTACTAACTTTCTTCGTGTGCTTGTATTGGAGGGAAAGAGCACAGAAATAGGGTACAGGTTATTGGTATATCGGGTAGAATTCCTGTAGCGTTGGTTGTATTTCGAGCAATTAGGAAGGCTAAATTTTTGCGATCTTGAGGCTCTCGTTGGTGTAGAAAGGGTTATATTTGAAGGGTGTGAATTGGGCATTCTTATGCAGCGAGCTAGGCTTCGATAAATTCTTTGAAGCAACAATTGGCTAGATAAATGCGATCGAGTCTTTGCAGCGCGGTGTAACTTCCAAGAACCTATGGGATAAGGGCAAGTTCAAGCTCACGAGGCGGATAAGAGGGACTTGTGTAAAGAAACGACGGTGATGGAGATACTAAAAAGGTCAATTAAAGGCGACGAATTTAAACATTCGTTGACCTCCATGCGGCTCTTCTTACTGACTGCACTTTATGGTGGTACAGTTTCGCAGCACCTAAGAGCAAAATATAGTACCAAGACACGCGGCCAAAGTAGATAACAAAGTCGTACAAGGCAGCATTAAACGCGCTGTTATGACTAAGCTGATCGGTCGAGTCTAGAGAGTCGTAGCTCTCCGTACTAGTGGTGTCTAGCGACTTGGTCTAACGTTTGCGTGTCGACTTTGCCATTGAAGCTGTGAACGAAGCCTGTCCATATTTCCTAGTTGAAGTCGGCGGGTATCAACTCCAGCCCCTTTGCGATCTTGAATTTAGAATCTTAGCTTGTGAGCTAAATGTAGTGGAGCGTGAATCCATGTGCTGGCTTATGCAAGCTATCATTTGTACATAAATAATGTCACTAGAAACTTTCCCTGAACAAGTACGCTCGCAGCGGCTTCAGGAAAATTTTGGAATTCTTAGGCTGATGCCATACCAAATGCTCGTTGATGTCTTCGACGATGGTTATCTCACGTCCTAATATTTCTGCCGGTGAAGAGGACTAGCGGATTGCGGGGTTCCAGCATCGTGAAGGTGTTTATAAATCTTATCCGGATGAATAAGGTTTAGATAAACATTTATATATTTATCTAGATCATTTTGGCTAGCTCTGGATCGCGGCGAAGCTCCTTTGTAGGTAATCCATGCAGGCCGAGCGAATAATAGAGGTACCTTGATCAGGCTGGCATCGAAGGGCGGCTCAAGCGCAGTATGCTGATCTGCCATTAGGGTTGAGGAGCTTGGCGTCTTGTAAAGCCAAAGAATAGAGGTTGAGAACAATGACATGCCTAAATGATGAGCCTTGTTGGCGCAGTTTAGGGCCGTTCACCTTGTAAGCAGTGGGAGTCCTCCACGGCTGCGCAGTATAAGAAGCGAGCCTTATGCCGTTTCGCACGTTAGGGCTATCAGGGAGTATGCCCGTCTTTGCTTATATTCAGCCCTCAGCACCACGAGGGCGCCTTCCACTTTTCAATCGACTCGCCAATTCCCTACTACACGTCTACAACACTCTAAGCGTCGCCATGCCGTATCTGCTTTCAATAGGGCCAGCCTTGTCGGCTGGCAAAACACACAATCGAATTCCAAGAGCGTTTTCTACGGAATATTAGGCTTTGAACGGGGAAAAACGAGCAAAGAAGTTTGGAGTATCGTCGGGCACTACTCGAGAAATAAAGGAGAGGACGATACTCCTGAGATAATGGTCCTGTCTACATGAGATAGTACGAAGAAGTGAGTTATCAATCGCTAATATCAAGTTTCCTAATTACCGACGACCGGGTTTCTTGCGGAAGTTGATAGTAAATCTAGTGGCGAGAAGGTTATAACAACAAAGGATGGTTATGGTATGGTCGGGCATATTATGTTCGATCGACACTTCTGGGGCTTCACACAACTTTACGCAACGCCTCATGGTACTAAGGTCCGCGCGGGGTAAGTTCTCCGGGTATCGTGTCAGTGCTACTTGTCTGGTGTTCCGATAAGTATAATAACTATCAATGGAATGGGAGAGCACGCTTATGGCTCCTGGATGAGCAGAGAGGGCAACAATAACGCAATGTGATTACGTGACTTCCTCGCGCGTGACCTACCGGACTACTGGACCATGGTCTACGCATATCACCCAAGCTTCTTGCCACGAATATTTATCAAATCAAAGATTATGGTCGCCTATTATTATAGAGTTTGAGGAGATACGTGGCACCATAGAGGTGAGTATCGGGCCTGAGTATACTACCATAACCTCAAAGGGTGGCCCTTGGTCTTCGTATACTATAGCTACGGCGGGGCTCTGTTAACAAATTGTCTAGTCTAAGCACATACCCTAGAAGGTGAGAGCAGTCATTCACTTTACAAGTCGACGTACAGAATACTGTTCTTTGGTACTCTACACAGAGGCTTTCCTCAAGATGATATCCTCAAAATGACCGAGAAGCTTTATCTAGAGGAGTCTCTACCTTGATGCAGGCTACATCAACCTCCGACGGCTTTATGTCGCAACTTGAGCTGTTTGAAAACATTATTAGGGATCGCCGAGCTGGTAATTTCTACGAGGCGGAACTAAAGCCCATACCAACTCAGGTAAGCTAGCTCACCTGTTGTGGATCTTTGTATATTTACTAGTAGAAGCTTGAAGATGGAAGATGACACAGATCGGGCCGACCAGTCCTGCGGTCAGAGAACGAAAGATCTTTGTCAATGCAAACCACACCAATATGGTGAATTTTAGCTCCCGATTTCGATTCTACGTATTCTGCGGTGCCTAAGATACTGTAAGAGTTAATTAGGCATACAGGGAAGGTTGCGGGAAGTCGCTATGGTATTCCGGTTGTTCATTTTCAGAGCAACGGACCGGTACTAACCGGGGCTAGCAATGCCCATTGATACACCTACCAAGCGAACCACAGTACCTTTCGAAAAGTCTGTAAAGCTCTACGGAGAGACCGATATGTTAGCGTAATTGGCAGAGAAATTAGATTCGGTAACCTATTATCGTCAAGCAGTGCATACGGGCTTAGGCGGGATAGGGTAAGCCCTGCCAACCTTGATATTCCTCGTTGCCATCCGCTAAGAGAGGTCAGCAAATCGGCTATTGCGATTGAGTACGGGAGATACGTCTCGGAAGAAATCCTAAAATATGGGTATTCTGAGTGCGCGGTTCAACAGCGGCTCGCTGCAGCCAGAGCTAACGCGAAATCGTCGGCATGTTGAATACTGAGGGTTGGGATGCGCCAAAAGTTGATGCATTAGGACTTGTGTGCGACTACCTCTCCGAAGAGCGAATCGGTTTTTGGATTATGATCTTGGATAATATAGATGACCAGGCTCTTTTATCGATGAACTATGCTCGACAAGAGAAATTGGCCGGCCAACTCCGTCCACTTTCGTCTTTCTTACCGTAGGGTTCACGCGGGTCAATTCTCGTTACTTTACATAATAGAAAGATAGGCGAAGACCTCATAGGGAGCGTATCCTTCATTATCCTGGTGTTTGCCTTGGATGAGGTCGACTCGATTCAGCTTCTACGAGAAGGATCAGGAGGCACCACTTCGCCTGACGAAGACGTGGTTGAGCTTGTAAAAATTCTTGATAATCATGTGCTTTCAGTCAAATTACGGCTGCCAACATGTTGAATGGTATGTCAAGAATGGCTATCACTCAGTATCTTAGCAAATATCGAAAGGCTCTTAAGAACCAGCGCCCGAAAAGCTTATGCCCCAAGCCGTTTGAATGACCTGGCAACTGCCGTTCGACGCAGTTCACAAACAACACCCTCATTTATTCAAGATTTTATCTTTGATGAGCTTACTACACTTCGACGACACGCTAGACTTTCTATTTGCGGACTATATGCCACCATACGAAGCTAACCCTACCTTCGAAGACGAAAACGAACCTCCACCTCAGTTTTTGTTGATAGTCCCGGACGGTGACAAGCAATTCGATCATAGACTCGTCCAGCACTCCACACGATCCTGGCTTACCGCCAATCACGAGACGCACCAGAGGATTCTGGAGGCTCGTTCACTAATTGTTGAAGCATTTCTAGACTGGAAAAGGTGTCAAGCTTTATTACCTCATGCTGAAGCAACGTTGTCTCTTGATATCGGCCTAAGAACGAGTGTTAGAGATTACAACGAGGCAAGATGCTATACAACATCGCATACATTGAGGACATTAAGGGAGGCCATGCAGCCACCTTGCATCATTTCGTTGCTATGGAGCAGGTTCAGTCTGAATCGCTTCAAGAGAATGACAAGCTGTTTGTTTAGATGTGGGCTGTGTGCTATCAGCTATCTCTGAGATGGTTCGGCAGGAAGAAGCACTGCATCAGGTCCACTGCATCAGGTCAACTCCAAGTTACTGGGTCTGGATCAGCGGCGGCCCAACTCGGTGTACTCGCTAGCGCTTCTGGAGGATAAAGCAAGAACCACGCTCGACGACGACCGCTCGAAATGGGCAGAGACGGGCGCAAGCCAGGCCTCATAGCGAATAATGGCTAGGCGTAAGTGTTGAGATGGCGGGTTGGGCGGATGCATCATCGTATAGTGTTGACAACAAACATGTCTTACAAGGTTATGAAGGCAGCGGTGGCTATGCAGCCCCCTGCGGTTGCCTTGTTTCTGTTTTGGCGGTCTGCGATGTATGGTGGCACCTGTCCTGCAATGGGTGCTGATAGCTAGCTTGAGGAAGCGGGGCTGACGCGGCGGCCCTGCTTCGTGCCGTGTCTCCCGCCTATCTGTCCTACAGGAGCTACAAAGGGTACCTAGATGTTAATGGTTTTAATGCGCGATGCGTCCTATCAAAACAGCCCCAATGTGCGACTTTGTGTTATAAACTTTGTTGCGGAGCTCACAGAATCGATGAGTGGGATGATTTAACCACTACAGCAGATAACCGTCAATATTGGTAACCGCATTTTGCCTGCTGTCGGGAAGGCTCAGAGTCATCTGGTCGCTGACATCAAGCATCTGATTGGGTCATTGCATTCGTAATCCTTTCAGCCTTCTCATTCGAACGAGTAAATTATTTTGCCTCTTTGCCTGCTCAGGTGGGGCGGTAGCAAACTGCAACGCTGCAGAATGGAAAACGTTTAAAGCTGCCTGTCAGTGGCTGAGGATGAGATCATGCTGTTTCGCCATACTGCATATCTGCAATCCTGAGGCTGCAATGGCGCTTCCACCACATCAGAAAGCTGGACATTTACCGCTGGACGACTGGTCATTCCATACCCCGACAAATGATGAGCAATACCATACAATCGACATCCCTGTTGGCCACGAACATCAAAAAATAGACCATATAGATGGCCACACACCCCTTGATTTCCTACTTACGGGGACGTATCAGGAGTCTTCAACGGTAGATGTGGATGCAATATTTGCTGAGTGTATGCGCATTGGTGAACTTAGCGCAGCCCCCGATCTACCTTCGCTGGAAAAGGATGTTATCCGGGGAGGGCGAGCGGCCGAGGTCCAAAAGTTTTATGAGGGCCGTCCGAAGTGCAAGTGCTGCACTAACTGGGTCGAAAAAAAACCACAGCAGGTACCAGACGAGGCACAGGAGAAGTACAATGGAGTTGCAATTCAGATCTACCATACCCAAGATCACACCAAGAAGACAGTTGGTAGTTTACACACAATTACTCCAGGGTGGGTCATATTTCAGAGCCCAATCATTCTGCAAGTGCTTGAGCCATTGTTCAAGAAGATTGGCGGAGAGGATGCGGTTCAAGGAAAAATCACGCTTTTCCCGCCTTTCAGGGACTTGTTCTTTGTCTATTCTGGTATCATGGAAGCACAAGAGAAGTGTGAAGAAGAAACAGAGGAAGGAAGACACCTGAAGGTTCTCAAGGAAGTGACAGATGAGCTGATCCTCGAGGCGACAAGCGATGCGAAGGATCTACAAGCACGAGGATTGATAACACATGAATACCTCTGGACATTATTCAGAAAGGGCACTATTGTTGTTGCAAAGAGTCAGGGACAAGATTGCCTATACGAAGTCTTGACATATAATATCGGAACTGCGAATGCGCGGTGTCGTTATGTTAGCTTCGATGGAACCAACTATGGTTACAATGAGGTGACTCTTAGCCAGATGATATTCCACGGAACTAAGGCTATACATGAATTAGACATGTATCCAGTGTGGTTCCATAAAAATCGGGAAAAGTTGGAAAAGAGCATCATTCGACGTAGCAACGGAGTTTTGAACTATCAAGAGACGTTGCATGCTGAGTATGGCCGGCTGTCCTCTAAGGGTAAAGAAGAGCATCGGCCAGAAGATCTTTCATCAGTAAGTGAAGGGATGTACCTGCTTCCTAATCTTCAACTGCTTTAACATAGAAACTCTAATTGCCAAATATAGACTCGCTCGCGAATAATTATTGACCCCTACGCATATCGTCAGCTTGGTCCAGGGCTATTAGTCACCCGGTTGACCTCGGACGACACCACGTTGGATGAGGAGCTTAGACGACATTATGAGAGCCCTATTTTGTGCCGGCCATCTCCTCAACGTATCAAGATAAACAAGGATATGGTGGCATCCAAACCGCATTGGCTACTCCTTCTGGAGCCTTTTGTTGCAGGGTATTCATTGCAGGAACAAAATTTTCGTGTGTTGACACTACTGATGCTGAAAATACCTGGAAATAACTTCGGATAGGAAAATTCTATGTCGATCATATTCACGGCGTTAAATGGAATGACTGGGCTTTTAGGCGAGTTGTCTTTCCCAACGACTCCAAAGATCTACTCCTCACCCTTGTTAAAAACCATAAAGAAATGAAAGATGTTGGCCAAGATATTATTCCTGGCAAAGGTGTGTTGATTCAGCTTGAGGAATACACAATTTAATTGGCTGCTAGGCAACGGCTTCGTGGTTCTCTTGAGCGGACCACCCGGAACCGGAAAGACACTCACTGCAGAAGCTCGTAAGTATAATTAACGTATCTGGTGGCCCTTGCCTTACGTAGATTTGAAGTTGCGGACGAAGCACGGCGCCCGTTCTTACGCATTCAGGCTGAGATACTAGAGTATGACGAGGAGTACTGGGAAAGCAGATTGAAACAGGCATTTCGATTGGCGACCGAATGGAATGCCCTTCTACTGATTGACGGTAAGAACACCACAAAATCTATCGATGATAGCTCAAGTCGCCGTAGAAGCCGATGGATTTCTTGGGACGTCAGATAGCACTGAACGGTCCAGCCTTGTCCGAAGTAAGGCGCAAAGGAATATATGTATGAACCGGTGTTTTACTAACTCTAGTTCAGTACTCATGACTTCACTAGAGTATTATTCAGGATTACTGTTCCTTACTACAAACTTTCCTCAAAAAATTGACGAGGCGTTTGCCTCTCGTATTGATGTCCATTTTGAGTACCCTGCGTTGGATAGGCGCGCGAGATGCAAGCTCCTAAGAAGTATCACCAACTTTGTAGCAGCTTCAGGTGCTTTTGCGCCATCAATCGACCTGAGCGATCAGGACATCTGGGAGCTAGCGCGATGGAAGTTGAATGGCAGAGAACTGAAGAATGCCGTAAAAGTATCAAGTCGGTTGTGTTCCATCAAGAAGGAGAATCTTACAAGACGTCACCTGAAGATTGGCATTCAGCATACCGCTCCTCGCAAGTACAAAGAGCCGGAAGAAGAAGACGGGGAGCAGGAGAAGGAAGAAGAAGGACCTCCCACTAAAAGAGCACGCATTTCTTAAAGTCAATCATAGCGATGTGATAAATGAAAAGTCATATTAGGGTGTATTACTAAAATCGAAGTTCAATGACTTCTTCGGGGCAAGTAATGGGGATGGGTCCCATGCCCGTTGTTCAAGGAAGTAAATCTTCTGGGTCCCAACATGCATATTCAAGATCGAGATAATTCACTTCAAAACTCTCTTCAAAGCTCCCTTCTTCTGCGGTAACGCATTGGCAAACGGAATCGACGTGGTTATACGCGCAACAGCCTACGGGCTTCGCCACCTCGCGTGGTTGAAAGACCGCCAATAGATTTTTCGCATCCATTGGGTCCCAAACTTCCTCTTCTTCTCCGTATTCGTCCCAGCTTATTGTGGTATTTAAATATGGCGTCCACTTCAAGAACCATCCCCTGAGTGCGTACACATAGTCCTCCCATCTAGCAGTCTCAGAATCCTGCACCGTCCAAAGTTGTTCAGGTTCCCAGGCGCCTCTCCATGACAACTGGAGCGGTACATTCAACTGTAAAGCACCCTTTTCGCTTATAGAGTCAACGGAGACAACCCTTCGCTGGCATCTGTCACACGCTGGAACTGATCTTAAATCCATCCCCACAGAAATTCGTGTAAGCACCGTGTCAGCTGGTCCTTTGGGCGACTCTAGAAGAATCACAACATGCATATACGTCATTGCAGGGTCGAAGCTAGAGAAGGACCCAAAAAACCCCGTACAAAGGCCGTCAGCTACCGATTTCTCCTCCGATGTCATGGCGTACCAATCTCGCTGCCACTTAGTACAATCCACCGGACTGAGCTGTAATAATTCCATACAGGTCTTCGAACTCTGTACAATGGAAATAATTTCACGCTCTATGGATGGTTGTATGTCATTTTGGGAGCCTGTGTAAGATATGCTGACCTTAGGGACTCGTGCGTCGGGTGTAGGGTGGGCCGATACGTAGCATTCATCACCTTTCGAGGGCGGTGCAAGCTTAACATTGATGAGATTTCTAGCCATGATAAGACTTTTTTGCAAGAGGATTAGCAGATCGCTGTTAGGTTTCTCGGGCATTATTCGGAGACCCAAGATTCCGATCTGATGATGGTGACTGTGTGGTTCGTAAGTGTCCAGGTCATCGAGTACAACTCCAAATATTTTCTGGACGAGCTTGTCTGCAACAAACAAATCCTTAAGAGCTTTATGCTCACATGAATAGGAATCATTGTGTGAAGTGGTAGCTTTTGGTGTCGATATTGTGTACCCTTCTGGCGTTGCTAGTTGTAGTGATTTAGTCTAGACATCAAGAAGTACCATGTCAATGATCTTACCAGCAGTGAAGTATTCAGTCAAATTAATAGCGGCAGCGTACCTAGTACCCCAACGGTCGAGCCGGTCATCGCTTAAGACTCGGCCATCCTTCAGAATGACCGTCTTTTTGCCCTGAGCCATCAAACGCCCCTCGCGTTTAGCATACAAGACTTGCATGTTGGACTTCGACTCATTTTTTGTAATTCCTTGATCTTTGATCCATGTTTGTAGTTTACGTTTGCTGAGATGGTTAGCAGAGTGCAGACCTCCATATTAGGATACGCACCCAACTGTAAATTTGTGCTGTGTTTTCAGAATCTTGACAAGTTCGTCGGCCGTTTTGTCTTCCTCAATATAGAGGCGTTTTATGACTTCGCGCAGGTCTTCCCATTCGCCAGCAGTATAAGAGTAGCGCTTCTGTTTGGGCTTTGGATTTTGTGCTGTCTTAGGAAGTGGATTGCGGTTTACAGATTGCGCCTGGTTGGGGTAGCTGTAAGGCATCCATCGACTCATTGTAGGCATAACCTCGATCATGCGCTGTTGAGGCGGCTCTTTGATGTCACTCCTTGTGCCTTCGTATGGTTACCCTAGACGGTATCAAAGGTAGAAAAGAGAGTGCGCACGCAAGGCAACTGACCTTAGGATAAGCGGGGCGCCACATTCTCTTATGGCTGGGCTGTGCCCTCGCTTCAAAAGCGCATTCGATCCGTCCAGCCAATCAAGCAAAAGTGCATTAGAGTGAGACGCGCAACACCGATCCATTCGGTAATTCGCATTTGTTCAGGTCAGACAAACATCATCTTAGCGCGATGGAGTCCGAAGTCCTGCATCGACCAACGCAGGACCATAACTATATCCACCTTGACAATTTAAACTCGACCAGGAAGACCCTGCACTTGCCATCACACGTCAGCCAATAAAGTGTTGCTGCTGCTAATGCACTTTTGTTTCTAGTTAAAATCAATCTAGAATTGTCACAGATGCCAGCAATGCGCTTCTGTAAAGAGTAGTCTTTAGTACGCACTTCTCTTACCCATGACACTAAAGTCAGGAGCCGCAAAATCCGCCCTGCCAAGACACTATGCGGTGTTGCAAAGTGAACCTTTGTCACCGATACGCATAGTTTGTGCGAGTGTACGTAGCAGCTTTGCCGTACCTGAAAAACGTATAAGAAAGCCGGCGAGAATGACATTGGTTTTGCATAGTAGACAACCAGCACAACCGAAAAATCGAATAACTTCGTTCCGCATCACAAAATCGACCAATATTAAAACTAGTACAGCCGAAGTAAGCAAGAAGCGTTCTTCTGTTAGCATGTAGATTGACTGATGACACCCAGTTATGACTCTAAATAATTATCCAACGCAAAACAATCGTTGTGTCGGTGTACTAACAACGCATCATACGGGTTCGAGGTACCTAAATATTGTCACCTTTCTAGCTATGGCATATCTAACTGATTAAGCATTCCTAGTCGGAAACTAGATCTATCTGAGGCTTTAAGGGGTGTCGGGGGATGGATCGAGGACGAGATTCAACAGACCAGCTCGCTACAGACGAAACAAGAAGGAGAACAATGGCCCACTCAGCATATACCTGAGCGTATTGAATCACCAATTCGAAGACGGTTATCAGAGGAGAAAAGGACGCAGCCTTGGAGCGCGCTTAACCCTCAGACGCGATAGGTTCCTGGGATACAGTCTTCCAGTGCCATTGTCAAATTCCTTTCTGCCGAACTCATTAATTTTCGGTCGATGTTGTTGAATTACAAACGCATCTCTTAGCTTGCGGATTTCTAGATGAGCTATCCCACCAATCAATGTTTAACTTGGTAGATGATGTTATGGCGTTGAACTTGTTGCCATGCATGTATTCTAGCAATTATAATTCAACTTCTATTTGATTTGCATTAGATTTGCTTCCAATTTAAGTGACGAGGGTGGACTTATTGCTGATTGTGATTACAGCACATAAATGTGGAGGAGTGAGTTGCGTGTAATTGTAATGTAACGAGGCCAATCTGAGCCTGTGTAAACTCGATGGTGATTTCACACGCTCTCTCTAGACAGCTAGAAAATTGCTAGAACGCTACTGCTGTGATCATTCCGTGATGAAGAAAAGAAAAATCGAGGATAGGTTCAAAAAATGATTATCAAACTACATAAGACCATATGACGTTGAGTACAAGTTTTCTTGTCCGGACTGCCATGCGTTGTAGTCTATTCGAGAAAATCGTATCCAAGTTACCGTTCTTGGTATTCCCAGAACCGACTTCTGCCCCCAATTCGCCAAGCCTATACACGACAATTTACTCCCCGAGACTTCTAAGTGTTATAGAATAATGGGGTTTGTGCGTCTGGGTTGATTCACGCGCTTCGCTGATGTGGTACCTATGAAGGTACCGCTGCCGTGGCTTGCTAGACAATATTTGGATCCTTGAGTGCTTGATAATCGTCTTTTCACTTTCCACGCCAGTACTATAGCTCCTCGAACAGCTATTCGTGACCTAACTCGCCTACCATGCCCAGAGCTCTGTGTTTGAATGTTAGTAGTTGCCAGAAGTGTTCGGCTACAAGAAATTATACTTAAGATAATTATATTACCTACGACTGCTGACGACTAACCTAAACTGGTGAGATCATCAAGCATGCCCTTTGACTTCATTCGCCTACCATGAGACGTCACTGTATGGTTCTCCGAGGTTGCAGGACCCTCGTGTGTGATGAGAAGTATTTATAATCAGGCTCCGAGAGATTGTTACCATTTGTCTATAGCCCTTCTGTGTATTTCACTCAAGCACGTGCTATACCAATAACTAGCAATAGACATTTTTCGCAGCCTATCTTTTTGAGAGACCATCGATTATTCACCATCCAAGGTTCGGCAGGGGCATGAATCGTGGCTGTACATTGAAAATTCTACTTTCTCCCTAGATCTCTCTTTTACTAACCTAGTGAAGTTAGATTTAGTTGATTGAGTATTCTACATCTCTTAAGTCTGTAGGAAACACATTCGCGATGATCTATACTTAGGTAATCTAGAGCAATGAAATCGATAAGAACTACTTGTCGATGCCGCTGAAGGCTTCTCCTCGTGTCGGCTAGCATGGATTCTCGCCAGAAATTCCATTACGGGTTAGATTTCCGAGCCCCTTAAATGCCGTAATACCGACGGTAGACGTCCAGCTCAACCCCCACGGTAAGCTCATATTACGCTCTCAGCTTACCGCGTTAGATTGCTGGCGATTGTTTACGTTGTTGCGGGTCTCGGGAACGCACGGAACGCGATTTCAAAATACCTACAAGAGAACAGTCAACCCGATCCTTTCCAAAATGCAGACTCTAATTCCCTATTCGCAGTTGGGGCCTGGATAATCGCTAAAGGGGGCGGACCCATTAACGCAGACGGCACGTTTGGTGCGTTGCAGGCTACACCAAAGGCTAGAATCGAAGTTTTGTCAGGGTAATTGATCGATCTCGGTTTTTCGGGACGATGCAACTCTAGAAACTGGTCTGGTTATTGAAGTTGCGCAATGGAAAGCTGGACCTGAAGAGCGAACGCACAGTGACAACCTGAGACTGTTTTCAATGCGGAAGGAATATGTGTAGGCCCCAAATATTATGCTCTCATAGTGTTTTATGCGCCAACCTTGGCAGTATTTCGGCAACATTCAATGGTGGAATTGGTACATTGAGAGTCTACCATTCTTTCGGCATTACGAAGCCTCTTGCATTTTTAATGATTGTAAGCCCTTTGCTCATTGAGCATCCAAGCTGAAATTTCCATCATTTTCTTCATGGTAGACCATATCTCTTCTTATGATAAACGACCAGATTTCCTCATCGGGCGGCACTGAAATGTGCTTCCTCCATGAAACACGTACCTCAAGCTCGACCTGGTCTCGAAGATTCCTTAGAGGAGAGAAGAAAAAATCTTCATTTAAAGCATGCACACGCGGGTTTTGTTCATATCTGTGTATGTCAACTCTAACGCGCGCCAGACTTTTCATTCTAGAGATGCTGTCCCACGTTTCGTTCCACCAATCGAGATGATACGGCGGTATTCAAACTCTCAGATCTCTTTCAAGTTCAACTGCAATGTACGAATACTGGAGGTAGAGGTCTTGGATCAAATCCAAATATTGCTTAGACGGGAGCCGCGTGAAACACTAATACTCTGTAATTCCAGCGAGTTGGAACGTGTTGCTGGTGTACGGATAATCGAACGATTTTGTATACCTGGGACATTGTCGGTTGTTGCCAGATGATGATCGGAAAGCAGTATATTGACGCACGCTAATTTGCAAGAAATGGGAAAAAATAACAATCCTCGCGCTGCATGGCACGAAAGCTCGAATGGTATCTTCTCTTTCCCTTTCTCGTCCCCATTCAAATCCTTATTCTGATCGACAACTTGAAACAGAAATTCTTTGCCAGCTAGGATGTCCGAATATATAAGCCTTCGAATTTCTAGAGGGAGCTGGCGGAAGAAAAGCGAATTCAACTGAGGAGATGCATCTAGGCCAGTACTCCTCACTCTGCAGGTATCCTCCGATAATCGAGCAGCGGGCAGACGCACATTCCCGGCCGCCGTAGCATTGGCTCACCATTTCTCTCTTTTCTCGTGCCGTCTCACGAATTTGTTGCGTGTGACACGATGCCATAGATTGCCAAGCAGAACACCAGAATTCGGAGGCATGGGAAACAAGGAAAAGAGTAATTATTCCAAGATATTTCCGTAACCTTATATAGAGATGTGTTCAGTTTTCACCGAAAGAGCCAAAGTCCTAGAGGACGGGACGCATTAAGTGCTATTTAGCGAACTGCGCCGTAGGGCCGGGTAATTAAGCATGATTTGCTGTGTACTGACTTGTTGCAGACTGGTTTGTCGTGTTATTCCAAGTTTTTGCTATTCAAGGGTCTGACAACATGCCACCTGTTTACTAACCTGTTTGCGGTAGCGTGAGACAAAATTGCGTGATCGCATCAAAGTGAACTCTTAAGGCTGAATCCCTTTAAATTCTTGATGTAAGCTATGATAATTGAGATGTACTTGCTTGATGTTCGAAGATGATGGTGTTCGCATCCGCATATCGGGGCATCAACTCGCAACCACCTTTATCTCATTGAGCCGACGCTCCACAATAACGTCATAAAAGTGATGGTCACCGTTCGGTAATGGCCACTATAGAGGGTGGTCACGGTATGTACAAGTAGGTGCTAGGCTTGGGTAAAAGCTGAGCCTAACTACGAGGCTTCCATCTATGTATCATGCGATGACTATATACTGTGGTACTTTTGGCTGCTTCGTGGCTTCGTGCGTGCCAAGATTGGCGAGTCCACGAAGCCATCACGTGTCAATGTTGTGGTCCGCCTTGTCGGGCCATCCAGAATCTGGTTCGTCGGACCACCCTTGGTTCGGCTCGTTATAGGGTTCGATAGGGGATACAGGCGCGGGATGATGGCCTGTAACAACAAGGCTATAAGCTATAAGTAAACTACATAGTATACATCGGTAGCTTCTGAGATTACTATTCCAAAAAAATTCGCGATAACAGCTACCGTAGAGCATGCAATAACCTTATATATATTTTTTTGGGCTAAGATAGCAGAAAGCGGGCATTAGGTTGGGCCGGGCACCAGGCGGTGAGCCTCACTATCTATCCTAACAATCTCGTCTGTCGCTCCAAAAACAATACCCTTGCCCGATCGCTTTCAAATGTTACTCGCTTTTCAGAGATATTGATATCCATGTCCCGTGGTCCGGTGCGCAAATACTCTTGTGCATTTATAGGATCGATAATGGACTCGTACCACAAATGTATACCGTATGCCTTCCTCAATGTCTGGATCATGAGTGCTTCAAGACAAAGCCATGCTCGGTTGTAGTACTCCTCATCGACGAAGCTTATCATGGCATTGCATTGGGCAAGGTTCATGAAGATGGCGGCAACGCCTGGTCTCTGATAACCCTCGTCCATACAAGCGAAGTCCTGACAACCTTTTTAGTATTCTTTATCGAAATTGGTGAAGGGGCAATACATACAATCCAAACGCATAGTTGCTCTCGATCAACATCAAGATGAAGATTAAGGAACTGCTCAATCGCCCTAATCATACGATTGTATTGTGTGTGCACATCATCGTCGGGCGAGAATGCAGAAGCCTGGACACCAGGATTTTTCGCGATCCGTCTGTAGGACAAGAACAAAATGAAAGGATTTTGGAGGCTTCCTTTTCCCTTGGAAGACTCCTGTGTATACCCATCGGTTGACCTTGGTAGTCGACCGCACCGCAGAAAGTCGGCATAGCTTACATATTTCAACCCATCAAAGATGGATTGTTTTTCGGTGTCGCCTGCAAGGGATATTGCATATGTTTGACGAAGAATTTGTAGCGTTGAGTCTTTGCTCGTTCCAAGAAGGACTGGCCGCAGTCTATTTTGGAAGATATCTCTATATCCTTTTCGAAAAGTCGCCTCATACCGGAATTGAGTAAGCTCTTCATCAACGTTGCCCCCTTCTCTTAATATTTGAGCTCTTAACCCTTGTTCAATTATCTTTACAGTCGCATCGTCGCCATTGTATACAGCGCATTCTAGAGCTGAATAACCCTGTTGGTCTCGAAGTTTTAAGTCTGCACCAGCATTGATCATCTCGATTATGACCTGTCGGTGCTCATGAGAAATCTCCTTGCACAAGGCAATAATAGGAGGGCAACCATGAGGCGTGTTGAACAAAGCCAAGGCTTCGTCTTTTCGTCCCGCAAAGAGTAGTGCTCGGCCGAGAAACGCTTTGGCAAAGCCTATCTTCATTACGTCGTGTTGCATGGACATGAGATCGTGATTCTTCTGCGCTATCTGGATGGCCTTCTCGTAGTCTCCTTTTGCAATAAAGTAAGAGAAGGTGGCCGAGTCGGCCCAATCGCTATGGCGTTCGGGGCTCTGCCGGTGCGTAGCAGCCCGCAACAGCGGCATCCGGCCGTCGCTCCTATTCGCCTCGTGGCCCGTATATAACTCCTCCGACTCGGCTCTTCCGTCTTCTTCGTAAGGGCTTTGGGTCTTTATAGTCGATGCAGACTCTTGTTCTTCGTCCGTTGTCCTCCAAGACGCAAATCTTGAGATATATCCCACTTCCTTACTGGTGAGTACCTTTTCGAACTCGGCAGGAGATTTTCCATGACTTCCGGCTGCGGAAAAGCCAAGGCTGCTTGCCTCCGATTTGTTATCGCCCGTTTCGCCTTTGGACTCGAGTTTCGCCACCTGCACCGAAGCTCTTGATCCTCCGGTTTCTTCCTCTTCATCGATATTGGGCAAGACGAAGAGGGCGATGTCTTCCATGTGAGCGGCAAGATGTCCCTGCAATGCCGAAAGTGACAATTTCTCTGCACAGACGAGGCATGAGTCTTTCTCGTCGTCTGAGACATCGACTTGGCGATCGCAGAGATCCATGACGGCACCCAACCAGGCCGGCGAAATTGATTCGCTGTAGTGCTCTCGGAGATGTGTCGACATTTCCTCTCTATTGGAGTATATCTTGTGGCACTCTTTGCAGACATACTCGCGCCGGTGAATCTGAAGTTCGTGATAGATCCAGTCGTGGCGGCTAACGTATAGCTTCTCGGCGTTCTGACAGTCCTCGAACGTGCAGACGTACGGGCGGAGATCACGAAATACATGACGCCTGTGCGATGCCTTGTTATTATGATTGGATGAATATTATAGTACTGGGGTGGTTGACTAACTTCCATGACTGCCTATTCTGCATCTCGCTAGACTCAAGTGTCATCCCGCAATAAGGACAGGGGAATGTGGCATTCCCATTCGCCGTCTTTGGGGGGTCCGGGACAGAATTTGATTGCCCTTGGCCGATTGCCGTGTGCGCGTAGACTGTCCGTGGCCGAATATTACTTTTCGTATCGTGAATGTCTGAGACGGCAGCCGTCGAGAAACTTTGCTTCGACACAGCTGACCTTGGCCCTCCACGTGGGAGATTTGGATCGGTTGGTTTGGGGGTAACCATTTGGGTTTGCAATTCGTATTTCTCTTTTGTAGTGGGAACCTGTACCATACCTGGTGTTACAGGATGGGCTGCGTTGGTCGCATCCTGCTTGGGATCATACGGATGATCGGCCCAATACTGAACTTGCTCTCGTCGTCTTATGTTCGCTGTTGCAAGTCGACGGCAGAACCACAAAATGTCTTCTACCCAGTCACTTGTCGGCTCTTGCCCCACGGGAGTAACGTCTTCATCCTCAAACTTGATACTCCGCCCACTCTTGGTTAAGCCACGCCATTGCAGCACCTTCTCTACTATGTGGCTCTCGTCCGAACTGCCAAGAGCAACCATTAGTGGTACCACACCCGAGCCGCTCAATGTGGCTGTATTTGGATTCGAATTAATAGAGCGGATATATTTGTCTGCGATCCTTGGACGGCGGAGCAAAGAAGATACGTCGTAAAGTGATTGTATCTGTTCCTGCATCTGCTGGACCAATAGACGAATCTTTGGCATCCTTTGACGTTCGTATTCACCATCATCTTCGGAATCGGAATTCGAGTCGGTGCTGACACTGCTGGTCGAATCGCGGTCCGATCCGACGGCGGGATCATACTTCCTTTTGGCGATAGGTGTTGCTACAGTAGAGTCAGATGGAAGTCTCAACAACGCCAACTATATTACTTGCTTTGGCCGAGGAGCGCTCTCAACCGTACGAGGATGGCCTGAACTAAATTCTTGAGCTCGTCGTCGTGCCGGAGCGTGTCATCCAAAGAACCTCGAGCTCTTGCCGGGAGGTCTGCTTTGGTCTGATCGCCCCAGATCTTGATCCTCCCGTACTCTTCTAATATTTCTGGAAGATGAACCTGCTTTAGGTGGATCACACAACAGTCTTTCTCGCTGAGGGCTAGTAGAAATCCCCCAAACAACCGGATGCACTCCCCGTATGACTCTGAAAGGGATCGGGTATTCGTATAGGTTGAGAGACACTCCATAATAGCAAGCCAAATAATATTTGGATTACCGGCGCCTTAACATCCCTTGGCACCACGACAGTCCAGGGTCTGGCTCCGTGATGTTGAGGGTTTGACCACAAAAATTATGATTTGATGTCTTTGGAGCCTGATGCCATAGGATACCGGATCGGAGTAGCTTCGACTAATTTCCAACCAACGAGGACCATTTGCGGCCAGCACACTGCATGGCTTCTGGGCTAATTGACTGGTCCAATGGGATCCTGCCACGCTAACCATGAGCATGCTGAGCCCCGCTCGCCATATTGGCTCGGCAAGCGGGAGCTGAGCAAGAATCCAGCTCACATCATCGCAGAACAAACAGCTAACCTGAGCAAAGGGTGTTGTGCGCTCACGACTCTCTCCTACCGGGTTCTAACGTCCTAACCATGGCTGAAGTCGTCACGGGCCTTGTTCTGGGCGGTATCCCCATCGCAATTTGGGCCCTTGAGAAATACGCGGAGCCTTTTGAGGTCTTTAACAATTACCGAACTTCAATAGAGACCTTCCGAACCAATCTGATCTTGCAAAACCGGCATCTCCAGACAACTCCCCCTAATATCGGACTAGGCAGTGAGCCGTCAATTAGCGAGCTACGTGAGTGCTTCGGGACCAAGTATCATAGCATCTCTCGTGAGCTGATGTTCATTGTTCAACGCATGGACGAGGTCACGGCTGGGCTTATGAAGAACCTAGATATCGACGTCAACGGAAAGGTATATAGCCTTGGAACAATGTCTACCTCGATCTCGGAGATATTATTAGTATAGTTGAAGCCAAGCTAACTCGTGACGTATATGTAGCCAAATGCGCTGCCTAATAAGGTTCACTGGGAATGGCGCAGGGTGAAACACGCCCTCAGCACAAAAAAACGCAACAAAGTGATCGAAGATCTCAGACATTGGAACGAAGACCTGAGGAGATCTCTTGAGAAGTCTGAGGTCCCCGCGGAAGACGATAGTCGCAAAGTTCATGATCTCAAGCGCTGTTTCAATATTCAGCGTTGTAATTCTATCCGACAGTGCTTAAATTCTCTTCACCGAGTACTCGAGTCTGAATTCTGTTGTTCCTGCTCGCCTCCTCACCAAGCTGCCATCGATCTTGACTGGACAAAGTATGGGTCCGATACGGCCAAAACTTTCAAAGTGGCCATCTCTTACGGGACAAACGCACAATCGCCCAAGGAGCTTGGTTCATGGCGGAAGCTTTGCATCACTTCGGAGAATCCCACAAGAATGGTCGATCCTATTCCCGAGCTAGTGAACCTATCGTCTCCGTCAGCTGGAGCTCCTTCCCTGGCTTCCCTTCGATCCAAGGTTGCACACCTCAAAGTCGTCCGCTCATTATCCCGGACACCCCCACCTCCGCCAACTCCCATAGCTACGAGTAGTGAGTGACCAAAAGCTTTCCCGTAGAGAAAATTTTGTTAAGCTCGCAGTGGTAGTTCAATCTCCAAATCCATACCAGGCATTGACTGCTGTGTCAACCCCGGAAAGCACCCAGATAACCAGCCTCTGTACTGTAGTGTGCGCAGAGCGTAATCCATGGACTCTAGCAGGCTTTCTCAAGGACCCACACGAGGACCAAAATCGAAGATTTTCTCTCGACCATAACCAAACGGATTCGCCAAAAATAATCAAAGCAGTTCCCCTGAAGTCTCTACTTCCGTCTCATGAACAGTCAGGCCAGCAACGAAACCCTTGTTTTGCACTGTCCGCAAAACAGGGGTATGGCATCGCTGCCGCCATTGCCTGGTCAGTCCTGCACTTGGGCGGCAGTCCCTGGTTTGGCGACCACTGGGACCAAAGGCAAGTGAGCATTTTCCTCGAGAAAAACCAGAGCGGCCGGGAGATGCTCTCGCGGTACCCGTCTGCCTCGTACACTTTCTCCGCGCCAGCAAGCCTGGAGGAGCCGCTCACGAATGACTTTAAGCATCTTATTCCTAACAGAACCGTCTTTGCCCTCGGCATTTTCCTCATTGAGCTTTGCACCAACAAGCCCTTTGCGGAGATCCGACAGACCGGTGAGGGCGCAACACCAGCCTCGCTGCTCGATGACTATCAGGCCGCGCTGAGCAACTTGGATGAGGTGTACCGCCTCGCAGGGGACTCTTATGGATATGCGGCAGAGCGATGTGTGAAGTTCTCATTCCAGGGCCGGGATGTGTACAAAGACTTTGATTTCTCGCAGTTCCGGCGACAGTTCTATGACGCTGTGGTCGCGCCGGTCCAGGCGACCTATCTTATATTTCCGGATTCTCATAATCCTGGATAAGTTCTTCGCGGTGGACTGCATGTCCGAATTTATTAGGTGATCAGCGTACCACGATCCCCCTTTAAACCTTCATGCACTTCACACGCATAGAACGCTGTGATATTCTTTCGTATATATGGTGGTAAAATTGAATCAAGCAGAACAAGTTAGAACGGAGGCGAGGCGAACCTTATCTTTGTTTCGGCCGGGATGGCAGAAAGCGTGCATTAGGTGAGGGCGGGCACTAGGCGGTGGGCCTCACTACGGATGAGGGCCGGAACTGAACGGTGGCACGGTCATCAAAGTTTGTATTTTGAACTTGGAGCGGCGCTCAGGCGAAAGGCCACAGATACGTAGAGGTGCTAGGGTCTAGCAGCGTAAGCTTTGTGCGACGGCATCTCCCTTGCTAGGTAGTACCTAGCTTGCATGTTATAGGAGTCAATAGCTTGTTCCGTGGCAGGTTCCTGCCGGGTAAGGAGCGGAACGGCCCGCTGTAACCACGCGCGGCAATACCTTCCGTTGAAGCAACGGCTTCTTTGGCACACACCATGCCCCTGTTGCTGTGCCGCAGTGCGTGCCATGATAGACGGCATTTCGAGTCCTTTAAATTGCGGAGATGCCGCCCTGTTTGCGTAACTATCAGTCCGGCACCTCTCTCATCTCTCTGTATTTGTAACAATGCCAAACGGGAACATCAGCAAGAAAACCCTGCGCGGTTACACCATTCGCTATGAGGAAGAAGCCTACCGAGTTCCAGACATGTCCGCGCAGTCAATATTCCGCTCGCTTCCTGGCCACGTTGACGCAGTTCGCGAAGCACTTCTGTCGTTCGAGGGTACTATACCAGAAGATTGGGAGACAGATTTACGTGCGGAATCAGATAAGTTTGGGGTCGCGGACCTTGGCCTGACCTGGACTCATCACCCGCCGGATGTTGCTTTCATCCCTGTGCAGAACAATGAGTGTGTTTTCCAAGAACGTAGTGAGGAATACATGACAGCCCACAAGAGTTTCAAATCGTTCCAGGACATAGCGAAACGCGCGCAACAACTATGCGAGGAGCCAGAACCAGAATGGAGCTTATTCCGGAGGATCGAAGTCTTCGTGCGATTTGATGACGAGTTACGGAAAAAATCTGGATTCAAGTGAGTTTGCTGCTTCTTTCTGTTTCCTGCCCCTCGTACGCCCCCCAAAACAAGCGGTGAAATCAATCACTTCAATGGTTATGTGCTAACCAAAGCCAAGCCCCACACTAGATGCATGGCCGCTGTACGTCTTAGCTTTATATCCAGTCTCACACTCTGACGAAGCTTATTAAGAACAACAGCTACGAGAGTGTTTTATGGAATGAACTCGGGAGCCTACTGAAACCACTCGATGATGGCACGAGACGTACTCAGCCCAAGCCGGATCTAACATATGCATTTCCGGTGCACGTTACGTCTTACAACAGCCCCAAAGGCCTTGCACGAGATGAATTCCTCAGGACACTTTCATTTCCTGTGCTTATTGGCCTGGCAGCAGACGGAGTGTCTTGTGTTCCTACGACTGGCTTACGAAACTGGACCAATGACTCAAATAACACGATCTTGAGCGCTCATGACAAATATTGCTTTCCATGGCCGTTGTCGAGATGAAAAGAGAACCTAAAAAGAAACGCCGTGCTGTAACTCCTGATAAGTTGATTGAGAGATGTTATTGTCAAGCCGCAAACGCTGCAGCTGCAGTTCTTGAGCTACAAACACAGCCGTTCGACAAGCTTGGCGATACACCTCTAGAGCTTCCGCCAGTCGTTACTTTTACATGTGTTGGACTTATCGTTAAAGTCTGGCTCGTGTATCAGGATCAGACATCCGAATCTGAGAAACGAACTCCGGTAAGTAAGATATGACCTAAAATTTACATTTTGGGCTAACCATAGTAGTACACGATCTGTATATGGTCTACGTCTGTGAGATTGACTTGGGGAGTGGAATCGCTACGTTTTATAGTCCTAAACATGCACATGTGGGCTGCACGAGTATTGAAACCCAAGATTCAAGCATGCGCCTATCAAGTCTCCCGATGTCTTAAACCAGCTATACCTCACGCCTTGCTACTGACCAGTACTGATAGTTCTAATGGGTGGTTGCGAGTATCAGAATTTGGAGGTCAGTCTGCTACCAGATTGGCCAGCACAAAGACACGCGCAGATGTTGACAATCTAATCGAATCTTTTCAGTCCAGTAGACTTACAGATGCTTGCGAGCGAGGGAAAGGGGATGACCAGCACTTACACAGTGCGGGCAACTCGAAGAAGAGTACAAGATCATTCGGAGGTTCCCCGGACCATCGGAGCGCAAATACTGGGCAATTCGGCAGCGATCCTACGGCTAGGCACGCAACTAAACGCCGGGTCAGCTTGGAGGCAGACAACGACTCTAATGACAATTGCATACGAGAGGGATCTGCAACAAACTCCAAAAGTGCAGGCAGACTGTCCAATCTCCGTACTACAACACTATTTTCGGAATATAGGGAGAGAGATCATGGATCTTATAGTACAGACCATTCTCAGACGATCACCTTTCTTTCACCATACCAAGAGCTCTCCCTTGAAGAGCTCAGGCTCGCTGATTATGAGCAAGGCCGGCGATACGATAAATCAAGTGAGAAAGAAGAAGATGGCTATGAATCAAGCGAGGAAGAAGGTGACGATGAAAACGTCGGAGCCGATGACACTTCCAAGTCTGACGCTCCCGATTGGGATAAATACACCAGTTACGGAGATTATTGGGATAAGCTGGCTCGAGAGGGCACCATACAGGCACTACGATCACGTCCGTTGATCGGCGGTAAGCGACGAGTGGATGGGCCCTCGCCGAAGTCAATTATCCGTGGTCTTGACACTGAGAGTCGGCGGCGGGTTAAGAGACTAGCGAATGGCTTTTGTAACCCCTATGGTACATATAGCGTGCCATTAAAGCGTTTACTAAAACTCTTGAATGATATTTTGGAAGAAGACGACCGTATCACTTAGACGGAATGAACAAGATTGCTACCAGCATCTGCATCACGGAGCCGGTGACTTCGATCGTAGGACTAGAATCGTGAAAACATCAAGAATGTAGTTTTCCAGTGCTGCGTTGAAGAGACCGTTCGATCCACACTCGCTTGATCTGCTCGCTATACAATCTAAGCAGTACCGAGCAAACTTTATTAGTCATTACTGGCCTTACGTTCTTTCCCTGAGCTACGACCTCTGTAGTGCTATGTGTAGTCAATACCTCGAGGTATAGCTTCATCGCTTCGCGAAGGGAAATTAACCCGCGGACTAAGGTAGTTGGTCAGCCTGAAATTATATTTTTCAAACACGCGTTGAGTCGGTTGGCTTTTTGACGCCGCCCACGCGCCATGCAAGTCACATCTCACCGAGTCGACCATGGTTTCTTCTTCGAGGCTTACGGTCATCGATATATTGCTTGGCTGCCTATGGAAGTAAGCAACTTGTATAACATAAGTTCTACTTGTGCTCGCACGTTATAGATCATTACTAACAAAGGCATCAAGCACGAGAGCACGCTTACAGTGCTTAACAGTGATAAATCGAGCCGAAATCTAAAGTTCAATCAATACATATTCTAGACAGAACACAAGGCATAGCTAGTCCGTACATTGTGTAACATAAATCGCTCTAGTAAGTTCTTCCGTTGTATCATCTTTAGTAACGCTGAGATCAACTTCGAATAAAGGGTAAGGCTTGATCGCGTCTAGGTTGTCGGTAATGCTAAATCGAGCCATATTCGCTCATCTAAACGGTGGCAGTCATGAATAGGACTACGCATCTATAGTAGAAAAGTCCCGTCTCGCGATTCATAGCGCTCCAATAACCTCAAAGTATCGTGTCGTGGTAAAAGACGTATTCGATGTAGTCGGTGTAAAGGCCCCTATGTGCCCACCGGCGACCCACACTACGATCGCTATGGCTGGTTTAATTGAACGCGGCATCTAGGTACTTGGGGAAATGAGCTCCCATCATATCTCTTACGCGAGAAATCATCCGAGTCCGTTGAAAACCAGATTGTGTAGAACCCCCGAGGAGGTAACTACTAAGGGCCTGGAGGAAGTAGCAGTGGTAGCGCAATAGTAGTTGCTGCGTATGGTTAGGTCGGTATTCGTATTAGAACAGATGCCGGGTTTACCTAAAGAAATTGGTTACTCAATCAAGATAATATTAATGGGTAAAGCGAATGGAAGCATTAGAAGGCTCGCTCAGTACAATAGAGTCTTTGGTTTGAGAATTAGCCAGGGTGTGCTTCTATCTATTAGCATGTTCTTCATATACTCCAACAACTGCCAAACAGGCTTTTAGCGGTTTGATGTCCCTGGTATTTCTACGAGTGATCTTGAGGACTCGACAGACTTTGCTACGGAATGATATGTTGCTGATTTGGCGGTACCGGTAACAAAGGTAATTAACCGGGCCTTATGCCAACCCATAATATTATAGTAAAGTTCTTCTAGGATCCTCCTTGAGGGATCGTTTTACTTACCAATAGCGTGTTACCAAGCGATACACCAAAAAATTAAGCAGTTACAGGTGTAGTGCGGGATCTTGAGTCTTAACTTAAGATCGAGGTATCTAGTATTAGCCTTGAAAACCCTTGGAACTCAAGCCCACCTGAAGATATTGTGGCATACTAGGACACACGTAGAAGTAGGAGGCAGGTGCCGACCCGCAGTCGGTGAGATGAGCTAAATATTGTACGTAGAACGGCTACATGACGAATTGGTATTCTTGTCTCCCTCCCCTGTCCGATCCTACTCGGGCCCCTTAAGAGTCGCAAAGCTGACCTAATACTCCCCGATCACGTGCGGTCCTACTACACCACAATATAAAGGAAAAAAGTTCCATGACATCCTAATCGAGGTAAGTAGAAAGACTCTGGTGGTAGCGGCTGAAAAATAGTCTGCTTATGCCAACAACTAACTTGTTGTTAGACCCTCGAGTAGCAAAATCTAGGAATAACACGATAAGCCAGGCCGCAATAAGTTCGTACACATCGAATCATGCTTCATCATTCGAAGCTAGATGATTACGACAACTTTTGCTTCGGCAAAAACACACAACAGCGGGGATTCACTAGTAGCCACTCACTTTCTCTTAACCTATCGCCACAAAAACCCTAAATTTTCTAGCAAGAAACCGGTGCACGAGTTCCTGCGTTTGGAATTATACACTAACAGATCGCCAGTTGCTTACGCACATCAAATGTGAGAGGTCAGAGCAGATGTAGAGTTAATAGTAGTTGAATCGGCGGGAAGAGGGCCATGCCGTGGGCCCCATTTATCTAGGCCTCCGCTCGACTATTTGATTAGCTTGTGTAGATAGGTCCGTTCCAGCGGAGAGTTATGAAATGCGAAATGAAATAGTAGAATCACGAAAATCAAAAATTGTGCCGGCTACTCGCTTGTGAGGTACGCAGGGTAGTTTTGTAGTTGTTTACCGCAGGCGCTTGCGCCAACCGCCAAGCCCCCGCCAGCGTTGCGGTTCTCTAGGTATATACCACGATTTTACTCGAAGTGATAGTGTACTGATTCTCACACGTTACGTGGCCTCTTTATCTACTTCACAGCTCAGACCTTTTTTTAGTTTTCTCTACCCGGCTTGCGTGTAAAAAGGCACAATAACAGCTAGCAACTAAATCATGGCTGGCTGTCTAGCTGCCGCACCCGACCTTGGCCCCAACCCCCCAATACCACCCCAAGACGGCGTATTCTATCCCGCTAGACCAAGCGGACGCTATTGTTCGTGCTAGCGCCTATCGCCGGAAGGATTTTGTTCGCGCAGTCATATGGTTCACACCTCGCACTCGCACACATAGCAACAGCGTAACGTCCGTCTTGTTTGCCTTCCGCGAACCGACGACATCACTAGGAGAGCTTGACAGACTTCCTCTCGAGCTTATCAACGAAATCTTTCTGAAACTAGATATTATGTCAATATTCCACTTCCGCCGGACCAACGCTCGAGCGCGGCATGTTGTCAATGTACTTCACGAGTATCAGATCGTTACTACACAGCCCTCAACCCCTTCTGTGCGCTACTGCGAACACGCTCAGCCTCACGCGTCATACTACTAGATTTCTACCGCCTTCTCAACACGTATATCAGCTCGCTCCGTAATAAACAGTACGGCGGTCTTGTCTACCTACCTACTTGGATTAGGTGTTGCTCGCATTGTCTTCGGAGAGGTGATCCTAGGCTCTGCGCTGTAACTCTCGCCAACGTCAAGCGAGTCCATTGCCTGTCGAAAAAATCGCTTACTCAGCTCCCGGCGCTCACAACGCTTCCAGGGATATATACAATGGATGAGCGACCACGTTCAAGTCGAATAACTATTGTTCCCACCCAATCTGCTTTGGTCAGCTTTCGGTAAAGAAAACGGTGGGACTATACCAATGCAAGACACGCTAGATAAACTCTGCGCACAACCTATCTTTGCTTTTATGGCCTGCTGTGCGTTACCTAGCTATAATCTGCAAACTGATCGGATTGAAAACGGAATATCTTGCGCTGGCTGTCAACTTGCTTTACAGGATGGCATTAGTACTGGAATTGGAGATTGGGCTAGTGATGTTCGCGATACAGTATATTCACGTGACGGGTTTCTAAAACACTTTGTATGGTGTGAACAAGCACAGGTTCTGTGGCCAGATAGCATTGATGGAACAGTTAAACCTCCTAAGTTGCCTTACAGCTGCAAAAGAGGCGGCTATTTTAAGACAAGAGAATAAAGTCTAGCTTGCATTGCACATAGCCGTCTTAGTTAGAAGGCAAACTCTCGGACAAGCTTCTTTAGCATTGACTTCGTTGTGTAGCTAGCCCCTACGCTTCAAATTCGACTATATTGAAGCTTCTACTTGAATTTGAGCAGCCTAATCAATGATGCGACTCACTGCCCTCTGTAAAGATCCGGGTTCGATCTGGATCAGATTTCCTAAAAGAGGTTGGACGTAGTAATTAGTTTTCGCGAACGAGAAAAGATTGAGAGATAGTGTCACTAAGACAGTAAAGGGGATATTTCTAAAGGTGTGATGGAGTTGACTGAGTTGACTTTTACTAATCAACTCAATCAATCAGCCAATTTGAGTCGCTTGTTGCAGAGTCTAGATAGGAGACGTTACGTTGGGGCATGGAAAAGCAATTCGAAGCTAGCTTCTAGTTTGTTACATTTGTATACACACCCCCACTAACTTGTCCCTATAATCTCTAACCCTGATTACCATCCTGATTGTGATATCTAACTGGAGCTGTGGTTTTGGCCAAGTGCTTAGGGCAGTAGTTAGTCGAATTCTTGCCGAAAACTTTCAGTATCGGTTGGCACTTGACGTTGGTGCCTTGCCGTCCAGCACACTGCCTGAACTCCATATCCTTCCTGCAGCCGCACGTGTACTGAAATGTAGTAAGGCGTGCACATTGTGGATTATCTGCGCTTGCGTTAGTGACTTTCGTGCGGGAATTCAAAGAAATTAAGATGCCCACCACTGAAGTTTCGGGCAGTGCTGCTTACAAACGGGTTCAGGCAATAGTGGTAAGAATGTACACTCTGGTGGCTGGACGAGGACTGATGAGTTGCATAGAAAAAGGAGCGCTCTATTTGGACACGTGAGATCCATAGTTGGACGAGTGAAATCCGTGGTTAGACGCGTGAAATCCATATTCGGACGCGCAATTATTCGGTTATAACCGAATGCGTACGGCAGCCCTAGCAGAAGTTAGTGAATGACTAAGTTATCTAAACTCTACTAGGATACTATATAACGAGAGTCAATCACACTATAGGAGGCATATACTGAGTTCGGTGCATATCAGCCTTCGGCTTCGCTGTGTCGCACGTATTTAAAGAGTAAATTTTCAATCTCGCTCTAGTAAACGAAGCCTAGAATATGCGCGCTCGAATCTATACGAGTTACTAATACTATACCTGTAATAAATACCTTTTCCTTTCATTGCGGAACGAACCGATACCTCTCACATGACTGCGTGTAAATAGCTTCTTGGCAGCCCGGGAGAGCGTCAGGCTCTCGCCTGCGTAGTGCATACCAAACGCCTGCTGTCTTATTATCTCATTGGTCATATTTGTGATCCCGACCAGCGCAGCGCTACTTGCTATTGTAGTCAACTAGTCCTACAAAGGCCTTAGCCAAAGTTCGTCAACAATGGTATTATGCCATGCGGTGAATAAAATGGTACGCGCCCAGGGAGTTTGCAAAGGTGAACTCCTTGTATGTACTTGAAAACTTATTTTCCTCGTACAGTCAAATATTTTACTTACATTTATTACCGATAACCATTTTCTTCTCATACCCTTCCCAGGCCCGCTGCTAATGCAATGAAAACACAAACGCACAGCGCAGCCCATGTCTGACCCATCGTCTTTCTAGCGTGCGTCCGCCTATCCGAGAATTCAGGAGAGCTTGCGAACAGCGGGGTGCGAGATAGCCAGGAGTGTACGGTCCTTTGTGCGAATCAATAGCTATGTTGCAATCAAGGGAAAACAGTGGAGGGGAGTTATGGCTGACAAGTCTTGGCGGGGCGACACGTTGCCCTTGGGCCTCTCAGCTAGACGTCTTGGTTCTTAGAGTATCCCCAACTGTGCATGCTCCAAAACACTCAATTCCCATACAAACCCATTTACAAGCATCAAAGCAAGCTAGCTGAATGCCGCCCTGAGGTTAACGAAATCAGCGCTCGCCCCGTGTGACCCTGGCGATTTTACTGCGGCAAAGATGATTTGATAGCCGATGGGCGAGTCCATGCGTCACCATGTTACTCGACTGGACACTACAGGCCCGAGCGTAGATCCCATTCTATTGGCTATGTAGATCCATATCCTCGTTCTCCCGGTAATCGATCCTCGACCAATTCAACATCTCGTGCCACAGCTCGTCTCTTCCACGTGGTCCTATACCTTGCTCATGTGCAGGCTCAGTGCCATACGTCAACTCAAACCGCTCCTTCGTCATTATACTCTCGCCTATTCTCACACGTGGATGCATCTGATCGTGAGCCGGTTCGCAGGTAGTGCAAAAATCCGCGTCTGGACACGTCTCGCAATGGTATCGGATCCCTTTGATAAACGGGTTGGCGCGGTCCTTCTCTGCGCAAGTGGTGCCACCGCAGCGGAAGCCATAATGCGTGACCGGATATGGGAATCCCCAAGGGACAAGCTCGCCGTCAAAAGTTAACTGCCCTGATTCATCGAGCCACCCGCTCTCCCAGACCGTTTGTTCCACAAATCGGCCCTCAGCTTTCATCTTCTCATACTCCTTTTCGCTGATTTGGCTGCTGCGCTCGATTGCAACGCCGTGGGCGTACAAGCGTGGGTGAGAATGATTCCCCATGCAACCTTCGCAGAAGCTGGCGGTCTGGCATGGCAGGCAGCGGGCCCGGTCTCCTCTGATGAATGAGTGAGACCAGACCTTGTTAGCACAAGCGACACCCGCACAAAAGATGCCAAAATGCTCTACGAGCACATTGTTTTGAACTCCAAAGCTGCTGCCTACAGTCGGAAGTGATTCTCGTAAGTCCCCTACATCAAACTCCTTGTATGGCTGTTGTCTAGTCTCTGGCGCGGTGTCGCTAGCAGTAGCTAATTCCGAGTTGTCGGATGGGGGAACAGGTATATTAGCCGGCCTTTCTGATGACCTGTTCGGAATCACACTCATTGATTGAGTCCAAAGCTCAAGGCTCGGCACAGTGATCTTGCGAGTCTTGTGGTTGTGGCAGCCACATTTCGCTTGGACCTGAAGAGTGGCACGCAAGTCCTCCAGACGTAGTTCTTGCCCTTGCAAAATCCGCAGATGGAATTCTTGGAACTCTTCCTTGGTCATGGCTGGAGGATCAACTGCGCAGAACCGATCCGGGTTTGCACCACCGTCCAGATATCGCAAGCAGCGTAAGATGCCTTGTGTATCATATGATTCGATACATTTTAGCTTCAAGGCTCTCTCGTATATATCCTTGAGAGGGTAAGGGTGCCTCACAAGCATTGGCGAGTCCGGGAGATCAGCGGGATTCCGACTCTTTGAGTACGCCATGTAGCGATCCATGTGCGGTTCCGCCCAAGTCGAAATCTCATGGCTATCTCCAAGCGCCTGCAGGACAACCTCGAATAGGGCGGCTTGCTGGATGTGATTTATTCCAATAGGCGAGAATTCACCTAGCCAAGGGAAGGTTTTGGTTGCTAACAGTAGAGCATCACGACGTCTGTCATTATCCCCAATAAGAGGCTCCGAAGAAGGTATGAATCCGATTGTTGCCTCTGCCATGATCCAAGGTTGTACCAGGCTGTTCATCAATTGTTGATACTCGAATACGTCTTTCGTGTCCCCGGTCGTGTCGGGATGGTATTGGCCGATAATGCGTAAAACGATTGTTTCTAGGCCTAGCATCTTAGAGTTTGTGTGCTCCAGTTGTCGCATCTGCGCGATGAACGGCTCAATCGCCTCGTAGAGTTTCAATATCGCGGAGTATATGGGAACATGCTCTGACTCGGATGATGCCCTGTAAATCAAGCTTGCGATTGCACTACTTCGTTTCGCGAGGTCCTGAAGAGGCTGCGGAATTTGGCCAGGCGTAAGAAGCTGATTGCCGAAGAGAAGGACATGCGACCTGGCCATAGATAGTGTGGTCTTTCCTGGTCCCGGGGGTATAGATACATCAGCGCCTGCCTCAAGAAGCAGTCTCACCGCAGAGAGGTTCTTGTTGGCGATTGCGACGTGGAGAGGTGTTAGACCGCTGACATGCCTAGCATTGACATGATCTGGCTCGGAGAAATGCTTCAGGATTAAGGCTGTTAAAGCATCAAATTTATCGGCCGCTGCATGCGCGTCATCCTCCTTTAACCTCTCCAGTGGTTCGGGGTCTACGTTCGCGGCCATGTGAAGAATGGTCTGCTGAGTAGCAGGATTTATCACAAAGTCGGGTCGTTCTTGTGGATTGTCCAGGCTGAGAATGAATCTAAGCATTGTCAGTATCTTCGCCTGCCCCATGAGCCTCGAAGACCTTACTCTATAGCTCCAAGGAAATCATGGAAGTGTTCACGGATCGTAGGAATCATGAGTGTCCCGGCAACAGTATAGCCAGTGCTCAGGATTCGATTCAAGCCGCCACCCCGTCGAATGAGCAGCCTGGCAAGATCATATGACTGACGCAGAAGTGCCATGTGTAATGGCGGGCTTCCATGCCCGTCCGATACATCCGGAGGAACTCCAGCATTTATCAATCTTTCGGCGAACCAGATATCAGCCCTATGGCTAGCACATACGTGCAGGTAGCTAGTGGTGTCAGCAGTGCCCTGTGGGTACGATATGCCTTGCTTGTATTGAGCGCCAAGCTCGATTAGACGATCAAATGTCGATTTCGCTCCATGCCTTATGCAAGAGTGTAAAGGTGTGAAACCCGTCTCAGGGTCTGGAGCGTCGATCGCGGCCACAATGGCGTCAAAGGAAAGAAGGTTCGTCGCCATCTCTTCGTTTCCCGTCTCTAGGGCACAAAGCAGTGTGCTATGTGTCCTAGAATGGAAGACTAGAACAGGCTCTATGAAGCCGAAATTGTCTAGTACTCGCAAGGTTTCTTCAGCAGCAACAAGGAAGCGCGAGACATGCACGGCAATCCGATCCATGGTGTATTCAGCACTTACAACATATCGCACAAGAGAGTCACCACTTCCAACACGCCAAAATCTGCCAATCGACTTCTTTTCTACAGTTTCGTCATGTCCCACCAGGATTGTTAGTAAATGTTCCAAAATTGTTGCGGTGTGAAGTTGGGCCGCTGCTTCGATGCTGTAAGTGAGGTATCGCTTGCGTTCTTCGAATCTTTCGGGCATGCTGCCTTCAGATAGCGCAATGATGGCCTTCACGACGTCAAGACGGTTGGTCCCAATGGCTTTGAGCATCGCATCACCCTTGATCATGTCCAGGAAGAAGTAAGTATTGTTCATGGGGTATGTCCCGATACACCATGCTTGTCGAACTCGAACACCACGATCGTGAAGCGCTTGCGTAATGGCTTCAATATCTTCGGGCCTCATTATCGCCAGATAGTCGAGCGGGCTTGCTCTATTTGATAGATTGATACTTGCCCCAGCCTCAATCAGGCAGAGAGCCTCTTTGGAGCGGCCATGCATGCTGGCAAGGAGCAGAGGGCTCTCCCCAAGTCCGTTTTGAAGATCAATACTGCAAGACTGGCCATGGATGATATCCTTGAGCATTTGAACGTCTCCAAACAAGGCCACAGCATGAAGAGCCGTGTTCCCATGTCCAAAAATAGGTTCGTCTGTATGACCACCACCCTTGAGACGTTCGGTGTGCCGTTGGAACCCTTCTTGTGACTGAACTTCTAATGCGTTTTCTGCCATTCCGTGGAGTCCACAAAGCCGCCCGTCTCTGAGCGTGGTATAACGAGGGTGCTCAAGTATTTCTGGAATTCGGTCTAGTATCCAACGGCGTGCCGCGACCGCCTCGTTCGCCGCAGCAACTATTGTAGCATTCAGGGCCTCGCTGGCTTCGTCCTCGGTGATGCTGCCCCCAAGAGCATCTCGGATGCTCAGGATTGTCGATGATGCAAACATAGCAGGAATTCCGCCTAGCTTTGTCAATTTGAGTAACAATCTGAAGGCCTCGGTCGGATCCTTCTCGCACCCAACTCCAGAAAGTCTGCAAGAAATCATCACGTAGAGGGAGCTGTATACTATTGCTGTGTTGTCTTCGGGGCTTCCAGCGGTGGAAGGCTGCTCGTATCGAGCTAGCATTTCCTCCAGAGCTTGATAAAAGCATCTCCGCAAGGGCGCTCCCAGAACGGCTAGGAACTCAATAGACCTCGGTAGCTTGAAGAGCTCAGCAATGCGCTGGTTTAATGAACTAGACAAGTTCTGTACTTACAAGTTCAAATTTGCTAGGCAACGGCTGTATCGGCTGCGCCGCATATTGTCTACTATACGTAGGTGTATTGTTAGAACCGTTCGCCGGGGGGCTAGGGAATGCTCACAGCTTTGGCACAATATCGAGCGATTCTTGTAACTCCCGAACAGCCACCTCAAGACTTCGAGTTGGTGGTTCTAGAGCCAGCGTGTGCAAGAACAAACTCATCAGGTGGTTTCGGTCCTCATTGTTGAGGGTATGGGGCTTGATAAAATTTTCAACACTGGCTGTGGCAAATGCACAAAGACCATAACCGAGGCGTTGAATCTGGGTGATCGCGGCGCGTCTAGCTGCTGCTTCGGCAGGAAGATCAAAGAATGTGGAGAAGGGCTCGTTGCCATCGGCCAGGACCCTCCATACTAACAGTCCAAATGAGTACACATCCGTGAGATGTAGCTGGCTTGAAGGCAGAGAATCGCCGCCTTCCGGAGCACGGAAGTAAGGTGTATATCCCACAAGACGTGTAGTGGTGTCTTCCGTTTCGAGGCCTGGTGGAGAATTGATGACAGCGCAGCCGAAATCCGACAGTTTTGCAATATATTTGTCTTTGTCATGAGGAAAAACCAAGACATTCTCAGTCTTTACGTCTCCGTGTGTTATACCACAGCTGTGCAGTGCCAGTAGCCCTTCTGCAACATCAAGACACAGCTTCTTTTTCACTGGGAACTCAACAGGATGAACCGACCCGTAGCGCTGGAGACAGGCTAGAGTGCCAAATTGGGCATGCTCTAGAACAAGGCAAACGGTAGTCTGGGTTGTGTCACTGGGATCGGGTGTCCACAGGATCCGTTGCAGTGAGACAATGTTCTCGTGGTGTGCAAGTGGTGGATGAGCCAGTACGCGGCATTCAGTGACCAAGGCTCGAATTTGATGCTTTGCTGTGGAGGTGCAGCCTTGTGTACGGCCCGCCGAACAAAGCCCCGCTTTGGAGATCTTGTATGCAAATACAGGGCTGCCGGCCAGATACGTGCCCTTCTGCTGCGGCGACCTCTTCACTAAAAATGAGAGACCATTGCCAATGATATCCAGACCCGAGAGCGGGGTTAGCTCCCGTTGGAAGTCGATGCCATTAGAGCGGAGAATCAGGTTGGATATTGTGAGAAAGATATTGCTGATCACCGGCTTTTCTGAGGTTTCGAAGACATCGCTGTCTCCGGAATCTGTCAGACTAACAGATCTCTCGGATAGAATGAGGGACGAATCGGCATCCATGGCGATATCGGTAGGAGCGCCGTACATGAGACTCGAGAGGGATGCTGGTTTGGTGGTCGAAGTGCTTATCGTTGTCTGGATCTCACCTGGAATAACGCCCAACGTCGTACAGCCTGATGAAAGTTCAGCTTCAAGGGTTACACGCCGCTCAACTTTAATTTGCCAATAACCTCTTGGGGGCTAAAGCGCCACCGCTCCTAACTAATCCATGATCAGTGTAGATCTTGGTGTCGTCCACCGAAACACGTCTCGGTTGTTCCTAGTGTACCTTACGGCGCAAAAGAGGAAGCTTACATACAGAGTTATTTGCAAGACAGCTCGCATTCCCGTCAAGGTTTGACGAGTCGAGGCTTGAGATCAGGTACGGCTAAAGGTGTTGATTGGCCAAACTTTAGTCAGGATGCGTTCCACCGTGTAAATTCCCTGCAGCTGTTGTTTGAGGCGCTGCCTCGGTAGTATTGCACAGGCGCTCGATTGGTCGCGATGCGCGGCCTAGACCGCGCCACTGTCAACACCTCGCCCTCTAACACAAAGCCTCGAAAGACAAATACCCATCAACCTCCCTTGTTTCCTACGTGGTCCCGAATCACCCGTCTCAAGGACCCGTCATGGATGTTGCGTTCGGAGTTTTAAGTGTGATAAGTGTTGCGATTCACCTCTTCGAGGCCATCAAGGCTTCGTATGAACTGTTGAGCACGGCTAAGGGCTTAGAGAAGGATGCACCCATTCTTCTATGGAAGCTCAAGATCCAACAGGCACGATTCGTTAGTTGGGGTCAATACTTCGGCGCGGAATCCGGGGTTCTAGATGCCCAGCTGCGGGAGAATGGGTTGTTCGATATTGTAGTCGGCCTGTTGCAGCAGACCAAGCAAATGCTAAGCCATGCAGATACTCTTGCATCCAAGTACGGTGTCCATTGCCCGCTGGGCTCATTTCCACTGCTACAGGCCGGCTCCGCGGCAGCGAAACAGACAATACCTTCGGCCAAAACTAGAATCGGCTTCAAGCTTCGCTGGGCAATATCAGACAAGGCCAAATTTGCTTCCCTCATAGCAGACCTCAAAGACTTCAACGACGGACTTCATGCGCTATTACGAATCAATGAGACTAGTGCCATCGACAGACTTATCTACTCAACTGTCCTTCGAGGAACCCACAACGCCAGCCAGATAGAAAGTGTCAATGCCGCATGCAGGGAACTCAAGGAGTCCAGTAGCTCATCGCCACCGAATGTTACTCTGTTATACGACTACATTCAAACCTCTGCGCAGTCAAAGCTTGCCATCATGTCTCCAGAGGACAAGACCATGGATATGTCACAGCGGCGGAGCCGTACTCAGATTGAAACATTTAAAGAACGTTCGACATCTGAATTTCGGACTATGGGACGATATCGCATCTACAAGGACAGCGGTGGCCAAGAAGTCATAGACGATATTAGGATCCTAATCGAGTGGAAGGAATTTGACCCCAAAAGTCCTGTGAAGGTACTAATCGATAGGCGCATCAATCGGATCGCCGAGCTACTCTCTACAAAAACGCCTAAGCCTACGGATTTCCGTATCCAAGATTGCCTGGGGTTTTTCGAAGACGATGAGTTTCCTAGATATGGCATGATGTATAGACTACCTCAGTCGGCAAGCCGACAAGTGGTGTCTCTTTACAACCTGCTTAACAGAAGCGAGGATCCATACCAGCCCGACTTGGGGGACAAGTTTGAATTAGCCAAAACCCTCGTCACCGCACTACTGCGGCTTCACGATTGCGGATGGGTGCATGGGTCCCTCCGCTCAAACAACATCATTTTCCTAGTTGACGAGGATGAAAGCGAGGCCAGACATCTTCGTGACCCATATATTCATGGGTTCACCTTCTCGAGGCCGACCGACCCCAGCGAGATCACATTGGAATATTCCATGACACATTTCGAGCACGACCTTTACCGGCACCCTCAAGTCGCGCAGTTCACTTCCCGCAAGGTTCTGAAAGGCATAACCGATCATCAAAGGTTCCAAACCGCCCACGACCTCTACGCCTTAGGGGTCATCCTCTTAGAGATTGGCTTGTGGAGAAGGATCAACACCCTTTGGAAAGACAAGTATACGCAGGCAAGATTCCACGAAAAACTCATCACTGCCTATGTCCCTAGATTGGGCCCCAAGATGGGTATTATATATAGAGATACGGTACAGCGTCTATTGACTGTTCCCGTTATGCAAGAAACCCAAAGGGATACAGCATCAGACGATATGAAGCATGACTCCGACACGGTTCTCGATGGCAACCGTGAAGTATTGGTTCCAGAAGTCTTGCCACCTTCTGATAGTACCCTATCATACTGGGAGTTCGTGGCGAGGCTCGCAGAGTGCAGGGTATAGAGATTGGTATGGACACGCAGGAGGCGTGCCATCGCAATATAGAAAATGCTAGATCCCTAAATCCCTCACCCTCCAAAATGGAAATATGTTGCCGAAGGGAGCCGCCATGATAAAACTGTTGCGCACGAACAGGCGCCAATCCAACTCTCCCTGCAGCGGTTCGTGTTTGCTTCCTATGACATCAAAGCTTCTTAGCAAAGCTATCAGCGTAGTACGGCGCTTGCTAGTAATCCTTTGGTGTGCTTTAGGATCTATGACCAACATGTAGAGCCTCTCTACGGAGCAGGCTGCTTGGTGGAGCTCTAATGCCTCCCGAGAACCGGCCGAGTGAGCGGTTGTAGAGAGAGACTAGTTTACACGATTGAAGATGTACTTCTCGGCCAGCCCTTGTAGTGCTGGTGTGAATGCAAAGTAAGCGTAGATCTATAATACTATAGAAAAGTTACAATATAAAGGAAAGCTTAATACTGGTAGAATATTTTCTAATCAGATAAAAAGATAGGTTAAACTTGAAATCAACAAAGTTAAAATAATATAAGATTATATCGCAGAGTAAATATTCACTTGGGTTATAGCCGAAGATATCTAGTTTGACAATGTTATAGCAACCCCCTTCGACGACCTGTGTTCTAAAGCTGCTGCGAAGCCGTCCAATCAGGTTGCACATGATACCCCACGCCATGGCCCAGATTGTACACGACCCCGATTTCTAGGAGTCATTGGGCACACAGTTGCCGCACTTAGGGTGCCCGCACTCAGGGCAAGCATTGTATACTCCCGAGCGCATCGGTCCACCCCCGCAGCAGCACTTTTCGAAGTCAGAAGTATGCTTTTATCAACCACGTATTTACTTACACAGTACCATAAAACTAACTCGGGTGTAGTCTTATATGGAAGGAAGAAGTGGGGCCCCCGAAAGATATCAAGTAAAGGGAAAATAGTCGCCTCAACGGGAGAAACGAGAGAACAACTTCCGCACTTTTTGTGCCTCTCTATACTACTGCCCTTGTCGTCTTCAGTGGGACAGTGTGCGCAATCAGTAGCCGTAGCTTCATTCTGGCAATTGCAAGCACACTACATGATGCGTTAGGGCAGAACAATACGAATCTTCTTTACTCTTACGCAAATCCACGGTCGTTTCTGTGCCAAAGCAAACATCGTGTGATCCTAGGAGCGTTTGTTACGATACCGGTGAATGTAGGTTGAATCAACTAAATTCTGGGCGGCGCTGAATCCTAGAGGGGCCGCCCACAGAATGTGTGCCTTACTGCAGCCTACCCCGCAACTCTGCTGACAAATTGTATCTTCGTGGCAAATATGAACTTTTATTCGTCTACCGGTTTGGGAAATCCAATCAAACCTCTACAAGAGATAATACTTGCTGAGGCGCAGTCCTAAAAGTGAGCCAATTGATACATTACACGTCAACAACCTCAATATAAGATATATTCCAATAGAAGAGACACACGTTGTGCGGCGTATTCTTAAAAAGAATTATATTAAATATGTCTCTGCAATAAATAACTGATAGTAGTTGTAAACTGGTTTCTCGGCCAACACAATGACTCGCTGGGATGACCTTTTTGCCTTGCGGACAACCTTTAGATATAAACCCGAGGACAAGCGACTCCTATCTACTCAACCTAACTCTCTTACCGATAAGAGAAAATTGATTGCAAAGTTTTTCGGGGCAGAGAGAAACTCTTTACATCCGCCAGACGTATTCAAATATCCGGCTTTACACCGTTTCTTCCAAGATGATAATATAAGTGGACGTAAAACATCATTTTTGACGAATAGTCCAAACGAGGTAATTCTTCTTGACGAACGGAACGATCCAAAGAGTGATGGGAAATCTCCACGAGCATGGGGTTCCACTGGAGAGGATGGGTACTTCCAGTATCCGCCCACTGGTGATATCAAAGAGTCAAAAGCAATGAGGCTGCCAGAGCTATTGAAAATACTATCATCTTCTGTGAGTCTATACACGAGCTAGTTTTACTCATTGCTATTACCCTTACTATACAACAGAGACTGGAGCGGAACATTGATCGGCGAACAATGTATGTTTACCGCAAGTGGGTTATTATATTCTCCATCTAATTAATGGTAATCATAGTTTTGTACCAAACTTGTCAAAAGATTGTGCGTTGGTGTTAGCTATCACGGCCCCTATGCGAACGATACCGTCTCTCCGGTCGTACTTCGAGCAACATTTGCAGACGCGGTCTTCCTTCAGTACTAGGATTGTGAGCGGCGCCCAAAATCAAGGCTAGAGTCTAAGGAAACGACGCCTTGCTGACCACTCACCAGAGTAACCACTCATATGCTCTTGAGTTTCACATTCCATACTTCGCCATACGTCGTGGATCGTGTATTACCGATACACGCACATTAAATGGCAACCCACTAAGAGCGTCGAGAGTTCTTCCTCTTGCTGTTGGTGATAGTACGGAGGATGTATACTATTACCAGGCTCAAATTTCCTTCTTAATTACAGGAGTTGATGAGTGGCACTACACCAGCTACTGCTGCGTAGATACGTATTTTGGTAGTGAGCCCGAGCACCGGGCGTACTTGGAACCACCAGCACCAATAGAGCCAGCATCAGGGGGGCTACGGGAGCTAGAGCACCCCCTGTGGAATCCACGGGAATTCTTTCTTTGTATCTTGGCAATTCGAATTGAGCAAGCAGTCACTGAGTCACAGGCACTCATTGACTCATTTGAAGAAAGAATGAATGCCTACGTAAGTGAGCCAGACTCCTTAGCTATCAACTTCAAGATATTGATCCACAGTCGAAGCGGGACGAAGCACTGCACTTTTTCCTCGACGATGAGAAGCTTAGCAGAACGGAGGAACTCACGCGAACTGTTTTCACGCTTCAGCGCTTCCACGATTGCTATACCCGTACCATACAATCATGGGAAGTTTTTGAGCGTGAAGAAATTCAAGCATTCGACCTACAGGGGTCCGATGTGCTTCGTTCTCGGTGGAAGAGGCATTTGTCTAAGATTAAAGGACAAATCGCTAATCTACGATCTTGCACAACCCGTCTTCACCAAAACCTTGTTATTTTCGACGGAATGAAGGCCGGAGTACGTATGGTGTATACAAATATAGGGAATGAGGTCTAATGATGTCAAGATTGTAGGTGCATCGTCGCTGAGAGAAAGCAGCGCTTCAACGCGACATAGTAATTTCCTCAGAGTCCTTACTTTGATGACTGTGGTATGCGGTTTTATTCCAAATGGCGTTTTGCCTTAATTCCGTAAAATCCTAACTTTTTCCCACAGATCTACCTACCGTTAAGCTCAGCAACGGTAATAATTGCATTTATCTTCAGCAGTTCAAACCCTGCTAACCCTAATTAGGGCATATTTAGCATGTCGATAGTTCCAGCTGATGTCCCTTGGTGGTGGTTTCTCGTCCTCCTTGTAGGCTTGTCTCTAGTGACAGCTTTGGGGGCGTCGTATATCAACCTCTTCGAATTCCTCAAAAGAGCAATGACACTAGATGGCGCAAATGGAACGTACCAGGAAATAATAGATAAGAGGCTAGACTAAGCGATTGCATTATTGCTAACACGGTCTAAGCGAGTCCGCTGCTACGCGTTAGATAGTGTTAGGAACTGGCCTTAGGATAGTGAAAGATAATAAGCATTACCAATGTATTGGATACCTTAAGGGAAGAGAAAGAGAACATTAATCTACCGGGTGTACATACTTCTAGGACTAAGCTTAGGCTAAGCTTAAGCCCGAAGAAGACAACACTCCTTTGTAGGCAAGTATATGTCCGTACCAACTCAAGGCAAAATCCATACAAATACTTCCTCATTCTCAACATCTGCGTCGACGATAGCTTTTCCAGAAGCAACAGCATCATCCATATTTTCCACTTTCTGATCGACGTAGAGAACTCCAGCGCGAACAGCTAGTTTTTCATATCCGTCCTCCATCACAGCACTAGAAACTTTGTCGCCAGTCTGCTGTTTCCCCCACATGTTCCACGGAATCTTTCTCGCACGTTATCTAGGGATGAAGTCACTCGACTCCTTGAATGATGCTTCTTACTGTTTCCTTACCCCTAAGGTTTCCGGTCCCTCCCCCGGCAATTCCGGTATTAGGATTCACGCCACCGCCTTCTAAGGTTAGTCCATGAGTTCTCCCCCCCCGAATAGTCAGCAAGGCACGGTTCTCTTCACAACACGCCATAGAAAAACTGCAGTCAAGCTCGTACAGCAAAATGCTATTGAATTTCCAGCAATGGGAGAGGTAGAAGCTGCTCAGTTGTTGGAAAAGTGCCTGGTCAATCCAGACATCCGCAATGATCGTCAAGGCATGAGTTCCCTGCTTCCGCAGCCCTCTTATCTCCCCCTTGCCCCTACCCAGGCAGCAACATGTACTAACGAGAGTGGGATGGCGCTTACAGACCATCAGTCGCTATTTTCAAGTCAAATCTACTCTTAGCATACACCCGACTAGGTTAGATCATTTTAGCGCATTACATCAACAAAATCTTACTCGGCTCAGCCTCGGCTCCATTGCGTTCAGGCTGAATCAAGTTTGCTCGGACTTGCTCATGATTAAAATCATGATGCCTCGGGCCCTATTTCAGACTCCTGGGAAGGGCCTGATTGCGAGTGCCTCATCAGATCATACCAAGCTTGCAAATTTGAAGACTCCTTTATAGATTAGCCATAGAGAATATAGACAGGCAAGACTCCGCGCGCCGATGCTCACAATCCAACCGATGCAGCATGAACTACGGCAGAGCTCTGCAGTTCCTCATGCTCATGCCGAGGGGCCAAATCGGGATCCCGGGAGCTTGAGGTACGGTTTGTCGACTAGTTACAATACTGTAAGCAACTCTGACCTGAGCGGTGTAGAAGGATATGACTAGCGTTGAAGAAAATCCAAGAAAGCCTGCTCGACAGGGGGATTATAGTGAACTGAACGACAATTTTCCATTTGCTAACCTTCGTCCTCCGCATGATCATCAAAGGGCCAGTGCTGAAGACTTAGCTGCCTGTCCTCATCCGACGCATCTCTGAGAAGCTTGTCTTTGAGTTTCCGGTTCTCTACGAGGGCACGGTCATAATCCTCAAGGGGTACCCATCCATCTTCCCCAATTCCGAGAAATTCCCTGAGCAGACCGATCTCCCCGCCAATGGAATCTTAAGCTGCATTGATCCGGAGACATTCCGCTACTTCGTCCTTGGTGAAAGATATTGGGCAGTGTAAACCCTGTTCAGTCAATTCCGCTGTGAGCATGTCCCAATTCTGTATTGCCTCTATCAGAGCTGCTTTAAGCGGAATCGTGTTTCCTTGCCAGGGCGAGCTAGCATTAAAACAAAGACGTTGCTTAAGTGCAGTTAACGGTAACCGCAAGGCTTTATAGTGGATGTTATTGAATCTAGACGCCCCTCCAAAGTAGTAGAAATGTAAATGCCGTCGACGGTATAACTCTTTAGCCTGAGTTTGGTCTTCTTTAGACAGACTCAAAAAATTCGGCGGCAGGGCGGGCTTCTTAAGTTGTACAGACTCCCCATCTGCAAAGTTCGCAAAGGCATCGGGCACACCTGCCTGAAGGAAAAGAGGAACTATAGAGCAGTGTTGCCAGTCAATAAGGCTAGTAGGAACGAGGTACGGTACTATCTGCAGAAATTTTTGAAGCGATTCAATCTGCTCCTGCGGTTTAGATTCTTGATAATCAACAACTCCCCTATACTGCAGTGTAGGAAGGCGGGGCTGTCCAAAAGCCCTTAACCACGCTAATTCCTTCTTAGCTCCAGCTTTAAGGAATTGCTCTGCCGTCTGAACTGTATTCAATAAGCTTAGAAGTTGCTACTATAAGAAGAACTTACAAGGACCTCGATGGATATCTAATTGATCTCGTTGGTTATGCCACCAGCGCTGTTCAATAGATGGCCCAATGCAAAGTTCTGTGCCTGGGATCTCTAGTGATGGAGTAGACCTGTCCAAGTCCTTCTTGTAGAATATACTACCTGAAGCCGGGAGTGGGATAGAGAATAGCAAGTTTTCGATCTGCGAAAGTCTACCAATAAGTTTAGCGCGGTCGAGATCTGAAAGGGAGAACCATCGGTTGCCTAGCTCTTCTCCAGCGGCTTTTTCCATAATAATATACTCGGCTCCAACAGAATTCTTTGTTGTGACGGAGTAATCCAATACCTCTGGTACTGGTATACCACGGGATCGGACAAAACGAAGCGTTGCGACCTCGCTTGCGACTGTGAGCTGGCTTGGGAAGGCAATAGTGTATGGTAGCCTTGCTATGACTTCGCGGCCATCTTTCATACCGATGACAAAGGTTCTATTGAAGCCACCTTCAGCCAGTTTTCGGAAGCTAACAACGTCATGAGGCAACCCCTGAACCGCCTTTGCCGCAACGTCCTGCAAACCGCGAATGTCGAATGGGAGAAATCTCTCCTTTTGACGCAGCACTTCATTGTACCCGCCTGAGCGTAAGTTGCGCGCTTTTTAAAGCCAGTGTGGGTACCTGCATCCAGCGCCCACTGGTGTATTGGAAATATTCAGTCATGCCATCTGGCGCGCAAACCGGCTCTGCTTCCTGCTCCGCGTCGTGTGCTGAATGTCTTCCTGAGTTGAAGGCACGGAAATAGCGCCAAGCAGCTCTCTGTCTCTGGCCTCTGGACAGTAATCGGAGAAGCGGGGTCCTCGTGTGCATCTGTAGTCAGCTTGCTGTTTTGGACGTGGACGGAAGAGCTTTTGTACTAGTTGTTGTGAAGGCAACATGGTCACTTGGAACGATGGCTTTTGCCAAGGACTTCCTGGCCAATAAAAAGGTAGGGGGAATTTTTCCATACTTGGAACCTCGCTGTACGAAAGCACTCCAAAACAAGTATACTCGACTACAACGTACTCTCTCGCCGTGTCCTCGGGTGATTGTTGACGTTCTTCGTGGCCCGACAGTCATAACTAATACTATCTGTAGCGGTCAGTGCTGGGTCTCGTTTCAATGCTTGCGTCATGGGAGACAACGGAAGCGAGATCTGAGGTTGCTGATCCTACGGCAGGAGCCGCGGTATATGGCGACTGCTTGTTTGCAGCCAAGCTCAATGCTTCACAGCATAACGACCCAATCAAGATGAAGGCGATAAGAGTGAACGTAGCAAGCTTCTCGAAATAGGCGCGAAGAATAAGAGCGACGGGTCGAGGGCATAGTAATAGTTCGCATGCGTAAGCGCCGCTATGGCGACGCGCCGAGCGGAACAGCCCTACCGGCATCGCTTCACTTGACCCATTTCGAGGGCCCTGCACTACTTGGTAGCATATTAGCGGCGGTTTAAAGGCGAAGTTGAAACCACCTGCGCTTCCATCATCCGGCGTCACGCCGGCCTACTTCATGGCCATATTCGCGCGTTCAAGCGGCAAGCGAGTCTTGCATCCTGGGTAGATAAATATCAGACTTCTATCCGTTCAAAAAATGTATTCATCTTCATCTTTCGAGTCTACTATCATAGCGCCAAGTCCATCTTTTGTATACACTACCATCAATCGCTAGCCCTGGACAGTTTTGGATCAAGTTCCCGTCCAAGGGTAGGGGTTCGTGTAGCTCCTATATCGTACTGTCAAGCACTCTGGACCGACTCTTCCTCCTTCTTTCGATTAGAAATCCGGTCGACATGGGCTTAAGCAAGACACCCGGAGTGGCAAAGAAAGAGGTACTCCGGGCGTGGACGAAGCTCGCACGCCCAACGGTGACTAGAGGAAAAACTGCATGGCCAAATACGAGTAAAGACCAGGAAAAGTACGGCGTTAGATTCGACTACGGTGGTACCGTCATGCAGAATGGCGTGTCCTACCACAAATTTCAAGTGCAACCCAATGCCGGGAAGATTCCGACCAGCATTTCAAACTGGATGAAAAAGAATGGGAGTTCTACCCATGCGGTCATGGCTGATGTCTTGGTCAAAGAAGATGCTACGGAAGGCGAGGTCGACGAAGCCGTCCAGAGGGCGTTCGAAGACATTGAAATCTGAGTTGGCTTAGGCAAAGAGATAGGACCCCTATCAATTTTTGCTCTTTCTAGCATCTCTTTAGCCGCCGTTAAATGTAGTCTGTCAACGAACGTAATAGTAGATCATTGAAAGATCAGTAACAAAATTGGACAGACTCAACAAGCATGCGGGTATCTTATGATAAAGTGTGTGGACGACCTACGGGAGAGTCATACTCCAAGTAAAGGTGGGTTCCGCGAAGAAACTTCCCCGAGAAGAGAAAGTTGCCGAGGAGCGAGGACCTTTGGGGAGAGAAACTCTCCGTGGAGTAATAAGCTCCTAGGAGAAGAAAGGTCCTAAGAGAGAACAGCTTCCAAGATAGAAGAGCTCTGAGGAGACGGCTTTCAGGAGAGGGAAACTCCAGAGAGAAGCTCTAATTCTTGGTCCCAGAGAGCCTGATTGAGGGCCTCCTACGGACACCCGCCGTTTCTCGGCGTACGCTAGGTGTGCCGCCAACTAGCGAGCTTCCACAAGCTGTATGCTGATTGAGTCCGCCTAATTTTGTAAGCTAAGCCACGGGAGATTGTGGCCCGAGAATGGGCCCAGTCAGTAAGCTCTTAACAATTTATTATATCCCTAAAAGCTGATCGGGGCCCATTTTCAGACCCTCTTCATGCTGCTCAGGAAGGAGATTAGGCACAATTAAACTTGGGTCATGTAGACTCACGGCGAGCCCAGGCTTGCTCGGCCACAACCCAAGCCGCTTACCCATTGCTCGCGTTACACCCCTGCGTAACTCAAGATCAAATCCAGAAAAAGCTTTGTGTGAGAGTAGATTTCACTTAGTTGTTATCTGCTATTTGCAGGGCTAGATGAAGAAGGTATTCATACTCTAAGCGATGAACCCAAAGAAAATCCAATTCCACTAAGTCACGTGTTGGATATCGTTTAAGCAGATCTAGCGCCGTGACCCGCTAGCAGTGAATATCCTTTTTTTTTCTTTGGCGTGTATAGACTGGAAGAATATTCCTCAATTACTACTTCCAATCAACTCGTCATGTATGGGGGAAACAGAGGCAATCACAACCCTTGTAGCCCACTCATTAATCCACCAACAGGCGGGGGGAATGTTACTCAATCAGCAACGACTAGTACATTTGGTGGCCCGGAGTTGGCTGCAGAACCAACGTACGCTTTTGCGCTGGAGCCAAGCAGCGATTGAACGACTAGATGATTTATTTCCACAAGAGGAGCACCAGAACTGGGTTCAAAGGACAGTATTTCCACCGTAGTAGCATATGCCTTACGACAAGACATCGTTGAACAAGACAATAGTCGTGTCAGATTGTATGGCCAACTCAGCCAACTCAGCCAGCAGCTGACTGCAATCATCCCACGTACGAGCTCACGCACGAGCTCAATTACGAGCTGACCCGTGGGCTGACTCGAAGGCTCGCGTTGATGAGTTGACGTTGATGAAGTGACGTTGGTGGCGATCGAGATGGTGATCGCGATCGCGATGGCGA